>CM030367.1:97909235-98509235 GCA_017893485.1 Hemerocallis citrina
CTAAATATGAAATGTAGTCCCAGATGTCTAGTTTACTATCCTTTTGACAGAATTGAATTCCGAGTTATAGTTTGTGATTTATCGCAGTTTTACTGCTGTTGTGTTGTAGAATTCCAAATTCATACAATTGCTGTGTCACTTTGTTTAACAATTAAGTTAACTATGCTACCTGTAAGATAATGACTTGAAATTTTGCATGCTGATACTAGAAACACTAGAGGACCTTCCCTAATTTTCTTGGAATTAATTAATAGAGTTTCGGACCTTTTTCATATTTTAAAACACAATTTTATAAGTTCTCGCTGAACACGAATCCTGTGTAGTTTTCTGTTTTGCCACCTAATGCTACAACTTTCATGTATCTTGTTTATATGTACTGGAACCGACAGAAAGTCTAGTTTCTAGATTTTCTGATGGATCCAGATTTGCATTCTTGTAACAATGAAAATCTCAGTTTTGGCGCAGCAACGTTATACTATCCAGAATTGGAATTCTCGTCGTTCTTGATGATTTCAATGTTTTGATACCTGAATATACATTCTACCTAGCTTAAACTTGTTCCTTGTCCTTGATCATGTTTACTTTTCCTTTTCTGCACGGTTTCATGCTTGTCTTGATAATAATAATAAATAACAAGCCGGGGTTAAGAGAAAGACCATAGTAGTGGACAATATAGGTAAGTATACTCGGAAGGGACCCGTGTTTCCCATGATTTTAAGTTAAATGGAACTAAGTACCACGTAGAACTAAGTGCCACATCATGGGTTGACGGGGGCCACCTCTAGTGTCTACGGGGTTACCTCTAGTGCCCATTATATGATTACATGATATGTGTTCGCAATCAGATGGAACTAAGTGCCACGTCAGAGGTTGACGGATGCCACCTCTAGTGCCCATGGTTTGACCACATGCTCGTATTTTCTACATGACCTGAGTACACGGTCCTATAAAATCCACCACTAGGCCTAAACGTAATTTGTTTGTAAGTAGCAACCATGTGGTAAATAAATGGGACGCATGAAGTACTACCTAGATAGAATTAAACAACAGACTTAAGTATAACATGTTCACTTGAACATTCTTGTTACTCGTTCCTGCTACTTGTTACATGTTACATGTTACTTGTTACTTGAGACTCGTTACTTGATACTTGTTACCTAATACTTGATACATGTTACATGCTCACTTGTTACCTATTCCTGCCACTTGTATTTGTTACCCGATCCTATTACTTGATTTGTTTCACTTGCTAGCTAGTCTCTTGAAGTTCACTACTTGTTGTATCCTTGTCAAATCATGTTGTATATTCTTGATTCCATATCTTTATTTTGTATTTTCTTGCACTTATTTTCATACCCTTGCTTGTACTACTTGCGGCCCGAACTTGCACTAAGGGCGTTATCTTTGTTTCTCTATTTTCCTTTATATATATATATATATATATATATATATATATATATATATACAGACTTTGGAGATGAGTTTCCTGCTGGAGTTGGTGAGCAAACCTTCTAGGCTTTGCTTGGGAAAGCTTGCTTCAGTTATTTGTATTTGAGTTATTTAATTCTTGTTGCTAATTAAAACTTGTAATGGGCTTGTAGTCCCGAAGTTTTTACTTTTGAGCCAGATATTGAATTTATTTGGGATACTTATATTTGTTTCAAATGTTTTCTGTTGATTAATAAATTATTCATGCATGCGTGGTTGAATATATTTTACTATATTTCTTGTTATGATGCTGAGTAGATCCTACAACTTATGAATGATGAAAATCATTTACTGGGCTTCGTCACGTACTTATATTCCGTATTCCTTTTGGGAAGCGGGGCGTGACAAATCCATAATCAATCGATGAAATAATAACTGATAGCAATAACCAATACGGAAAACATAGGCCCCCTTGCAAGTACAGTCTCATATATTGTCCACTACTGAGTCGTACCCTTGTTACCCAGACTTGTTATTATTTATTTATGCAGTTGATGCAATCAATGAGAACGGTGATATCAAGATTTATGCAATGCACGACATGGAGTTGTTCTATCGATATATTACATTAATTCAATTCGTTAAACATAAATAACAATTTAAGTATACAAGATATGATTCTGGACAGCAATACATTGTTGTACAGAAGTTTACTTTTTCGCTGCTACGGGAAAGCAAAATCGAATCCGTTAGGGGTTCTACAAAGTAGACTCCCTGCCGGATCTAACGCGTATTCTCACAATCTATTCTAATGACAGTAGCTATGTGTATAAATTCATTCTTTGCGGGGTTCGTGCACAAGCTCTGTTTGTAAATTTTGATATTACAATATTAAAACAGAGATATCTCATAATCTATAAATTGGATTGTGAAACTGTAAAATGTTATGGATTCTACACTCGAAGGGCTACAAGATGCATATATATAACACTAACTTTGGTGACCGAAACATGGTCTAATCTCAGTGAATTTTTCGGTATTTTGAAGGGCAAAATATTCGATAACACGATACCAAGAGTAGTAAGGGTTCAATATTTGAATCAATAATGTGTCATGATAAGTAAACTATGAATTAGATTCGCCAATAAATCAATGATAGAATTTGATGGTACAATAATTTTGAATAACAATAAGAACTACTTGCAAGAGTTCAAGGAACGCTTGCATAACATGGATAATAATGAAACGATAATCAAATTTAAGAGCTACTTGTGGGAGTTCAATAAATGCCTGCTTTATACGTTGATTACGACAGGAAAGAGAAGAAGCAGCAACGGCTGCGGTGAACGGCAGCAAGAGAGTGGAATTCAACTTTGAGTTTGATTAAATGGCAACAAGACAGCAAGCCCACGAGCAAGAGTGACGCCAACAGTGAGCAAGAGAGACAACAACAGTGATGGGGTGAGGATAGGTCGTCGGGGTGTCAGGACAAAGGTGTAGGATATGCTGTCTGGTTGGTGAAGATGACATTGGAGATGAGGATTAGGAATGATCGAGGCAACAATGGTGGTGGCTCGAGTACAGTTTGGAGGAGAATATGAGGGCAAGAGGTCAGGTATGGAGAAGATAGTGAAGGATTTCAATGGAGGCACTGAGTTGTCGGTTTGGAGGCTTTGGAGTTGATGTGCTGAAGCAATGGAGCTTCAGGTTTGGTTGTCGGGTTCGAAGGTAGGGGAGGTGTGGCAGTTGGGAGTGTGGAGGCAATGCGGGAGGTGATGGTGGTGATCGGGTGCGTGACGGAGGTGCTAGCTGTCGAAATGAGAAGGTTTTAATGGAGGTCGGGGATAGGTGCAGTGGTTGTTGCTGATGGTTGCGGGTGTGTGGGAGTTCGGGTGGTTGTTGGCCGGTCTGGGAGGCAGCAATGGCAGGGGTGAAGCCACTTGGTTGGTGGGGGGGACAAATGGCCCGCCAAATTTTTTTCAGAACTCCCTAGTACATGGTAAGTTTTTCTTTCAAGGTCTATTTCAAGATATTTTAGGACCCCAAATAAAAAAAATTAAAAACCAAGTCCCTAATTCTTTTCACTATGTTTAGAATTTAGAAAATATCATTTTTATTTACTAGCTTAACATCCAATATTTAAAATATTATCATAAGAACTATTTTTTAATAAAATTTAAATTGGATAAAAGTAAAAGAAACTTTAAGCTTTGCTCTTTACTCGCTCATCCATTCACCTCTACCATCTCACTTAGACAATTACTCTTTATTCATTCATTTACTGTTTTAGAGTTGTAGTTTGTAAAATATCATCATCTTTTGTTTAAATGAATAGATTTGTTGATTGTAATCTTTTGAAGATTGAATCTAGTTGTTGAAATATAATTCATATATCTTAATATATAAAAATACTAGGTTTGCCCTTTGACACGTGCCTATGGCACTTCTTCGGAACGGTGCACCTGGTTTAATTATATAAAATAGTTTTGAGGTCCAGCAAATTAATTGAAGTAACAAACATATTATATGAGGAAGCAGTATATCTACCTTTAAGCTCAATTATCGCCTTTCTGATCATTAGCTTGAACTTACCTAGAATGCATATAGTTTGTTAGGAACACTGCATAGAGTTTTTTTTTAACTTCAGCATCAATTTTAGATGCTTGTAATAGTTATGCAAGGAAATTATCATATAGGTTTTATAGAGCTTACTCTAATCCCATACCCACTATAAGCATGTCTAAATACAATGGTAACGCAAGTGCAGGTGTGAAGCTATTTACAATATCAATAATCTAAACATTTATTTTTTGAATTTTATTTTTAAAATTTTAAAGTTTTATTTCTAAAATTTAAAAAAAATTTTAAAAAATTTAATTTTTTAAATTTTTTTTTAAATATTTAAAAAAAATTATTATTTTAATTTTTAAAAAAAATATTTTTAAATTTTTTTATAAGTTTTTGATTTTTAAAAATTTTTTTGAATTATTTTCAAAGTTTTTAAAATTTTAAATTTTTGGGTTTTTAAATTCTTTTTTTAAAAAAATTAAAATTTTTATTTTCTGTATTTTTTGAATAAAAGAGAGAGAGAGAGAGAGAGAGAGAGAGAGAGAGAGAGAAATAATTAAATAAATAAAGGAGTTGTTTTGGATGGGGATTTGAATTTGAATTTTGGAGGTAAACTTTTGGGGGGAAAACATGTTTTGTGAGGTTAGATCTGGGCCTTTGATTTTGGGGGGATTGAAGGAGAGCCACTTGATAGCTTTCTTTGTGTTTTATTATATAGATGAGTTTTGTTTTTTTTTATTCTGATTCAATAAATTTAATTTTTACTTTTTTTTACTTTTTTTGTTTTGAAATTTATTATTTGCGGAAGACAACTTTATCGATGTAAAAAAAATGTGACCCCCATTTTGAAATATCTGGCTCCGCCACTGATGTCCGAGCTCGGGTGTGTGTGGAGGTCGGGAGGTAGGGATGTTGCTGGTGGGTTGCGGCTATCGGTGCTGGGGGGGGGGGGGGGGGGGGGCGGGGAGATGATGGAGAGCTCGGGAGTGATAGTGAGGGGATGGCAGTGGTGGTGTCAGGTTGAGTTGAAGTAGAAGAGGAGGAATAGTAGGGATAATGAAGGATTAGTGGAGGTAATAGGGAAAATGGGGAGATTAGTTAGGAGCTTAAGGGGGAGTGGTCGTTATGCAGTTATAGGATAGTAGTGTTCGGGTTGGGCTTGGTCATTGAGCTTCGGGTTAAATGTGGGATTAGGTTCGATTTGAAATTGGTTTTGAATAGAGAGTAGGATTAAAGAGTTTTGAGTTTAGAGTTAACGGGTTTGGCCTGAATTTGATTTTGGGTTTGATCTATAATTAATGAAAACTACTACAATTAATAATGAAAATGTGCTAAGTTAGGAGATCCACAATATGGTAAAATTGGTTTTAATATCAAAATTGAATTAAAAGAACATAAAGAAATTAATGAAGAAACGGAATACAAAAATATGTAGAAAATATTTGTACAATCAGAAATGGGAGTTACATAACTAGTGTCGAAATTCACCCTCCGCCAAGTGTGAACTCAAGCACTGAATATATTTTGCTGCTGCTTTCTCATAAATATTTTTCTAATGCAATTGCTTTACTTTATGGCAGAACCATGTGGCAATGTAATAAAGCTAGAACCATGTGACTATGTAATCAAGTTAAACAACAAATAAGACATTACATTATAGAGAATCCTCCATAAAAGTTATTCCATGTTTGACACATGGGTTTTGAGGTGAAAAGTAGGGGGAAGTGGCCCTATTTTACACATGAATTTCTCCCACTTACCTAATTTTCCACTCCAATAGCAATGTGTCAAACATGGCTGAGAAACAAGACATTAACTTTAACAACATTTGGGACAATGTTAGGTAATGACCTATTTGATATATATAGAACTCATTCACATTAGAATTTTCCTACAGATTATTATAACCCAAACTCCTTGAAAGTGAGGCAGTACATGTCATATGCGTGCTTTATTTATTGTTCGTATTATTATTTTTTTGCTGGATAAGATAATGAAAAAATGACTGCAAAACAGGAGCATCCCTCGACCGGGAGACCCATCTAACATCTTCCTCAACAAAAAATAAGAAACACAGGGACATAGATGTTAACCCACAGAAAGCTCTGACCTCTACTACGTCTCATTTTGCAGCACAATTTGCACACATATAATTCTCCTCATGATGGATAAGTTGTATCCCACCCATATCCATACATTCAAACGTGAGTAATATATCATGAGAAATAAGGTTGTGACTGCTTCTTGCCCGGATCTGATAGATAACGAGCTTCGAGTCCCCATCAATAAGAATATAGCCCTCGTGAGACAACATATAAAAGACCCTAACAATCTGTCACACCCCCCTTCCCAAAATACGGAATGCAAGCACATGATATTGGCCCAGCGAATGACTTGCGTCATTCATAAGCTGTTATCGATTCAACTCAACAATATAATGAGGAGCAATACAACCACGCATGCAATGAAGGATAATGAATAACAATACTTGGAAATTAAGCATGAAATAACAAAATTTAATAATAATCCAACACTGGAAACAATAATAACAATATTCGAGTCAAAAAGCCCACAGTACAAGAAATAATAATGTTCAATTATTAAACTCTTCATAACAAAACAATGATTATTTAGTCGGCGATGCAAATCAATTCTTCACCATTGTAGTTCTCCTAATCCATCAGGCAATTCTCCTTGATTACTTATAAGTTGTTCATCTAAAAAGAGAGAATAATATTTCCTTAGAGCAAGTCGTGGACAACAAGTAAAGAAAGCAATGAACTAATGGCATTTACGATATTACAATATTTCAATAAACAATAGAGTCGATGACAATGAACAATAAAAAAAATGATAACGATGCAATGTGCAATTATAATGATCAATAACAATAACAATAAACGATATCAATAATCGATAACACTGTTTAATAACGATGACAATATGCAATGACGATGCGATGACAATCTTAAGTCTATTATTCATTTTAATCCTAACTAATGTAGCACTTCATGCGTCCCATTTATTTACCACATGGTTGCTATATGCAAACAAGTTACGTTTAGACTTAGTAGTAAATTTTATAGTTCATGTACTCGACAACGATAATCAATATTCAGTAGTTGCAATTCAATAATTACTGCACGATAAGATAATTGGCCCCGATACAATACGCGATAGATTGGGTTACTGCCATAAGCCACAATCCATCGATAAAACAATATCCGTTAACAATATTTAAGGAAACACGGGCCCCTCCTCCGAGTACAGTTCCTACATTGTCCACTACTTAAGTCACCTTTAAACCCCAGCTTGTTAGCAATTCTTATTCAATCAATATGCAATGGTTGTTGACAACATTAATCACAACAATTACGTCTATGTGAACATGGTATTAAGATGTATAATGTCCATACTCTTACTAATCACAGTCAACTAATACCGCAACATCAATCATGTGAATGATCAATACTAGCATACAATCTACACTAGTTGTGTAATGTCATAACATGAATTACAATAACAATCCCTATTCATATATTCAATAATTAACTACATGAATGCGTGCAAGATCTTTATAAATTGGAGGCAAAAGATGGCACGAAGTCAAGACTATTACTTGGATTTGCTCGTGTAAATCCGTAGTATCCCAACGGTAGATAACAATAGCAGATATACGATAATCAATACAGATTTACTTGCGAGATTCAATAAACAATCTCGAATATGATACAATAATTATTTGAGGAGAAATTACTTGCCTTTAGAACGAAGTTAGATCCGATTATGCGAAGAATAATGGGATCAGAATCCCGGCGACACGGCAACGAGCAAACGATCACGATGATCACGATCTGGTACGGATCTTGATGAGGATCAAGATCTAGATGGCGATCAACGGTCGGTGATGAAGATGATGATGATCAAGATCACGATGATCGGACAACTGAGATTGAAGATTAAGATCAAGATCAAGGTGATGATCACGATCGCGATGATCAAGGAAAATTCGGCGATCGAGATCAAGATCTTGATGATGATGATGGTGATGCGATCAACGGTCGAGATCAAGGGATCAAGAAGTTGTGATGATCACTGCATCGAATGGCTGCGATTGAACTTGATGATGGTCGATGGTGCAACAGAGGAGCTTGGGTGCAGCGACGGCCAGAGGCAGGGGCGGTTGTGACTGGTTCGCGGTGGCAGCTGTAACCCCTATTTTTCCTATTTTGGATTTCTATTGTATTTTCATTTATTGTATCTGGATTCTTTCTATTATACAATTGTTTGCTTTTCTTGGGTCCATTTATTTTTCTTTTGATCATTCCATTCTCTTATCTTTTATTTTTGGCTCATTGCAAATTTTGCTCTTCGTGATTTGAGTTTGAGTTGTTTCGCTATATGTTCATCCCATTTATTTATGCTTGTTCATCTCTTTTTGGAGCCTAAATCTGTACCCTAAACCCATTCAACCGCAACCCAAAACCCCAAATCCTTAATCCCCTATAAATACCCTATTAAATAAACCATAATTAAAAACTCCATCCCCCTCTCTCTCTCTCTCTGCCTTTTTCTCTCTCCCCTACCCCCAACTCTCTCTCCCTCTTCTGTTTTTCCGTTCAAACCCAAAAAATCCAACCGCCCTTAGCCGCCTCTCCGATCATCTTCTCCAACCCCGTACCATTTCTTCGTCACCTTCCCGTCACCACCCATCTCATCCCCGTCGTCTTCATCCCATCGCCATCCATCGAGCCACCATTGCCGCTGAACCTATTCCTCGCCGCCATCGCCTCACCGTCATCGTCGTGGCCCTCTCTCTGTCCTTTGCATCCACCGTAGATCCCCTCGCACATCGTCATCGTCGTTGAGCCCTGATCCCCCCGCTGTTTTGCCTCCTCTGTTTCATCGAGAAATAGAGTTCACCGTCGTCGTTTCCCTTGGTCGCCACGTCGCTTCCCGACCGCCAGTGCCTCACCATCGCAACCCTAGCTCTCGCCGCCAGTGCCTCCCGCCGTTTCTCTTTCTGTCGAGTTGGAGAAGAAGCACAGTGAAGTTGTGGTGTTTGCTGTGCTGGTATAGGGGATCCTGTTCCCTGTTTGCTGTTTGGAGGATAGGAGATCCGATCTTAGTGTTGCTGTTTTGGCTTGGTTGCTGTTCGCTGTTTTGCACGTAACTCGCACGTGCTAGCGTGATTCTGTGTTCGTGGTTCGTCGCCCAGGATTCTTATCCTATTATTCTAATATATTCAAATCTACTAATTAACAGGTAAGTCTCCTCTTGAACTAGTTGTTTGTTTTGTTCAAGATTTCTTCGATCTCTGCAAGTAGATCCAGTCATTTTTTTTATCGTACTGCTATTTGAATTTTGTTAAGTTTATTGAGGATTTATACGAGCTAACCCGATATACTCTTAACATCGTGCCTATATCTTTGACCTAAACCCTAGTCCCTCTTGAATCTCGCATATGCACAATTACATGAAAAATAACTAGATCCATGTGATAGACTTGTTTGATGAATTGTATACATTAGACTGAATTGAATTGATGAACCATGTCTATGAAATTGCATCTAAGAAACTGAAATTATGCATGTTAAACATCTATTGACACTTTAACTATTAATTAGCATGAACTATATGATTGTATGATTAAATTGTTGCCTATTCATGTCAAAATAAATTATGGACTACTGTGTGTTTCTTTTTGTATCAGATTTTCGACCATGTTTCTGTTATATTTTGAAATAGCTTTTTGAACATGAAATTTAGCCCCAAATGTCTAGTTTACTACCTTTTTACGGATTTGAATTCCGATATGTGATCTGTTAGATATCATCATTTTAGTAAAGCTGTGTCAGAATTTCCAGGTTCACAAATGCATGCGGATCTTGCTGTTTCATAATTTATTTGACCATGCTACCAGTAAAATAAAATCCTAAAATAAATCTACATGAGACTAGACATGTGTAGGAATGACCGTAAATTTTTATAGATTTATTTGATGAGTTTTCTGACCTGAAACAATTAGGTGAACACAATTTACAGCTTGCTGCCGAAAATAATAGAGTTTTCACCCTAGTTTCTGTAACCTTTATATGTCATATATATATTTGCTGGAACTGGCAGAAGTCTAGTTTCTAGAATTTTTTACGGATCCGGATTTGCTTTTCTGTAGTAACGGTAATTTGTGTTTTTGTATAGCAAGGTCATGCTGTCCAGATTATGTAAATTGTGTGTAATTAATATGTTTGCTTCATGATTTGTTAGTAATGAGTAGAATTAGTCACACCTAGCATGATACAATATTGACACCTTCTTACATTCTCACATAGGATGAAATAAACTGATAACAAGCCGGGGTATTATGGGTTGACTTGATAGTGAATAATCCGAGACTGTACTCGGTAGGGGTCCCTCGCCAGCTAATTCCCATAAATTCCCGAACACCCCGAACAACCTGTACATCCCATAGAATCCCGATTACTGGGACGAGTACACGAACCGTGAATTCACCATCAGTCTAAAGCATTCACTATTTGCATGCGTCGAAACTATGGAGTGGAACGCAGTAGTACGTGCACTAGATAGGCTAATAAAATAATTAATAACCAGCACTTGACATTTCACGCTTGATCCCTTATACTGTCATCAACATTGAACTTGAACTGAAACTATTAATTAAATGCATGATTAAACATAGACCCTTGACATATTTACCAATCTTGGATTTTGTTATTAACTTTGATCCCGTCCCTTTTCTTTGACATACATGCTCCCTTTATTCTCTGTTTTCCTCTACTTGCTGTCCATGACTTGCTCTAAGTACATTATTTTCTTTCTTTTTAGATCACGAGTTTTCAGGTACTAAAGGATCGCTACTAGAAGGAAATGGTGAGCAACGATTCTAAGAATTGGAACCAAAGATTGTGCTGCTAAATTTACTTCATTGCTAGATTTATTTCCTTGGACATTGTCTTGATGTTATACTTTGTTGTTGGGCTTTTATGACCCAGAGTTTGTTTTTTTATCCCAGATGTTGGATATTATTATTTGGATTATTTCATTTATTATGGAAGTTGATCTTTGTTTATGTGATTATATCTTCTTGCGTGGTTGTGAATGTTGTTTCATATTGTTGAGTTAGCCTGGTACAACTTATGGATGGTGTTTACATCATTCGCTGGGCCTACGTTACGTACTTGTATTCCATATTTTGGGAAGCGGGGCGTGACAGTAGTGGCGACCGCGATTGGGGATGCGACGGCGAGGGCGGCGCGAGGCAGGCGGCGACGGACTTCAACGAGGAGGAGTGGAGGCGGTGGGTCGACGAGGAGCACCCAGTGGTGTAGTCGAGGAGCGAGGGTGTCTGCGAGGCTGTTCGATGGAGGTCGGGGTTTCGAAAATTGCATAGGTTGAAGATGACGAGGAGATGGTCGAGGTGGTGGCAATGGCAAGGGGTGTCGACAGAGGTGCAAGGTGGATGGCGAAGCTCGGCAATGGTGGCGGGAGTTGAGGCGACTGCAGTCGCGATGGGACGATGGAGGGATCTGCAGACGATGATGGGAGTCGCGAGCGGAGGAGGGAGAGGAACATAGCAACGGCGAGCGCAGTCGATGGCTGTGGCTTTGACTGGTCGGAGGGGATGAAGGAGGTGCTATGGGCAATGAGGAGCGGTGAGGGCTGTCTTTAGTCGAGGGCGACGCTCGAGCAAGAGCACTCGCGAGGAGGCGAGGGCGACGACGGAGGGAGGTGAAGAGGCGGGTGGCAGGGAAACAAGGGATGATGAGGAGATGGTCATGGCGATCGGGGAAGGCGACGGCTGTGCACGGCGATAGGGGCGAGGGTGGTGAGTCGCTGGTGCGAGACTGGAGACGAGGAGAAGGGCTCGTGGGGCGATGGCAATGGCGAGGGGAAGCCGAGGAGGCAGAATGCAGGGTGAGCAGATGACGACGATGGGGTCGAGTGGGTGCTCTCTGTATTCGGAGAGAGAAATAGGGGGAGAGAGAAAGAGACTAAGGGAGAGCGGGAGGTTATGGGTGAGGGGGTTGCACAGTAAACCAGAGTTAAGGGTTGCACAGTGATGGGTTTTGAAAGTTGAAGGGGTTTGGAAGATGAAGGGGTTTGTTTTTGTTGGGATTTGTTTAACTGTTTAAGGAAGAGAGAGTGAGTGGGGAATAGTTGAGGTAGTGGGGGAACGTGAGAGAGGAATTCTAGGGGATAGGTGTGGGATTGATCTGGTCAATAACAGATTGGGGGGAAATTTGGATTAATGGGTTTGGGTTTGGGTTAGAATTCAATAGGAGATGGGCTTGGGTTGGGATTAGGTTATTAATAAATGAATAATGCAATAATGAATATAAAATTTGGGCTTTAGATGATGGGCTAAACTTTGGGCTTCAATTTAAATAATTAAATAATACAAGATAAATCAAAATCAATGGGCTTTAACGAAAATAATAATAATAATAGTAATAACATTGAGCTTTACAAAAAATAATAGTAATAAGAATAATGACAAAAAAATAATAATAACAATAATGGTAACAACATCAATAATAATAATGATAATAACAACAATAGTAATAATACTAATAACAATAACAATAATATTAATAATAAAAGTAATAATAATAATAATAATAATAATAATAATAATAATAATAATAACAAAATATAATAATAATAATAATAATAATAATAATAATAATAATAATAATAATAATAATAACAAAATATAATAATAATAATAATAATAATAATAATAATAATAATAATAACAATAGCAATAATAATAATAATAATAACATTATACAACAAAATAAGGATTTGGCTTATCAACTTTATATTAAAATAATCCAAACAGGAATATATATAGTCGATCAAAAATGGAAAGTGAAGTTAAATTACACTATTATTTGTAATAACATAATCTTTGTTTAGAAAAGATTTTAATAGAAGATTCAAAACAAATTTAACAGATAATAATTGAAACACAGAAAATATTCGGGAAATACGTATTTACGGGAACGGGGGGTTACACAACCCATCCACAAACCTCTTTTTTCAATAACGTTGATAGCTGTTGACATTGTTAGGAATGTACCCTATAGTTAGTCGCATGAGATGATGTTGGCAATTCTTTAGTGAACATTATTCATGATAAATAAAGTTGTTTGGGGCATTTTATACATTATATGCTACTTATTCCTATTTATGTAATTTATTTATTGTTATGATGAAGTGCATGAATTAATTAAATGTGCTTAGGGTCATGATGAGATCATGTTAGTGAGACATAAACTTAATATAATTATTATAACATGTTCCTAGTCGCAAGATTACCCATTTTTGACATCGATAATTATAGTAAGACTAGTACACTCATTATATGCTCTGAAGTGGAGGATAATTGATCTCACATTTATTCATTTCAAGACATTAATATAAGAGTGTATGTGCTAAACGATTTAGTTTACTGAACTGACTCACTAAAAGGAATATCTAATGAAAAGTTTAAATGAATGTCAATACATAATTTCTTAGGTGATAGTGGATACAAGTAATTATAAGACAGGTGATTGTCATAGTATTTTGTGTATGTTAATCTGTGTTGTGGTTTATTTCTTATCATGACTTTCTAGAACATGTGTATAGTGTTTATGGAAATAGTGAGGCTTTCATGGAAGTGAGCGAGCAATCAATAAGGAATCGATCACTTCTATTACAAAAATAGAATGACCTGCGTGATTAAATAAAGTGTTGACTCGGGAAGTCTCGGACCGTAGCAAAATAAATTTTAGAACGGAGTTTCTAAGTAATCATTTGAGTCAATCACTAATGTATCATACACAAATGATTAAGTGGTTAGGGGTTGACGTTAATTCGTACCATATGATTCTTCAAAACATTGTATGATTAGAGAAATTAACTGTATGTAAACTAATCACTAAAGAGTTCAATTGATTTTGGTAATCAAACTCACATTATTTGGATAGTCATGACACTTTTGCTAGACGTCACTCATAACTTGTGAAGAAATAAATAAGTTTAATATATTTACTGCCGACTTACTATGAGGCCCAATGGGTCACACACAATATAAGTATTTTTCTCGAATTCAATTTGAAATTTTATTTCATAAAATTCGGAATTGAATAATTTGTTATATGAAGAGATATTAAATATAACAAATAGTCATGCTTTCATGGAATGTCATATGGTCATCAATTCGTTTATGAGATAAGTAAATTTTGTTCATCATGGTAAAATGATAAATACTATTTTTCTATAATATTTCAATAGTTAGAATATTTGAATTCATAACTAATAAATATTTAAGATGATATAATATATTAAATAAGAGATGAAGATATCTTATGGTCAATAATTAAGGATTGCAATAGCTATTTTTTTTAGCACACGTGCAAATTTTCTCTAACATTGACCATAGATCAGGGAAGGATATCATGTTGACACTAACGTCTATACGATGCACGAAAAATAGAATCGAACATCTCTTGATTACCTTATGGGCTATGCAATAATGCTTATTCTCAATTCCCAATGTAGCCCATTAACCGAGATCCAAGCCGGCCCGCGGCCCATGACCCACTCAGATCAGACATCGCATCTATTTCCCTTTCAGATCGCTCCAATCCAATCCGACAAAATCCCACTACCACCCTCTCCGTCGTTGACTCCGCCCACCAAACGTCACTTTCCCGCCCTTTTCCACCTTCTCTCTCCAAACCCACCTTCTCTGTTTTGTTTAAATATTTAAACCCAACATCACCAATTTTCACTTCACAATTTTAAAAATAAAATAAAATAAAATAAAATTCTTGACCTCTTCTTCTTCTTCAACCTCTCCAATTCTCTCTCTCTCTCTCTCTCTCTCCCTTTTCAACTCTCTCCAATGTCTCCCTCTTTCTCTCTCCTCCTCATATTCTCTCTCCTCATCCTCCCCCAACGCCTCGCCCTCAAAGGCCTCCTCCTCAACTGCGGCTCCCCCACCCCCTTCCACTCCCCCGACACCAACCTCACTTTCCTCCCCGACTCCCCCTTTATCTCCGCCGGCACCCCCCAAACCCTAACCCTAACCCGCCCCAACCTCCTCCCCCTCCTCTCCACTTTCCGCGCATTCCCCTCAAACCCTAGCACCAAGTTCTGCTACTCCCTCCCCACCCTCCGCCACTCCCGCTACCTCCTCCGTACCACCTACTTCTACGGCGGCGGCCTCGCCGATCCGCCCGTGTTCGACCAGGTGGTGGATGGGGTGGTGTGGAGTGTGGTGAATACGACGGGGGATTACAGGGCAGGGATGGCGTCGAGCTATGAAGGGGTGTTCTTAGCCAGGGGGAAGAGTATGAGTGTGTGCGTCGCGGGGAATGAGTACACGTATTCGGATATGTTTATCAATGTGGTGGAGATGGTCGTGCTCGAGGATTCGGTGTATAATGGGACCGATTTTAGGAGGAATGCAATGGGGCTGGTTGCGCGGAGTAGGTTCGGGTATGATGGACCGATTGTGGGGTGAGATTTGCACTTGTTGTTGCAATTTTAAATTTTTCCTAGGAAGCAATGATCTTGAGATGATAATACTTTGGGATTTGTTTTAGTTGGGAACAAAGTTTAGATAACCAAAATTATCTTAACTTTGGAGATACAATGTACGCTAACTTTGGCAGTCATATCATTATCTCCATTTTAAAGTTATTTTCATAGTTAAGAAAAATTAGGTAAATGTGGAGTTTAGATGACTACGGTTTTCTCACCTTTTAGGATAAGGTAACTGTAGTTATCTTACTCTTAAATGAGTCATAAACATGCCAAAGTTAGGACAACTTGAGTTTTTTAAAATTATGAGAGATAACTCCAGTTATCCTAATTTAACTTTGTTCCCAAACATAGCTTTAACTTTTGGTATTTGGGATTGGGTGGGTGGTAGTCTTGTATTGTTTTAGATTGTAACATTTTGGAAGTATAAGTGATAACGTGTCGGAATTTCGGAGGTTTAAAATGCTAGTTTATAAGGAGAAGAGCGACATTGTTGTAAATTTACACTTTAAGTATATACATGTAGTTCTAAATATAATTTGTGACATTTTCTTCTTTCTCTCCTCTTCCACCCTCACTTTTCTCTCCCTGGCTATTTATTCCGTCTCCATCTCCACCACTGTTTGCTCTTATTGAACGTAAATGATAGACACTCACGTTCTTTCTTATTGATTAACTAAAATTTGAAATATTTATTAAAAATAAATACAAAATATAACTTTAATATCAATCAGTAAGGTTGGTCTGAATATGGCAGTTAATAGAGTTGTACAATTGTTTTAGTCCGTTTGTACATTCTTTAATTTGTTACTGAGTCTAATAGTATGAGATCTCACAATTCTTTACTACTAATGATTATTGATAAGTTAACTCTTGTCAAGGCAATGTTAAATCCATCCCCGTGTTTATATTTTGTGTTATTTGGGTGCCTAAGAGTACATAAAGTAGACTGGATCTTATTGTTACATGTTCTTTGCTAAGAGGAAGTAGGACTACAAGTAGCGAGTTGAAAGTAGGCATGTTGTCCAGTGGAGGATAAGGGGTTGGTCAGCTGGTTAGCTGGGGACTTCTATATTGTTTTTGCCAGACATGCGCGTCTGATATTCTTAGATTACTTTGGAACAATCTAGACGTGACGACTATTGGAAGGAGAGAATTGGGTGGTGAGAAAACAAAAGAAGCTCAAGGTCATGGTGTTCTGTATACCACTACAGTGGTAGCCTTGGTAGAAATATTGCTCGTTGGCATATTGGGAAAGAGAAATGAATGTCTCTGTTTTGTTGCTTCGGTAAGGTCTAAAGCATCGTTTTCCCCCCTTTAATATGTTATTGTATAATTATAAGTGAGGGTATGTCTCTGAGTATTTGTTGGAGGAGCAAAAGTTGATCGGTAAGAAGGTGGGTATGCTACATCAGAATTTGATCACTGGAATTATGGAATGTCCTATTACGATTGGCAAAGATCAGGTTTGCTTAGGGAATGATATGGAGAGAAATTACACTGCTAAGAATGGGTAGGCAGAAATTATAATGCACGAGAAGGAAACTGAGAAGTGTCCCGGGGAAACTGTAGCCTCTAAAGGATTTGATGGTTTTTTCTGAAGGTAGCAAATGATGTCCCACTGATATGGGTAAAAATAGAACCAAATCGGGACCATTCAAATCGGGCATGACTTCTGAAGTTCTCAGGGGCAAAACGGTAAATTTCAGTGAATACAAAGTCCATAAGATGAAGTTGGGCCTCTTTTTGGCCCAATAACTCAAAATGGGCCTATCCTACTGGGTTGCCATAGCATCCCAACATAAAGAAGTTTATGTTTATCCGAAGTTGTCATCTTAAACTCTATCTTTAGAGAGAAACGGCTTCTATCTCTCCATCTATAAGAGAGCGTTTATCGAGAAGAGTACCTGACTCTATCTCTTCATGAAGAAGATGATAACCAAGCTTATCAAAACACTGAGAAATAGAGATAAGTCAATAAATACCCCATATATCTTGAAATTGCCCCCTAGCATTGGTATAAATACTCGAAATCCGAATCCGACTCGGACCCGACATTGGACCGGAACCGACCCGGCCTATTCGGGTCCGGATCCTAAATTGGGACCCGTTGTACCTTTCTGGTCCGGATCCGCTCAAAAGAGACCTGACCCGGATCCGAACCCGGACCCGGACCTGTTTAAAAAACCCCCAAAAATTAATATAAAAATAAATATTTTATCCTCATCCCTCCCCTCCTTCCTCCTCAATTCTAAATCTTCCTCTTCTAAACTCAAAACTCATGCATTTTTCTTCTCTCCTCTATTCTAAATCTTCCACTCGCTGCCTTCGCTCGCCGCTTACATTCTCGCTCCTACCCGTTCGGGTAGGAATATTTTAATAGGACCCGGATCCGGTCCTCGCGGGTCCGGGTTCGGGTCCAATTTTTGGACCCGTAGGGGATCAGATCCGGGTCTGGGTAGTGAAGGACCCGACCCGACCCAATACCAATGCTAACCCCCCCCCCCCCCCAGCAACTATAAATACCCCATGACCTCTTCAGAAATAAGGTAGTGTCAATTTTCGCTCTCAAAACTCTTTATCTTCTGAGTTTTCTAACTTGGACGTCGGAGGGTTTGTTGCCAGAGCCAACCCCGGTGTTTTAGACTGTTTTACAGGTCCATCGAAGCGATCACAACCGTTCTGATCAGATTTAAGCGTTCACATGAGTTAGATTTCAGAATCAAGACCAGTTTACGGCGATCAAGGTCGGCGAACAATAAAGATCAAAATTTTTATTGTTTCAATAAAGAATTCACATAATCTGTTTGCTCCCACACAGAAAATAGCAGCAACAGATTAACGTTGTATGTGGAAAATAGAAAGAAATCCGTCCAAACTTCGTCGGTAAATAACTTCTTTTTTTAGCCATACCTCCAAAGGGGAAAAAAAAGGCAGCGGCCTCAAGCCGACGAGCCAACCCTTTTCCTCCTCCTATTCCTCATGCGGAGAACCTCCTTCATACTCAAACGGATCAACCTCCTCAGTAGGAACAATCCCTTCAACTTCCTACTTAGCCTCCCTCTAAAGAGGCTGCATCGGGGGCTCCCGAAGAAGTCAGTGCCGTATCCGGTGTGTGGGTGAGAATAGGGATTCGGTCTACACCTCAACACCCTCTACGGTACCCTCTGTGGCACCCCAGGCCCATCAAGACCTCTGCTGGATCATACTCTCCAGACAATTGGAGTCTGACTTTCGAGACTGCTTGAATGAAAGGCAAGTCGAGGACGAGGTCCTCCGTCCAACACATTAGGAAAGCAAGAAGAGCCTCTCTCTTCGGAGACAGAGGTCTAGATGAACCGCCTCTCCTAGAAGGCGAAGAAGTTATCCCTTTCTTAGAGGACAAAGAATGACTCCTCCCCCTTGCAGGAGAAGAAGCCTGATTCCAATAAGCTGATCAACCCCCAGAAGAGATAGGGAGAAAGAAGCATCGTTCACAACGGCAGAATTTCGAAACTTCAAAGATAAGGTCCTTCAAGCCCTCGACGTCATCCTTGACATGACCCGACAAACCAGTATTCAACCGTGAAGTGAACTCGGTACACAACATCCCCCCTTCCAAGAGCTCTGGGGTTCCGATAACATTCTCAGACTAGGACCTTGAAGGTATTCGAATACCTTATTGTGACACACTTGTAATCAGCGTATGCATAACGAATCATGAAGTGTGCTGCTTCCTAGTAGATAACGACAACTCGGTAAATATCCTCTTGCTTTGAGGATCTCAAGCTCTCACGGGACAGCCTCAAATCCGTCGGGTAAACCCTTCATGGATTCTCCATAGCTCCATTCCAGATTGGAGGAATAATCACCTTCAATGTCACCGTGGGAAAATCTCTAGCCACTTGCATAGAAGCACTTGACTTCATGGTTGTCAACATGAAGTCTGCTTATAATGCCATCTTTGGTCGCCTGAGTCTAGCGGCCCTTCACACGGTTGCCTCAGCTTTCTACATGAAGATGAAGTTTCTCACAATAGCAGGGGTAGGGAAAGCCAAAGGGAGCCAAGAAGTTGTTCAGGTATGTTACACTGCTACAATGGGAGGCGGGCGGGCTCCCCCCCCCCCCCCAAAAAAAAATCCCATGCCATGCCATGAAACTCTTGCAAGGTAGGGGACAAGCTAGCTCCGAGCATGTAGACGAACAGGAAGAAATCTCCTTCTCGAGAAAGGATCAAATCAAGTGCTTCCGAGTACGAAAGACTCCCCCCCCCCCCCATTAGGTGAAAGAGGCTTACATAAGGGGGAACCGAGACCTGTTCACTTGGACCGCCTCTGACATATAGGGCATCTTCGAAGATCTAATCATGCACCGTTTGAGCGTGAACCTGGACATCAAGTCCGTCCAACAAAAGCGTCGCAAGTTTGCCCCCGACAGATAGCAAGCAATTAAGGAGAAAGTCGAGAAGCTCTTAGCCGCTTTCTTCATTCAAGAAGTTAGCTAACCCGAGTGGCTAGCGAATATGGTAATGGTAAAGACAGCCAACAACAAATGGAGAATCTGCATAGAGTTCATCGACCTCAACAAGGCATGTCCAAAAGATCTATTTTCTCTACCTAACATAAATGCCTTGATTGACACCACCTCCGGTCATGAACTCTTAAGCTTTATGGACGTCTTCTCGGGATACAACCAGATCCGAATGTTTTCACCAGACATCCTGAAGACGTTCTTCATTACCGACCAAGGACTATTGCTATCCGATCATGTCCTTCGGGTTGAAGAATGCCGGAGCTACATACCAACGATTGGTGAACCAAGTCTTCAAGGAGCAAATTGGCAGAATATGGAAGTTTACGTGGATGACATGCTCGTCAAGAGCCTCAAGAAAGAGGACTATGAGTTCGATCTCCAAGAAGCCTTTGATGTACTACAGAGACATAACATGAGACCAAATTCCTTAAAATGTGCCTTTAGGGTCTCCTCGTGGAAGTTTAGCATTCATGGTCAGCCAGAGAGGGATCGAAGGCAACCCTGAAATGATTAGAGCCATTCTTGACATGTTTCCCTCGTCTACAATCAAAGAAGTCCAAAATCTCATGAGACATTCCGCCGCTATTAGGCGCTTCCTCTCCAAGTCTGGGGAGAAGTACCTTCCATTCTTCAAAGCTCTCCAAGGCAAGGTTGTAAACGGCGTTAGGCAGTGGCTGTTCGGTCAAGGGATGCCTAGCGCCTAGGGTGCCTAGGTGGTTGATTTTTTTTTGCCGATTTAGTTAATTTCAGCCCATATTATTCAAT
Source organism: Hemerocallis citrina (assembly GCA_017893485.1). NCBI lineage: Eukaryota > Viridiplantae > Streptophyta > Magnoliopsida > Asparagales > Asphodelaceae > Hemerocallis > Hemerocallis citrina. The sequence continues at coordinate 97,930,065 of CM030367.1, forward strand.
CGTAAGTATAATTATGCAATGCAATTACAAATATTCATCATGTTTTTGTGTAATATGTGTAATTAAAGGGTGATGCATAAAAAAAACTTCCTCGTGCAATTACTGTGTAAATATGTGCAATATATGCAATTAAAAAAAGCAATTGTCCAATTGTAATATGTGCAATATGCCAATATGTGTAATATGTATAATATGTGCTATTTTAATATGTGCAATAGGTGTAATATGTGCAATCCATCACCAATAATACTAAAAAAAGTAAAAACAATTCCACTACTATTACAGATCCATACATAGTATATAATAGATTAATAGTAGTTCTCTTTTTTTGTGTTATTTTATAGTATTTAAAATTTAAAAAAAATAGAAAATGCCTGGGCATGGGACATTAGGCGTCCTCCTGATCAGTGCCACGGACGCCTACTCAACAAGATGACCGCCTAATCGCCTCTGACCATCTAGACCACCGCCTCTGGCAAAGGTGGTTCGTTCTCCTCCACTTGTGCGCCTAGGCGCGTCCGAGGCGGCCTCCATTTAGAACACTGCTCCAAGGAGCAAAAAAATTTGAGTGAGGAGAAGTAGTCTTGGAACATCTCAAAGCACACCTCGTCAATCTCCTACTCCTTAGCAAGCTTAAGCCGGGAGAGGTCCTCGACTTCTACTTGACTACTTCATATCAGACTCTTAGTGTCATCTTGGTAATGGAAGAAGATAGAGTATAGAAGCCAATCTATTTTGTAAGCAAAGTACTCAAGTACTTCACGATGCTGAGTTTCGATACTCTAAAACGGAGAAGATGGCCTATGCACTAGTCACAGCCGTCCAAGCTCCACCCCTCTTTCCAAGCGCACGCCATCTGAGTCCTTACTAACCAGCTACTTAAGCAAGTACTCCACAAGCCGGAAAGCTCCGGGAGATTTAGGAAGTGGTCTATTGAGTTAAGCCAACATGATTTTACCTATCGACCAGAGCTGTAAATCGGACTGGACGGGACCGGATAACCATATGTTCAAGCTCGAACCAAAATTCTACTCGGACTGGCTTATGTTCGACTCGATCCAGGTCGGACAATATTTTCATAGTCCGGATTCAGTTCGAAGTATCGAATCGCAATAATACTCGGACGAACTTATATCCGGCTCGAGCACGGTAAAACACCGGATCTAATAATTTGTTCAAGTTTGGTTCGTATAACAGTTCGGACGGTCCACCGTCGGTCCATTTCTCGAGCCGGACTCGGACAGACAACGGTCCGTCCTGTTCATTTTACACCTATACTATCGACCAAGAATGACAATGAAAGTCCAAGTCTTGGCCGAATTCATCGTTGAGAGTATTATTTCTGATCCCCTTGATTCCCCCCACTTTCAAACGTTTATGTGGATGAGCCCTCTTGCCTCGAAGGGAGCGGAGCCGTAGTTATCTTGGTCGGTCTTGACAAGTTCACTCTATAGTATTCGCTACGCCTACTTTCCAGCCTCCAACAACGAAGCAGAGTATGAAGCTCTCATCGCTAAACTCCTCTTAAAACGAAAAGCGGGGGCACGCAGAGATGGGGTGTTCATCAACTCCCAACTGGTAGTGAATCAAATCTGAGGTATCTATGAAGCCAGAGATGACCGCATGGTCAAATACTTGGCCTATGTGAAGAAGCTCCTATCCACATTCAAGGAAGCCGAAGTCACTTGCATCCCATGCAAGGAAATGGGCAAGCAGATGCCCTCTCTAAGCTAGCCTCATCGTTCAATCGACTCAACCATACTCATACTATACTCATTGAGGTCCTATTCAACCCAAGCATCAAAGAGAAAACATTGGAGCTCATGTTCATCACCCCCAATCACCTAAAGATTGTTGGATGAAACTCTTGATCGACTTCCTCGACAAGGGAGTGCTCTCAGCGGACCTCAAAGAAGCTAGAAAGATCTTGGTGATGGCTGAAAGATATACATTCGTCGAAGGAATCTTCTACAAGCATTCCTACACCCAGGTTGACGGCCGACCTTACTGACGATGCCTCTCCCCGAAGAAGCTGATTATGCTCACAGGGATGTACATGAAGGAATAGGTGGTAGCCACCTGGGCGCAAGGTCTTTTGCACGGAAAATTCTCAATCACAGATACTATTGGTCTTCTATCCTTAATGATGCCCAAGTATATGTCCGCCATTGCATTCCTTGCTAGAAGTACTTCATCAAGCAGGTGCCCCAAGCCAATTTCAGTTCCATGTCAAACCCCATCTCCTTCGCCATTTGGGGAATGGACTTATTCGGACTGTTTCCCACTGCTACTGGACAGTGAAATTTCATAGTGGTAGCAATCGACTACTTTACAAAGTAGGTCAAGGCGGAATCACTAGCTTTTATCACAAAGCATAAGATTTAGTAATTCTTCTGAAAGAGCATAGTCTGCCGGTTTGGAATCCTCCGAACATTAGTCACCGACAATGGAACACAATTCGCTGGTAAGGGGTTCCACAAATTTTGCACCGATCTGGGGGTTGAACAACGCTTCTCCTTTATCTTACATCCCCAAACCAATGGCCAAGCTGAGAACGCTGGTCGACAAATATTGGATGTCCTCACGAAGAGAGTAGACGAAGCTCTGAAGGGACTATGGGTCGAAGAACTCCCAAGCGTGCTCTGGTCCTACAGAATCACGAAGAGAATTCCGACGGGAGAATTCCTATTCAACCTTACATTCGGCACAGAAGCACTCATCCCTCTAGAATTTGGATTTCCTTCCCCTCGCCTTCTCTTCTTCAACGAATGGTAGAACTCAGATGACCTTCGTGCCAATCTAGATCTCATTGAAGAGTGCAAGAGAAGTTCGCCCTGCGAAGACATCTATTAGAAAATGGTAGAGAAGTTCTACAACAAGAGGCTCTGCCTGACCAACCTCAACGAGGGGGACCTCGCCTGTCGAAAGGTTAAGATATCCAACCCATGCAAGACGGAAAAGCTTGTCCCTAACTGGGAGGGACCATACAAGGTCCTACAAGTGGTCCGCCCAGGAGCTTACTGACTTGAAGATCTGGGGGGGAAGAAGATATGAAGGACTTGGAACGCTGAGCAGCTAATGAAGTACAACGAGGGTGCTTAACGTCCTCCCCTAGTAGTTAGCTTCAAACATGTAATAAAGGTTGACATTTATAACAGCTAGCAATCAAAGTAGTCACTTATGTTTATTTTTCAATAAGAACTTAATATTTTTCTTTTGGAAAATTCTTGTACGACACTCTGGATGCAAACAATGAGTTAGACACTTTTAGTCTTCCCCAAGCAACACCAACTACTCATTAAGCTCCACAAAGGGCGAGTTTGGAGTCCATACCCATGGCTTGGAGTTGCTCTAGCAACTTGCCACCAAGCAAGTTCGGAGCTCAACTCGCCATTCGATCTGCTCCTGAAACTTGTTATCAACCCGTTCGAAGTTCATACTTGTGGTCGAAGAGTTGCTTTAGCAACTTACAACCAAGCAAGCTCAGAGCTCAACTCGGTACTCGATCTGTTCCTGAAACACCTAAAGGACAAGTTCGGAGTCCATACCCAGGCCCGGAGTTGCTCTAGCAATTTGCCACCAAGCAAGTTCGGAGCTCAACTCGCCATTCAATCTGCTCTTGAAACTCGTTATCTATCCGTTCGGAGTCCATACCCATGGTTCAAGAGTTGTTCTAGCAACTTGCAACCAAGCAAGCTGAGAGCTCAACTCGCCACTTGATGTGCTCTTAAAACGCCTAAAGGACAAGTTTGAGGATGTTGAAGGCGCGCCTCAGGTGCGCTTCAGGCGCGCCTCAGGCGCCGATATCCCAGGGTGCGCCTCAAGCCTCAGTTGAATCGCACCCCTTGTTCGAAGCGCTGGTGAGGCGTGCGCCTCAGCGCGCCTTAGCGCCTTGCGCCTCAGCACACCTCGACGAAAGGCGCACCTCAACATTGTTCTTCCTTATTTTTTCCCTTCTTTATTATTTAAGTATTCTTTCTTTTTTAGTTTTGAGTCTTTTGACAGGTTTTATATTTATATTCTTTTTTATTATTTAAATTATTCATTTTATTTTTTTAATAGTATTCTTGCTTTTTTAGTTATGCATTGGTTTTGCTTTACTGCTTTATTAGGCTGCTTTTGCTTTACTGTTTTATTAGGCTATTTGGATGAAACTTGCTGTAATAATTAATTGTTGAATACTTGAATATACTTAATATTTAATTGTAATATTGTAATACTCTGTAATAGTGTAATACTAATACTGCACTGTGATATTCTAAAAAAAAAAAAAAATAATTGTTGAATGTACAAAAATTATAATTTACACAGTTACAACTTACAAATTACACTTACACCGTTACACGGTTACACTTCCAAGTGACATTTACAAAGTACGTCTTCCATACCTTACTGTTTAAGTATATGTTCATTGAATGATATATTTTGTTGCTATGATATTATTTTGTTTATATAATCTAATTTATAAATTTTAAAAATTCCAAAAAGTAATAGTGCGCCTCGGTTAACTGAGGCTTGCGCCTCAAATTGCGCCTTGCGCCTCAGGCTTTTTACAAGGAATTGAAATTACTTGCGCCTTACGCCTTCGACTACACTGTGAGACCCATAACCATGGCTCGAAGTTGCTCTAGCAACTTTGCCACCAAGTAAGTTCGGAACTCAACTTGTCATTCGGCTTGTTCTTGAAACTCGTTATCAATCCGTTTGGAGTCCATACTCGTGGTTCAATAATTGTTCTAGTAGCTTGAAACCAAGCAAGCTCAGAGCTCAACTTGTCACTCGATGTCCTCCTGAAATGCCTAAAGGACAAGTTTGGAGTCCATACCCATGGCTCAGAGTTGCTCTAGCTACTTCCCACCAAGCAAGTTCGAAGTTCAACTCGTCATTCGACTTGTTTCTGAAACTCATTATCAACCCGTTCGGTGCCCATACCTAGGCAGTTAAAATCGGTTTTCGGAACTAATCGGTCTAGGAGCGATTAGTGATTAATCGGTTAATCGAAAAATTATCGAGGATTAAATCGGAAAAATTGTTATATATATATATATATAGAGAGAGAGAGAGAGAGAGAGAGAGAGAGAGAGTAATGTTCCGTTGTGCACTAGGTCTCCGTGTGCACTCGGCCTTCTCGCCTTCGTATCGACGATCCAAATCGTTTACATTGATCTACACATATAAATTAGTCTAAATATGTAAAATTAAATCATTTGAAATTCATTTGCCCATCCATTGAAGTGTTAAAAATTGTATGGCTGAAAATCGTTGTTTTTTATAGTCACATGATGGATGGGCAAATAAATTTTAAATAATTTGATTTTACATATTTAGTAATTTAGACGTGTAGATCAATGTGAACGGTTCAGATCGCCGATACGAAGGCGGGAAGGCCAAGTGCACACGGAGTTCTAGTGCACAATGGAACATTTCTCTCTCTATATATAATTAAAAAAAGATATATCCTCATTATGTAGCAACCCTAAATCCTAACATAAAACTATTTTGAGATGATCAAATATGAACATATAGTTATAGAGAAAAAGAAGAGAGTACTTGGTTTGAGCTGAGTTTGGATTCTGGATGTGGGTCGGATCAGGTTTGCTAGCCAGTTCCATCAAACAAAAATAATCGGGGAGGTGGAGCAGCGCAAGCAGCAAGAGGAAGAGGTGCAACAGACGCGGGCCGGGTCAAGTATGCAACGGCGCAGGGGAGCGACGGCGGGTCGAGTTTGGGTATGCTCGAGGAAGAAGAAGAGAATCAGTTTGAGTTTGGGTTTGCGCGAGGAAGAAGAAGAGAGCAGCGACATGTCAGGTTTGAGTTTGCACGAGGACCACAAGGGGTTTAAATTTTGAATTTGGATTTGAGTTTGGGTCGGATTGAGCCCAAATAATACAAACGAGCATGAAAATTAGAGGAGATTTAATCGGTTAATCAGTCACTTAAAATAGGCCGATTAACCACTAATCTGCCGATTATACCCGATTAAATCACTAACTATTGAAATGTTATAAATCACTAAAAAAATAATTGCTTAGCCTCCGATTAATGATTAATCGGGAATTAATCGGGCGTAATCAGGGATTTTAACTGCTTAGGTCCTTACTCATGGTTCAAGAGTTGTTTTAGTAACTTGCAATCAAGCAACCTTAGAGCTCAACTCGTCACTCGATTTGGTGCTAAAGCACTAAAAGAACAAGGTTGGGACAAGCCCAAACGCTACTCCCACAACTTACCACGACAAGGGCACAAGAGGTCCAACTTACTACTAGAGCTTGCTCAGCTACTCTAACACAGAGCTACCACTCAAAAGAGGACAAGAGACGATACTTGATCACTTATAAGTTTTTCATTTCACATCAACTTCTCATTAGAAGTTCAAAAGTGAAGATTAACAAGATTACAAGTCTCCCTCAGAGTCATCTCTACTCTGTTGAGCCAAGGGGATCTTCTTGTTAAGGGACACACGTAGCCTACAACACTCCCCCCTGGCTACCAAAGATCCGTCTCGATCTCTCGAACAATCTGAAGGAAGCACCAAACTGGCAGTTTGAGTCTGAGCTACGTGACCATCAACACCTGCCACCCCTTTAATTGAAGGAACACATGACGAACCGACCAACCCACTTTAGGCATCTCCCTGGTTCTTCGAGGTCCCTTGCGGACGTAAGGCCAGTTCGTGGAATGACCTCCTCTGATTTTTCTCATCGTTGGAGCAAGAAGTGCTCCTAGTCAGTGTCCCTTCAAGTAGTCGCTTCAGACGATGGATCTCCACATTCTGTTCAACAAGTCTCTCCTTGGGCTGGGTATCCTTAACCCTAATTTTCCAATGGACCACACGAGTGCATGTCGAACAGTTCGTATAAGCCTCGCTAGAATGTTTGGGTACAATCTCCTTCAAATGAGCAACCTCTAAGTTCTTCTCAAACACTATGTTCTTCAACTCATCCCTCTTGGTTGTAGCCGTAAGAAAAGAGCGATGAGGGGATTTAATTTCGAAGTCCCTCCCGACGTTCGTCCTCACGAGAGGGACCTCCCCATCGCGCAAACGTCCCTCCAATTTGAGAGGTGGCGTTTCGCGCGGTCTAACACCAAGGCGATCAACCTCAATATTCCTCGTGGTTAGCACTTTCCTCAGATAGTTAAGTTCCACTTCCGCTTTGAATAGCTTTTCCCACAAACGAGTAAGCTAAACTCTGCCACATGCAGCCTGGTACGGAGATAGGTAATCTCGCCATATAGGGGACCACCCCCGCTGTACACGACAATCTGCCAATGGGAAAGAGCACGGGTTACTACAACGACAGTAACCACATCTACAAAAGATAAGAAGACTTAAGAGTTCCAATCATCAAAAGCAATCATCGACTAAGAACACAAGTGTTGAACACAGAGTTTTCATTCGATTAAAAAAGAGGAAGATATATCAAGCGGTGGCCGGTCCTCTATTAGGCGCATACAACAACAACAACAAAAAACTAAACCAAAAACAAAATAAGGAGTCAGGCATCCACCTTCGCAGACGGAGCCGGAGGAGAAGAGGTCTGACAACCTCATTTCCCTTCACTCCTGCATCCCCTTCAGGGCTCTCTGCCCCTACAGTTGTTGTCCTCCCTACATCATCTCTTCATCCTCCTCATCCCCTAGTACCGGCTCCCTTATGGTTGCAATCCCAGGTGGTTACCCCACCCGTCGAAGTGGGGGACGCGCTCGATGACATCCTGGATGGCATTGTGTAGGACTTCTTCATGTTGGCAAACATATGATCCTCTACGTCGGCTTTAACACGGCCGACTGTGTCCTCCTTTACCTTGATCGCCTTTTCCTCCTACCTTTTCAGCTCTTCCTCAAGCTGAACCACCCTTTCTCCAAGGGCATTTCCTCGAAGCTCGGTCACCTCCCAGGCTTTCACGACCTTCGCCTTTTCCAAGTTGGCATTGTCGATCCCTTGCAACCTGCTTAAATAGGTTGCTAAGGTGGTAGGTGATCTACAAAATAGAAGATGAAGAACTTCAGAACTTAGAAGAAACATGCCATAACTTCAAAAAATGAACAAGAGAAGCAAAATTACTATACTCACCGACATGTTGGCTCGAGCCAACTCGAAGGAGGCCGAGCATGACCCCCCCCCCCCCGGGGGGGCCATTCTAGCCATGCCCTTCGAGGTCAGGGTGTGATGAATCACCTCCATACAGCTATCCCCATCCTCGAGAAAGCCGTCGTGCAGCTTGATGGTCCAGACCGGGGCATAGATCGATTTAAGCCTGTCGGGGAGGACCACGTCCGTAGTAGCGGTTAGAGGCAGGCACTTTATCTTAAGCCCGGACGCCAAGGTGATCCCCCCCTCAGCGGGACTTGTAGAAGACGCTTGCGGTGAGCCTAAATCTGCTGTAGGGGTGGAGGTCGACGAGCTCCTAATCGCCTTTGCGCTCCCGGGCCTAGTCACCATCTGCTTCATCTTCTTCCCTTTGGGCCCTTTGGAATTGAGCCTAGTCACCATGATCACAACAAAATCCAAAACCTTAGTATTTGCCTAAAGAAAACATGGAGATACATTAGAATGAGGAATAAACACCAGGATACAAGATACTAAATATTTAAGCAAATAAAAGATAAAGTCGTTCTTGGGTTTATCATGCTCAGACCTCTCCGGAAGAAAACTCCGTGACTTGCCTCCACCTCAACGGCTCCTGCTTGAGGATGTCTTCACACAACTTCTTCTTAACATCATCCAATGCCGGGTCCACTCTCACCTTCTTCGGAACAACAGTCTGCCACTTGGCCAAGTGGCAAGGATCCCCCACAACTCCAAACAACACACTATGAAGAACTTCTCATTCCAAAACTTGATCGAATCCGGGACCTCAATCAGCTTAACTCCCGTACGAGGGGTGAGGTAGAAATGGAACTCCGACTTGCTGTTCTGATGAAGCTTGAAGAGCGCCATAAGTACTGCCAAACTGTGCTCAGCGCCAATTTCCCAACACTATAAGATGAGGGCGTTCACTTGCCTCCACATATTCGGCACAAACTGTACTGGACTAATTGTACACCACCTCAAGTCTTCCTTGACAAAGGGGTGTATCGGGAAACGAAGACCAGCATGGGAGGCATCAAAAGAAAAGAAACAACACTTGTTGAGAAGCGTCAAGCACACCCTAACTCAGGTGATCTCGAAAGCGTCTCTAATCTGATGAAGATCATGCCTTAGACAAGATATTTGAGTTAGAATCGGCCTCAGTCACCTTACGATACTCAGGCGCCTTGTATCGAAGGCCATACTCAACCAGTTCCCCCAAATGGTCTAGTAACTATCAAATACGGGTGGGACCCGTAAAAGGACCGAAGTATCTCTCAGACTCATCCGCTCTCCTATCCACCTCTATAATTGTCTCTACCTTCACCGAAGACTGCTCTGCTACCCCCTTTCCTTTCCCCCTTCTATTGGGTTGAGAGGTGGACAATTCTTCGACAGATCGATCGGAAGAGGAGTCGTTGCCTGACAAGACCTTAGACATCTTATTAATTAATATAAATTACTTGAGTTGACCCACGGTCGGAAAGTTCGCTGGAGAAATAGAAAATTGCCCGAGTTTTCTCTAATACGGAAAAGTCTAAGCAGAGAGAGAAAGTGGGGAAGAGAATGAGGGTGGGAGTGAGGAATGGGGATTATATAGCGGGCTAAGGCGGTCGGGTCCTGACTGTTGGGCTCTTGACCTGTGGGCCCCAATGGTCGGAAGAAGTCCAAACCCCCCGAAAGAAAAAAAATTAGGGGGGGGAGTACGTGTGCACACCCCGCTTCCCAAAATACGGAAGTACGAGCACGCAACTAAGGTCCAACGAATGATATAAGTATACAAACTCATATCATCCATAAGCTGTTCAATACTAGCAAGCTTAACAACACAGGTAGTAATAATATTCGCAAGAACAATAATAGATAACCAAAACTTGAAATACAAGAACTTCAGGTCAACATGCCCGGGAATATACAATGCAATAAACGGTTCGCTACAACTAGTAGCGACAGGAAAGGAGAGAAATGGCAATAGCAATTCCATCACTGCCGTCTAGAAAGTCTATTCGCCAAGTTCCTTCAGTATTCCATCGTCTGTACTTATTTAACTGAAATGGTGGGGGTGTCCGTTAGAGCAAGCTTCAGACAGCAAGTAGTAACAAGCTGTAAAACCATAAGGTACGATATAACAAGGAACAAGAAAACAAGGAACTAGAACGATACAAGTAACAACTGTAAACTTGTAAACGAGAAACATGAAAACAGGATTTCAAGGTATAATCAATCAGTATGCAGTGGTCAATAGTCGATAACAGGAGCAATAGTAAAAAATCAATGATGCAATAGTTGATAAACAGTATTCAATAATACAATAGTTGGTAATCAATAATGTGATGGTTGGTAAATAGAAGTCGGTAATCAATCATTCAGTGGTCAGTAAACAGTATCGGTAATCAATAATTCAATAATTAGTAATCAGGAATTAGTATTTAGTAGCCGTGTCAATGTTCAGTGTCAATCTTATGTCTATTAGTCTTTTATTATCCTATCTAATGCACGCAAACTTGTGTCCTATACCACAGGTTCGGATGCATATCAATCAAGTTAACGTTTTGACTCTAGTGGTGAATTCTATAGGATCATGTACTCGGAAAAATATGTAAATAGGAGAAGATGAACAAGGCCAAGCGATCTGCCGAAGCTGTGGGATGTCAAAATGCATCGGTAGGGGAGCGTTCCACCTTAGAGGGAAGCGCTTGTGCAAGCAGGTGTGGACGAAGTGGAAGCGAGAATGTCAGCTTGAGTAACGCAAACATTGGTGAGAATCCAATGCCCCGAAAACCTAAGGGTTCCTCCGCCCAAATCGACTTCTCGCTCACGCCTCCCGGAGTCCCGGTCGGCCCTGTTCATTCAGTTATTCAGTAATAGTAGGGAAATCACGAGCTCCCTTCCGAGTATAGTCCCCTATCCTTTATTACTCTGACTTGTTATTCTTTTACTGTGATCAATCGTGGACATGCAGTCGACATAATCAATGGAAACAATTGTAATCATTCGTTAACAAGCAGTCAGTATAATCAATAGAAACAGTTGTATTAAAAACCATGTAGTACATGATATAAAGTCATTCGATCTATCTACTGTATCAATTCAATTCATTAAATACAAAAAATAACTTGTTTATATTTTAAAAGACATAAATATACAATTCTGGATAGCAATACGTTGCTGTACAAAAATTGACTTTATCGCTGCTACGGAAAAACGAATCAGGTTTCGTAAGGTGTTCCAGAAACTAGACTCCTTGCCGGTTTCAACGCATATTCACACGATGCATTCTAAAGAGAGTAATTATGTCTACTAGTCAGTTCTTTATGGGTCTACTGTTCAGGCAACAACTCAGTGTTAAGGTCTTATATATATAATTTAACTGAACTGAAAACTTAACAACGATTCTTGCAAAAATCATAATCTTGTTCCTAACATTGTTCAGTAACATACTGGTAAATCTCAGATCTTTATTCTATTGATAACATATTCTTTTAATTAGTTAATCAAGACGACATACTTCTAAACAGTAATCTAGAATTAAAACGTTACAGTACTAAAATCATGATATCTTGCACTCTACAAGTAGGATTTCAGATCCGTCATAAATTCTGGATTCTACACTCGAAGGGATACAATTTTCATGTATAAAGTTCTAAATTTCAATATTGGGAACTGTGTCAATTATTAGTACAATTTCAGGAAAACGACAGGGCATGACTTTAAAGTATTCGATAACATGATATGAAGTGTGTGAACCGTTCAATATTTGATTCTATAATATGACACGATAAATAAAACTATTATTCCGATTCACCGATGAATCAATAATAGTGATGATATATGATAACCAATGTAAAGAATTACTTGCGGAGATCAATAAACGTTTCTTAAACATGACCAATAAAAGAGGTTCAAGAGATGCTTGCCTGTACGACGGTTATGAATGTGGACGAACAATGGAAAGAGGAGAACCACAATGGCAACGAGCAGCAAGATAGCAACAGACGCAATGGCAACAACGACAAGAACGACAACAACGATGAGTAGCAGCAGTGCACAGCAAGCAACGACAGCACAAGTAATAGCGACGGCAACAACAAGCAAAGAACGACGGTGGTGTAGGCAATGGAACGTCGACAGCAGCTCACGGTGGCTGCATCGGGTGAGCAATCACTACGGTAAGGCAGCGACGGCAAGAGCGACGAGGGGTTGTCGACGATGTTCGGCAGCGAGCAAGGGGCAGTAGGGTGACTGCGGGGTGAAGAGAAGGTGGAGGTCGGTGCTGTGGTGAAATGGCGGGTGAGGGAGAGCGGTCAGGAGGGAGGCAGCGGGAGGTGCAACTTCGAGGGTGTAGGCGGTCGGCGGTGTCGGGGTTCGGAGGCAGTAGTATCAAGTGGTGCAGGCCGAGGCAGGGGCTTGGCGAGGAGGAGTGGTAGCAATGAAGAGGAGGGACTGTCGGGATGTGGCTGAGGGTGGCCGTCGGGGCGTAGAGTGGCTCGCAGGAGGTGTTGCGGGTTGCGGTGTTCAGAGTAGCAGCAATGGAGGAGGGATGAGGAGGTCGGGGTGATCAAGAGAGGTTTCGGGTGATGAGTTTAAGAAATAGGCAACAGGGTTTTGAAGGAGAAGGAGATTGAGAGGGATGGCGGCTGATTAATAGGGCTTAGGGTTAATGAAGGGGAATAGGGTATTGGGTTTTGGATTTGGGCTTTAGTTTAAATCGAATAATACATATATAGAATAGTTTAACAATGTACTTGGTTTGGGCTTCACAATGCCAGTACATAGTCACATAATCAAATAATAATATTATATAATGGATTAGGAAAAGCTAGGTGAAATGTATTATTATGGAAATAGCTACAAATAAAATTGTCCATTTGGAAGGATTTAAACAAAATTGAATATCTTAGTGTACAAATAGGGATCAAAAGAGCAGAAAGATAGAAATACAAGAATACGAAGAAAGAAAAAAAAAATCCGTACAATCAGGAACTGGGGTTACAACGTGCGCTGCACGCGCAAGCAAAAATAAAAAGAAAAAGAAAAAGAAGAAGAAGAAAAAGGGGGGGGGGGGTTGTGACTGGTCAAAGGGGTCTGATGTGGCATCGCCACGTCTGCCTCCTAAACCCCCTACTCGGTGCAACCCCGGGTAACTCTCACACCGGGTAGCATCGGGGTTTTGCTACTTTCAGGCCATCAGATCCTCCAAAAAGCGCACTCCACTTGATTAGCGGTCCAGATCTTCTCAAAATTCGGGTCGGTGCGCAATAGTGGGTAGCTTTTGTAGTGGTAGCTCCCTCTTTGGAGTGCATTTGAACTGTCGGATCTCCTCAGTGCGTGAGCTCCATTTGATTAGCGGTCCAGATTGCGCCACATCATCGGGTAAGATTTGATTATTATTTATTTCTTTATTTAATTATATTAATTCGGATTAAATAGTAAAAAATTTGATAATTATTTAAAAATTCAAATTAATTTATCAAAAATTCTTAAAAAATAATTATTAATTCAAAAAAAATTAAATATTCCAAAAAATAATTTTAAATTTAGAAATTTAATTTAAAAAAATAAATTATTAAAATCGGAAAATTGATTAAAAATTTGAAAAATAAAAAATTGTAAAAAGTTTAGAAAAATGCAGAAAATCACAAAAAATCTAGAAAATTCAGAGACTAATTCTGGGTATTTACAAAATCAAAGCAACTCTGTTAAACCCTGAACAAGGTTCATACGTCATCGAAAACTCCGATAAGTTCTATAAACCATTCTAAATAGGCGAATTAATCCTCGAATGCTGTAAAACTCAGTCTTAGGAGTGAGGAGTTTGTGATATGGGTAAAAATCGAATGAAGTCGGGACCGTTTAAATCAAACACAAATCCTAAAGCTCTCAGGGGTAAAATGGTAAATTTCAGCGAATACGGGTCCATAAGAGGAAGTTGGGTCTCTTTTAGGCCCAACAACTCAAAATAAGCCTATCCTGCTGGGTTGCCATAGCAGCCCAACATGAAGAAGTTTATGTTTATCCAAAGTTGCCATATTAAACTCTCTATCTCTATAAAGTAACTATTTCTATTTCTCCATCCATAAGAGATGGTTTAAATTTTTTTTATCTTTTTATCACGAGGAGTCATAACCCTATCTCTATAACAACTTCTATCTCTTCACGAAGAATAAAGTCCACAAACTCTATCACTTTATCATGAGAAGAGTAGCCGACTTTATCTCTTCATGAAGAATAGGATAACCAACCTTATCAAAACACCGGAAAATAGAGGTAAATCAGTATCTTGAAACGGGCCCTCCCATGCGACTATAAATACCCTATGATCTCTTCAGAAACAAGGTAATGACAATTTTTTGCTATCAAAACTCGTCATGTCTTCTGAGTTTTCTGACTTGGTCATCGAAGGGTCTGTCGCCGGGGCCTCCCTGGTGTTTCGGACTGTTTTGCAAGTCAATTAGAGCGATCACAACCTTCAGATCAGATCGAAGCATTCATGCGTGTCGAATTTCAGAATCAAGATCAGTTCACAGCGATCAACGTCGGTGAAAAGTAAAGGTCAGATATTTTATTATTCTCCATAATGAATTCACACATTCTGTTTGCCGCCCCCCCCCCCCCCCCCCCCCCCCCCCCCCCCCCCACACACACACACACACACACACACACACAGAGAGAGAGAGAGAGAGAGAGAGAGAGAGAGAGAGAGAAAACAGCAGCAACACCCACTAACAAGAGCTGGCTTGTAAGGCTGTTGTTTAGTTTTGGTGGAGTTTAACTTCTTTGTGGGAACAACTAGTGGAAACTTATTTTGACTTCAGTTTACTCTTCAAGATGGAAGGAATGGTGAGGAAATTGAAGAGTGGGCAGGTAAGATGATTCAGGTAGACTCAAGTCAAGCATCAACTTGTTTAACCAGCGACGACCACGGAGATTGCAATTCTGCGAACCTGGAACTCGGGAATTTCTCGAGAGCATTGTTCAAGAACTCAGTAGTATCATGTCCTGTATCAGCCTTTCGGTTTTGGTATCTGTTTCGGCATTCTCAGAAATACTGGGGTATCTATGTTTTGGATATTTTGGTATCGGCTGCTAGAAGTGTATATAAACTAATAGAAAACTCAAAAAAATAGTTATTTCACTAAATCTTATAGCATGTGTCCAACGTACAATCATGTCAATTTACAGAATATATTATTATTATTATTATTTTTGTTTTCTTTCATTTTCATGTACTATTTTAAAAAAATATATATTCTTTTTATAAGGAATACCATGAAAGTACGAATTTTAAATTATGAAACTATAGCCTATGCTATAACAGTATATTATTTTTAAGCTATTGAGAATATACTCTTAAAAATCATATTGACAATATACTTAAACTTTTTTTAATATTGTTGTCACTTGATCGTGTTGTTTCTCTTTAACAGTCTCAGGTCGCATTGTACCTACTCAGTAGTAATGGTGCAATTAAAAATTTATATACTCCTTGGTTTTCATTTGCTCACTATCATTTTTTCCCTCTTTTCCTTGTTAATTTAAGCAACGACAAATACGGAGATTTAGGCGAATTTTGTATCGGGTAAGCCAAAAACCACGACAGACTCAGTGTGTTGTCTCGGTCTCAGCTGATATTTGGTACCATGCTTGAGAGGTTCTTCTTTAGTTATAAGGATTGGTTTATGTATGATGTTGTAACTAGGGCTGCAAACGTGCCGAGTCGAGCCGAATACCTTGAGACTCGAGTTCGGCTCGTTTATGTATCGAGCTCACTTTCAGGCTCGAGCTCGACACGAGCCGAGTTTTGACCGAGCTTTGGCCAAGTTCGAGCCGAATACTTGCGAGCTTCTGCCTAAAACCCACGTACCTTCAAGCTCGAGCTCGGCTCGTTTACGTATCGAGCTCGCTTTCGAGCTCGAGCTCGACACAAGCCGAGCTTTGACCGAGTAGCTCGCGAATAGCTCGGTTCGTTTGCAGCCCTAGTTGTAACTACTACATTTTTTTTCCTGACTTGGTTGCTTGTCAACTCTGTGCTTGATTTTGTTTATATTTATATGAAACTGTTGGGGAAAAGAGCTACTACTTCTCCTTGACTGCCTCTTCCTTCTGTTCTCTTCTCCTTCATATCCTTCTCTTTCCTCTTCATTATCACAGTGGAACTAAATCAACATCTTTTGTTTTCAATAATTAAGCTTTATCTTAGCATCTCATTTATCATATTCTTAGAAAAGTCACGAATATCTGTATCTTCTATAATTTCTTCTCGTTAATGGAAAATAGGTACCCAGATGACAGATTTAATAGATTCTGGCAACCATTCATGGGCAATATGCAAGCTATAGGAAGAACCGAAGACATTTCGATATCTGGAATCTGGAATCTCCCCCCTTCAAATGTTTTCAGTACTGCTATAACAGCTGATCATGCTAATCCCATTCAGCTGCAGTGGCCTCCCATATCTCTTCAAACTCCGCCTACTACGTTGCTCTGTATTTTGCAGATACATCTGGGACCAGCAGGATATTTGATGTCTTTCTAAATGAATACAGCTTCTACGATAATCTCAAGGTTACATCATCTGGTCTTGCTGTCTTTGGGACCCAGTGGAATCTTTCAGGTCTTACAAAGATCACACTGTCGCCTTTATCATCTGCCCCGCCCGTAATCAAT
Organism: Hemerocallis citrina; assembly: GCA_017893485.1. NCBI lineage: Eukaryota > Viridiplantae > Streptophyta > Magnoliopsida > Asparagales > Asphodelaceae > Hemerocallis > Hemerocallis citrina. The sequence goes on from CM030367.1 coordinate 97,946,803, forward strand.
GCTGGCGAGATCTTTGGGATTTTCCCTCTAGGAGGATTAACTATAACCCGGGATGGTATGTATGCATAAAGTCTTCAAATGCAGCAAAAGTTTCAGTTACATCATCTGTCATCTCTCATTCCGAGAAAGTATTTTTTTACTATTTTTACTCATTGAAGAAATGTATCTCCTTGGGAGAGAGAGCGATTTACTTTTAATGTAATTGTTTATTTATTTCGTTAGATAAAACTAAGTAGTAATTTCTCCACTTCCTACTGAAAAAACAAATTACTTCACTTGTCTTTGCAGTAATTACGCTAAATAGGATAAAGAAGAGTATTCAGAATCCACCAGTTGGTTGGAATGGGGATCCTTGTTTGCCTCGTGAGTACTCATGGTCTGGAGTCACATGCTCAGAAGGGTCACGGATACGTGTTATTGCCCTGTGAGTTATACTTAGATTTCATTTATTATTATTATTGTTGTTGCTGTTGCTGTCGTTTATGACCATGATATGTTGTTTACTTCGTATGCCAGGAACTTGTCTAGTTTGGGTTTATCAGGGTCTCTCTCACCTAGTATTGCCAATTTGACTGCACTAACTTATATGTAAGTTAATTACTGAATATGTTTGCTCTATTTTCTAAGATTACAAATTTACCTTGGAATCATTACTTATACAGCTCGTTCGCAAATAACAACTTCTCTGGGCATATTCCGGACCTCAGTCAATTACGAATGCTTGAGAAATTGTAAGCATGCTTTTAATTATAAATATATGGAGCTGAGATGGGCTAATTTCAGAAATATTTCTTCGATTTTTTGTTTAGATTTCAAATCTTAAAATGGTCCATTCAATTTGAAAATCCACACTGTTGGATTTGATTTAATTAAATTAAGTGAGCTACTTACGACGCTGAAAGTCTGTGCCACTAGGCTAAAATTTCAAAGTTGTAGAAGGGTTGAGGAAAATTGCACTTGTATTCTAATACACCACCGCAGGTCAAGCACCCATATTTTTGTATTTTTTTATAATAGGCCAAAGAAACGAGATAAATGTCCAAGAGATTGTGGGCCGAGACCTGGATATGGGCAACAAGATAACAATTCTCTTATTTATTTATTTTTTTAAATTCTGATATGGGCAACAAGATAACAATTCTCTTTTTTAATTTTTTTTAATTTTTTTTAATTCTGAAATAATTAAACGTACCTAGTAAATTTCGAACATGGGGTGCTCTAATACCAGGTGAAAGTTCCTGCTACTCTTGTAGAAATTAGAAGGGTTGAGGGAAATTGCGCTTGTATTCTAACATAGTCGACATTCTAAAAAAACTCAAAATTACTCAATTTTGTTGTTGCGGGATACAACTTTAAAACTTGTCGGACTCGTTTGTTTTGTTTGTATATAGTTTTTATGATGTATATAACGTCTAACAGGGTGGATTTTTATTTGGATGGTCCATTCTCAGGTTTGGAATCAAAACAAAAGTTAATAAGAGTAGTCACCCAGAAGTAGCCGGCTCAATTCTCTCTCTCTCTTTCTATATATAGATGATCTTCATGTGAGCCCAAGGCTCACAGTAAGGTTGGAGAGCGCGCTCCATGGTAGGGACATCCTATGAACAGTCTTGTGCATGCCTCAAATAGTCAAATACTGTGAGATGCAGTCATTTAAAATCTGTTTCCCCTTTCATCATATCTTTACAGAGATAATGATATTTCAACCATACATTTTTGTAATGCTTTAGTATATTCAATCATTCAAAATGGTTCTTCTCGCCTTAAGCTATTTAGGCATGTAAAATAAGATGGATGGTTTGGATCATATATAGGATGTCTTTACATGAACATGAGCCTTGGGCTCTCCGACCTAATTGTGATTTCACAAGAAGAGCTCCCTAAATGTGTGTTCTTTTTTTAGTAATTGACTTAGGAATACCATTGCTTGAAGGCATTTGCAGGATAATCAGTTGACTGGGGCAATTCCTGAATCCCTTGGAAATATCAAGAATCTCCGAGAGCTGTAAGTTTCTGATTTCTTAGGCCGTATATTACCTTTTATTAGAACAATGTCCATTAATATTATTCCTGCACCAATAAGATTTTTAAAATTTTTTGTTATTATTTGAATTTCAACTAATAAAAGATAGCTGTCATATCTGTTGGATTTGGAGTTTTGGGTGCCCCTATAACCCCAAACCCAAGAAGAGTGGGAGTGAGGAGTCGGTACAAGTCCGTTTTTAATTGTTGAATTTTTTTTAGAGTAGTGCTACATCCACGACCAATTTCACTACATTTCTCTTCACTACCTTAGGTGGCACACTCCAATAGGTAGAGGAAGATAGAGTAGGTGGGGGAACTCTCCAATAGGAGTATGCCACCTAAGGTAGTGAAGAGAATGGTAGTAAATTGGTAGTGGCTAAAGCATTACTCTTTTTTTTATCGTATGTATATTAAGGGAAGAAATTTGACAGGGAAGAAATTTGACAGGACATTAAAAAGGGTAACCATCGTAAGCACACAGAAGTGACAATACCATCTCTCTCTCCCTTATATATAGTGCTCGTCCAATAAATGTTTCTTTAGGGTTCTTGAACTTTGAAATTGATTCTTCCTCCCCATTTTTGGTAATCAAACTCCTGACTGAGTCAAAATACTGTTTTATTGATCTCGGTCGCTAGAATTTTTTTCCAAACTGTCCCACTTTTTGGAAGTTTTTTCCAAACTGCCCTACTTTTTTTAAAAATTCCTAAAACACCCTATCCGCTTTCCGAAAAAGCGAGTTTGGGTAAAATCCCATAGGTTTTTTAGAAAGCGAGTATGAGGCTTTGGTTTTCGCTAGCCTAGACTCGTTTTCTGAAAAGCGATGGGCTGTAACCCACACTCGCTTTTTCGAAAAGAGTGTCGATTGGGGCTTTTTAAGCCCCCAGATCTGATTCTCGATCCCATTCTCTTTTAACTCTTTATCTTCTCTACCTCTTCTAACCCGGAATCCCTAATATCTCTCATTTCGTTTTGGTCGTTTTACCCAAAAAATTGGTCGATTAACCTAAAAAATTCTCGCATCTGTCATCTCATTTCGATTTACCACCTCTCTCTAAGGTGCCCATTTCTCAACCGGTTTCTCTTTCAACCAATTAGCCGCCTCGACATTGATGGTTTCAAGTTCAGCGAGTTTGGTCGTGAACTTTTTGGGTTGGTTTGACACGCTATAATTTTGGCTTTTTTCCTCATTGATTTGCTACTAAATTTACTGAAGAAATTTGTAGTGAAATGACGCATACAATAACGATGATATGCATTAGGTTCGTTCCAAGCTCCATTTTGCAATTCCATAGCAGACAAAATACCAGCATGACGATCGGAGATAACACACAACTCAGTTCGATCGGTAACAAAATACCGAATGCAACTCATGAACCATGTTCAAGTATTTATACTTTCCATCAACTAATGCAAATGCAAAGGGAAATAAGCTATTATTCGCATCCGGGGCAACAACAATTAACAAACAACCATTATACTTATCGTATAAGTGAGTTCCGTCAACATTAATAACATGTCTACAAGACTTGAAACCTTCAATCGAAGGACCAAGTGTCCAAAATACTTCTTTGAATGTTTCCTCGCCAGGACTAGACTGATATTTATGCCAGTGGACAACGGTTCCTGGATTTGTAGCTTGAATTGCTGATAGAAGAAAAGACAATTTCGTATATGCTTCTTCGAAGGTACCGAACAACCTTTCAATTGCTTTTTGTTTTGCAATCCAAGCTTTTTTATATGAAATCTGATAATTATATTGTAATTTCACTATCTCAATGGCCCACGGTGTTAAACCTATCTCAGACTTCACCACACTCATAATCAAATTGCAAATAAGGTTAGAATAAACTTTACAGTGGTCCTGATTCAACGTGGGATTTGTACAAGTATGAGGCTCAACTATATTCTTCACCACGAAATTTGTCCTGCCTTTTGGAACGATTGCTCGTAATCTCTAAGGGCAGCCACCCTCACTTACTACTGGGGGATTTTGCACCATCTCTTCAAGTGTACGTTTTCTAGGTGTCAATTTACATTTAACGGTGTACAATGTCGGTGAAGATTTTAATTGACGAATTCACGATGTTTCTTGATAGAATACAACTTCACAGCCTGCTGAATTGACTCTTTGCTTATAAATTCCTGTCCAATGTACAATTCGTCTACATTGGATGAACCGGACGACTCTTGTGGAACTCGATATACTCTGGCCTTGTGTCATCTCCTCGGTAACATGAGCGTTAACACTGGCATAACTATCAGTAGCTCTCACTTCATTAAACCTGCTGTTATTTGTGTTTACATTTGCATATTCATCATCTTTGTCTCCATCAACATTTTCTACACTCTCATTAACTTCATCGTCTGTTTCTTCCTCTTCTTCATCCTCGTCTAATAGGTCATTGTTAATGGTAGCATTTTGAAATAATTCAAATAAAGTGTCATTTCGAATATGGTCATGAACCGGACTAGGTTGACGTGGCAACTCAACATCTGTAGAATCCGGGCTTGTTGTATTTGTGAACGTGTCTTCTTGTGGGGACGGTGAGATTGCTTGTGAAGTTCGAACGAGATTAGACCTCATCTGCTGTGTCGGTACTTCTCGTACGAAGCTTGAACTAGGATTATCATGTGGCTGAGGATTCATAATTTGGATTTGCTGAATATATAACTCCAATGCAGAACAAGTACAATTGGGATCAAGTGTCCTAGCAATCATTGACTTCATAGCATTATCAATAAATACGGGCACTGTCATAAAATACTGATCATCTCCTTTACCTGCTGCGTACCGAGCTAAAATTTTCACATTCCATTGATCCCTATCCCAATTAGTAACTTCATAAATTTTCTCAACTATTTCTGCCAATGTAATGGTACGAGGTGCCCAAACTATTTTAGGATCAACGGCACTATAACAACCTATCTTTGGATCACGAATTATTTTACCACCAAAGTATAACCAAATAGGAATATTGTAATCCATACATACGTTTATTTATACGAATATACGAGTTATTATCTTCCCACAAACAAAACCTATAATAATGTACAAAATAATAGGTGATATAAATTATACATTCACAAGCTTATTCGGAAGGATATAGCCGTAGATATTTGGGTAGAAGAGTTGAAGTTGCTATCCTCTTCAAGTTTATCAAAATTTCAAATATGGATCTTCGGAAGATGAGTTTAGGGTTTTGAGAGTAGAATGTGATAGGGTTGGGAAAAATTAAGTGAATATATTTAGATTTAGAGGAGATTTTGTGGGTAGGAGGTCAATTTTGGGAAGCTAGGATTTTGGGTTTCGGAGTTAAGGAGAGAGTAATAAGGGAGATAAGCAAAGAGTAAGAACGGAGAGAAAGTGAGATCTAAATTGAGATACGGGGGCTTAAAAAGCCCCAATCGACACTCGCTTTCCGAAAAAGCGATTGTGGGTTAAAACCCATCGCTTTTTCAGAAAGCGAGTCTAGGCTAGCGAAAACCAAAGCCTTACACTCGCTTTCTGAAGAAGCGGTGGGGTTTTACCCAAACTCGCTTTTTTCGGAAAACGAGTAGGGCGTTTTGGAAATTTTTAAAAAAAGTAGAGCAGTTTGGGAAAAACTTTCAAAAAGTGGGATAGTTTGTGAAAAAATTCCGGTCGGAATTTTTTTATACCAAACTATCCCTCTTTTTGTAAGTATGTACCAAACTGTCCCTGTTTGAAAATTTAATACCAAAAATTTTTGTCGCTAACTGAGTTAGCGCCCCTAGTAGTATTGTCCGTGCTATCTCAGTTAGCGTGTGCTATGGGATATTACTTTTTCCCTCAAGTAGGGGTGTGCGAAAAAACTCACCAAATATAGACTCCGTTAGCGTGTATATTTGGTGAGTTTTTTCGCACATCCCTACTTGAGGGGAAAAGTGGTATCCCCTGGCACACGCTAACTGAGATAGCGTGTAGAATATTACTAGGGACGGTAACTCAGTTAACGACATGGACTTTTTGGTATTAAATTTTCAAACAGGACAGTTTGGTACATACTCACAAAAAGAGGGATAGTTTGGTAAAAAATTCTCCCAGTAGGCCATCAAGGAAATGAAGAGTAGCTAGAGTAGAGTTTGTGAAGAGAAAGAAGCTAGCTAAGTGCTAGGTAAGGTTTTAGCTAGAAGTTGGAAAAATTGCTAGTGTGATGTTGTGGAGTAAAGAGAGGTGTTAAATAATTTAGCTGGTAAAGTGCCGAGTTTTTACTGTCATAGAAAAGTGCAAGTGTGATATATCTATATAATAAAATACAAAGAAAGCTATCAAGTGGCCCTCCTTCAATCCCCCCAAAATCAAAGGTCCCAGATCTAACCTCACAAAACACAGTTTCCCCCCAAAAATTTCCCCCAAAACTCAAATTTAAATTCCCCTCCCCAAAACGACTCATTTATTTATTTAATACTCTCTCTCTCTCTCTCTCTCTCTCTCTCTCTATATATATATATATATATATATAAACATGGACTTTTATACCCAAATTTATAATTATTATTCATCATATGCTAATGGGAACATGGACTTTTGTTTACAACTAATTATTGTCATACTATTCAAACTTCAGCTACATAATTGTTAATTTACTGTTTACAAGACTTTTCATATGTTGTATCGTTCTAAAGACGTGCCGTAGGCACGTGGCCATGGGCAAATATGGTAATATATAATAAAGTATCATCCGAAGGAAAATATTATCATTAAAATCTGTCTTTAATGTAATTCTATCTTGTGTCCAAATTCTCCACGTCCCTTGTTGCTAATTTTGGATTTACTTTGTTGAATTTGTCTTCCAGCTTCTTATATAACAATGATTTGACCGGTGAAGTTCCAGTCATACTATCAGGGAAGCCTGGACTGACTATTAGGTAATAACTAACAATCCTTGACATTTTTCTGTTTTCTTTCATCTTGCTTCTTTTCTTCTAATCGTGTGCTATGGTTGTATGTTTTAGGGTTTAGCCTGGGATAAATTTACATAAACACCGCTAGTTACATGGGTTGAAGTCTTTCTCATCAATTGTGAAATATTCAACATTGATACAGAATTGGGTGGCTATCTCCTGGATTCAGGTCCGATATAGATACGATTTTGTCTTTGAGATGGGGTTGGCATTGTAAGATAGCTGTGTATACTGTATACAAATAGAGAAGAGGAAGGAAATTTACTAGTTCATTGTTTAAAGGTAGGCAAGCAGGCATTGAAATTCATTCCTACGGAGCAAAGGATAGTTCATTCCTTTGTATGATAGCTGTGTATACCGTGGTTTTTATTAATTGTATGTAACTTCTCAAGAGCTTTTATCTATATAATAAAACATTCTCACCCCCCCCCCCCCCCCCCCCCCCCCCCGCGATCAAATTTATTATATAGCTTTTATCTATATAATAAAGAAAGCTATTAAGTGGCTCTCATTCATTTTGAATTAAATTAATGGTATAGATTTTTGCTCTCAAAAAACATTCCCCCCCTTCCCTAACACAAAACAACTCCTTCATTAATTACTCTCTCTCTCTTCCCAATCTTTTATCATTTTTCATAATTCTTTCTCTTTCTTTTCTTTTTTAAAACCCAGATATGTCAAAAAAAAAAAAAAAAACCCAGTGTATGTTCTATTTTTTGTTATGCAATTTTAGATTATGTTTTTTTTTTCTTTCAATTTTTTAATTATGTTTTTTTTCGGATTATGCCTTCATAATTCAATAACATTAACTTCCATTTAATTGCTTTTGAATTACCATATTTAATCTGATTGTAGAATACTTCACTGAGTAATTGTTTTAGATTAGAATGCTCCACCGAGTTAATTTTGATTAAAATGCTTTTTTTTTATTATGCAATTTCGGATTATGTTTTTTTTTGAATATTTGGACATTTGCTGTTTTGAAAGATCGTTGCAAATTCTTTAATTGACTCGCTTGATCGTGCTTTTATAAATAAATTCATTCTTAATCCATGTATTTCGGATTTTTGTAGCTGCAAAATTGTATCTTGATATGCTTTGCTGCAATTTTACTTCAAGTATACATCACAACAAATTCTCTTTTAAATTCATACATGGCTAACTATATAAAAAATAAATAAGGAGGAATTAACTCATGCAGTTTAAGACGTTAACCGTAACTCATACAGTTAGAAAATGAATTGCTACTTATGTTATACTCCAAATTAAAAAAAAAATTTCTTATGTTCAAGTCACACATAGCAAGAAATTTCTGATTCACTACTGTTATAGATTCACAATACTATTTTTGAATCCCGAGCTGCTGACAAATAATCCTGTAATATACAAATCAATAAACATCAAGGTCACTTCATAATCCTACATCAAAGTACATCAATACATTAACGTCTACTAGCAAATAAATATCTATATAAATTATCTCTTACTGTTTACATGATTTTTCATAGATTGTATCGTTTCGCATACGTGCCATAGCCCACGGGCCTGGGGGTGACTTATATTCTGTACTCATTGTTACTTATTGTGAGTTTTCCTCCAATTAGTTTGAGTTGTTTTAAGTTGAACACAATTATTTCTCCGCAAGACTCCAGCTGACTACTATATATTATATATAAAAGTAGTGCAGAGTTTAGAATACATCTCATTATTACCAAGTGTCATAATACATCATTCGACACTAGCAAAATAAAACTCACAAAAACCAACAGAGTATCAATATCAAAGAAACCCACCATCGCCCCTCCGACCTCTACCTGCTCCAAAACCAACAGAGTATCAATGAATTCACATCAGTTGTCAAAAAAAAAACCATTCGGCTCCTACCTGCTCCTACCTGCTCCAAAACCCCAAAACAAACCAAACCCTAGATCTACCCCTAGGGGCGGCGGCGGCTAGCCCTCCTCGCCGCCGCCCCCCCTCCCCGTCGCCCCTCCGACCTCTACTCCATGCCCTACCATGGCCACCATCCTCCTACTCCTTTCCCGTCCACTCCGTCCTCTTCGGAAAACGTCGAGATCAAGTCATTCCGATGACGGCCTGATCAACGCGGCGAGCGCGCCCTCCACTGTCCCGATCCGAACCAAGGAACTCATCATCGCCGACCTTCGCGTTCAAGCGGCTCGACGACGTCGAAGTAGAGGCGATATGGAACGGCCAGGGGAGGTAGGGCGGTTTTCGAGGGCGTCGGAGTTTGGGGGGCCTGGCAGCTGCGCCCCCTCCCCCCTGGCGCCAGCCAGTGGCGCCCGGCGTCAGCCAGTGGCCCCCCCCCCCCCCCCGGCGATTATTTGTTGTGGTTGGGGTGTTTGCTGTGGTTGGGGGTGGAGTTTTGTGCGATTGAGGGATGTGACTCGAATTGGGGTCCCTCCATGATAGACGACGGGAGTTAGATTGTCTTGCACGTTTGTGGAGCTTGGGCTCAAAGATGGAATCCCTCCGTGATGTGTGAAGTCGGTATGTTGGGGGTGAGGGGGTGTGGGATTGGGATTGGGGGGTGGGCGGGTGTGCCCAACGATATCGTCGGTGCAGTCTCTACAGTACCTACTATCTGGTTATTGAACTTCCTCCAGCTTAGGTCACTGCCTCGTGACAGCGCCGCCTCGTCCCTCGTATTGGAAATTTGAGGTGAGATAAGTCTGTGTGGTGAGAAATCACCGGAGAAAGCTTGAACGTGAGAGAGGTAAGGTATCCTCTACACGGCTCTCTCCTGGAGGACGGTGTTAGGTGGGGTGAGCGAGATAGCTGCTTTGTGAGAAATCGCAGGAGAAAAGCGCTAACGTGTGAGAGGTTAATGTATCCTCTTCACGGCTATCTCTTTGGTAGCGGCTGTAGAAGCGGCTGGCGTGTTTGTAGGATGAGTGGTGAAGTTGGTGGGAGGCTGCGAGTTCCGATTTACGGGGTTTGGGCCCAAAGATGGGGTCCCCCAGCGAGGTGTACGCTGGGTACGGCGGGTGATAAAATCCTGCCAGACTTGTTTCAGGCGGGTGTGCATGTGCCGTGGAGGCACTGTACGAAGCTAAACTGACGTACTCACAATTTTGCTGGACCGAGCTGGTTTGTCGGCCCACCCTCCAGGGTTGTTGGAGGGGCTTATTTGTTTGTTGTCATGTTGCTTCATGTATATTTTATTTTATGTCTGTAGTTTGTATCTGGGCCCAGTACTCTGGGTTTGTTTTGTTAAACTCTTATTAATGAAACAGGGTGGCCTTATTCCACCTTTTCCCTAAAAAAAAAAAGAAACCCACCATCATCGCTAGACTATCACCCATCAAAGGAGAATAAACTTCATTACAACAAAATATTAACATACTAAAATGATAGTTTGAAATGATGCAGGTTACTCTAAAATCCAGCAAGCAAAGTCAGTCCAGAGAACACACTCCAGCAGCATTCCATTGAAGACCATGAAAAGCGAAGAAAATGAGCACCAAAGCAAATTTCCATCTTGAAACTGCAAGTCCAAATCTAAAATAGTGTAAACATAATAAAGAGCAGAAAGTGGAGAGATATGATACCAATTGTAGTGCCAATAGCGGAACATACGCCACAAGAATCAGATACTCCCAAGACTTAGACGCATCAAGAACAAGCCGCTACAATAATTGCAAGATCTCATTACCACACAAACACAATAATATGCATAGACAACAAATACTTCTTATTACTCGAGAAATAAAAAAATCACAACGAGATAAAAACTCTCAATCTCTCTCTCACCTCTGAAACGCTCGGCACTCCCCTCTCTTGAAGTTGTACTTGATACAATTCACCAATTCAGGTTCTTCTTTTCTTAACCCTAGAGTTTACACCTATTGATATATATATATTTTTCAAGCACACCCTAAAAGATAAACACAAATACAGCTTATTGAACCCAAAACCTGCAGCTCAAATATCATACAGTGCAGCTCGCAGTCGACCGCACCCCAATGCAGTCGACTGCATAAGTCCCATCAAACTCGAGAGTGGGGCAGTCGGCAGTCCTCGCCTCTGTCTGGTATTTTCTTCTTGCTGTCGCCGTTGCCTTTTGCTGTTCTTCATCTTCCCTTCTTCTCCAACTCCAACTCATTGTGCCTATGTGTATTTGAGGCATCAATCATAACAATCTCTCACTTAGACCAAATATACAACACTTCAAAGTTATTATATCTTTACCTCACATTGTCTCAAGTACTCCTTACTCTTATGAAGAGCACTCCCGCCACTATACCATGTGGAGCGCACCAACCACTCCTCATAGGGTCATGAAGGATGTGACCCACCAATCACATATGACACGTGTTAGGATTGTTGATGCGAATATTTGCAAGTGTACAAAATCGCAACAAGTAGTATAGTTAAGTGAAAAGGGTGTCGAACCCACAAGGACTAATTATTTTATTAAGTACCGATATTGCTAGATGAATCACTATTTGGGAGATCGAAATTAATAAAGAAGACAACTAAATTAAACTAATCTAAAGAAAACTAACTAAATTAATTAAGAGGGAGCGGAATCTGAAATTTTGTAATTTGTTAATGGCAAAATTAATTCTAGGGCTTTTGACTTCACCTAATTTATCTCACACAATTTATAACTCCATATGAATAAAGAATTTATTGTTCCCAGTTGTAGACCGAAATTTCCAAATTATTCAATACTTTCTCTCGAACAATATCAAAAATATCTCCAACTAACAGTTTGTCATATCTCTATGCAAATTTAATTAATTGAAGGCTCATTAAGTTCTGTAGATTTCTTAACGGTCACATCAATCGCGGTAAATCATCACTAATTCCGCTCAATCAATGGTGTTTAATTTTATAGTTCTAAATCACAAATTACCTCTCGGTCTCTCCATGATCCAATAAATCATACAAATGTCTGTCCACCAATTGTACACATTAAGAATAAAAATCCAACACACAACCATGGAAAAATAGAAAAATAATATGGAATTAAAATTGTGTTTTCAAAACTAGGCTACATCAAAGCCCTAGAAAAATAAAATTTAGTTCATAATAAATTTGTGGCAACTAACAAATACTGTTTGGGACTGCATTATAAAAAATTAGAGAGAAAAAAGAGATACAAAAAGTGACTATTTTTTGTAAAAGAAATTGCAAACCGAACAGTCTCAAAAAGCGAGTCAGCAAGTACAATCAACTCTTCTCTTTCTGTCTTGTCGTTTCTGAATCCCGAGCCGCACAGCAGATGTCACGTCTTCGTTCCGCGAGCTTTGCAGCCAGCCACGTCAAGAGTATGAGTCCACACGCCTGTCTCTCTCGGGTGACATCACGCTGCTGCTTCCCTTCGTCTTGAAACACTGCACGCCACAAAGGAGAGAGCTCTTTCTGTTGCGTCCCCCCCTCCCTTTTTTATATTATTATTTTTTCGTATGGCGTGTCTTCGTTAAGTGCTGCCTTTTTCTATCTCTTGGTCTTGTATTTATAGGCAGAATTAGGATTTACTTTTGCAGAAAAATCCCATCTTCTTCATTTATTTGCTTCCTTCCATGATTTGCTCTTTATTTCTTTCTTCTTTTTCTTCTCTTTCCTTTTCTTGAAAACACGTGCTGCATACACAAAATAAAATCAGAAATTAGGGTTTAAAAATAAAATTAATTAGTTTAAAATTAATTAAACTAGCTAAAAATCATATTAGCTCATTTAAACCTCTTTTCAAATTGTTTATTGCATTTTCACCCTCCATTGGCAATTAAAATTCATATCTTGCATTTCACACGACGAAATTGTAAGATTTAAAAATCAACAAAACAATAAAAATTAATAAATCAATATGCTTGTTTTGTTTGATGAATTTTACCAAAAATCTTAACAATTTGCTTCAAACATCTTATTTATTCAAAAATAATTAATTACTTGAAATCTTATGGAAATAAAATAAATTATAAACAAGATAGACGAAAACAAGCAATTTTAATGGGTAATTGAGTACAAATATTTGTATAAAAATTAGACACATCAAATACCCCCAAACTTAAAATTTTGCTTGTCCACGAGCAAAAAGTAAAACCATGAATAAGGGAATAATAATCAATAATAAGCTCAGCCCATCATACTCAGAGATCTCATCATGCAAGCGTCAAAATTTCAATTAAAAATATAAACAATAGCAAATAAAGTAAAATCAAGCATACTCACTTTCTCAAGTGCAATTATTTATTCATAATTCCAAACCCAATCATATTTGTCATGCAATTAATATAATTATAGTATGTAACAACTCCATCTGTGATTATCCCTTCTCACTACTACAAACCGAGTAGCAAACTAGAGTTTTTTTTTTCCTTCTCTTCTCTAAGTTGTCATTTGCCTTTTGACGCGAATGCAAACATTTGTGATGAATTCACCCGGTTCCTCAACAAGTCACAAGCTTAAAGTGCTTTGCATACTTATATTTCAAGTTACCGTTTGACGTAAAAGTAAACATTGGTGATGAATACCCCTAGTTACTAAGCAACTCAAAACATTGGAGTAGATTGACTTTATTCATAATTTTTTTTTTAATTACTCTATTTACTTAAACTCTGTTCAGGACTAGATCAAAGGGGATAATCACAAGAAAAAGCATCACATTTTTTTTAATGTATAATCGCATGACTCTTACAATTGTGTATGAAATTTTGAAATTAAATAATCCTAAAGTAAATAAGTATGCCTACTCTTGCTTTATAAGAAATTGTCAATCCTAAAAAAATTATTTTAATGCTCATCACAATAAAGAACTCAAAAGTGTAATGGTGAGCCTAATTGAAATTCCCTTTATTTTGTTTTTCAAAAATAAATATTAAATTTGTAAACCTTCCCCCCCAAACTTGAATATCACATTGTCCTCAATGGGAAAGAAAAAAAGAAAAACAAAAGGAACGCAAAAAGTTCAGAATGTCTCCCCTGATTCGTTTTAAAAATTCTGCACGCACAACGTTTAGTGTTTTTGCGATATTTGGAGCTCTAGATGTCCAAATGGGCTGATTTTTTATTTTATTTTATTTTATTTATTTTTTTCTAAATTTTTTTAATTTTTAATTTTTTTTTTTGCTGGAAAGCTAAGAAAATTTTCTACAATTTCTCTTTGAAGGATTTTTCCAAATTCTGACTCCATACTGCTAAAAAACAGCCATCAATGTAGGTGTATAAAACAGCTTCGCCCGGCGACTTTCAAACTTATGCAATCCTACAAAATTAAATCAAAAATTAAAATTTAAAATAAACTAAAAGAAAATGAAAATCTAAATGCAGTAAAAGAAAACATGGGTTGCCTCCTAAGAAGCGCTAAGTTTTAAGTCTTCAACCAGACTTGATAGTGAGATGATTATGTGACGCCAAGATCCAACAACATAGGAGCTTCTTTTCCAATTCTTCTCTTCAGGTGGAGATTAAGTTTTTTTGTGCATCCGTCAAGTTTGATGACAGCGACTCGAATTTGAGTCGTTTCTTTCTTGAAGATGGAGTCTTTGATATCCCACCTCCTTGAATGTCAGCTGAGAAAATAGATGAATAGATGGTGCAACATCTAAATACATAGCATATTTCAAATTTTTTTCTTTCTCAGTTTCAAGATTTGCTGAATTTGTTGGACATACTTTTATAGGTGACTTTTCAGCTTCAGCCTTATGTTTCTCGCCCACAATTAAATCAGTTTTACTTACTTGAAAAGATGACTGTTCTTCGATAGAAAACTCCATGGATTTAAAAACATCAAATGTTACTTGCTCATGCTACGTTTGTTCCTCCACAATTGGTTCGTATTGTTCTTCCTTATCAACCACATTTCGTTCGGCAATTTCTTCTTATGGCTGCTCAATTGTTCTCCCTGCTTCTATGTGTTATTGCTTTGACATGCTCCTTGGGATTGACAACTGTGTTGCTTGGTAATTTTCCTGCATTTCTTTCGTTTAGAATATTTGAAATGTAGTAATTTGTACCTCAAGATGGTGAATGGAAGCTGAAGTCGAATTTGCAACATTTTGGATTGTCAAATCTGTCTTTTGTATGTATTGTTCTGTCTTTTGCATGTAGTGCATAAACATATCTTCAAATGTCGGCTTCTTTTCTTGTTGTGAAAATTTTGAGGTGGTCTAATTGCTCCTCCTTGATCGTTATTCCATGGACAATTGTGGAAGTTTCTCCATCCTGGATTGTATGTGTTTGCATAATGATTGTTTTGCATTTGAAAGTTTGACACAAAATTTTCATGTTCGGCAATTGATGGAGCAAAATGGTTCCCCACTTGACAATTTGTACTTGAGTGATTTCCTGCGCAAAGATCACAAATCATATTAGATTGAATTGCATTAAAATTTATATTTCCTACTTGTTTAGATAAAATATCAATTTTTGCATTTAAAGTAAAAATAGGATCAAGTTCAAAAACTCTAGCCACTTTTCTTGGCATTGTTCTCTCTGAAGACCACTGGTAACTATTATATGCCATCTCCTCTAAAAATTCATAGGCTACTTCATGAGTTTTGCTCATTAGTGCACCTCCAGCTACTGCGTCAACCATAGATCGATGTGTAACTCCCAAACCATTATAGAATATTTGAATTTGCAGCCATTTCGGTAGTTCATGATGAGGACACTTTCTTAATAACTCTTTGTACCTCTCCCAAGCATCATACAAAGACTCGGTCTCAAATTGAGTAAATGTGGAAATATCATTTCTTAGCTTTGCTGTCTTTGCCGGCGGAAAATACTTAGCTAAAATTTTTTGTGCAAGTTCCTCCCAAGTAGTAATACTACCGGGTGGTAGATAATGTAGCCAAGCCTTCGCCTTATCTCGTAGTGAAAAAGGAAAGAGTCTCAATCTGATTGCATCATCTGATACTCCGTTGTGCTTGAAAGTGTCACAAATTTCTAGAAAGTTTGCAATGTGAACATAAGGATCCTCGTGCAGTAGTCCCCAAAATTGAACAGTCTATTGAATCATTTGAATAATTGCCGGTTTAATCTCAAAATCGTTAGCTTCAATAACCAACCTCATTATGTTTGATGTTGCTCCATAAATTGAGGGCATAGCATAATCTCTCAAAGCTATGTTTTCATCGTTGTTTGCCATGATAATGTCCTTGTCTGTCCTGAAATGTAAGTATTGAAAAAAAATAGAAAAACTAAAAAAAATAAAATAAGAAAAATAAATAAAAGTAAAAGTAAGTCAAAAGAAAATAAAGAGGTAAAATAATAATAAAACAAAAATAAAAATAAAAATCCAAACTAGTAATAATCTAGCAATTTTCAATATCAATAAAAGAATAACTAGTTCCCGACAACGGCGCCAAAAACTTGATGTGAATATTTCCAAGTGTACAAAATCGCAACAAGTAGTATAGTTAAGTGAAAAGAGTGTCGAACCCACAAGAACTAATTATTTTATTGAGTACCGATATTGCTAGATGAATCACTATTTGGGAGATCGAAATTAATAAAGAACACAACTAAATTAAACTAATCTAAAGAAAACTAACTAAATTAATTAAGAGGGAGCAGAATCTGAAATTCTATAATTTGTTAATGGCAAAATTAATTATAGAGCTTTTGACTTCACCTAATTTATCTCACACAATTTATAACTCCATATGAATAAAGAATTTATTTTTCCCAGTTGTAGACTGAAATCCCCAAATTATTCAATGCTTTCTCTCGAACAACACCAAAAATATCTCCAACTAACAGTTTGTCATATCTCTATGCAAATTTAATTAATTGAAGACTCATTAAGTTCTGTGGATTTCTTAACGGTCACATCAATGGCGGTAAATCATCTCTAATTTCGCTCAATCAATGGTTGTTAATTTTATAGTTCCAAATCACAAATTACCTCTCGGTCTCTCCATGATCCAATAAATCATACAAATGTCTGTCCACCAATTGTACGCATTAAGAATAAAAATTAAACACACAACCATGGAAAAATAGAAAAATAATATGGAATTAAAATTGTGTTATCAAAACTAGGCTACATCAAAGCCCTACAAAAATAAAATTTAGTTCATAATAAATTTGTTGCAACTAACAAATACTGTTTGGGACTGCATTATAAAAAAATAGAGAGAGAAAAGAGATACAAAAAGAGACTATTTTTTGTAAAAGAAATTACAAACTGAATAGCCTCAAAAAGTGAGTTAGCAAGTACAATCAACTCTTCTCTCTCTGTCTTGTCGTTTCTGAATTTCGAGTCGCACAGTAGACGTCACGTCCTCGTTCCGCGAGCTCTGCAGCCAGCCATATCAGGAGTCAAAGTCCACATGCATGTCTCTCTCGGGTGACGTCGCGCTGCTGCTTCCTTTTGCCTTGAAACACTGCACGCCATAGAAGAGAGAGAGAGAGAGCACTGTCTCTCTCTTTCTGTTGCGTCCCCCCTCCCCCTTTTTAAAATTTATTATTATTATTATTTTGTATGGCGTGTCTTCGTTAAGCGCTGCCTTTTTCTCTCTCTTCGTCGTGCATTTATAGGCTGAATTACAGTTTACTTTTGTAGAAAAACCCCATCTTCTTCATTTATTTGCTTCCTTCCATGATGTGCTCTTTATTTCTTTCTTCTTTTTCTTCTTTTTCCTTTTCTTGAAAACACGTGCTGCATACACAAAATAAAATCAGAAATTAGGGTTTAAAAATAAAATTAATTAGTTTAAAATTAGTTAAACTAACTAAAAATCATATTAGCTCATTTAAACCTCTTTTCAAATTGTTTATTGCATTTTCACTCTCCATTGGCAATTAAAATTCATATCTTGCATTTCACACGGCGAAATTGTAAGATTTAAAAATCAACAAAACATTAAAAATTAATAAATGAATATGTTTGTTTTGTCTGTTGAATTTTACCAAAAATCTTCACATTTTGCTTCAAACATCTTATTTATTCAAAAATAATTAATTACTTGAAATCTTATGAAAATAAGACGAATTATAAACAAGATAGATAAAAACAAGCAATTTTAATGGGTAATTGAGTACAAATATTTGTACAAAAATTAGACACATCAATTGTGGCCTCAAATACACGTAGGCACGAAGTTCTTGAAGTTGGAGAAGAAGAAGATAAGACACGAAGCAGTGAAGAGAAAGTAGCCAGTAACTGCAAGCAGAGTCGCGGTCGATCGCAGATCCGACCAACTGTATAGGGTTCCAACAAAGAGTGGGACAGTTGACTGTCCAGTCATCGGGTGTTGGCGAGACACATTCCAGTCGACCGCAACTGGGTGCAGTTGATCGACAATGGCGCTATATGTTATTTGAGCTGATGGATTTTGGGTCCAATAAGCTGTATTTGTGTTTATCTTTTAGGGTTTACTTGGGGGCTATAAGTATAGTAATAGATGTTAACTCTTGGGTGTATCAAGATGAGCTGTTATCATTGTACAACTTCAAGAGGGGTGAGTGCCGAGTGTTTCAAAGGTGTGAGAGAGAGATTGTGAGTTTGATCTCTTTTTAATCTTTGTATTTCTTGGGAAATAAGAAGTATTGGTTATCTCTACATATTATTGTGTTCTTGTGAGATCTTGCGATTATTGTGATGACTTGTTCTTGGTGCATCTAGTTCTTAGCTGTTTCTGTTTCTTGTGGTATGTGTTCCGCAATTAGCACTACAAGTGGTATCAGAGCAAAAGTTTTGGGATGGCCAATAGCAAGTCGAAAATCGAAAGGTTCAATTGGAGTGATTTTGCGATGTGTAAGATTCAGATGATAACGTATCTTCATCAGAAAGATGTAGATGGTCCGTAGTTTGATGAAAAGCTGGAAGGTGCAGACAAGGAAGTAAGATCTTGGCAGATTGGAATCGTTTGGATCAGAAGGCTCTAGGACAGATTCAGTTGGGACTGAGTAGGAAGGCGTTGTTTCATATCTCGATGGCAAAGACCACAAAGGAGGCTATGAAGATTCTCACGGATATGTATGAGAAACCGTCGGCATCTAATCAAATTCTTCATTCGAAGAAATTGGTTAATGTGAAGTTGACCGAAGGGGGTCCAGTAGCAGAACATGTGAAAAATTATTGTATGATTTACAACCAGATGGAAGATGCATGATTGAAGTTTTTAGAGAGAGGACAATCATTGTTACTTCTATTTACTTTGCCTGATAGTTATGGTACGGTGGAACAGACTATTACATGTACTATGAAAGATTCGACGACTCTACAGGATGTGGTGAGTAGCATTCTGAACGAGGAGGTAAGAAGGGTGAGAAATGGAGGATTTTCATCATCATCTTCTAAGGATTTTGCAATGTTAGTTGAGAAGAGACGTGGGAGATCTAAGAGTAGTTAAAGAAAAAAATGATCATAGTAGTTCTTCTGAGAGTGGGTCTGATGATAGTGATGGGGACATGAACCTGAGTGTAGGTATTGTCACAATAGGGGTCACACGATGCACAATTGTAAGACCTATATGTAGAAGCAGCAGAAAAATCGAAGGAAGTCAAACCAAAGGAAGCCAATGTGGTATCCATTGAAGAGTTATGCTTATCAGCTATAGGGGAGTTGGACTCACTAGATTGGTCTATTGATTCAGGAGCTTCTTTTCATTTCACTTCAGGAGGGAGGTGTCTGAGGACTACAGAGAATGCTCTTTTGGAGATGTGATCACGGGGAACGGTCAGAGGTGTCCTGTACGTGGGGTTGGTACTGTTCGCGTGAAAGCCAATGATGATCAGAGTATTGTCTTGCGGGAGACAAGACATGTTCCAAACTTGAAGAAAAATCTTATCTTGGTAGGAAGGGTCGACAAAGAGGATATGTGTACTACAATTGGTAGTGGAGAGTGGTGTATAGCTACTGGTTCAAGGGTGATAACAAGAGGAAAAGTGAAGGAACGCTGTATTTGCTTAGAGACGTGAGGGGCGTTTCTCTTGTAGTTGACTCTCAGCCGAAATCGAGTTGTAGGTTGTGTGGGGATACAATCGAGTTCTTTCAGTTGTGAGGTAGAGGAGGTTGCAAATTTAGTGGGAGATGCTGGCCATGAGAGGGATCCGAAAGAGTAAGACGTTGTTGCGGTGAGGGTTCTTTGTGATATGGCAGAAGAAGCTTCAAGTCACTCTTGTAAGGAAGGGAGTACTGGTATCAATATGCGGGGTGGTGTCGATGAGTGTAACCAAAATGAGGCTGTAGGGGTTAAACAGTCTGTGAATTTTGTGGAGGTGTCGTCCAGAGACTTCTAGTGCAGAGGTGCATTGAGAGACTTTGAACCATATCCGGGGATAATGGAAATTCTGCAAATTTGGGAGTCGTGAGACACAGAATTCAACACGGGAGGTTGTTTCTCCGTTATTCGTGCCCTATGCGATTGGTGGGGCACATCCTTCATGAGCCTATGAGAGGTAGTTGGTGCACTCCACGTGGTGGAGTGGCGGAGGTGCTCTTCATGAGAGTGGGGGGGTGCTTGGCTTTCATGTGAGTGAGAGACTGGCAGAGACAATGCAAGGTAAAGATACAATAACTTTGAAGCATTGTGTATTTGATCAAAGTGAGAATTGTTAGGATTGTGGCCTCAAATACACGTAGGCACTAAAATTCTTGAAGTTGGAGAAGAAGAAGAAGAGAAAACAATAAGCAGTGAGGAGAAAGTAGCCAGCAGCTGCAGGTAGAGTTGCGGTCGATTGTCCATAGTTGCGCTCGACCGCACACCCGACTGACTGTACATGGTTCCAACAGAGAGTGGGACAGTTGACCGTCCAGTCCTTGTGTGTGGATAATACATATTGCATTCGATCGACAACGGTGCTGTATGTTATTTGGGCTGATAGGTTTTGAGTCCAATAAGCTGTATTTGTGTTTATCTTTTTGAGTTTGCTTGGGGGCTATAAATTTAGCAATAAATGTGAAATCTTGGGTGTACCAAGGTGAGTCATTATCATTGTACAACTTCAAGAGGGGTGAGTGCCGAGTATTTCAAAGGTGAGAGAGAGAGAGATTGTGAGTTTGTTCTCTTTGTAATCTTTGTATTTCTTGTGAAATAAAAAGTATTGGTTATCTCTGCATATTATTGTGTTCTTGCGAGATCTTGTGATTATTGTGCTGGCTTGTTCTTGGTGCATCTAGTTCTTGGGCGTTTCGTTTCTTGTGGTGTGTGTTTCGCAATTAGCACTACATGGTATCAGATTCTCTACTGCACAAACAACAGAGAAATAATCTTCCTTGTTGGATTCCGTGTTACAAGACTCCCTAATTTGCAGAATCTCTGCTAACACCGGACATGGTTTCAAGCCTCTCAATGCATCCTCTACACTAGAAGTCTCCATGGACGAAACCTCTAAAAAATTCATAGACTGCTCAACCCCTACAGCCCCATTTCAGTTGCACTCATCGACATCACTCGCATATTGATACCAATGCTCTTTACCTCACAAGAGATACTTGAAGCTTCTTCTGTTGTATCACAAAGAACCCTCACTGTAGCAAAGTCTTGCTCTCTAGGATCCCTCTCATGGCCAGTAGCTCTCACTCAATGTGTAACCTCCTTTGAATCCGCTCCACAACTGAAAAAAATTGGTTGCACCCCACACAACCTACTACTCGATTCCGGCTGGGAGTCAACTACAGGAGAAACACGCTTCATGTCTCTAAGCAAATACAGTATTCCCTAACGCTTCTCTCATGCTATTACCCATTGAACCTGCAGCTATACAACACTCCCCACTACAAAATGTAGTAGACAAACTCTCTTTGTCTAGCATTCCCATCGAGATTAGATTTTCCTTCAAGTTTGGAACAAGTATTGTCTCCCGTAAGACAATACTCTTATTATCACCAGCTTTCACGTGAACAATATCAACTCCACTTAAAGGAAGTTGCTGACCGTTCCCCACGATCACATCTCCGAAAGAATCCTCTTTGTAGTCCTCAAACACCTCCCTTCTCAAAGTGAAATGAAAAGAAGCTCCCGAATCAATACACCAATCTTGTGTGTCCAATTCTACCCTAGCTTACAAGCATAACTCACCATTTTCAATGTCCACCACTTTGGATTCCTTTGGGTTTTTTTCTTTCTTCTGCTTTTTCTTCATAAAGGCATTACAACTGCGTATCATGTGACCCCTATTGTGACAATACCAGCCCTTAGGAACATTCCTCATCACTGTCATCATACCCACTCTCGGACTCATTACTTTGATCCTTCCTTCTTTGACTTCCCTTAGATCTCCCATGCCGCCTCTCAAGTGATAGTGCGGAATCTCTGGAAGATGATAAATCTCCATTTCTTTTCCTTCTCAACTCTTCATTCATGATGTTGCTAAAAACATCATGTAGAGTCGTCGAGTTTGTCATTGTCCCTGTAATAGTCTGTTTCACTGTACTATAACTATCGGGTAGAGTAGATAGAATTAACAATAACTGTCCACTATTTGAAAACTTCAATCATGCAGCTTCCATTTGGTTGTAAACCATACAATAATTGTTCACATGTTCTGCGACTGAACCACCTTCTTCCAACTTTATGTTAACCAACTTCTTTAGATAAAGAATTTGATTAGATGCTGATGGTTTTTTCATACATATTCGTGACTCCTTTGCAGTCTTTGCATTCATGATGTGAAACAATGCCTTCCCATTCAGTTCCAACTGAATCTGTCCCGGCGCCTTCTGATCCAAATTATTTCATGCCACCAAGATATTCGCATCCTTGTCTGCACCTTCTGACTTCTTATTAAATAACAGAACATCTAGATCCTTCTGATGAAGATACGATATCATCTACTCTTCTACATATCAAAATCACTCCCATCGAACCTCTTGACATTCGACTTTTTGTCAGCCATCTCGAAACCTTTGCTCTGATTCCACGTGTAGAGATTTGATATCACTTTGCAGTGTCAATAACGGAAAACACACCATAAGAACCATATACACCCAAGACCTAGTGATGAGTGAAATTTGTATATAATTTGTTAGTACTCTTTTATGCATTAAA
This sequence comes from Hemerocallis citrina, assembly GCA_017893485.1. Classification (NCBI taxonomy): domain Eukaryota; kingdom Viridiplantae; phylum Streptophyta; class Magnoliopsida; order Asparagales; family Asphodelaceae; genus Hemerocallis; species Hemerocallis citrina. The sequence continues at coordinate 97,969,722 of CM030367.1, forward strand.
ATTGCGAGTTTTTATTTATTTCTTTAAAATTTATCTTATTTCTACTCAATATTATTTATTTATTTGTTTTTGTAGGGATAAGATGGATAAGTGCAAAAGGTAGGCATTTTTGGTGAAATCATGGAAGAAAATAAGGTTGAAGATTTCAAAATTCGAGCACTCAAATGCGCGTGTTTACAAATTGGCCCATGGAAGAATCAATAAAAAATATTTCTGTCAACTAGAGGGTGGAATGAAATTTTGTATTAAAAGTTGAGTGAGTTTAAATTAAGGTTAGTTAATTGATTAGTTTAAAGTTTAATAGATTAATTTTAATTTATAAATCTTTAGATTAATTAATTAATTAAACTAATCCTATTATAATAAAAACCTTACCACCTATATATATATATATATGTTGAAGGCTGACTTGGGGTGGAAGCGAGGAAAGGTGGGAAGCGAGGAAAGGTGGAGGCGGCGTGAAAAAAAAAAGAAAAAGAAAAAGGAAAACGAAACAGAAAAGAAAAAATGGTAGAGAAGGTGGGGGGCTCTGTTGTTTGAGTAGGTAGGCTGGAGCTAAGGGCATGCTTTCCAAGGAAAGAAGAGGGGGGAGAAAGAGAATAAGCAGGGGTGTGCTGGCTTGGGTTTGGCGACGCTAAAAACGAGGAGAAGGACAGAAAGAGAAAAGGAGGAGAAAAAGAAAGCTTTGCGGCACGGATTTCGAGCTGTCGATTTTCTGCAAAAACAAGTTTTTCTTCTTCTCTTCTAATTTTTATTATGCAATCAAAGAACATGTTTGTTAGTTGCAAATTTATTATGAACTAATTTTATTTTTTTAGGGCTTTGATGTAGCCTAGTTTTGAGAACACAATTTTAATTCCATATTATTTTTCTATATTTCCATGGTTGTGTGTTTGATTTTTATTCTTAATGCTTACAATTGTTTGGCCAACTTTTGTATGATTTATTAAATCATGGAGAGACCGAACTGGTAATTTATGATTTCGAATTAATAAAGTTAAACATCGTTACAAGAGTGAACCGCTGTTAATGTGACCGTTAAGAAATCTATAGATCTTAATGAATTTTCAATTAGTAATTTGTACATGAACTATGACAAATAATTAGTTGAGAATATTTTTGGTATTGCTTGAGAGAGAATATTGCATAATTTGGGGATTTTGGTCTACAACTTGAAAAAAATAATATTTTTATTCACATGGAGTTATAAATTGTGTGAGATTAACTAGGTGAAATCAAAAGTCCTAGAACTAGTTTTTGCTATTAATAAACAACAAAATATCAGATCTCTTTTTTTAAATTAGTTTAGTTAGTTCTTTAGATTAATTTAATTTAGTTACTTTCTTTATTAAATTTCAATTTTCTAAATAGTAGTTAACCTAGTAATTTCGGTACTCAATAAAATAATTAGTCCTGGTGGGTTCGACACTCTTTTCACTTAACTATACTACTTGTTTCGATTTTGTACACTTGCAAATAAATCACATCACCTAGATGTACCAAAAATAAACCACCACAATAATTGTAAGATCTCACAACCACACGAACATAATAATATGCAGAGATAACCAATACTTCTTATTCCTCTAGAAATACAAAGATTACAAAGAGATAAAAACTCTCAATCTCTCTCTCACCTTTGAAACACTCGATACTCACCTCTCTTGAAGTTGTACTATATATGATTCACCAATTCTGGTTCTTCTTTTCATAACCCTATAGATCACGTCTATAGCTATATATATAGCCCCAAAGCAAACCCTAAAAGATAAACAAATACAGCTTATTGGACCCAAAACTTGTAGCCCAAATATCAAACAGCGCCACTCGTGATCGACCACACCCCAATGCAATTGATTGCAATTAAGTCCCGCCAAACCAGAGAATGGGGCAGTCGATTTCACAGTCGATTGTGTAGTGCCCCGAATTCCTAACATAGGAACTCGTGACACACTCCATGATCTTTCTTCAAATGAGTCACAACACAACAAAAATCACAGGAAATTAAAAATTTTATTACATCGAATTGTTATTACAATGTCCAATGAATACAATAATTACAATTAATTGTTACAACAAGAATGTACAATAAAATTTGGACAGTAACTTTCACTTGGATGCTTTCCCCTGATTGAGCTTTCCTGCGCTCCCAAGCTGGCAATCCTGCATTGATAACTGTTGGCATATCAGATGAATACAACTGACGAAATGCTATATTTGGCTATCCTCTTTAGGCCATAATATAACGATTCCAACCTCAACAACCACAAATATTTGATGCAAAGAAAAAGGTCATGTCAAACAAGTGTCGGTGTATGCCATGGCCTAATCTAATGCACACACTATGCACACATGCTCCTAAAGCTAATGCACGCTTGGTTGAAAGATATGAATCCCATACTACGCATCCCCTAACCAAACGACGTTCTTAAGTTTGATGGGGCTCAATCCCCCGCTATGCATCCGACTCTTATGCTCTCTTCTGTTTCTGATTCCAGTGACGGTGAGGCTGCAGTCGTCCGGCTTACTCCAGTCGCTGCTGTCATTAGTGGTGTCCAATCCTCGTGTTTTATCCACTATGTCTGGTATCCCAGTCGCAGGCTTACTCCTTCACGATTATAACCATGGTATGTTGCTGTATCTACATCTCCCCGGACCTCACCAAAAGCTGATATACAGACACTAGGGCTCCTCGTCGGAGGACTTAGAGCCTTTCCCGTAGAGTCTCGCTCACCGGGTCTTTCTATAAACCTCCTGCCCGCATTGATCAATAAAGGACCTGACGGATATAAGGTTTTCCCAACTCCTCTACACCCGTCCTTACACTAAAGCAGAACTTGCAGTTGAGATGATGTCAACACTCAAAACCTCCTCAAAGGTTGTTATGGACATAAAAACATTCCTGCCGAAAAAGCGGAGCCCCCACAGAGTCTCCCCGACTCCCCAGGGCAGCTCGGGGTCCTTATCCGCATTAAACGAACCTAGGATTTGGCCAGGCGTGATGACGCCATGCGTCCCCCTGACAGGCGAACACCCTCGCTAGTGCCTGTCTTTACATTCAACCAAGACATGATCTAGTCCTACCAAAGTATCCATGCTACCCCACTCCAAGATTAAAGGTAAGGTTGATTACACGATTACTAGTATTTCGTTTATCAACCAAATACTAAAAGCCATCACTCTAGCCAAACTCTAATTCTCTTTCATTTTCTTATTAGAATTATGGACCTCTAGGCAAGCCTAGAACTTTCTCTTATTACCCATTCCCTTAGTTAGGCGATCTATCTACCATATCCAATTCCTAACTTGGTAATCAACTTAGCTTGCTATGAACAACTAGTTAAGTTCTACTTGTAGACTCTTTCTAGTTAGTCACCTTTATCATTAATGGATCTTAACCCATCCCACAATAGGACTCAACTATCCCTCATGTCCGGCCCAAGGATTGGCCCACCTCGGCCTACACTTGGCACGAACCAACGACGAATCGACCCCGTCGATTGCCGCAATCGCCATCCACGCTTAGAGTTCGATCGCAATCTCGGTCCGACCAACACATAGCTCCCGCTAACCTTCACGCTCCACGGTCCTCGACAAGTGGTAGCTCCAAAACACAACCATGGAATCCATCCATGCACGGCGAGTGCATCGGCGCACGAGTCATCTCTTCCAACGCGTTCGATGCGACACGGGTCCTACTCTACCCATCTAGTTTTGTCAAAAAGACTTGGTCCTAGAGTCTCAATACTCAACCGATGTATCCCAACAAGGTACACTACACTAGGAGTAAATCCTAACCCATGAATACGCAAAAAGGGGTTCTAAGAGCCCTAAAACTGACAATTTACAATTCCAAACAGCATGCACATATTTGGCGTTTACGCCAAAACGGAGTCATTCCCGGTCCCGTTTCTTTGAAGAATCGTGATCGGGTGCTCCCATACTTCTACTCAAGATAGACAGCAAGTATAAGCACACTTTGGGCATGGATTCCATCCCAAAATGGTCAACAATACTACCCCAATATCCAATACAATTTCCACTTCAAAACAGTGAACAACGTTGTCTATATTGGAGTTTATAAGCAACTATAAGCTACTCTTAGTAAGGAACCTTAGATAATTTGATTCCTAACTCTTGTACACATACATAACAAGATTCTTGACCTCAAGAAACAACTCTACGCTAGTAAAGTACAAGTTCAAACTCATTTATATGAACATGATGCAAAACAGTGAGCTCTAAGATTCATTGTGTTTCTGTCGTCACTTATAAAAATCATATAAAATCAAATCGTACACTTATCCAAATTATGATTTCTTGGCCAATCCATAAAGTTCTATGTGTCTACTATAACTTCCTAGTTTCAAGTTTCTGCAGAATAGGTCGTTTACAAGCTTTTATAGTCCTATCTTTAACAAGTATACAGATTCTCAGAACAACACATCATATTAACACAGTCATGGGATAAAATCAATTTAAAATAGTAAACGGTGTCATAACTTTATGAAATTTTAGATTCTAGCTCCTGACACATGATGTGACATCATTTTCAAAAATCAGGTGATTCTACCAAGTAAATTTTTAATTATGCCTCTTTGAATAACATAAAACAACAGAGCAATAACATTAGCAGTTCTGTTTACTTAAATAACTAGCTAAGTTTGCATGATTTTATTAACATAGCTACAGTGGTCTAAATCTCATGAAATTTGAAACATAGGTCTTAGATACACTTAAAAATGACATAATAAAATTTTAGATCATTCCCATAAGCATGCAGCAAGGTACAAGTCATTCTCTTTTCACAATAGTAACAACAAAAATTGTTTATTTTTCTTCTGACCAGCATGCAAGTTTGCATTTTATTTTAATAGCAGAAAAAATCATAAAATTCTGGAAAAATTAATGAAGGTGTAAGACACACAAATGAACATCATGTAAAAATTTCAAGTTAATCCAAGTAGTAGTGTTCAAGTTATGTGCTACGGACTGACAAAAAAATTTCAGCTTTTTAACAGGATTTTCTGTTTGAGATTTCTTAGCACAAAACGAGTTATTTAAGTTCATTCTAAAGCATGCATGTCATTTTTCAGTCACTACAATCACTATTTGACAATCAAAAACAAACAAAGAGATTATAATCACCCACCTTGTTTGGTTGAATGAAAGCAATGCTCTACAAGTTTGATCTTCTTGCTCTTGCTCCTACTTACTTGTCCTTCTTGATCCACTTCTTCTCCTCCTTGGCTCCTCTTGCTCCTCCTCCTTGCTCTAAATCAGTAGCTAAGTGCTTAAAGAGAGTAGTTTGAGGGTGTAGGAGATGAGAAATGGAGCTAGGATAAGATGAGGGTGTTTAAACCGTGGATGGGGAGATGAATGTGGCCGGATTTTTGAGAGGAGGGAGAAAGTGAGAGGGCTGCATTGGGGAAGAATGGAGGTGGAGTGTAGGAGTGGAGAAGAACTCATCATGAGTCAAATTCAAGTTCAAAATCCTAACCCTAGTTCTCATTTTCCCTCCTCTTTTCCCTCCTAATCTTGGCCGGCCATGGGCTTTTTTTTCATTTCTTTTTGTTGTGTTGTTTTGTTTGTCACATTGGGCCTATCAAGCCCAACATAAAAACACACATATGCATATGCATAATTTGAGGCTATTAGTAAGAATATAATTCTTTTTAACCAAAAAGAAAAATTTTATAACTAGTAGAATCTAATTTGTTTATAAAACGTATTCATAAAAAATTAGGGTCGTTACAGATTGTCCTTGCCTATGTCTGGTATTTTCTTCTTGCTTTCGCTGTTGCCTCTTGCTGTTCTTCGTCTTCTCTTCTTCTTCTCCAACTCCTACTCATCGTGTCTATGTGTATTTGATGCCACAATCCAAACAGAAAGGAAATTGCAATATGATGATCTTCAATCTTCAATATTGATCACATCTACAAACAAAATTTATAAAGGATCCGTGGACCAAAGATAATATCATGGAATATTAGGCATCCCTTGTTGAATTAATCTCAATATAGCTACATCAATTACCTCCAAATTAAGCAAAGATTTCTTTTGAACTGGTAGAATCTCAGACCAATAATGAATGAAGTATACGAAGTCTTCAATGATTTTATCAATAGTATTGAAAGTGTTAGTGAAAATCCTCTTTTTTCTTTCAGACCAGATAATCCATATCAAAGTCATCATAGCAAGATCCCAAGAAAAAATTATATCTGGAAGTAATAAGCCCCTTTGACATCTCTTCATCTGCAAAGAACTCAATACGTGAAAACACAAAGACAAAGGTCCCTTCTTCTGTGATGAATTGTTGGCACTTGTCCAACATTTTTTCTTTGTGGATCAAGGAGAAATGTGGCTCAGCAGGAAGATGGTTGTACCATGAGAGAAGCAATGGGGAATTTTTCTCAATGGGCAAAAGCCTCAACACATTTCCACTGTATTGTTCGAGTGGATCCTGCTATTTCCTCTCGAACCATACTAATATTATTATTTGATCAAATCATTGAATCATTTATTTCTCTTGAAATACGTTACTTTAATATCTTTCTTAATCCTTCTTTTTCTCCAAGTACTCCACCAAGTCTTCATAATGCCTGATGTACCTTTAACCTTCCAAGCATTCTTATAAATATACCAAAATGTTTAATAAATGAATAATGAATGAAAATATGATTAGCAGTTTCATCATGACATGAAAAAAATACACTTTTGACCTTGATCCAAATTTCTCTTATTAAGATTATCAACAGTCAACAATTTATTATGAGCTGCTAACCAAACAAGAATTCTAGCTTTAAGAGGAACAATATTCTGCCAAATATGTTTATAGAAAGGAGAAATAACACGTTCACATTTAAGATAATTGTAGAAAGATCTAACAGTATAAGTACCAGCATTAGGCCATTTACATCTAATTTCTCTAGCTTTCCATTGATAAGAGCCTAAAAGCACTAATAATCTAATATAATCAGAGTGTTGATCTAAAGAGGGATTTCCACGAAAAGGAATGTTCCAATCTCTCTGATTATTGTGAATAACCAAATAAGAAGCAACTGTAGTATTAGGATTAGAAGCTAAATTTAAAATAAGGGAAATAAAATAAAATATTTATTATTCCCAATCCAAAAGTCTGACCAAAGTCCGATAGTGGAACCATCTATACAATTTTTTGTAATCCACACTTAAAAGAATCAGTGGCTTTTCAGATTCCTTTCCAAAAAGAAGATGCACGAATTGCAATTTTGTTTTGTAAATCCCAAACTTTTTTTCTTCGACAATATTTATTCTTAACCATTCTAATCCAAGCTAAGTTATCTTTCTTAAGAACTTTCCAAAGCCAGTTATCAAGTAAAGCTAAATTTTGATGTCTAAGATTAATAATACCATGACCGCTTTCTTTCTTGGATTTACAAACTCTCTTTCAATTACAAAGATGCTTCTCTATAGACAAAGAAGAGGAATCAGACTAAAAAATTCCTTCTAATTTTATCAATATGTTTAATCGCCCAATTAGGAACGTAGACACAAGACATCATGTAAAGAAGAATAGGAAAGGATGAGATTGACTAAATAAGTCTACCACCTCTAGAAAGCTACCTACCCGCCCAACAATTTAATATGGACTCAACTTTATCGATCATAGGTAACCAATATTCTTTATGTAATTTACAATATGTTGATGATACTGTTCTTTTTGCGAAACCTAATGGTATTACTTTTCACAGCCTTAAACTTTTACTTTATCTTTTTGAAAGAGCTTCGGTATGTCTATTAATATTAGCAAAGCCTTTGTTATTTGATTGGGTGGTTCCAATGATCGAAAAACTAAAGTTGATAATTTATTCAATTGAAAAAGTGCTTTAACGATATTAGAGTTCCATTCCTTCAACAACATTTTACTAAAGACATCAACAATAAAGACAAATAAGAGGGAAGAAAGGATCTCCTTGTCAAAGACCTTTTTTGCATTTGAATTTATTGTTAGGTTTTGTGAGAAATTAACAATTGGGAATTAGGGTTAATATCTAGATCTAAGTTGCTTGAGATATTCACCATAGGTATCAAGATTGGAATACCTAGACTGCTATCACAGGCCAGTATTTATCAATAAATACTGGTTTGGGTATCGGGTTATAAGTCCACAAACCCGCGTTCCAATATCCAATCAATTGTACGTTCAATACACATGTTACTCATATGCACATGTATTATTTATATATAGAGAATATACTCATATATCCAACAATCACCTTCTAAATTCTCAATATATAAAGTACAGGATTATCTTATCAGTCCAGTATAAAACTGACTGGCTGATAGCAGTCCATAATATAAGAAAAGCATCATAAAAGTATAGTTTCATAAGAACCAATATAATTATAAATCTGAATAGTTCAATCAAGACTAAACCAATATAATTAAATAGTTCCAAACCATATCCAATTCAGAATAGTTTACAAAGACTAAACCAATAGATAAAATAAATCATAGTCTCAAAACTAAACTAAGCAAATAAACTTCAGACCAAATTAAAGAGTTTTAAGCTCAAACATGTAGTCTTAAACTCAAAAGAAGTTCTTATCAAGCAAGTGATCAGCAATAGAAAATCCTTGCATGTTGCTTCATGATTACTCCTCCATATCGAGCAGAGTTATCATCTTCAGAATCGAGATCTAGGATTCCATCTCCATTATCTTTGCTAGCACCTGTTGCTCAACATTGCAAATAAGAATTTCATGAGTCATTTCTCTTTGAATTCAAACAAATTGTATAAGAGTATCTAGTTCAAACAAAAGAACCTTAGTACAATTCAAATTGGCTAGCAAGAGTTTAACACAAGCATCACAATCAAGTATCTTTAACAAATAAAGTACATGAACTTTTATAGTTTCTACACAAGAACCATACTATATTTTATATTGGAATGAAAAGACTGCCATTTTAATCATGGTTTAACACTGAATCATCAAAATTGGAATGAAACATATATCCATAAAAGACATATCATCAAAATTGGAATGATTTTTAAGACAATTTAATCATCGGAAACACATCGACAAGTTTTCATATTTTGTATTGGAATTGATTATTCTAAGTAAATTCTATAGATATATAATACCATCAAAATTGGAATAACATTATATATTTGTGGAATTTATGTGGAATCATCAAGATTATCTAAAACATGATAACTGTCAAATTGATGCTTAAGTTTGAACTTCTCTATGGTTGTTATGGGTTCTAATTATCAAAATAACTAGGGTGTTAAGGCCTTTATAACTCAATAGCTCTTAATCCCATTTCCCCCACAGTTTTGACAATTAGAACTCTTTGTAATCCCTTAGTAAGGACATCAACCATATTCTGTTTTGATCTCACATCAATGAGGGTAATAATCCCTTGCTTAATGAAATAGTTCAACTTTGCATGTCTAAGACCGACAGTTCGTCTCTTACCATTGTAAAGAGAATTAGTTGCTACAGTTTTTGTAGCTTGGTTGTCGCAAAACAAGCTAAGAGTGGTTACTTTAAACCTTCAATGGAAAATCTAGCAACAGGTCTTTCATCCATTCCGCTTCTTCACCAGCACAAGATGGCACAAAGAGTTCAGACTCTATAGGTGAGAATGCAATACCTGGTTGTCTTTTAGATTTTTATGACACAACTGCTCCTCCTAGTGTAAACACATAACTACTAGTAGATCGACTTTCACCAAATTCTGTGCACCACGATGCATCAGAATATCCTTCTAAAACTGAAGGATGTCCAGAGTAGCACAAAGTCAACTCTTGAGTACCACTTAGGTAACCCATTAATCTCTCAAGGGCATTCCAATGTGACTTACTGGGATTACTAGTGAATCTGCTAAGCATGCCTACCGCAAAGGCTATGTCTGGTCTAGTGCAAATTATTGCATACATGAGACTTCCAATTAGTTTGGAATAATCGAACTGTCTCACTGTTGCACTATCGTTAGGTGTCAACTTATTGTTATAATCATAAGATGTTTCAAACCTTTTGAAATCACTATATCCCCACTTTTGTAACATATTATTGGTACAGTGAGATTGACTAAGGAATATACCTTGCCTACCAAAACTCACTCTCATACCTAGTATAGTGTCCACAACCCCCAGGTCCTTCACACTAAATTCTTTGGATAGCATTGTTTTAAGTCGCTTCAAACAATAAGCATGTCATCAACATACAAATAAATTATAGCAATTTTATTTGATAGATCACGAAAATAAAGGCATTTATCAGAATTACTAGATTCAAAAACCTCAGCTCTTTATTGTTGTATCAAAATTTCCATGTCATAGTTGTGGTGCTTGTTTTAATCCATAGAAAGATTTTACCAATTTGCAAACTTTGTTCTCTAAATCTTTAAGTACAAAACCTTTAGCTTGATTCATATAGATTTCTTCATAGATCTCCATTTAGGAAAGCAGTCTTAACATCTATTTGGTGAATAACAAAATTTTCAATGGATGCAATGGCAAGAAGAATCCTTATTGTAGCAATATGAAAAACAGGTGAGTAAACATCAAAATAATCTACCCCACTTTATTGAGTATAACCTTTAGCTACTAGTCGTGCTTTATACTTTGCTACAGACCCATCCGGATTAAGTTTCTTCTTCAAAACCCACTTGTTTCCTTTGGTTTTAGCCCCTTTTGGTAGATCAACTAATTTTCAAGTTTTGTTTTGTAATAAAGAATCCATCTCATCATCAATAGACTCTTTCCAAAGTAAACCATCCTTAAACCGAAGGGCTTCCTTTACACTAAGTGGATCAGCCAACAGTGCATAAGTTACAAAATCATCACCATAGGTTCTAGGTGTCTTATCTCTGGTGGAGGTTCATCTAGGCTCAATTTCATTTATAATTTCAGTGTCAGTTATTCTAGGTCTGGATTCTTTTTGTGAATCATTGACTAAGTCTGTGTGGCCAGATAGTGTTATACCTTTGTCTTTGATGACCACATCTTCAAAGAATTCTGCATCTTTAGATTCAATTATCTTATTGAGAGATAGGTCATAAAATCTGTATGCCGCACTATCAACTGCACTTCCTAGATACACACAAGTATTTGTACGAGGTCCTACTTTAGGCCTTCTAGGGTCTGGCATTCTAACAAAAGCAACACAAGTATTTGTACGAGGTCCTACATATAGTTATGACACAAATAAATTATTGTAGAGACAATTGCTAGGTTGTATGTTGTTTGATCGTTTGATGGTTGATTGAATGATAGATTTGTATATGTGGGTGTTATAATTTTATTTATCATGTTTTGATACTCATCATGCCGACTATACAATTTATTGACTAAAAAATCGATATCCATCATGTTTAATTAATTTATTTTCATAAAAAATACCCTAAAACCTGTATATTGCTTGCTTGCCTGTATGTTGACTGCTATTTTTGAACCAGTAAACGATCTTAAAATAAATTACTTTCTGAACAAGAATTGCAGCCTCATCTTTCTAGTTTTCAGAACATCTTGAATTTTTAAATTCCGAGTTATGTAGCAAAAGTTATGCATGTTTTACTACAGCTGTGTTTTTATTTCCAGAATAATACTTTTCAGATTTTCTTGAATTAATTGTTCCTATATAGTAGTATTGCATGAATTAACATATGTGTATTGCATTGCATGATCCTAGTATCTCATTGTCATCATTCTAATTGTCCTATTTCATGTTACCCTCCTATTGTTCTCCTATTGATACAATCGTTCATCTCATGTCTCATATTTGTATATTATATTGTTGCATTAATAAAATAATTAACAAGCCGGGTTTAAGGAATTGACTAGAGTAGTTGATGATATAGGGACTGTACTCGAAGGAGGGGCTCGTGTTTCCCTATTTATTGGTCTATTGGTCATATCGGTCATTGATTAATTGTGGATTACTGACTACAGTATCGCGATTGATTCAGTCATCGGTCATTATTGAATATCTTTGCCGAGTACATGAACTATAGAATCTTCCACTTGAGTCTAAACGAAATTGATTGTATGCATCGAACCTGTAGTTTGGGATGTAGTAGTACATGCATTAGTTAGGATAAAATTGATGAATAGACTTAAGGATCACATAACATTGACACTGCATATTGTTCATCATTGTTCCTATTGATACCAATATTGTCTAAGTGTTATTGACCATTGAATACCGTTACCGAATATTGAATCATTGTTACACCATTGCATTGATTTCCATGATTTTGATTATTGCTATCGTGCCATGTTATTGATTCCTATTGATCCATTGAATTCATTGTTATACCGTTATTCCATTGTTCCCTGCTTTCTCTACTTATTGTCTATGAAGTGTTTACAGGTGTTGATGGAAAATTACCTGATGGATTGGGAGAACAACATTGGTGAAAGAATTGATTGCATGTCGCTTAATAAATAATTATTGCTTTTTTTTTATAAAGACTTAATTATTGAACTACTATTATTTCATTGGATTGGGCTTATGACCCGAATATTGCTATTTGTTTCCAGACATTGGATTATTATTATATTTGGATATTTTTATTGCTTCATTCCAAGTATAATGTTCATGAGATTATTATTATTGCCTACGCAATTGTTTTGTATTGATTATATTATTGAGTTATCGGATAAACAGTTTATGGGTGACGATAGTCATTTGCTGGGCCAATGTTACATGCTCGTATTCCGTATTTTTGGGAAGCGGGGCATGACAGCGACACCATGTATGATTTGAGTGCTACCATGTTTTAAGTAAACTGCATTGATTAGGTTTTCCGTATTTTTCATTTGAAGACCAAATTGGTGTTATGGGTGATTCCCTATTATCCGCTTCGTTCTGGAAGTTAGCACTAGGTGGTGATAACCAGGGATTGTCTCTTCCTATCATTAGAGATATGTGCTGCTGTGCGTATCTTGCACTGTTGATTCCTGAAGTACCGTGGTAAGAACGGGATGAGATTTCCTGCCGAAGGGGGTTTTAGACCTTCGAGGCCATCATGTTCTATGTTGGTGGACACGAACAGATCATAATGGATCTTCTGCGCAATGGATATGCTACTGTATATCTGTAAGTTCATCACGGCTTTTGAGGATGGTCCGATGCAACAATTATTGGTGACAACGGGGTAGCTCCCCAAATTATTTCTTTTATATAACTCCTCAATCATGTTTTACTATCAGGAACAGGAAGTGTACAATAATAGAATGAATTGCATGGCGAGGGTTCGAATCCCTGAAACTGGAGAAACGGCTTGATCTGGGGCACATGTAGTATGGGATGCATGTGTGTCCAGAGTCTTACTGGCATTAGATTAAGTGCATCCATTTTGTACTTTGTATATTGCATTAGACCTCAGGTCATGGCATACACAGACATTAGGAAGTTAGGATGCACGTTTCTCTTCCATTCAAGAAGAATTGTGATTGCTAGTTGGAGATCACTGTTTTCTTATAAGCTTTGCGTCAGTAGGATTACTGACGCACCCCACTTTTAGGTACTGGATGTTGGGTCACAAGTGCAGGAGAACCCAAGACCATTAGGGCATCCAAGTAGAATGGCAGTGTACATGCCTACTATTCGAGCAGATGCCGAAATACCAGAGTAGTGGAGTAAAAGATTCGAGATATGGGGTGCATCTTAGGGAAGCAGTAGGACCACTCAGCGATGTTCGGCGGGGATCAGTCGATCATCACTCTGGAAGATAGCTGATAGTTTCATAAGTGGAATCTGGATAATTTTGTAAACATTTGTAATAAGTTTATGTAATTTGTATTCCTTGTTCAAGAACAAGATAAGGGTTGTAATTATTGATGTAATGATCTTGTTTAGTAATAAAAGTTTTAAAATTTCCGTGTTATTTACTATGTTGAGATGCATTTGAAGGCAAAGATTCTGGTTGTGTCACGGATATCCAGTAACGGGGATTCGGGGCGTTACAAGTAACAGGATCATGTACAAGTGAATAAGTAGATATAATAGGTATCAAGTAGAATGCAAGCAGGTAAATATGTAACGGGTGTTAGGTAGCATGTACAGGTAACAGGAATGTACAGGTGATCATGTTATTCTCAAGTTTTGTATTTAATCCTATCTAGGTAGCACTTCATGCGTTCCATTTATTTATCACATGGTTGCTACATACAAACAAGTTGAGTTTAGATTTCGTAGTGGATTCGATAGGGTCGTGTACTCAGATATCATGTAAACAGGTAATCAGGATCATATATCATGTAATCATGTACCAAGTAGGACCTACGGGTCCCCTCCGAGTAAACCTTCCTATAAGGAAGTATGTAGTCAAGTAAAATAGGTGGGAAACACGGGCCCCCTTCCAAGTACACATTTCTATATTGTTCACTACTAGATCTTTCCCTTAACCCCAGCTTGATTTCTTGTTATTATTATTAAAGCAGGTATAGACGTGCACAAACAGGATGAGTAAACATGACAAGAAACAAGAAACAATTTCAGGTCAGGTAGAAAACATAATCGGGTGTCAAAATCAACTTATAATAATTAGAAACAATGAGAATTTCAATTCTGGACAGCAGGACGTTGCTGAACCAAAACTGAGATTCCCGTTGCCACAGGAATTCAAATATGGATCCATCAAAAGCTCTAGAAACTAGACTCTCTGCCGGTTCCAGCGTATATACACATGTTATATAAAAGCTACAGCGACTGGGTTTAAATCAGCGTTCTACACAGATTTCGTGTTCAGCCAAAATTGGTAAAATTTTGTTTACAAGTATGAAACAGGTCTGAAAACTCAATAAATAATTCCAGGAAAATTTAGGGAGGTTCCATAACATGTCTAGTCTCAGCACATTAAATTTCATGTCGTTATATTACAAATAGAATAGTGAAATTAAATCGGAAGACAGAGTGACACAGCAAATTTATGAATTTGAAATTTTAGAACCAACAGCACTAGAACAGTGGTAACGCACAAAATATAATTTGGAATTCGATTCTGTCAAAAGGGCTATAAACTAGACATCTGGGGCTAAAATTCATATTCAGAAAGTTCTAACAGGTTCAAAGTGTAACTGGGTCAAAATCAGGCAATAAGTTAGAACATACGGCAGGGAAGAAGTACACAATTAGTGTTTATGATCTTTTATGATTACAGAACTAATAGAAGCAAATCAATGAATAGGGCCAAGATTATCAACGAGTAAGAACATGAAGAATAAGTTATAATGGAGATCTACTTGTGGTATTTATGTTTGTACGAGGAACAAGAAAATTCATACAAGTCACTTGTCTTGGTGGAGACGATTCCGAAGAGAAAAGAATAACAGGAACGGATCCCGGCATACGACGATGATCACGAACCAAGCGAATCTTGATGAGATGATCACGATCGGGCACGGATCTTGATGTCGCTCAAGATCAAGAGATCAGATGGCTGAGATCGAAGATCAAGATCAAGATCAAGATCATGATGTGATGATCAAGATCAATGAGATCGGACGGTTCAGATCAAGATGATCAAGTTCAGATCTTGATGATGATCAGATCGGGTCGATCGGATGGCCCAGATCAAGATAGATAATGATGATGGTCTGATGGTGATGATGATCACGGGGAGATCGGGTGGCCCACATTCAAATCATCAAGATCTGATGGACATGATGATCGATCAAGATGGGAGATCAACGGCTGGTGATTCAAAGGCACTGCGAGAGGGGGCGGGTAGTGATGGTAACGGCTGGCGGTGGCAGGGAGGCTCGATGGTGGCCGCAGGTGGCTGCAGCAGAGCTCGATGGTGGGATGTGGAAGCGAGCGGGGTTCAGCGCGGCTCTGGAGGGTGTGCAGGAGCGGTCGACTGGTGGTTGCTGGGTTGATCGCGAGGAGTTCGGAGGTGCGGAGGAGAGGATGACTGAGGCGGTCGATGCTGGGGATGTGATGGGGTGGAGGAACAACAGCTCGGAGGGTGGAGGAGGTGCTCTGGTTTCGGAAGGAAAATAGAGGAGCGGTGTAACACTCTGATTTCCATACACTGGAAAACCGTGACATAAGCCAGAATCTTTCCTTCAATTAGCTACAATACACAGAAAAACAGGAAAATTTAAAACTTTTTATTCAACACAATTGTATTACAAGTCCGAATGTTACAAAATTGCAATACATTACAACATTGTTACAATAATACCTTTACAATCCCAAGTGTTACAACTTTCAACAATTTACATCATAGTACAATGAATAAAGAACAACACTTGGTACTTCACTTGGATGCTTTCCAACAAATAAATAAATTACAACAATTGTTACAAAAGAAACAATAGTAATCAACATATATTACAACGGAGAACTTAAATAAAATCGACTCCTGTTTCTCTTGCCTTGAGTCCTCCTGAATCCTGTATCTGTACTTCTGCAATCCAGTACCTGTAATTTTGCAATCCAATACCTATAGAAGTGGGGACGTCTGTTCATATACTGACGCTTTAAGGCTGATGACTAGCAGCGTTTCTCAACTTTAAGCAAACAGATTGTTGAAAAGAGAAACGTGTATATATAATTGATGTGCCAGGGTATGCTATGATTTAGACTCTAATGCAAGATTAACTAATACGAGGATGCTCTTATTCTAATGCAAGCAAGTTTCCGGAACAGTATGCATCCCATACTGCATATGCCTTATCTCAAGACGTTTCTTCATATATAGGGATTTGAACCCACGCCATGAATTCTACTCTTGTACTCAACTTATTTCTGAAGATACAGCGTGACTGATGAGGTTGCTCTGAAACGGTCTAATCTTGTCAATGCAGTACGCTCATGGTGTCTCCGTTTTTCACTACTACCCGGCATACCGGACCTCACTCAAAAACCAGAGGAGCCCTTGGAGTTGCTACAGCACAAGTTAGCTTGAAGCATCCCCTACAGCCCCTATCCGATAGACCGTAGTCTATGGCTGTTCGCTTCCTCGGCATAGGACATGACGGAGTTCCAAGTGTCCATCCCCTAGCTCCGCCCGCCCTTATCATGGCATTTCAGAAATTAACAGACGAGATACGGATCCTGTGCTCTCAACCCATGAGAAGGCACAGACCGTATCCCTTTGACAAGAAGGGTACAACCCAATAACACCACCTAGTGCCGGCCTATAGGACAGGTCGGATCATAAGACATCACCCTTAATACCAACTCTTTCCCCTCAGCGAGAAAATGATAATAAATATAGGTTAAGTAGTAATAGCCATAAGTTACTACCCTAACAATGTCACTAACCCTAAACAAACTGAGGGATGACAACAGAACTTACACAACATGCTAAGTCTAAAGTTAGACTTCGCAAGATAACTCTACTAGGTGCTCAACCTAGACTTACCAGAATCCCTAAGGATCCTGTTCACAATCTATCAATCCAAGACCTCGGCAATACGAACATATTCGCATGCTACTACCCTGAACTTGGATTCCGTCTACGCTCCTGTCCGCGATCAACCTACACCGGTTAAGATCCGACGGTACACGAGGAGTGACTCGTCCACAGTCCCTTAGGAGTAAAATAAATACATGTCTTGATGGTCGATGGCCCCTAGGGCAATAATATTACCCTAGACGAGCATAGCAAAACTGCGTACTAGCTAATAAGCTACATATGAGTAAACAAAACACATACGAGCTAAGCAAGCTACGTATGAAATCAACAACTACATACGAGCCAGGCGAGCTGCGTATGAGACAACAACATACATACGAGCCAAATAAGTTGTGTATGAGACCAACAACTACATACGAGCCAGGCGAGCTGCGTACGAGACAACAACATACATACGAGCCAAATAAGCTGCGTATGAGACCAACAACTTACATACGAGCCAGGCGAGCTGCGTATGAGCAAAACAACATATAGAAACAACCATACAGGTATTCTAACAACCTATAAGCAACAAAACGTGCTTACTAGCAAAACTCGATCTTCTATAATTAGAAGCAACAGAAGAATCTTCTAACTGTATAAAATAGACATACTACCAAAGAAAAACCCGAAAGCGACATAAAAACCTTCCGACAGTCTAGAAACCACCAGTGTTACGCTTATTAGAATTCGACGAAAAGAGACTTTTTAGAAAGGTGAGAACATCTTCTGCAACTCTCTAGTTGAACATTTTTTCTTGAACATTTTTTCAGATTCTGTAAGGAATCCAAAATCCGGTCCATCGAACACACGCAAACAGTTTAACCAAACTGCGGATTTTCAACAAAAAGATGAAACTTCTACAGCTTGTAATTTTTGCTCTATTTATCGGAATCTAACCAAATCATACAATTTAGAAAGGTGGGAACATCTACTAGAACTCTCTAGTTGAATATTTTCCAGATTCCTTATGGAATTCAATCCACCGTCCTCTGAACACAAGCAAAAATTAAGCAAAACAGCAGAATTCCACAACAATGCTGAAACTTCTAAGAATTGTAACTTTTGCTCTACTTGTTGGAATCTAACGAAGCTGGACAATTTGGAAAGGTGGGAACATCTACTACCACTGCCTAGTTGACCACTTTCTCAGATTCCGTAAGGAATTCCAGATTCCTGACCCTCGAATATACGCAAACAGTTAACCAAACTACAGAATTTTAACGAAAAGCTGAAACTTCTATAGCTTGTAACTTGTGCTCTACTTATCGGAATCTAACCAAATCATACAATTTAGAAAGCTGGGAACATACACTACAACTCTTTAGTTGAACACTTTTCCAGATTCCTTATGGAACTTAATCTATCGTCCCTTGAACATACGCAAAAGTTAACGAAAAACAACGGGTTTGACAAAAAAACTGAAACTTGCAAGGGTTGTAACTTTTGCTACGCTTGTCGGAATTTAACCAAATCATACTTTCTGGAAAGGTGGGAACATATACTGCAACTCTCTAGTTGAACACTTTTCCAGATTTCCTATGGAACTAAATCTACCGTCCCTTGAACATACGCAAAAACTAAACAAGGACACCCGAAGCTACAGCAAGGCTGAAACTTCCAAAGCACATAGCTTCTACTCTGCTTATCGAAATCTAAACAAATAGGGCAATTTGGAAAGGTGAGAGACTCTACTAAAACTCTCTAGTTGAACACTTTCCCAAATTCATTAAGTAAAAGACTCAAAAACAACAAACAATCAAAACAACGAGCACTTCAGCCCAAGTTGGCTGCTGTGTTTTGTAAAGGCCATAACTCCTACTCTGCTTATCAGAATCTAATCAAATAGGGCAATTTGGAAAGTTGAGAACGTCTACTACAACTTCCTAGTTGGTCACTTCCTCTGATTTCGTAAGTAAGGGGCTCAAAAATGACAAACAAGCAAGACAGCGAGCACTCTCAGCCAAGCTGGCTGCTCTGTTTTGTAACAGCCATAACTTTTGCACCACTTATCAGAATCTAACCAAATAGGACATTTTGGAAATGTGAGAATGTCTACTACAACTTTCTAGTTGATCACTTTTCCAAATTCATTAAGGAACACCAAGTTCCAGCCTCTCGAACCTAGACCGTTGTTCACCCCCAAAACAGCAGGTTGCTGTCTTTTGCCCTACGCTCGCTGTTTTGGGGAAACGGTCGTTTCACCCATCAAACCAACTCAGAAAAATCCCCCACAATTAGAGCATGGTAATAACACCCCTAAGAACCTCTAAAATAAATTTACGGTCAAAATTCATCCTTTTACATGGGTAATTAATTCTAACCCTAGAACTACAAAATTGAATCTTAATCGCCTTATTTTGTGTTCTACCACTTCAATCTTGCATAAAAGTTATTCTAGTTCATTTTGCTAATACCATACAACAATAAAACAATAAAACAAGGCTGAAAAGTTAGAGAAACCCCAACCCAAATCGTAGGAAGGACTTACTTGCTACTTCTCCTCCTTGTTCTTGCTCATCTTCAAAGAGAACCCATGAGCAAAACCCACTCTTTTTCTTTTGATTTGATCACTCTTTCTTTTCTATCTTTTTCTCAATTTTTTTCTAATTTTAAAACTAGTAAGAAAGAGAGAATGAGATGGGAAAGAGATGAAGAAAACACAAAAATGGAAAGGGCTTTGCCCTTTCTTGTTTGGCCGGCCATCATATAGGAGAGGGAGAGAGAGAGATGTGGTGGAGAGAGAGCCAAGTGTCTCTCTCTTTGTGGGTTAACAATTAAATATTTTATTTGCAAATTAAAATTGCAATCAAACACAATAAATTTGCAATCAACACCCTACTCAAATCCTAACCTTCTATTTGATCATGATTGATCAAGAATAAAAGATAATTTTCCCAAATCACATACTACACGATTTCATACAAATGTACGAAATCGATACAATTCAAATACGTACATATATCTGTCTACACAGATAATTTTTATTAGTTAAAATGAATAATCTCTATCGAAAATATTTTAATTCAAAAATAATAATAAAATAATTTTATTTCTGGCTCGGAAGATTCCAGTATCAATTTGATACAAAACAGTCATATACCGACTAGTATATATACATAGATAATGTTTATTAACAAAACCGGGTGATATCCACCAAGAAGATTTCAATTCTGAAAATAAAAATAAAATAATAATTTTTAATATCTGCCACGGGATTTTCCAGACATTTTCTCAAAAATGTATTTTTCAAGATTTTGTACAAGTGTACAAAACTGATACAATACCTGTATATACTTACTAGTATATATATCCAGATAACTTTTTATTAGAAAAACCAAGTAATTTCTATAAAAATATTTTAACTTTAAAAATAATAATTATATAAATATAATATCCATTCGGGATATTACAAGCGGTGGGATGGCGAAGGGGACTGCAGGGGCCGGCTTTGACTGGTCGTGGTGGTGGAGAAAAGGCGAGGAAGGGAAGACGGTGACGAGGCAGGGGTTCTTTGGTGGTTCGGGTGATGCAGGCGAGGTGGCGAGGCTGGAGGTGATTAGAGTAATGGCGGCTCAATGTGGCGGCTTCGGAGGTGAAACACAGTAGAAGATGAAGGAGGAAGGAGGATGAACTGTAGAAGAGGAGGGGGTTCGGTTTCAACAGTGAACAAGGTTTTTTTTTTGGGGGGGGGGGATGTATGAACAGTAATGGGGTTTGTTGGGATTTGTTTGGTTTTGTAGGAGAGAGAGAGAGTAAATAATAAATATATTATAATGGGGATATTTGAGATAGTGGGGGAACGTGAGAGAGGAATGAGGGATACGGAGAGATGTGGGGTTGATCTTGTCAAAACAGATTAGGGGGAGAATTGGGTTATTGGGTTTAAGTGAACGGGTTTGGGTTAGAATCCAATAGGAGATGGGCTTGGGTTGGGCTCAAGTTATATATATATATATATATATATATATATATATATATATATATATATATAATTCAAATCAATTGAATGAAAAATTGGGCTTTAGATGATGGGCTACAATTTAAATAATTAAAATATTTATATATAAATGGATTATTTTTTCTGGGCTCAAATCCAATAATAAAATAAAAAGATTTTTCGGGCTCTAGTTGCAAATAAAAATTATCAAATAATATATGGGCTTGGCTCATTAAACAAATATATAATGAATTAGGAGTTCGACTTACATTAGTTAACATAATCGACGAAGAATAATATAATTTGTTTTGGCCAAAATATAAATAATAAGATGGAATAGAAAATTTCTTTGAAACCAGAATAATACTTTGTTAAAATTCGATCAATTAAAAATGTAATTGTTGAAAAAAGAATTTAAAAGCAAGAAGAAAGTTATAAAAAAATTTAATAAAGAAAATACACGAAAAAATACATATATATGGGAACAGGGGTTACACCATCAATGAGGGATCAATGGGAGGTTCTCCAACTCCTCTAGGAAAGCATTCCTCCTCGAAGTGAACTCAGAACACAACATCGCCCCCAAAAGCTCAGGGGTTTCAATAACATTCTCAAATCAAGACCTCAAAGGTGTTCGAACACCTCACTGTGATGCACTTGACATCATTATATGCATGGAAAGTCATGAGGTTCACGTCCTAGTAGATAACAACAGTTCGGTGAACATCCTATTCCTGAATGTATTTGAGGGTCTCAAGCTTTCACAGGACTGCCTCAAACCTGCCAGGTACACCCTTCATGGATTCTTCGGAGCCCCAGTCCAGATTCAAGGAATAGTCACCCTTGATGTGACTGTGGGGAAAGCTCTAGCTACTTGCACAGAAGCGCTCGACTTCATGGTTGTCAACATAAAGTCCAATTACAATGCCATCTTTAGTCTCTCGGGCTAGCAGACCTTTACACGGTTGCCTCAGCCTTCCATATGAAGATGAAGTTCCCTAAAACAAAAAGGTTAGGGGAAGCCACAGGAAGGCAAGAAGTTGCTCGGGCATGTTACACAGCCACAATTAGGGGCTTGGTCCTCCCCCTTACTACCATGGAACTCCCACAAGATAGGGGACAAGGTAGCTCTGCACTCGCAGACGAACTAGACGAAATCTCTTTCTCTAAAGATGATCATGCTAAGTGTTTTCGGGTAAGCAAGGCTCTCCCCCATCAAGTCAAAGAGTAACTCATTGCTTGCATAAGAGGGACCGAGATCTGTTCGCTTGGACTGCCTCAAACATGACAAGCATCTCTGAAGATCTAATCATGCACTGTTTGAGAGTGAATCCAGAACTCAAGTTTGTCCAGCAGAAGCGTCGTAAGTTTACCCCCGACAAATAGCAAGCAGCCAAGGAGGAAGTCGTGAAGCTCCTACCTGCCCGCTTCATTCAAGAAGTCAGCTACCCTGAGTGGCTAGTGAATGTGGTAATGGTAAAGAAAGCCAATGACAAATGGAGAATTTGTGTAGACTTCACCGACCTCAACAAGGGCTATTTGAAAGACCCCTTCCCTCTACCTAGCATAGATGCCTTGATCGACGCCTCCTACGGTCATGAGCTTTTAAGCTTCATGGAAACCTTCTCCGGATACTACCAGATCCAAATGTTTCCACCGGACATCTCGAAGAAGTCATTCATCACCGACCAAGAACTCTACTGCTACCGAGTCATGTCCTTCGGGTTGAAGAATGCCGAAGCCACATACTAATGCTTGGTGAGCCAAGTATTCAAGGAGAAAATCGATCGAAACATGAAAGTCTACATAGATGACATGCTCATCAAGAACTTCAAGAAAGTATACTATATATTCGGTCTCTAAGAAGCCTTTGATGTACTATAGAGACATAACATGAGACTGAATCCCTTAAGGTCTTGTTGGGGAAGTTTTTTGGATTCATGGTCATCCAAAGAGGAATCGAGGGCAACCCTGAAAAGATCAGTGCCGTACCTGACATGTCTCCCCCGTCTACCATCAAAGAATTTCAAAAGCTCACGGGATGCCATGCCCCTATTGGGCACTACCTCTCCAAGTCTGTGGAAAAGTGACCCCCGTTCTTCAAAGATCTCCGAGGAGTGAAGAATTTTGAGTGGGGATAAGACCAACAAGTAGCCTTTGAACGTCTCAAGGCACACCTCGTCAATCACCCACTCCTTAGCAAGCCCATGCCGGGAGAAGTCCTCTACCTCTACTTGGCTACTTCAAATCAGACCCTTAGTGTCATCTTGGTAATGGAAGATGATAGGGTACAAAAGCCAATCTACTATGTAGGCAAAGTACTTCCCGATGTCGAGCTTCGATACTCCAAAATGGAGAAGATGGCCTATGCAATAGTCACATCTGCCAAAAAGCTCCGCTCCTACTTCCTAGCACACTTCACATGGGTCCTTACCGATTAGCCACTTAAGCAACTCCAAAAGCCCAAAAACTCCGAAAGACTTATGAAGTGGTCTATTGAGTTGAGTCAGTGAACAAAAATCAAGGTCCAAGCCTTGACTGAATTCATCATTAAAACCATTATCCTTAATCCCCTGAGGAAGGAGAGAACCCCCCACTTTGGAATGCCTATGTAGATGGGTTCTCCTGCCTCGAAGGAAGCGGAGCATGAGTCATTTTGCTCAGTCCTGACGAGTTATCTCTCAAGTATTTGCTAGCCTCAACTTTCCTGCCTCCAACAACGAAGTCGAGTATGAAGTCCTCATCGTCAGACTCCTCTTAGCACGAAAGTAGGGGAACAAAGAGTCAGGGTGTTCAATAACTTCCAACTGGTAGGGAATCAAATTCGAGGCCACTATGAAGCCAAAAATGACAGCATGGTCAAATACTTGGCCTATGTGAAGAATCTCCTGTCCACATTCAAGGAAGTCGAAGTCACTCGCATCCTACGTGAGGAAAATGGGTAAGCAGGTGCCCTATCCAAGTTAGCCTCCTCATCATTCAATGGACTCGACCATACTATACTCATTGAGGTCCTACTCAAGCCAAGCATCAAAGAGGAGACACTGGAGATCATGTTCATCACCTCCTAAACACCCAGAGATTGCTGGATGAAATCCGTGTTCGACTTCCTCGACAAAAGAGTCCTCCCATCGGACCCCAAAGAAGCAAGAAAGATTCGGGTGATGGCTGAAAGATATACACTCGTCGAGAGAGTCCTCTTAAAGCATTCATACACCCAGAATGATGGTCAACCTTACTTACGATGCCTCTCCCCCGAAGAGGCCGATTACGCTCTCAAAGAGGTACATGAAGGAATAGGTGGCAGCTACCTGGGTGCAAGGTCTTTTTCACAAAACTTTTTCAATCACGGGTACTATTGGCCCACTCTCCTCAACGACCCAAACATACGTCTATCAATGCATGCCTTGCTAAAAGTACTCCTTCATCAAGTGGGTTTGACTTACTCGGACCGTTTCCTCCTGATGCAGGACAACAAAATTTTCTAGTGGTAGCTATCAACTATTTCACAAAGTGGGTTGAGGCAGAACCACTAGCTTCCATCACAGAGAACAAGGTTCAGCAATTCTTCTGGAAGAACATAGTCTGCCAGTTCGGGATTCCGCATGTTTTGCACATCTAGGGGTTGAACAATGCTTTCCCTCTATCTCACACTTCCAGAACAATGGCCAAGATGAGAAAACCAATCAGCAAATATTGGATGGACTCACAAAGAGACTTGTGATGCTCTGAAGTGACTATGGGTCAAACAACTCCCAAGCATGCTCTGGTCTTACAGAATCACGAAGAGAATTCTGACGGGAGAATCCCCATTCAACTTCACATTCGACACGGAAGCACTCATTCCTTTGGAAGTTAGATTACCTTCCCCTCGCCTTCTCTCCTTCAATAAATAGCATAACTCAGATGACCTTCAGGCCAATCTAGATCTCATTGAAGAAGTGCAAAAGAAGTTCACCCTGCAAAGACATATCTATCAGAAAAGAGTAGAGAAGTTCTACAATAAGAGGCCCCGCCTGACCAACCTCAACGAGGGGGGCCTCATCCTTCGAAAGCTCAAGATATCCAACCCACGCAAGAAGGAAAAGCTTGCCCTAACTGGGAGGGACCATACAAGGTCCCATAAGTGGTCCACCCAGGAGCTTACTGACTTAAAGACCTGGGGGGGGGGGGGGGGAAGAAGATATCAAGGATTTGGAATGCCGAACACCTGATGAAGTACAACGAGGGCAAGGATTTGGAATGCCGAACACCTGATGAAGTACAACGAGGGCGCTTAACCAGGGCCGGCCCTGAGTTCCAGGGGACAAAGGCGAAAGGCCCAAATAATTATTTTTGGGGGCCCCTAATTACAATATAAATTTTTTTACACGTAATATACATGCTTATATTTATAAGGGGAATACAAATTTGGGGGTCCTTAAAAGTGCAAAAAAATTGGGGGTCTGAGGTGGCTGCCTCACCTTTGTCACTAACAGCTATAAGTAAGTCAGATGCTCAAAGCAGCCACTTAGTTTATTTTTTAATAAAAATTTAGTTTTTTTTTGTTGCAAAATTCTTGTAAAACTCCCTGGATGCATTCAAGGAGTCATATACCTGGTCCGCCTTCGAGCAACACCAACCACGCATTAAGCACCCTAAAGGACGAGGTCGGAGTCCATATCCAAGGTTCAAGAGTTGCTCTAGAAACTTGCCACCAAGCAAGTGTAGAAGCTCAACTCGCCATTCGATCTACTCCTAAAACTCGTTATCAACCTGTTCAGAGTCCATACTCGTGGTTCAAGAGTTGCTGTAGAAGTTTGCACCCAAGCAAGCTCAGAGATTCAACTTGCCACTCGATCTGCTCCTGAAACACCTAATGGACCAATTCGGAGTCCATACCCAGGTTCAAGAGTTGCTCTAAGCAACTTGCCACCAAGCAAGTGTGGAAGCTCAACTCGCTATCAACCCTAAAAACTCCAAAAACTCGTTATCAACCCGTTTAGAGTCCATACTCATGGTTCAAAGAGTTACTCTAGAAACTTGCACCAAACAAGCTCAGAGACTCAAATCGCCTTTCGATCTGCTCATGAAACACCTAAAGGACAAGTTCATTGTCCATACCCATGGTTCATGAGTTGCTCTAAGCAACTTGCCACCAAAAGCTCAACTCGTCATTCGATATTCTCCTAAAACTCATTATCAATCCGTTCGGAGTCCATACTCATGGTTCAACGAGTTGCTCTAGCAACTTCCACCCAAGAAAGCACAAAGATTCAACTCGCCACTTGATCTGTTCCTAAAACACCTAAAGGACAAGTTCAAAGTCCATACCCATTGTTCAAGAGTTGCTTTAAGCTACTTGCCACCAAGCAAGTGCGAAAGCTCAACTCGCTATTAAATCTGCTCTAAAACTCGTTATCAACCCGTTTGGAGTTCAAACTCACGGTTCAAAGAGTTTATCTAGAACCTTGCACCCAAGTAAGCTCAGAGACTCAACTTGCCACTCGATCTGCGCTTGAAACACTTAAAGGACATGTTCGGAGTCCATACCCAAGGTTCAAGAGTTGCTCTAGAAACTTTCCACCATGCAAGTGTGGCATCTCAACTCGCTATTTGATCTACTCATAAAACTCGTTATCAACATGTTCGGAGTCCATACTCGTGGTTCAAGAGTTTCTCTAGTAACTTGCACCCAAGAAAGCTTAGAGACTCAGCTCGTCACTCGATCTGCTCCTAAAATGTTTAAAGAACAACCCTGAGTTTACACTCATGGCACGAAGTTGCTTTAGTGAAGTATAGAGAAGAAATTTGGAGAGCTTAATTCACCATTCGATAACTACCTTGACTAAAAAAATTCGGCCAAGCCCCTCCCAAAGGACACTCCCGTAGTTTGCAACAACAGGGGCATATGAGGTCCAACTTTCTACTAGGGCGACCTCAGCTAGTCTAACAAATATAGATACTACTCAAAGAAGACAAGAGACAATGCTTAAACACTTAGAAGATTTTCATTTCACATTAATATATTAATACAAGTCCAAAAGAAGTGATCAACAAGATTACACGTCTCCTTCAGAGTTGTCTTTATTGCCTCGAGCAAGGGGATATTCCTATTAAGGGATATACACAGCCTGAGGCCCCCCTGGCTAGGAAAGAACGACCTTGGTATCTCAAACAGTCCAACAGAAGTGAAAAACTTGCATATTGAGTTTGAGCTGCTTGACCACCAGCAAGTGTCTCCCCCTCAATTGAAGCAGCATTTGACGAACCGGCCACCCCACTTTGGGCATCTTTTGGATCCCTCGAGTCCCTTGTAGATGTAAAGGTAGTTCGTGGAAAGCTCTCTCCCGACTTATCTCATCGCAGTAGCAAGGAGTACTCCTGGTTCGAACCCCCTCAAGAAATTTCTTAGGCCGATGGATCTCAACCTTCATACTCGAAAGCCTCTTCATGAGGTGAGCATCCTTAATCCTGATCTTCCAACAGACCACGTAAGTACGTGCCAAATAATTCGAATGAGCTTTATCCGAGTGTTCAGGGAGAACCTCATTCAGATGAGCGACCTCCAAGCTCTTCTCAAGCACTACATTCTTCAACTCATCTAGAGTTGCTTCCTAAACTCGCCTCTCGAACGGCTCTTCTCTAGAGCCAGGCGAAGCTCTTTTTCGTAGCTCGTCTGTGGTGAAGCTTATTTTCTAACTCTTTGGGGGCGAAGCTCCTCTTCATAGATCCACGGGGGCAAAGCCCCTCTTCTTGGCCTATCAGGATCGAAGCTTCTCTTCTTAGCTCCTTGAGGGTGAAGCTCATCTTGATAGCTCCACGGGGGGAAGCCCCTCTTCTTAGCCCATTGGGAGCGAAGCTCTCTTACGTGGCTCTTTCGTGGAGAAGCTCATCTTCATAGCTCCATGAAGGTGAAATCCCTCTTCTTAGCCTATCGAGAGCGGCGGTCCCCTACGTGACTTCTTTGGGGCAAAGCTCCTTCCTGTAGCTCATCGAGGGGAAACTTCTCTTCATAGCACCTCAGGGGCAAAGCTCCTTTTCATAGCTCCACGGGGGCGAACCCCCTAGCACATCGGGAGCGAAGCTTCTCTTCTTATCTCCTCGGGGAAGCTCCTCTTCGTACCTCCTTGGGAGCAAAGCTTTTCTTCTTAGCTCCTCAGGGGAGAAGCTTCTCTTCGTACCTCCTTTGTGGCGAAGCTCCTCTTCGTAGCCCCTTTGAGGCCAAGCTTCTCTTCATAGGAAAAGATCCTCTTTGTATCTCCTCGGAGGCAAAGTCTGTCACCCGTGCTCGCCCCAATAACTCATTCAATCCATACAATGATTTCGATACTCCGCTCGCATCCTAAATGATCTCTTCCACATGCTAACATAAACTCCTCCAAGACTCTCCCTAAAACTCCTCCATACTCCTTCCGCACCCCCTCAGTTACAACCTGACCTTCGTCAGATCATCATCGACTGCTAACAAAAGTCAGACCTCCAAACCCATCTCAACAGGGCTCGTGAGAAATCCTCTCATCCAGGATGTAGGGGGAACAGGAGGAGCCTCTCACTTAGGAGGTCCAGGAGAACTCCCTCTCCCAGGGGTTGCAGGAGAAGTCCCTCCCCCAGGGCTCGCAGAAGAAGTCCCTCTCCACAAAGGCAATGGAGATATCCCTCCTCCAGGGGGCGAAGGGGTCACCACTTTCCAAGAGATCACATAAGGACCCCCTCCCCGGGAGAGGAGGGACCCGACTTCGATTAGCAGGACAACCCCCAGGGTGGGAACCGACGAAGAGATGCCAGCTACCAGAGCAGAGCTTCTAGAGCTCAAGAATGAGATCCTCCAAGCTCTCAGCATAGTTCCACCACATCACCATTCTCCCCTGAGACGTGAAGAGTCTCGTGGATCCACCAGATCTGGTCAGTGAATGGACACTATCCTCTGGTGCCTCCAAAAGATGGAAGACCATCTGGCTCACTCAAAAGGGATGAAACAAAGCGAGAAGGGAGGTACCGCCCTGTTATGCCCCCGTTTTCCAAAAAATTATTGATGCGCCAGTCCCCGCCAACTTCAAGGTCCCGACTTTTGAGCTGTATAACGGTGATACCGATCCTGTGGACCACATCGAAAACTTTAAAATAATTATGATGATCCACCAAGCATTTGACTCCCTCATATGCAAAACCTTCCCAACAACTTAGAAAGGCTCGGCACAAGAATGGTTCTCTCGCCTGTCCCTGGGTTCCATATTGTCCTTCGACCAACTTGAAGAACTGTTCCTTATGCACTTTGTCACCAGCCGCAAGTTGGAGAAAACCAGTGCGTCCTTGTTAGACCTCAGGCAAAGGGACGGGGAGTCCCTCAAGAGCTACTTTTAATGATTCACAGCTGAATCCAAATCAATCTCCTCACTCAACTCCACAGTGGCAACAGCCGCCTTCAGATATAACGTCAAACATGACGGTCTTAAGGCTTCCCTCATCAAAAGACCTCCTTGAGATTTCTCTAACCTCCTTCAGAGGGTGGAGAAGTACAGCTGAGTCAAAGAGGCAATCCGCCCTCAAGAACAGAGGATGCCTCCTTCTGGGAACAAACGAAAAGGTTCTAACGAGGACGAACCTCGAAAGTCCTAGAAGGATGCCTCAGGACAACGCTGCCCAACTCCCATGTCGCGCTTTGAGAAATACACTCTGCTAAACGCGAGCGTGTCCGCCATCCTCATAGAAGTTGACAAGGAAGGGATCCTTCGGCCTCCCCCAAAGATGAATGCCCCGAGCACGAGACAAGATAAAACGAAATGGTGCGCCTACCATAAGGATCATGGCCACTTCATAGATGAGTGTTGAGCTTTGAAAGACGAGCTAGAAGCACTAATCCGACGAGGATACCTCTCCAAATTCTCCCAAGTCACAGACACTGTACCTCCTCCTCCGAGGGGACCTAACAAACGGACAGAAAGACCGTCCGAATCCCAAGGATCGGGGCATATGGAGATATTACATGCGGTCTACGGAGGCCCAATGGAAGGAGCCTTTAGCTCATCCAGGAAAGCCTTCGTTCGGGAAGTATACTCTGTATATAACATTCCCCCTCCAAGAAGCTCAGGAGTTAGCATTACCTTCTCAGATCGGAACTTAGAGGGCATCCGAACCCCTCACTGCGACACACTCGTGATCAGCATGTGCATGGAAAACCACGAAGTTCGTCGGGTCCTGGTTGATAACGACAGTTCAGTCAACATCCTGTTTTTGAATGTGTTTGAGGGCCTCAAACTCAAACGAGATCGCCTCAAGCTGGCTAGATATACCCTCCATGGATTCTCTGGGGCCCCCGTGATGATTGAAGGAATTGTAACCCTCGACATGACTCTAGGAAAAGTCCCCCGCGACTCGTACAAAGGCATTGAATTTCATGGTGGTTGATATGAAGTCCGCCTATAATGCTATCTTCGGCCACCCGGGCCTAGCGGCCCTCCAAGCAGTTGCTTCAGCATATCATCTGAAGATGAAGTTCCCTACGGCCGCGGGAGTAGGCGAAGCCAAGGGGAGTCAGGAGGCTGCTTGGGGGGCTCAGTCCTACCCTTCGATTTGAGCTCCCCCTTGATCTGGGGCAAGCTAGCTTCGAACCCGTGGACAAACTAGCTGAAATCCCTTTCTCCATACGGGATGAAGCCAAGTGTTTTTGGGTGAGCAAAGCACTCCCCTTGCTAGCTGGAAGAGTAACTGGTCACTTGCATCAGGGATAATCAGTACTTGTTTGCTTGGACCGCTGAGGAAATGCCCGACATTGCCGAAGACCTGATCATGCACCGTTTGTGCGTGGATCCGAAAATCAAGCCTGTTCAGCAGAAGCGCCGTAAATTTGTGCTAGACAACAGGCCGTCAGAGAAGAGGTTGAAAAGCTCTTAGTTGCCCGATTCATCCAAGAAGTTAACTACCCTTAGTGGCTGACCAACGTGGTGATGGTCAAGAAGGCTAATGGCAAGTGAAGAATATGTATAGTGTAACGCCCCGAATTCCAAAAATACACTGAATTCGAGATTCCACGGGATCTTTACACTTCTTTCGTACAATTTTACAAGGAATTTAAAACTTTTCACTTTACATCAGAGTTTACATGGAAACTTTACACTTTACATTTTACA
Source organism: Hemerocallis citrina (assembly GCA_017893485.1). Lineage (NCBI taxonomy): Eukaryota > Viridiplantae > Streptophyta > Magnoliopsida > Asparagales > Asphodelaceae > Hemerocallis > Hemerocallis citrina. The sequence continues at coordinate 98,001,171 of CM030367.1, forward strand.
GCGGAAGCAAATTTACAACATTTATATAAAAGTACAACAACATTGAATAATCAACATTTGAATAATCTCTAAGCATCTGTGCTTCTTTAATCTTTATCATGCCATTTACCCTGCATACAAAACTGTGGGTACGTCAGTTTATTCAACCGACGAACATTATACATGGCCATCTTCTCTATGCCGAAAATAGTATAACTGATTTTCCATATTTAACAAACACAAACTTGTCACATATCAAACTAAAGGGAATACCCTGTTGATGTCGTGTTGTGATTGTGCACTTAGTCCTTAATGCAATTATTTATATTACATGACACTAATGCACACTTGTTCAGATTCTATGCATCCCATACTACATAGGTCCGAGGGTAAGCCTCTTAATCGTTCTTCATCTTGTAGGGTTCAATCTCTCGTCATGATTTAATCTACTACTGTAACTACGGTAAGTATCCTAGATGATCTATGAGTATAAGCTCGTGTACAGAAAACCTGGAGGGAATCCCATGCCATGTCTTGACGCATCAAGCATGCGTTCTATGGCAATTCAGCCTCCTTCATGGCACACGATCCTCTTGCAGTCACCAAACATCCCACAAGCATTGCCAAGATCCCGATCTTCTGGAGTAGTACCCACGCCATGTCTTGATGCATCAAGCATGCATTCTGTGGATCACACCCACATCGTAGACTCGAGGCCCTCATACTTGTGTTTTTCTCTCACTTTCATCACCTCTTCACTATGTATTAAATCCTTAAATTTAATGAAATCATGAACAAAATCAATCTCTTAGAGTTAGCCCCCTCACTACTACCGGTCTTATTTCTTTCATTTCACAATGATCCAAACTGGTCTTTTCAATATCAATAATCATAATTCATCACTTTCACTTGCCGGTGTGAGTTTTGGCTACACTCTAATTTTCAATTTCAATTCACAATTCATATATTTGAGTTTTCATGTTCAATAACATTCTCTTTTCCAATCACATGATTTCTAAATTATTCATGAGTCCATAACCATACATGGAATTTAATTATCGTGCATGCATTTCATCAAATATTTATTTCCACAGTAAAAATCATATCACCAATTATATGGTCAAAAATGAATATTCACAACTCATAATTATCACACTATTCTTCAATAAGAATAATTCTTACCACTTCACTTCATATATTTTCTTTCTTATTTATATTTTCTTTCTAGCACTTTATTTTAAGTTCTTTTGCAAAGTACGACTTTCACCAAAATATAAGTGTAGAACCAAAGTTCCAATTACACCTTTGTTCTCAAAAATATACTCTATTTCATTTTAATAAATCCCAATTTATTTTTCATAAGTCCCACATAATTTTAGAATAATAATAATATTTTTTTCATAATTTTTAAACTTAAAAAACCATCAAAAATCATTTTTTTTTCCAAAAAGTTTAATATTGGCCGAGACCAGGATTCGAACCAACAACCACAGGGAAACAAGCCGCACGCTCTGACCACTAGGCCAATCGCGCCAATTGATATAAAGGGGATGAAGAGCTTTAAATGCTCTCGGCTGAAGCTTGATTAATTTTTAAATGCGCAACAAAATATATGGTGCTAACAAGAATCGAACCATCGACCTGTGAGAACCCAACCGCACACTGTAGCGATCAGAAGCCTCCCGACCACTTGAGCTATAGGCTCAAGTTGTCTCAATACAACTTGCATTTTAATTAAATCAACCCTCTGTCTAATAGCACATTTCGATGTTTTAAAAGCTCTCATTTGAGTTTTGCTTTTACTCAACTTACTGTAAATTTTCAGATTAATTATTCCCATAATAATTTATACTCCAGTAATTTAAAAATAACTTTTCCAATAATTAAACACATATTTTGCATACATTTAGTTTAAATTGTACGCTACTACTACCACATTTTCTCTTCGACATTTCTTATCTAATTTTTAACATCAATATTCTCTATATCAATTCCCTATTTATATTCATTCCACAAACCCACAAAATATATTTTAAGTCATTCATTACAACACTATCACAAAAGGTTCATTCAAGCACATAAAACAATATTTTCATCTACTAACATTTGCATATAGTTTTTGATGCTAACAATGAATTTTTCTTCAAGCAATCCATAGCTAAAATTATTTTACACACAACTTAAGTTTGATGATGGAATCACATACAAGCCATTTATCGACATTCCAATCAACTAATAAGCCATTTTTCCAATTAAAATGTACTCTTATTAATCTTTTTCATGCATTAATATTTTAATTCAATTTTAGCATGATTTCTAATTAGAAACATGGAAAATAACCCACCTTAATTGGAGAGAAATACAATTGCAACACCTTCTAAAAGTCCTTGCCAAAAGTGCGTTCTTCCTCCTCGATGTGCACCCAAACCTTCCAAAATGCCAACCCGAGCTCCTTGATGCCGGCCTTCCCTTTTTTGATGCAAGCACAACTCCCTCACACACAAATCTCAATCTTTTATCTCACTTACTATACTACCAACAATGTATTTTATACTATAGGTTGTGGAGAAATAAAGAGTACAAGAATAACTAGGCTAGGGGGGGTATTTATACTAAAATTTGGAGTGAATGGAAGGCTAGGATCAAACTAGGAGTTAGAAATAAAAGGCTAGGATTCAAGGGGGAGTTATAGTAACCAACCATGATCAAGCAACCACCACCCATGACTCCATTCAAATTTCCTTTTCCCTCCATGTCAAAAACCAGCCTCACATGGTGCATTTGCACGTGTACGTGCAATGCACGTGCATGCATTTGTTCTCCATTTTAAAAAGTTGCACATTATATTTTCTATAAAAATAATCTTTAAAAGATGTTCTACATTACAAGTTGTAATTAAAATAAAAATAACTTACAGGCTTTAATTAATGGGCCAAAATAATAGTTTTATAAAAATATAAATAAATTAGATTTGGGCTAGAAAGAAAGGCTTATGTTTATTTGAAGAAAAATAAGCCTTTATAAAAATAATTAAAGAACACGTATACATATATATATACTCATCATCCATAATGAAAATAATTATAAGATTTCATACTACAAAAATTGCACGTGCACACTACGTGCAAAATAAATAAATAATTTTCATAAATGAAAATCGGGGCATTACATATAGAATTCACCGACTTCAACAAAGCCTGTCCAAAAGACCCTTTCCCTCTTCCAAACATAGACGCCTTGATAGACGCCGCCTCAGGCCACGAGTTGCTAAGATTTATGGACGTCTTTTTGGGATATAATCAGATCCGAATGTTCCCGCCAGACATCTCGAAGACTTCATTACCGATCAAGGGCAGTATTGCTACTGGGTCATGCCTTTCGGGCTGAAGAACGCTGGGGATACATATCAATGCTTGGTAAACCAAGTCTTCCGGGAATAGATCGGAAACATGGAGGTATACGTGCATGACATGCTCGTGAAGAGCCTCAAGAAAGAAGACAATGTTGCCGATCTCCAAGAAGAATTCAATGTACTCCGAATGAACAATATGAGGCTAAACCCCTTGAAATGTGCCTTCGGAGTAGCATCGGGAAAGTTCCTGGGATTTATGGTGAGTTAGCGAGAAATCAAAGCCAATCTTGAGAAGATCAAAGCAATCCTTGACATGAACCCTCTAGCTACTATAAAAGAGGTTCAGAAGCTTGCGGTCTGCCTCGCAGCTATTGGGCACTTCCTATCAAAATCTGGAGACAAGTACCTCCCCTTCTTTAAAACTCTCCGAGGAGCAAAAAAATTCAAGTGGGAGAAGAGCAGCACACAGCATTTGAGAGCCTCAAAGAGCACCTCACCCATCCTCCAATCCTAAGCAAGCCTATACCTGGGGAAACCCTCTACCTCTACCTGGCCGCCTTCGAATAGACCCTCAGTGCTGTATTGATAAGGGAAGAAGAACGGGTGCAGAAGCTGATTTACTATGTAAGCAAGGTACTCCATGACGCTGAAATTCGATATTCGAAGATTGAGAAGATGGCCTATGCCCTAGTAACCACTGCCCGAAAGCTCAGACCTTACTTTCAGGCACATTCCATCTGGGTCCTCACCGATCAGCCACTCAAGCAGGTCCTTCACAAACATGAGAACTCGGGTAGACTAATGAAGTAGTCAATTGAGCTAAGCCAACATGACATTACATACCGCCCCAGAACCGCGATCAAGGGCCAAGCCTTAGCCGAATTCATCATTGAACGTACAATCCCCGGTCCTCCCCAAGAAGGAGACAACCCCCCACTATGGTCAATATACGTGGATGGGTCTTCCTACCTCGAAGGGAGCGGGGTTGGGGTGATCTTAATCGGCCCTGAAGAATTCGTCCTACAGTACACATTACGCCTCAGATTTTCAGCTTCCAAAAATAAGGCGAGTATGAAGCCCTAATTGCTGGTCTCCTGCTGGCAAAAAGAGAAGGAGAGCAAAGAGTTGGCGTGTTCAGCGACTCAATTGGTGATTAATCAGATTCAAGGGGAATACGAGGCGAGGGATGACCGCATGGCCAAGTACTTGGCATACATGAAGGAGATAATAGCCTCTCTCAAAGTGGTTCAGGTCACTTGCATTATGCGAGAAGAAAACGAGCAAGTGGACGCCCTTTCCAAGTTAGCCTCTTCGTCGCTCGACGGGCTCAACCGAACCGTGCTAATTGAAGTACTTCTCAAACCAAGTATAGAAGAAGAAACGTTGGAGCTCATGCCCATAATCCCTCGAATACCTGTAGACAATTGGATGAAGCCCCTTGTTGAATTCCTCGACAAGGGGATCCTCCCTGCAGATGTTAAAGGGTCAAGAAAAATCTGGGTAAGAGCAGAAAGGTTTGTGCTCATCGGAGGGATCCTTTATAAGCGCTCCTACACCCAGATTGATGGTCGACCTTACCTTTGGTGTCTTTCTTCCGAAAGAGGCCGATTACTCCCTGAAGGAAGTACATGAAGGGATAGGCGGCAGCCACCTTGGAGCAATGTCCCTTGCGCAGAAGATACTCAATCACGATTACTATTGGCCCACTCTTCTAAGCAATGTTCAAGCCTATGTCCGCTAATGCATTCCTTGTCAAAGGAATTCTACTATCAAATGCACCCCTCAAGACAACCTTAGTTCCCTCTTAAGCCCCATACCTTTTGTGATGTGGAGAATGGATCTCCTGGTGCCTCTCCTTCCTGCAACCGGACAGCGGATCTTCCTAGTGGTCGCTATTGACTACTTCACAAAGTGGATAGAAGCTAAACCACTTGCAATGATTACCGAATGCAGAATCCAGCAGTTCTTCTGGAGGAACGTGGTCTGCCGATTCGGGATCCCTTGCATCCTAGTCACCGATAATGGAACACAATTCACTGGCAGTCGGTTCCGCAAATTCTGCACCGACCTCAGTATTAAGCAGTGATTCTCTTCGATATCACATCTGCAAACCAATAGTTTATTTTAGAACGCCAGTAGGAAAATCTTGGATGGCCTCAAGAAAATGATTGATGAAGCCACGAAAGGATTATGGGTTGAAGAACTCCCCAGCATGATGTGGTCCAACATGATCACAAAGAGAATCCCTACGGGTGAATCACCGTTCAATTTAACGTTTGGCACCGAAGCAGTCATTCCTCTCGAAGTAGCAATACCATCTCCTCGTCGTATCTCATTTGATGAAGAACAGAACTCGAATGGAATCTGTGCTAATCTCGATCTCCCTGAAGAAGTCTGGGAGAAATCCCTTATTCAGGAGAAACATATATCAACAGAGGGTAGAGAGATTCTACAATAAGAGAGTCTGCCCGGCCAATATCCAGGAAGGCGACCTGGTTCTCCGAAAGCTAGAAATCTCAAACCCCCAAAAGAAAGGGAAACTCACCCCTAATTGGGAAGGACCGTACAAAGTCTCGTAAGCATTCCGTCCAGGGGCTTACAAACTTGAAGACTTGGCGGGGAAGAGAATACCGAAGACCTAGAATGCTGAGCACCTCATGAAGTACAAGGAGAGCTCTTAATCACTCTCACTTATTAGTTATAAATATACATGTAATAAAGACCGACGTTCTATAATGGTCATGGCATGTAATAAAGGCTCGCATTAAAGCAGCCATTTAGTTCATTCAATAAAATCTGTCCTTTATTTCTTTTTCCTAAAAATTTATAAGCGATTAAAAGATTCAACACCATGTGTACAACATTACCTCACCCGCTACAACACTTTAACGGACGATTGCGGAGTCCATCCACGATTCAAGGATTGCAAGGGCATGCTTGCTCCCGAGCAAGTGTGTGGGGTGTATCTCGCCGTACAAGTGCCGCAGCCCCGATGTGTGAGGAGTTCATTCGTGGTTCATAGAGCTACCCTTGCCACACTGCTTCTGAGCAAGTAAGTGAAGAGGTAACTCGCCATTCGAATGCTCCCAAAACCCATCGTCGTGATTGTTCGGAGTCCATTCACGGTTCAAAGGACCATCCTAGCTACTTGCTTCCGAGTAAGAAGGCACGGTTTGGTTCTCCATTCAAGTGCTCCTGAAACAAACCGGATGAGTGAGGAGTCCATTCGTGGTTCATAGAGTTGCCTTTGCCACACTGCTTCCAAGTAAGCAGGCAAAGAGGCAACTCTCCATTCAAATGCTTCCAAAACCCGTCATCGACATTGTTCGGAGTCCATTCACGGTTCAAAGGACCATCCTAGCTACTTGTTTCTGAGAAAGAAGGTACAGTTCGATTCGCCGTTCGAGTGCTCCTGAAACAAACCGGATGAGTGAGGAGTCCATTCTTGGTTCATAGAGCTTCCCTTGCCACACTACTTCCGAGCAAGTAGGCGAAGAGGCAACTTGCCATTCGAATGCTCCTGAAACCCGTCATCGTCATTGTTCGGGGTCCATTCACGGTTCAATGGACCATCCTATCTACTTGCTTCCGAGCAAGAAGGCACGGTTCATTTCTCCGTTCGAGTGCTCCTGAAACAAACCGGATGAGTGAGGAGTCCATTCACGATTCATAGAGCTGCCCCTGCCACACTGCTTCCGAGCAAGTAGGCAAAGAGGCAACTCGCCACTCAAATGCCACCAAAACTCGTCGAAGAGCCGACAAGTCTCCAACACTTGGCTAAAAAATCTTGTATCACAAAAAAGATAGAGTACAAGTGTTATCGAGCACTTGGAGAAACAAGTCTCCAACACTTGGCCAAAGGAAAAAAAATCTTGTTTCACAAGCAAGAAAGAGAAATGGCTCTTTAACACTTAACTATAAAAAAAATCTTGTATCACAAACAAGAGAGAATACGAGTGTTATCGAAATCTTGTTTCACAAATTAGAGAAGTTACAAGTGTTATTGGGCAAACAAGGTCGTTACAAGAAGATAACACTCTAACACTTAGTCAAAAATCTTGATAAAAAAGATGACAAGCGTTATCACAAAAGTGAGGCCGTTATAAGCAGCCAGTGGGACCAAAAAAAAAAAAAGATGAAAAAGGTTACAATAACTATTGGACGAGCAAAGCCACTACGAGGCTACAAAAGCTAACTTCCGTCAATTCAACTCTTCTGAGGAAGGGGGATATTTCTCTTCAAGGACACGCGCGCTTTGCGACCGCCTGCGGGAGTGCCTGTGCTAAGCATCCCTCTTGAGCCACCCAAAGTGACATCCAAACCCACGGAACATGCCAATCCGCAAGGGCTTGCGACTCGCTCCGCTCCACCTATCGACGTCCCACTAGAAGAATCGGCTATACCGCTCTGAGCATCATCGGGATTCCTCGGTGTCTCCGGCAAGCACCGAGCAAGTTCATGGAAAGACTTGCCCTGAGCGCGCTCTTCACGAGAACACGAGGTGCTCCAAATGTTGCCTCCCTCAGAGAGCTGCTTTAAACGAAGGTTCTCTATCTCTAACTAGATGAGCTGCTCCTGGAGGGAGTCATCTGTCACCCTAAACTTCAAACAAGGAACCCCGCTCATACTAACCCCCTCCGAGAGCTCAAAGATAGTCCTCCTGAGATGAGCCGCTTCTAAACTATTCTCAAACACTACGTTCTTCAACTCGTCCCTTTCGGCTGTCATGTCGAATAAGGAGCGACAAAGGAATTTAAGTCTGGTAGCTTTGTCAATGGACATTGAAGCACAAACTTCCTTATCCACAAGGGGCACCTTTTGAAAAATCTCATCATTGCGCCTCGTCTCGACGTCATGGCGAACCAAGACTCCTTTCAAGTGGCCAAGATCCACCTCGGCTTTAGAAAGTCTCTCTTGCGAGCAAGAGAGCCCTAGCTCCATCACTTGAAGCTTAGAACGAAGACGAGCCACTTCACCGACCCCATGCTCAACAACCTGTTTACAAAATAGACTGATAGATTACACTATCAAAAACGAGAAGTTCACAGGATATGCAAAAAAGAATTTTGTGCGAAACCCCACATGAGACAAAATCTAACTCCATTGCAATGTAAGAGATATAGAAAACTGTGGCCAGCCCGCTATAAGGCATCCTTACAAGTACAAATCAAAATTTAGACGAAGGCAAATACAAAAAACAAAAGAGAAGAAGAAGGGGCGGGGGGGGGGGGGGGGGGGGGGGGTTTCAAGAAAAACCTCTGTCGACTGAGCCCCGGAGGAAGTAAGCTCGTAACCAACCCCTTAAGTTGCATCGGGGGCCACCACTGTGGCAGATAGGGGATCCGGTGCGACCTCTTCCTCCTCTTCCTCGATCTCTTCGTTGTCCTCATCCTCATCCTCCTCGACACCTTCGGGGATGGGGGCATAAAGAGTATACCCCGAGGTTTTGAACCTGGGAGTTCGTGCCTTCACGTGGAGAAGGGCTTTGGCATACGCCTCCCTTTGCTTCTTCCTAAGTAACCTTCACTGCTTCATCCTTCTCCGCAACAGCTTTTTCCCTTTCTTGGATCAACTGCTGCCCTAATTGAGCTACCTCCTTTTTCGACTAGGAAAAAGCAAATTCCAAGAGCACAATTTGCGTCGACCGTGTCTCAGAAACACGAGTCAGCTCCTCGAGCGCTTTCTAAGACTTGGCACGCTCTGCCCTGTCTTTGTCGCTCGCCGCCTTCATTTCCTTCTCTTGTTCGGCCATTCGCTTCATCAAGTGGCCAAGTGGCAAGTGATCTGTGAGATAAAATGTTTAAGTCAACACCCATCAAATACAAAACAATCAGAACTGATCAGAAAAGAACCAGAGCTTACCGCCATGTTGGCCCTAGCGATTTCAAGGGCATCGTCGCCAACTGACCTCACTTCCATTGCGGCTCGATCCTTTGGGGTCACAAGGTGGTTGATCGCTTGCATGCACGAGGCTGAGTCGCCAAGAAAACCGTCGTGCTTCATGACACGCTAGTCCGGCACAAAAAGTCTCTCGTGCTCCTCAGTTAAAATTGCTTCGGCAGTAGCAGTGAGGGGAGGTCCCTTAAGGGCGAAATCAGCCCCAGGGTGAATCCCCCGCCCGGGGGGATCACCAACATGGAAGGTGGTGATTCGAGATCAACTACGGGGGCCTCGCTAGTCTGACCCCGAGCAACTTTGGAGGTAAAGGGATTGGAGGATGTTCTCTTCCTCTTCATTTCTTCAAGGGCCTTGCCACTTAGCCTCGTTCGCTCCGAGATCATCGAGTCAAAGTCCATGTTGGGGTCCTTTGCAAGGAATGAAAAAAAAAGAGTAAGATAAGATGCACGACAAAGATAAGAGCGAGTGAAAAAGCGAAATCAAAGATGCATACTAGGTTTGATCGGACTAAGACCACCCCCGAAGGATATTCTTTCGTCACTTTTCTCCAATCTAAGGCCTGCCTATCTAATAATATCCTAACCATTTCGTCCTCTTCGAGGCTTAAGACCGGTTCGGATTTCTCCTCTTTGGCACTTCTTCCTTCCACCTCGTAGGAATCCCCCAAGGTTGACTGCTGTGAACGAGGAAGAACTTCTCCTTCCAAAATTTGATTGAGTCCGGGTTCTTGACCAACTTCACACCTCGACAGGGAGTAAGATAATACTTGTACCTCGACCTATTCTTTTGGTGAATCTTATACAATTTCCTCAGCACGCTCAGCTGAGGCTTGATCCCTAATGCTTGAAAGTGTAGAACGAAGCCGTTTACATGTCTTTACATGTTCGGCATGAATTGGATGGGGCTCAAGCCGAACCACCGAAGAACGTCGGTAGTAAACTGAGGAACGAGGAGATGAAGCCCTGCATGAAAGGCGTCAAAGGAGAAGAAGCAAGTGTCAGGAGATGACACCTGGGCCCAGCAACAAAAGCTCATACTCCTTGAGCATCATTGTGATATCATCCACCTCCGAGCGCTCCCGAGGCTAGCTCTCCTCGTATAACGATGCCATCCCGCGCTCGACCTGGGACAAGAGCTCGGCAGAATAACCGCTAACTCAGCCGAGGCTTGACAGGTACTCGGTAACCTGCCCAACTCACCCATGTCTCGACGGTTCTCAATAATCTCCTCGACTATGACTGATCCCACCGCCGCCTTTCCTCTGTCCGTTCTAACAACCGATCTACCTTCGCCGTGGCCTGAGGGGGAGGTCTCGTCTCCGGATGACACCCTAGACATCTTTGATAAAATAAATATTTATGAATAAAATATAGATATATTTTACCTTGGATGTGACAGCTATGGTCGGAATTCTCGCCGGAAAAAGAAAGATCGCCGGAATGCTCTGACAAGTCCGATATGAGAAAAGAAAATTTCGAGTCGTAAGAAGTGAGAAATAAGGGGGGTGGAAGATTTATAGATTGAGAGACGACTCATGGACTTCGTGGGCCTTTAAGGCAGTTAAAAAGCCCAAAGATAGGGAAAGCCCTTGAGATAGGGAGACTAAACAACAAGGAAAAAGCGCTAAAACATCGTTGACTGGTCAACGGTCAACAGGTGACACGTGTCGTGTAGCCAAACCATCTACATCGTTCGCGTCCAGCACCGACCAAACATGTCCCTAATCGAAAAATCAGAGAAATTAGTTGACTAGTCAACGATCAACACGTGACACGTGTCGTGCAGCCAAACCATCTACAGTGTTCGGTATTCAGTGCCGAAAAAACGTGTCCCCGATCGAAAAATCTGAGAAATTCGTTGACTGGTCAACAGTCAACAGGTGACACATGTCGTGTAGCCGAACCGTCTACAACGCTCAGCATCCAGCACCAAACAAACATGTCCCTGATCAAAAAATCTAAGAAATTCGTTAACTGGTTAACGGTCAACGGTCAACAGGTGATACGTGTCGTGCAGTCGAACCATCTACAACGTGCGGCATCCAGCATCGATTAAACGGGTCCTTAATTGAAAAACCAGAGAAAAACATTGACTAGTCAACGGTCAACAACACGTGTCGCATCTCCAACCTATCCATGACGTTCGGTGCAAAAAACAGAACAAACATGCCCCCGATCAAAAAATTGGTGAACAACACTGCCTCCCGATGCGTGCTTAATCATGATCAACGGCTCAGATCTTGCCACATCATTCGGATCCAGAATCTGAACCGATCTGCCTCCCGATACACGCTTGATCTTGGTCAACGGCTTAGATCTTGCAACGTTATTTGGATCCATAATCCGAATGAATTTGCCTCTCGATGCGCACTCAAGCGTGATCAACGGCTCAGATCTTGCAACGTCATTCAGATCCAAAATCTGAACGGATCTGCCTCCTGATGTGCTCTTGATCTTGATCAACGGCTCAGATCTCGCCACGTCACTCGGATCCCAAATTCGAATTGATCTTCCTCCCAATGCGCGCTTCATCATGATCAACGGCTCAGATCTTCCTACGTCATTCGGATCCAAGATTTGACGGATCTGCCTCCCGATGCGCGGTTGATCTTGATCAATGACTCAGATCTCGGCACGTCGTTCGGATCCAAAATCCGAGCGGTTGTGTCCTCGAACGAAATATGGCCAAAGCAGCCTCACTCCCGATGAGCACTCGATCATGATCAGTGCATCGGATCACGCCACGTCACTCTCCGCCTGATCCCCTCATCACATCCATTCAATAGCATCAACACGTGAGTCCCCTCATGATCAACGGCCGTGGTAATCCCTTTTATTTATTTCGTTTTATTTAATTATTAAATCGAATTGATTATTTAAAAACTCAAAAAAATGATTAAAATTGTAAAAAATTAATTAAAAATTCTAAATATACATATTAAATTCGGGAAAATTTTTTCTAAGATTCTGAAAGATAATTATTAAGTTAGAATGTTAATTATAATTTTTTCGAGAGTTAATCATTTAATTCGAGAACTGAATAAAAATTCAATAAATGATTAAAATTGGGAAAAAATTCAGAAAAATCATGAAAAGTTATAGAAAGACTTTGACATAATTTTGAGTAATTTATAAACTCAGAAGAATAGTATTTCACCCAGTATGAGGTTCAAATGTGCTTGAGAATCCCGATAAATTCTATGAACCATTAGAAAAGGGAAACTACTCCTCAAAGGTTGTGGAACTCAGTCTTTAGGAATGGGGAGCTTATGATATAGGTAAAATGTCACGCCCCGCTTCCCACTATACGGAAATACAGGCACGCAACTGAGGCCCAGCGAATGATATACATCATCCATAAGCTGTACAATTATAAGCTCAACAAGATATTTATAACACAATCACGCAGTCAAATATAATAATCACATGAGCTGAAAATAGAATAACCATCATTTGGATAATACATCAACATCGGGTCAAGATGCCCGGGAGTACAAGGTGCCAGAATTAAAATAATATGATAAACAGTTCGTTATAACAACTAGATAAAATAGCGACTGAAAGAAAACAACATGAAGTAGTAAGAAAGCAGCAACGATCATCTAGAGAGTCTGCTCGTCGGGTCCATCAGTACCTGTATAATTATTAACTCAAAGAAAAATAGAAAAGTTCCCGTTAGAGCAAGTTTCGGGCAGCAAGTAGCAACAAGCAGAAAAATGGGTAATATAACAAGATGTAACATAGAAGAAACAAGAAGTAGAAGTACAAATACAATATGGAAGTAAGCAAAGAACAGGGACAATATGATCATGAAAGTAATAACTGTAACTGGTGTATTCTAGACTTCAAGGTATAAGCAATTGATAACATAGGCGCAGTTAATCGATAACCATGTAATCAAGGATCGAGAGTCATGTAATCAAGAGTCATGTAATCAAGAATCATGTAATCAAGAATCAAGAGTCATGTAATCAAGAATCATGCTTAGTGAAGATCTCGGGTTTATTTGTTTTATTAACTTATCCAATGCACACAATCCTGTGTCCCATACCACAAGTTCGATGCATATCAATCATGTGACGTTTAGACTTAAGTAGTGAATTCTATAGGATTATGTACTTGGGTCTTCCAGTGATAGTATCAAGACATGTAATCATGAATCATGTAATCGAGAATTATGTAATCAAGAATTGTGTAACCAAGAATCAAGAATCAAGAATCAAGAATCACTATTTCGGGAAACACGGGCCCCCTTCTGAGTATACTCCCCTATATTGTCCATTATTAAGTCGTACCCTTATAACCCCGGCTTGTTATTCTTTTATAATTAATTATGAACATGCAATTGGTACGACTAGTGGAACGGTGTAATCAAATAGTTTAGCCAAGAAAAATATCAAGGGCAGTAATCATGGACATGAGACGTAAAACGAGTACATATATCGATAGTAGTTATTATGGAATTATCAAGTGGTATAAAATGCATTCTATCAACCTATTATATCTATGCAAGTTATTATTATAAGAACAATAATACATTCAGTTCATTAAATATGAAAAATAACGGGTTTATATGCAAAAATGTATAGATGGATTTTTAGACAACTTGACATATCTGCATTCAAATTCACTTTTCCGTTGTTACAGAAAAGCAAATCCGATTCCGTCAGAGATTCTAGAAAGTAGACTCTTTTCCGGTTCCAACCCATATTCACACGATACATTCTAAAGACAGTAGCGATGCGTACAAATTCATTCTTCGCTGGTTTCGATGTTTCGCGCGCATTCTGGAATTTCGGAGTCACAAAGCTAGAACTGCGATATCTCACAATCTATACATCGGATTGAGAAACTGTAGGATGTTTCGGATATCTAGAATCAAAGGAATACGATTTTCATGTAGAAAGTTTTTCGATCCAGTGTCGGGAACATGGTCGAATTCTCAGTACGAGATACCGGTTAGTAATCCCGTGCAGGTTCAGAAATTCACAATATGACAGTACTAAAATAGCGATATCTCACAATCTATACATCCGATTGAGAAACCGTAAGATGTTCTGGATTCGGGACTCGATAGGCTACGATTTCCATGTAGAAAATTTTCAATCCAGTATCGGAAATATGGTCGACTTCTTAGTGCAAGGTCAAAAAGTTTTAGAGATAGTAAGGTTGAATATTCGATATTCGATAACACGATTCGAAATGTGTTAACGGTTCACTCTTGAGTTGATATAGTATGGAACAAGTGACTAGAACAGAGTTTGACAATAAAATTTGATGATAACTAGACTACTTGCCACGAGTCAAAGGAAAATGCTTGTACGAGAACAAAAAGAGTGTACAAGGTACTTGCCTTATAACCTGACGATTACGGTAGTAGTGTTAACCACGGAAAGAAGCAATATCGGCAACGGACGGCGGCACAACGGCAGTAAGAATGGCGGCAAGACGGTAGCTAACGGTAGCAACGATGAGCGACGACAACAACAAGGTGGCGCGGCGTCGGGTTGTTTTTCGGGGATCACGGGATCGTAGAAGCGGAGTCGTTGGCTCGAAGGTGGAAGGTAAAGTGGAGCTTGGGTGATGCTTGAGCTTTCGAGTGTGAAGAAGGCAAAGGAAGAGAATAAGGGAATGAGGTGGGAGGTTCTGCATGTGTGTGTGTGTGTATATATAGAAAGGAAGGGATAGGAGGGGTGTAGAAAAATCAACGAAGGGATAGGAGTATGGAAAAATGAGAGGGGTTAGTGGGGATTAGGTTGGAAACTAAGACCAAGGAGGAGAAGTCAGTAGAAGTTAGGTTGTAGGAGAAAAATGGGAATGAGTGATTACCGGGAGTGGGTTAGGATTAGGATTAGGATTAGGATTAAGATTAATCAGGGTTTAAAATTTGTATTTAAACTCCGGTCGAAAAACTACAAAATTATAGAACTGATCAGAAAAATATTCTGACTTTAGATAAAGAGTCCAAAGAGAAAAATAAAACTGATCTAAAAATTGAAGTACAAAAATTCACTTAGTAAAATACGTACTACTGGAACAGGGAGTTACAATCCTACCCACCTTACAAAAAAAAATTTCATCCTCGAAATTTACTTAGGCGAGATATAGGATAGCTATGAAGAATGCAATACTCTTCAATGAAAAGTACAACAGAAGATAAAAGAAACAAAGAGTACAAAGGTACGAAAACAACTAAAGACAAATTGTGCATCCTCAACTGGAGGACTCAACAATTTAATGTCTAGGCTCAGAATCTGAACCACCGACATCGCTAACATCCCAGTTCAGCTGTGTCACAAGCTCATCTTGCTCTGGCACATACTCCTCCAATTTTCTAAGTAACTCCTTAGGTGATGGAGCTGAAATTACGATGCGTCTGGCCTTACTGGATATAAACTCCTTAACCATAGCTGAATCTCTGAAGGACAGAAGTGAGTCGTAATATCTATCAACATTTAAAAGACCCACCGATTTGCTGTGGATCCCCAGTTGAGCCCAAGTGATCACCTTGAACAATTCCTCAAGTGTTCCATAACCTCCGGGCAAGGCTATAAAAGCATCAGCAGCTCGAGCCATTTCAGCCTTCCTCTCGTGCATGTTAGAGACAAATCTAACATCTCCCACAGTTCCTCCAGTAATCTCTTTCGGCACCAGGGACTTGGAAAGCACTCCTAAAACGTGTCGGCTACCAGCACGAACGGCGTCGAAAACTAGGCCCATCAATCCTATGCTCCCACCATCGTAGACAAGATCAATATTCCTCTCTACAAGCTCCTTGCCGAGCTCGATCGCGGCTTCTTGGTAGCTAGCTCTTTTGCCAGAGCCACTGCCACAAAATACACAGATCCTGCTGAATCTCGATGAAGATGATGAAGATGAAGAAAACTTCTTCATACCCACTTCTCTTTCTTCTTGTACCAATTTTCTCTTCATCCCTACCACCGATTCTTGATCTTTTCTTTTCATTTGCCAATAAAATCCGAGCTACTACTCTTTCTCTTGCTTTCTTGCTCCCGCCTCTGCTACCGGCTTCTCACTCTCTCTCTTCTTCGAAGCTTGCTCCCGAGTTGACTTCTTCTTTCTCTTCTTCCCTTTCTTCCCCGACTTCTCTCTCTCTTTCTTTCTTCTCCGACTTCTCTCTCTTTCTTCTTCCTCTTTCTTTCTCTTTTTCTTTCTTCTTTCTTTGACTTCTCTCTCTTTCTTTCTCTTCTTTTTATTTCTTCTTCTTCTTGTTTTTTTCTCATTAATGCACCGCCCCCTATAACCGGCCTATGATCAGTATCTGCACTTTGGCCCTTATCCATTTCAAATATAACATCGAACCTTGAGTTGTTGATGATGTTGAAGTTTGCTTTGATATTCATTCCACGAATCAATAAGAGATTCTACTACGCTCCCGCTGCGCCACTCTGATGGTGATGTTTCTAGATGCTGATGTCACGTGATAGCGATCGATGAATTGAGCAGAATTAAGAGATTGGTAACACGAAGATATTGGTTGTCAAACTTATTTGGTAAAGTGGGCCCCACCCACCAAACAATATTGAAAAATTGTGGCAAGATTGGTGCCGCAAAGAAAAATGGGAGAAACGGGAATGAATAATTTGTCAGTTACTCATCTCTCATTCCTATAAATGAGAGGTTTAGGAAGAAGAAAAAAATTAAGCAAGATAAGAACAAGAAACAAGCAGGAAAGAAGAAAAAGAATAGAGTGTATATTTGTAAGGTGTAGTAATACCAGTTTTAGAAAATAGTAAAGAGTCTTCTTCTTGTTATTCCAATTTCCAATTTGTTTGCTAAAAGTCCAACAAAATTCCTACTCTCTTCCAGAAAATAGGGATAGAAAGAAATAACTAGTATGATACTCAATAATGGATTGATCGATGAGAATGAATGCAATGTACGGAAGGTAACAAACGACGCAGGAACTGAAGCATGACTAGATCGAAATATACCAGCAATTGTTTCTTTAGTGATCTCTGCCTCCTCTGTATTCAGGTTATGAGCCTGATTATACTCTCTAGTCTGTCCTCCACTAGGATTTGATCCTCCTACTGGTGTGACACTCTTTCTCTTCGGGCAATCTCGAACCTTGTGATCATTCGCTCCGCATGCAAGACACAGGTTGTTGGCTTTTCAGCAGTTCTTGCATATGTGTCCAACTCGACGGCAATAATAGCACTTCTGGTTCTTCTTCGGAGTCGCCAATGAGTAAGGTGATGTTCTAGTAGTCGGGGTCAGAACTGGCCTCCGTATCGGTCCACCTGTAGACTGTACGACAGTAAGGAGTTGTAATGCCCCCTGAACGGCAGTCCACCCTCTACGGATCTGCTCTTGGGTATCGAGCATGGCAGTGTAACTCTTATGCTGGTGCACAAGCAAGTCCCATTGAATGGAGTTTGCGACATCCTGTACCCTATCCAGATTAGCTCTCACCAGTTCATTTTGCTTTTGCTGTAGCTCCATCATTCGTTGCATCTCTTGGAAAATGGCGACGATCTCCGATAGTTCATCCCTGGGTGTAGAAGTCGAAGAGCCTCCGTGAACCATAGTCTGAAATGCATATTCGAATGGGGTAAATCTCTAGATGGCAAGTTGGTTATTAACATTCATGTGATCCAGGTGGTGTGTATATTATTGAGCTTAGCATGGTTCGAGCCTAGGCTCTGATACCACTAAAAACCTGTCACGCCCCGCTTCCCACTATACGGAAATACAGGCACGCAACTGAGGCCCAGCGAATGATATACATCATCCATAAGCTGTACAATTATAAACTCAACAAGATATTTATAACACAATCACGCAGTCAAATATAATAATCACACGAGCTGAAAATAGAATAACCATCATTTGGATAATACATCAACATCGGGTCAAGATGCCCGGGAGTACAAGGTGCCAGAATTAAAATAATATGATAAGCAGTTCGCTATAACAACTAGATAAAATAGCGACTGAAAGAAAACAACATGAAGTAGTAAGGAAGCAGCAACGATCATCTAGAGAGTCTGCTCGTCGGGTCCATCAGTACCTGTATAATTATTAACTCAAAGAAAAATAGAAAAGTTCCCGTTAGAGCAAGTTTCGGGCAGCAAGTAGCAACAAGCAGAAAAAATGGGTAATATAACAAGATGTAACATGGAAGAAACATGAAGTAGAAGTACAAATACAATATGGAAGTAAGCAAAGAACAGGGATAATATGATCATGTAAGTAATAACTGTAACTGGTATATTCTAGACTTCAAGGTATAAGCAATCGATAACCTAGGCGGAGTTAATCGATAACCATGTAATCAAGGATCGAGAGTCATGTAATCAAGAGTCATGTAATCAAAAATCATGTAATCAAGAATCAAGAGTCATGTAACGAAGAGTCATGTAATCAAGAATCATGCTTAGTGAAGATCTCGGGTTTATCTGTTTTATTAACTTATCCAATGCACACAATTCTGTGTCCCATACCACAAGTTCGATGCATATCAATCATGTGACGTTTAGACTTAAGTAGTGAATTCTATAGGATTATGTACTCGGGTCTTCCAGTGATAGTATCAAGACATGTAATCATGAATCATGTAATCGAGAATTATGTAATCAAGAATTGTGTAACCAAGAATCAAGAATCAAGAATCAAGAATCACTATTTCGGGAAATACGGGCCCCCTTCCGAGTATACTCTCCTATATTGTCCATTATTAAGTCGTACCCTTATAACCCCGGCTTGTTATTCTTTTATAATTAATTATGAACATGCAGTTGGTACGATTAGTGGAACAGTGTAATCAAATAGTTTAGCCAAGGAAAATATCAAGGACAGTAATCATGGACATGAGACGTAAAACGAGTACATATATCGAGAGTAATTATTATAGAATTACCAAGTGGTATAAAATGCATTCTATCAACCTATTATATCTATACAAGTTATTATTACAAGAACAATAATACATTCAGTTCATTAAATATGAAAAATAACGGGTTTATATGCAAAAATGTATAGATGGATTTTTAGACAACTTGACATATCTGCATTCAAATTCACTTTCCCGTTGTTACAGAAAAGTAAATCCGATTCCGTCAGAGATTCAAGAAAGTAGACTCTTTTCCGGTTCTAACGCATATTCACACGATACATTCTAAAGACAATAGCGATACGTACAAATTCATTCTTCACTGGTTTTGATATTTCGCGCACATTCTGAAAATTCGGAGTCACAAAACTAGAACTGCGATATCTCACATCTATACATCGGATTGAGAAACTGTAGGATGTTTTGAATATCTAGACTCGAAGGGCTACGATTTTCATGTAGAAAGTTTTTCGATCCAGTGTCGGGAACATGGTCGAATTCTCAGTACGAGATACAGGTTAGTAATCCCGTGCAGGTTCAGAAATTCACAATATGACAGTACTAAAATCGCGATATCTCACAATCTATATATCCGATTGAGAAACCGTAAAATGTTCTGGATTCGGGACTCGATAGGCTACGATTTCCATATAGAAAATCTTCAATCCAGTATCGGGAATATGGTCGACTTCTTAGTGCAAGGTCAAGAAATTTTAGAGATAGTAAGGTTGAATATTCGATATTCGATAACACGATTCGAAATGTGTTAACGGTTCACTCTTGAGTTGATATAGTATAGAACAAGTGACTAGAACAGAGTTTGACAATAAAATATGATGATAACTGGACTACTTGTCACGAGTCAAAGAAAAATGCTTGTACGAGAATAAAAAGAGTGTACAAGGTACTTGTCTTATAACATGACGATTACAGTAGTATTGTTAACCACGGAAAGAAGCGATGTCGGCAACGGACGGCGGCACAACGGCGGTAAGAATGGCGGCAAGACGGTAGCTAACGGTAGCAACGGTGAGCGACGACAACAACAAGGTGGCGCGGCGTCGGGTTGTTTTTCGTGGTTCACGGGATCGTAGAAGCGGAGTCGTTGGCTCGAAGGTGGAAGGTAAAGTGGAGCTTGGGTGTTGCTTGGGCTTTCGGGTGTGAAGAAGGCAGAGGGTGTGAAGAAGGCAGAGGAAGAGAAGAAGGGAATGAGGTGGGAGGTTCTGCATGTGTGTGTGTGTGTATATATAGAAAGGAAGGGTTAGGGGGGTGTAGAAAAATCAACGAAGGGATAGGAGTGTGGAAAAATGAGAGGGGTTAGTGGGGATTAGGTTGGAAACTAAGACCAAGGAGGAGAAGTCAGTAGAAGTTAGGTTGTAGGAGAAAATGGGAGTGAGTGATTAGCGGGAGTGGGTTAGGATTAGGATTAGGATTAGGATTAGGATTAAGATTAATCAAGGTTTAAAATTTGTATTTAAACTCCGGTCGAAAAATTACAAAATTATAGAACTGATCAGAAAAATATTCTGACTTTAGATAAAGAGTCCAAAGAGAAAAATAAAACTGATCTAAAAATTGAAGTACAAAAATTCACGTAGTAAAATACGTACTACTGGAACAGGGAGTTACATAAAAATAGAACTAAATTGGGACCGTTCAAATCGGGCACAAATCTCAAAGCTCTTAGGGATAAAACGCTACTTTCACCTATAAACGGGTCCGAAAATGGGAGCTGGATCCTTTCTAAGCCCAATAACCCCAAAACGGTTATGTCTTATTGGGTCAGGGTGACAGCCCACTACGGAAAAATCCAAGATATTCTAAAAGAGTAATCCAAATTCATGATTTTCTTTAAGAGATGGTTTTAACCGCCCTTCTTATCATGAAACAATTAAGAACTCTGTTTCTTATCAATAAACACCGGGAAGTAGAGGTAAATCCTTATCTCAAAACTGATGCGTAAGGTGACTATAAATACCCCTCTCCCCTGCCATAAAGAAGGTAACGAATATTTTTCCACAAAAGCTCTATCATTTTCTTCTTGATTATTGACTAGAGTGTCGGAGAGCCTGTCGCCGGGATCAATTCCGATATTTCAGGCGTTTTGCCGGTCAGAAGGAAGCGATTGCAATAGTCAACGTCAACAAAAGTCAGAAAGTCAGATTCTCGTCTGTTCCACACAAGAATCTACATCACCTGGTTATAAGTCTCCCGCACAGAAAAATGATTTTATCTCATGTTTCAAGTCCTCGGACCCTTGCTTTGTTTGACTCTGCTAACAAGCAGAAAGGCAGCAAGCCCTCGCTCTGTCCTCACTACCAGGTTTGCTTTGACATTTTTAATAGTTAACTTTTTAATTTATGATTAAAAATAGTTGGTTGGCTTACTATAGCTGTCTTCTATATATATCTTGCTTCTGTCCCCATACTGCAGTCTGCAGTTTGTCTATAATTTACTACATCGGCTCCCTCTGAGCAACAAATTGAGAAGTTAGTATGAGTAGTAGGAAAGAATATATACCAATCTAATAAATTATTGAGTGCGTAATTTTCTTCCTTAGTGTTCTATAGGCTATTGATTATAATATGATGGTGCAGTTTGTTTGCGTCAACATATTATTAATTATCTTCTTAAAAACTCAACTATATTGTATTTATTGGCAGTGAACTCTCAAGGTTCACTCTCAAGGTTTCAGCATCTCCTTTTGGGCTACAGCTGCTGCTTCAGGAGCGAGAGGAAGGATTGCACGGGTTTTCCAGGTGGAAGAATTTGATGATGAGGAGATAGAGTTCGGGCCGACTATGGATTGAGGAGTCCCAGATGTGTCCACTGTATCAACCTAGGCTGTGTCATTTCTTTGTTGTTTTTGATGTCTGAGGTTTAGATGCTGAAACCACCCCCGAGGATTCTGTTGGGGGTTTTATGTTTTATGTCCTATTGTTTGAGGTTTAGATGATGAAACCCACCCCCCAGGGTTCTGTTGGGGGTTTATGTTTTATTTCCTGTACTGCACTTCTGTTTTCTTCCCTGATTATGCGTGGTGTTTATTAATCTCTTATTAATGAAACAGGGTGGTGTTATTCCACCTTTTAACTCAAAAAAAACTCTCAAGGTTCACACAAGCCTATGATGAAGAGACTAGTAATTGTAGCTTTTTTTTGTTTTTTTTTTTGTAAAACTATTGATTAAACTGCCCGCCCTAGTCTTTACTGCAACATTACGTAACTTTGCGATAATAATATATATAGCAGTAAACATTGATTACAATTATAGTTTAGTGCTTAAGAAATCCTTGGGCGATGGCACCATTCCCTCCCTTGGGTAAGAATCCTCCCGGCTTCGTTTCATCCCCAGTTCCATACAAAATCCTAAGTATCTCGGCAGGGGTCCGATCATAAGCGACTGAGTTTGCATCTGCTGATAAGACATTGCTGTGGGTCTTGTGCTCTGCACCAAATTCGAGAGAGACCAGAATTCCCTCATCTTTGATTCCACAGCCAGCCAAATTGTTCCTTAGTTTAGAGATTTTACATGTAAATTCAGCCACTGTATAGTTCTTGTATGGGGGAACAAACTCATCAGCGTGTTCGTAGAGAATGGCTCTTATAACTGCATCCTGACCTGATTCCACGGCTAATAGCCCTGCCAAAAGCTGCATATATACAGAGAGAGAAGAGAGAGAGAGAGAGAGAGAGAGAGAGAGAGATGAACTAGTTAAGATCTGAAGTCTGGATCTCACTTTCAACCTAATTAGTGGAGGAAATTCTCGGATATAGATACCTCAATATAATTAAAAACTAACGTATAAAGTATGAGAGTAATGAGAATATCTCTGTTATATATACTCATAGCCAATGGTCAATCTTTAGTATGTTTTCAGGCGTGTATGTTTGGCATGTAATCATCATTACATGTCTCTCTCTCTCTCTCTTTGCGACGACGTACGGTTTAATAACTTCAACAAATAAAAATAAAAACTCTGATGTAGGGAGGATTTGAACTGAAAACCTCCTTTAAATTAGTTATGTACGTGCATTGCACATGTTGATAGAATAACAAAATGATAAATGACACTAAGGCCTTCTCCCATTATAATATTATATATATATATATATATATATATATATATATATCATAAACACCAATAAAAAGTACCTTTAATTAAGGTCCTCGTTAGCTCAAAATCATACCTCATATCTGATTTACACTATAATAATGGCATGCGAAATTAAGCTTTATATACATAACATTCATATACTCCATGCATTAAGTTTAAAATATGGCCGCCATATTTAGATAATTAACCAACATGTGAGTAACTATTGATGCTCTTACTGCACTGATATGCAACAATACTATGGTCAATAGCTTTGTGAACAAGTATACTTTTTTGTGGCGCAATACCATTGCATAATGCTAATAACCTATAAACTTGTAGAGAAAACGAAATTATGTTACAACAGGCAGTTTACAGGATTGAGTATTTGAGTGCATTAAGTTTATGCTGAAGCATTATTGTAACCATATAAAAGCGAAACAAAATTTAAAAGTTTGCTGGTTCAATATGATTAAGAAAATTCTTCATATATTAAGCTGAACTAAAATTTAGAGAAAAGTTGTTAAAGAGGTGATGTACGAAGAGATGACCGATCGAGAAATTGTCTTTACCCTTTTGGAGGCATAGCCATTGGTGTTAGGATTAGCACCAACATATGCAACGAGACCCACATAGGGGATGACATAGGAGGCCAACAGGTAGTTGAGGCTGCTAATGTATGGATCAAATTGTGGGTTGAGCTTGTAACCAAATGCATCGTCAAATATTTTGGCAAAGTGCGTAGCACTCAAGTCCAGCTGTGGCCTTGGAAATCCTCCCACCAATGATTTAATTGCCCTGTATGAAGAAAAATAAAATTTAATTAATGAAGCAATAGAGATCTGTATATATGCTGGTCATGCACATTAACTAATCAAATCATATCTTGTAACTTCCGTTAAAGTTTGGTTTAGGACCTAAGCCTTAGGTGTATATTGCCTTGACTCTTGCACAAGAGATTTTCGAGTATCATAAGTTGCAGCTAGCATTGAAGTAGTTACTTCATTTGATAATCATTCAAGAGTATCTAGCAGTCCTTTGATTCCTAGTGTAGGTTGTTAACAAATTCGGTACTTAAAAATATAAAAGAAATTCGATCTGTTTATCTGTATTCTGATTTAAAGTTAAAAGAATCTTGAACCCATCAGATTAATTAAGGAAAAATTGCTTGACTTGATCAATATATTGTACGTATGAAGTCAAAAAGATCGAACAATTAACCCAACCAATCCATATAAGAGTTTCTTCTTTCAAAGTTTTTTGGAGTTACGCATAAGATTTAATTATGATGGACAAAGAAGCCTTTCAATCTCTAAGTTAATTTAAGATTTAAAACTACCAATAGATCAACACATATATTGGTTGATCAGTCAACTGTAAATAATTTTGTTTTGTTTTGTTTTGTTGTTGTTTAATTTTATATCCTTTTTCTTTCCCCCTGCGTGCATAATAAATAAACCAGCATGCAGGGTGTACTGATCCATTTTTTTCCCCTATAAAATATATAAATATTTTGTATACCTGAGGTGTCCAACTTCCTGGTAGCCAAACTCTTCAATGATCTTGGCTGTGAGTTTATCAAGGTTAGCTTTCTTGGCACCGATTGGGGGAGGCCCACCCTGGACCAACTCGGGGGCTACAGCATCAAGACCCTTCCCTAGTGCGCCATACAAGAAGAAATCAGCCTCTGTGTGTTCAATATTGAGCGCAAACTGAAGCAGATCTATGTCATAAGGAAACACCGGGATTTGAATGATGGGCGTCGTCGGTATGCATTGAGATGATAATGATGATGGAGTGGTGGATTCAGAGGAGCTTTTGAGGAGGAGGAGAAGGAAGGTATAGCTAAGAATCAGGATGTTATGTTGTTGAACAGCCATGAGTATTGTGTCTAGGAGTTTAGGATATGATCGATGTTAAAACTTATGGCTCTCAATGGGTGTATTTATAGGTGAAATTTCATGAAAATATGGCAAGATGCATATAAAGCTAGCGTTAATTGGAGGATATGGTGATCTTATCTTTGTGGATTCACTTAAATTTGCATGCCTACTGAGTACTGATACTGATGTTTGATACGGTCCGAAAGGTCCACCTCACGCTTTCTTGCTTGTAGGATCAACTTAACGTGGATTAGTACAACTGTTCCTTCAGGTAAATTTACTCCAATATTGGTAATAATAACTAATAAGATATAATATATAGAGATGTTCCGTTGTGCACTCGACCATTCCGCTTCGTATCGAAGATCCTATAAATCAACCTAGGGGGGTGAATAGGGTAATTGTGCGGAATAAAAAAATATTAAAATAAAGTGTAAAGTAAATAAAAAAGAGTTAAAAAGAGCAAACGCAGATAGCACAAGTGACGCAGCGATGTAACGTGATTCGACCTCCAGGTCTACATCCACACCTCCTACTTGTAGCAATTCTCCACCACAAGCGTTCCAATATACTCAAAACCCTTGTACAGTGATTCTCGGATTCAGGCTGAGAGACCTATTACACCCACAGGACTTCTAACACAAGTTCTGTCAATCTCATCGAAGTGGAAAAAGAAAAAGGAAAAGAAAACCTCAAGATCCTAAATGATCCTGATTGAAGAATACAAAAAGATTATCACACATACTCGGATTGATTGTTG
This sequence comes from Hemerocallis citrina, assembly GCA_017893485.1. NCBI lineage: Eukaryota > Viridiplantae > Streptophyta > Magnoliopsida > Asparagales > Asphodelaceae > Hemerocallis > Hemerocallis citrina. The sequence goes on from CM030367.1 coordinate 98,026,994, forward strand.
AAAGATTAGTTCATAAGATTTTTCTCAGAAATAATAGGTAAGGAATTCTCAGTGGGTTCGGCCAATTAAATAGATTGGGAAGTGTATCAATCAAAATTGGAAATGATACATTCTGAAAATGTGAAAAGCGCAAAATGCGGTCCGCAATCTTGGTACAGTCGACCATTCATCTCTATGTCGTAAAGTAGAGAGATAAAGGGTCGACTGCTTGTTACGCAACTGAGAGTTGCAGTCCACTGCGATGCGGTCGACCGTCATGAGGTGCGGTCGACCGGTATCGCGCTGTTCATACCGAATCCACTTTATATTCTTACCAAAAGAACTAATCAATCAATTTTACACAGATTTAAATCTCACAAATATAGAATGATAACAACTGGTCTTTGGTAGCTTTCTTGGACACTAATCAATCAAATGCTATTTTTGAATATCTTCATCTTTTGCTTGATTTCTCAATCTTTCTTTATTCTTTCCTTCTCTGAATATTCTTAAATCTCTCTTGGATCTCTTATGGATATTATTCGATCCTGAAAATATAAATAACTCAGTTCAAACTTATTAGTATTTATACACACGTTTTGTGCACACCAAACTAGGAGTTAACAATCTCCCTCTTTTGGTGTGAACAAAACATGTCTTTAAATATTGAAAGTAGAAAAAATTAAACAATTTGGCGTGAGAATACTCCCCTTGAATTTAGTACTTCCTGTAACATAGATTTTCATAGGTAAGGAGAGATTTGTAAATACTCCCCATTAATTTAATATTACATGAAAAATGAAAAATTATTTACTTATGTTTACTTTCATGCATTCATAATATTCATAATATTCTCCCCCTTTTTTGAACACACCAATGGGGGGGCAAAAGACACAGATAAATTACTCCTAATGAAAATTATTTGTAAATGAAAAGAAACTTTCATTAAGAGATATAAAGTTTGGAGAGATAAGAAATTTTTTTTTAATTAAAAAACCGGAGGAAAATCTACTTACATGATACCGTTGATAGTGAGACTCTTTAATATACAGGGAGAGCTCTTCATGGTATCATAGATTTGAGATTTTTACAATACATATGCGAAGAACGAATTTCAAGAAATTGAGGTTATATGAAAATTAGTAGAGAGTTCAAAAAATTGCAACTTGTAACCGAAAGAGAACCGGTCGACCGCAAAACAAATCAGTCAAAAAAAGTTTCCAGAGAGCAAACTAGTAGACCGCACGGTCGAACGCACTCCTATTTCAAAAACACAATGAATCACAGAGAGCAAACCGGTCGACCACACGGTCGACCGCAAATACTGAAAACCAAATTTTTGAAAGTTGAGTATAAAACTAATTTTACCCGAGAGGAAACTAGTCGACTGAGCAGTCTACCGTACACCCTCACAGGCGTACAGTTGCCCGTCCAGTCGACCAAACTGAAATTTCAAGCTGAGATATCAATAACATTTAGTTCTCCTTTCAAAAAATGAAATTTTTTTTCATCTAAAGGGTTGGTAAAAATATCAGCAAGTTGTGAATCAGTAAAAATATCTTCAAGAATAATATCTCCTTTTTGAAAATGGTCTTTAATAAACTGATACCGAATATCAATGTGTTTAGTGCGACTGTGTTGATCAGAGTTCTTTGTCATATGAACAATACTAGTGTTATCACGTTTAATTGGAATGTGATCAAAAAATACCATGTAGTCCTCTAGAATGTGTTTCATCCATAGTACCTGCGCACAGCAAGATCCTGCGGGCAATATATTCAGCTTCGGCATTTAAGAGTGTTACAGAGTTTTGCTTCTTGGATGCCCATGAGACAAGACAGTTGCCCAAAAAGTGATATGTGCCACTGGTGCTTTTTATGTCTGTTAAGCTACCGGCATAATCTGCCTCAGAGAATCCTACAAAAGAAAAATTTTTATTTTTCGGGTACCAAAGTCCAGTATTTAGTGTGCCTTTGAGATAGAGAATGATACGCTTAACGGCAACCAAATGCGATTCTTTGGAACACGATTAGAAATGTGCACATAAACAAATACTAAACATAATATCTGGACGAGATGCAGTAATATAATGTAAACTACCAATCATATCTCGATAAGTAGAAATATCAACATTGTTACCAGATTCATCTTTTGAAAGCTTAGTAGTAGTGGCCATAGGTGTTTTGTAAGCATTTGCATTTTCAAGTCCGAACTTTTTGACTAGTTCCTTTGCGTACTTGGATTGATTTATAAAGATGCCATCATTTCTTTGGTGTATTTGAAGCCCAAGAAAATAAGTTAGTTCTCTCATCATACTCATTTCGAACTCATCCTGCATTTACTTTGAGAATTCATTGCAAAGATTTTCATTAGTGGATCCAAATATAATATCATCAATATAAATTTGAACGATTATAATATATTTAGAAACATGTTTTATAAATAGTGTAGTGTCTACTTTTTCTTTAGAAAAACCTATGTGAAGTAGAAATGAACTTAGTCGTTCATACCAAGCACAGGAGCTTGCTTCAAACCATACAATGCTTTGTCAGGACGAAATAGATGGTTTGGGTGTGTGGGATCAGTGAATCTCGGTGGTTGTACAACATAAACTTTTTCCAAAATAAAACCATTTAAAAATACACTTTTAACATCCATTTGAAAGAGAGTAAAATCCATATAAGCAGCAAATGCAAGTAAGATACGAATGACTTCAAGCTGTGCAACATGTGCAAAAGTTTCATCAAAATCTACACATTCTTGTTGGTTATAACCTTGTGCAACAAGACGAGCCTTATTCTAGTGATTGATCCGGATTCGTCTAACTTGTGTGCGAGTTGTTACCCCTTTTGAATTTACTATAAATTGTATCCCCATTTGAATTTGACCCAATACCCAATACCCATTTATATACCTATTACTACATATTCATACCCACAACCCATTAGCCCATAATTAAACCCTTATATATATTCCTAATCCCCTTTAACCTTAACCCTAATTGTATTTCTTCCTCCCTAAGCACCCGGCCTCCTTCCTCTCCAAATTTTGCTCCCGGCCTGCACTTCCCCCACACCAGCCGACCACCATAACCGAGCCCCCACTTCTTCCATAGCCGGACATCTATACATAAACCCTACTCCACCATATTCCTTCAACACCCGACCACCATAACTCCTCCCTTGTGGCCGGCCATCCCAAACCAGCACCACCACCATCCAAAATCATCACAAACTCCTCTCTTTGGTGTTCCTTGAAGTGACTTTTCTCCCCTTCGCTCGTCGCATCAAGGAGATTGTTCGTGAAGGCATTTTTGTTCGTGGGTTCGCTTGGATTCGCGCTTAAAAGGATTTTGCTCGTGGGTTTCGTTGCTAGGTCTTATTTCTTTGCGTTCATCGTCATTAAGAGGCAAGTAACTTGTATTACAATTCATTTGGTTTGATACAAGTCAAAAAGTTCACCTATAGTGTAGTTGGGTCTAGAGACGACCAAAAATTGTATTTTTCTTGATGGGTTTGTCTCTATTGTGATAAATTTTGCCATAGATGACTTAGGACATGAAACTTGATAGGTTGATAACCTAGGTTTACCCAAAACTTGATTTTTGTTCGTGTATGTGATAAATTGCATGCTATGTGTTTGATTGATTGCCCATATGAAAAATAATAGGTTTGGAAATGTTAGAATTCCGGAAACATGATGTTTAAATGCTTGGTAGGTTGTATTTCAAATTTGGTTGAGTTTGGTTCAACATTATGCAAGTTATGACATTTTTAAGTAGAGGAGTAAAATCTGTATTTGCGGTCTGTTCTGTGTTGCTTGGTGTTTTCACCTATGCTACAGTCCAAATCTCAACTTTGAAATAAAAGAGAAATCTGGATAATTTTGTCTATTTTCAAACCCCACTGGTTTTACTTGATTTGGAGTTCGTATGACTGAGTTATGATATTTTTGGTACAGCCGTGTCGATAGATTTCAGATTCAGTTTTATGTAAATTTTGTTAACAATTTATTTTCAAGAACTAGGCTATACATAATATCTTGGTATAATATTTTGCTCAGTGTTTCCTGATGATTCTAGGGACTTCCCAGATTTTTGTGGAATTTTAAAGATAAGATTTGTGTGGTGTTCCATATTCTTTTCTAAAGTCACCTTGTACTGTAATATGCGTACTGTTTAGTATAGAACCCAGTTTTCACTCTAATTCCTTATGCTTTATGAAAATTATTTGTGAGATATGAAACTTGGAAAAAGCTATCTATTTTCATGTCTCTTTGGCGGAATTGGATTTCGATTCACTGATTGCGAGATATCCTAATTTTCGTACAGCAGTGTTAAGAACTCTAGATTCGTCAAAATTATGTTTTCGTGTTGCTTCTTATTTTTGAGGTTGATCTATACTTACTGGAATATTATGAAACTTGTTATTTTGAACCTATATCTATAGGGTATTACCCCAGATTTTTCGTGGAATTATTTGACATGTTTTCATACTGTTTTCATGCTTATGAAGTCGTTCCCTTGTTTTCTGGCTGAACATATAATCTGTATTCAAATCAGTTTTGAGTTGAGATGCTGTGAACTAGTATATGACTTTATTATACTCGTTGGATGCGTGTGGATGTCTAGTTTCAAGATCCTTTGACGGATCTTGATTTTCATGTCTGTAGCTCTCAGAATCCCTGTTTTAGTACTGATTGGTCCTGTTGTCCTGATTATGAACATACACCATTTTGCTTGTATATGTGAAGGTATATCATCCATGCATGCTGATTTGATTCCCTGAGCCTAAACCTGATTATATCATGCTAGTTTGACCTTATTTCGTACACACTCATGCCTGTTGATGACCATAATAATAAAAGTAACTAAGCCGGAGTTTAAGGGAAGATCTAGTAGTGGAAAATATAGAAACGTGTACTTGGAAGAGGACTAGTGTCCTGCCTGCCTGTTACGTGTTCATGACTACATGATTCACGATCCTGTTTACATGTATCTGATTGCATGCTTCCCTATAGGAAGGTGTTCTCGGAAGATAACCACTAGGTTATACCTGTTTCCTGTTCCTGACTGCATTACTTCCCTTAGGAAGGTGTATTCGGAAGAGAACCACTAGGTTCTACCTGTACCTGTTTTTTGTACCTAAGTACACTGCCCTATGGACTCCACTATGAAAATCTTACTAAGCAAAACTGTTTTGTTGTAGCAACCATGTAGGGTGGGTTGCATGTCGTACTACCTAGATAGTAAATAACAAGACTAGACTTGACATAACCTGATACATGATTACCTGTTACCTGTATACCTGTTACCTGATTATCCTGATTATCCTGTTACATGATTACTTGTTACCTGTTTACCTGATACCTGATACTTGATACATATTTACCTGTTGACCATGTTTACCTGATTACCTGATTATCTGATAATTATACCTGTTTACCTGTTTACCTGTTGACTTGACACTTGACATATGTTACCCATACCTGTTAGTATACCATGTTGTTAGTTAGTTTCTTCATGTGCTTGTATCCTACATTATTTGTGACCCGCGACTTGCAATTGACAGGGTACTTGTCTTTTCCTTTTCTCTTTTTCCTGCAAATTGTACTTATTGCAGATCAGGAGGGTCAGCTGCCTGAAGGTATTGGGGATGATGTTTTAGATGCTGGAGACTGCTTTATTATTATTATTTTCTTTGTTGCCTGAACTTGAATAAAAATGTATTTGGTTTATTTGGATATTACTTGTATTTGGGCAATGTGACCCAGGATATTTATTTTTCTCCAGACTCTGATTTTATTTGAGGATATTGTATTTGGTCCAAGTAAATTTCTGTTGGTAATTTGTTGCAAGTATTCATGAATGGTTGTGCTTTTGCTTCCGACTCTAATATTTCCTGTGATGTGTTGCAAAGATTTCTTGAAACAGCTTATGGATGATGAAAATCATTCGCTGGGCTTTTGTTACGTGCTCGTATTCCGTATTTTTGGGAAGCGGGGCATGACAAGGTTTTTAGTGGTATCAGAGCATCAGGTTTGGCTAATGTATTAGTTGCCTAATAAATTAGACAAGCTTGGCTCGAACTGGAATCTGCACAATACTTCACCAACCATGCATGCATAAATGAAACATAATACCAGCTCAGATTCTGGATGCTAATTGTTTTTGGTTTTGTGCAGACTATGGCTCGGAATGGTTCTACTTCCCAGTCACAGGTTGATCCGATTGAAACTGTCACTGCTATGCTTGAGCGGCTGATTAATCAGCAGCAAAACCACAGTGATCTGGTGATGGCTGCCTTCGAAGCTGCCCGGGTTCCAGGACAGTGGATGAGTACGCTGCTGAGTTTACTAGGCTTAGCCGCTTCACTGCCGTTCATGTGGCAACCAAAGAGGATAAGGCTCGTAGATTCACAAATGGGCTTGGGCAAGATATCAAGAGGCATCTGGTATCTCTTCGTTCGTGTACTTATGCTGAGGCCCTGGAAGCCGCTTGAGCTCAGGAGCAGGCTCGTGATGGTTCGTCCTATTCTCAGCGGACTGTTCCCGCTGCTGTTGCTAGACCTTCTGGTTGTCCTATTCGGAGGTCTGTTCCTGCCCACCCAGTCAGGGCAACTCCTTACTCTGCTACTAGATCTCAGAGGAGTACTTACTGTGATTTCCATCGGTTGCCTGGGCATGATTGCAAGGAATGTAGGTGCGCAAATTGCCGATGCTTTAGGTGTGGCTCTACTGATCATGGAGTGCGAGATTGTCCCCAACCATTTCACCAGATGGCTCTTCCAGCCAGGGGTCCTGATCAGCAGGCAGTTCCAGCTTGTGGTCTAGTTAGGCCACCACTTCCTCCTCAACGCCAGAATGTCGGTCAGAGGACCACTGTTCCGAGGAAAGGTCAAGCTTTCAACTTGACTGCTGCAGATGCTGAGACCGCTAAAGGAGTTATGGCAGGTATATTTTGGTTTATTGTTTTATTGTTTTGTTCCTTTTGTTTATTTCCGTTAGCCTTGTTTTGCTTCCTTTTGCTGTGTTTCCTGCATTGTGGTTTTCTCTTACCCTTGATTGTCTTTGCTTTTCCCTTTGTCTTTGATTCCTTTTAGGTATCATCCTTATTTGCTCTTTTCCTACATATGTTCTTTTTGATTCTGGAGCAACCCATTCTTTTGTCTCCTCTCGATTTGTCGCTCGCCATTAGTTAGAATGCAACAACATGTCAGAGGCTTGGAACATCGTGACAGGTGGTGGAATTGTCAGTTGTTTTTGTGAGTGCAGGCAATGTCCCGTTGTTATTGGGGACGCAGATTTCAAAGCCAACCTGGTTATAATTGAAAATTTAGGATTCGATGTTATTCTGGGCATGGATTGGCTGGGTGAAGCCCATACCTTTATTGATTGCCATGCCAAGAAAGTTATCTTCAGAATTTTCAGATCGGGCAGAATTTGAGTTTCATGCCGGAGAATCTTCTCTTGGTCGAGCAAAGACTGCAGTTGAACAGGTGGATTGTGCAATGAAATTGCATTCAGGCTGTGAGGTAGCGCCTCTCATAGTTCGGGATTTCATGGATGTTTTTCCAGATGAGTTGCCTGGCTTACTCCCTGATAGGAAAGTGGAATTTGGAATTAATGTTCAGCCTGGAACAGAACCGATATCGAAGAGTTCCTACAGGATGGCACCTGGTTGAGCTGGTAGAGCTTAAGGTGCAGATTCAGCAGTTGCTTGATTTGGGTTTCATCAGACCTAGTGTATCGCCTTGGGGTGCTCTGGTCATTTTTGTTGATAAGAATGATGGTAGTCGTTGGATGTACATGGATTATCGAGAGCTGAACAGAGTTACTGTGAAGAATCGGTATCCGTTGCCCAGGATTGATGATTTGTTTGATCATCTGAGTGGGGCTGCTGTTTTCTCGAAGTTGGATCTTCGTTTTGGATATCACCAAGTTAAGGTGAATGCTGCAGATATACCTAAGATACGGACACTATGAGTATCTTGTGATGCTGTTCGGGGTCATGAATTTATGAACCGGGTGTTCTCTTAGTTCTTGGACAAATTCGTGGTGGTCTTTATCGATGATATTTTGGTGTACTCTCGGAATCGGGAAGATCATGCTGAGCATCTTAGAGTGGTTCTGTAGACTATGAGAGAGCACCAGCTCTATGGGAAACTTAGCAAGTGCGAGTTTTGGCTCGACAGGATTTCTTTCTTGGGGCATATTGTTTCTGGCGAGGGTATTTCTGTGGATCCTGCCATGATTGAGGCTGTAAAGGATTGGCTTATTCCCAAGTCAGTTTCAGAACCCAGGAGTTTTCTGGGTTTGGCTATCTATTATCGGAAGTTCGTTCAGGATTTTTCGAAGATAGCAGGACCTTTGACTAAATTGACTGGGAAGGATCATAGATTTTGTTGGTCTGATGAGTGCAATATGGTTTTCGTTGAGTTGAAGAACAGACTGACGTCAGCGCCTGTGTTGACTATTCTAGATGGTTCAGGCGGATTTGTGGTTCACTGTGATGCTTCTGGTAAGGGTCTTGGAGCAGTTCTTATGCAGAAGGGTCGTGTTGTTGCATATGCATCGAGGTAGTTAAGGCCGCATGAGAAGAACTATCCTACTCATGACTTGGAGTTAGCGGCAGTGATTTTTGCTTTGAAGCTGTGGAGACACTATTTGTTTGGAGACCGAGTGGAGATCTTTACAGACCACAAAAGTCTCAAGTACGTCTTCACCCAGAAGGTTGAACATGAGGCAAAGGCGTTGGTTGGAACTTATGGTCGATTATGACATCAGTTTGTAATACCATCCTAGTAAGGTAAACTTGGTGCCTGATGCTTTGAGCAGATGAGGAGGTTGGAGCTTGATGTTGTGTTGCTGAGTTCTGGTCGGAGTTGTTTGGCACTCCAGCTGTAGTCGTCTCTTGTTGAGCAGATTAAAGAGGCGCAGGCTAGTGATGCACAGTTGCAGAAATTTTGAGCTGAGGTTTAGTCGGGGTCCAAGACGGACATGGTTATTCATTCAGATGGTTCTCTTCATTTTGGTTCCCGGTTATGTGTCCCGGAGGGTTCGTCAAAATTTACAAGAGGCTCATCAGTCTTCGTATTCGATCCATCCCGACGGTACTAAGATGTATCGGGATTTGAAGCTTCATTTCTGGTGGCAGGGTATGAAAATCGCTGTGGCTCGGTATGTTGCTTAGTGTTTGATCTGCCAGTAGGTTAAGACAGAGCATTAGAGGATCGCTGGACTTCTTCAACCGCTTCCTATTCCAGAGTGAAAGTGGGAACATATCACCATGGATTTTGTGACTGCTTTGCCGAGGAGTCCTAAGGGTCACAATGCTATTTGGGTAATTGTTGACCGTTTGACGAAGAGTGCTCACTTCATTCATTTTCGCGTCGGTCAGTCTACTGAGAGCCTTGCTGAGAGGTATATGCAGAAGATTGTTAGACTTCATGGAATTCCAGTCAGCATTGTATCTGACAGGGATACGAGATTCAGATTTCAGTTTTGGGAGAGTCTTCAGAGCAGTTTGGGGAGCAAATTAAAGTACAGTACAACTTTTCATCCCCAGACTGATGGACAGTCAGAGCGGACTATTCAGATTCTCGAGGACATGTTGAGATCTTGCATGCTTCAGTTTGGTGGGTCTTGGGAGGATCATTTGCATCTGGTAGAGTTCTCTTACAATAACAGCTTTCAAGCCAGTATTAAAGCTGCTTCGTTCGATGCACTCTATGGGCGGAAGTGTAGATCGCCAGTGTGTCGGGATGATGTTGGCGAGAGGCAGTTGTTGGGTCCAGAATTGATCATCAAGACTGTTGAGGCAGTGGTTCAGATCAGGAAGCACTTGTAGGCAGCTCAAGACAGGCAGAGGCGGTGGGCTGATGTCCATCGCAGGGCATTAGAGTTTGCTGTTGGTGACCATGTTTTTCTCAAGGTATCACCATGTTGCGGTGTCATTCGGTTCGGTGGCGGGGGCAAGCTTAGCCCGAGGTTTATTGGACCGTTTGAGATTTTGGAGTGAGTAGGCAAGGTGACCTATCGTCTCGCATTGCCGGCAGCTTTATCAGGAGTGCACGATGTTTTCCATGTCTCACAACTCAGGAGGTATATCCGAGATGAGAGCCACGTGATCGGCTATTCAGAGTTGACCGTTAGGCCGGATTTAACTTGTGAGATTCCGCCAGTTTCTATTGTGGATCGGCAGAAGAAAGTGCTTAAGAATAAGGTCATCAAGCTGGTTCGTGTTGCTTGGAATCCTCATTCGCCTGGTGAGTAGACATGGGAGTTGGAGGAGGAAATTCAGCATAAGTTTCCTCAGTTGTTTGAGTAGCTGCTTTGTTTTGCTTTTTGGTTGTTTTGTTTTGCTTGGAGTTACCCTATGTACCTTTCTTTTTAAATTTCGGGGATGAAATTTTCTTGTAGGGGGTAGGACTGTAACCCCTGTTTTTTCATCTTTGGTATTTTGGAGTGTACTTTTCATTTTTGTGTATTTTTATATCTCTTGTATTTTTCGGAACCGTATATTGTATTATTTTCAATATATATTCTTTTTCTTTCATTTTTGGCCACCTTGTGTCGTTTGTTCGTCATTTTTGTTGTTTTCGCCGTTTTGAGATCTTTTTCTCATTTTCTTGGCCTCGTTCATTATTATTATTTATTTTGGTGATGAGATGGACTTTTGGTGGTGTTTTCCCAAAATTGTGATTTTTGATCCTTAAGGAGATTTTTAGGAGCCATAGAATTCACTATAAATTGTATTCCCATTTGAATTTGACCCAATACCCATTACCCATTTGTATACCTATTACTACATATTCATACCCACAACCCATTAGCCCACAATTACACCCTTATATATATTCCTAATCCCCTTTAACCCTACCCCTAATTGTATTTCTTCCTCCCTAAGCACCCGGCCTCCTTCCTCTCCAAATTATGCTCCCGGCCTGCCCTTCCCCCACACCAGCAGACCACCATAACCGAGCCCCCACTTCTTCCATAGCCGGCCATCCATACATAAACCCTACTCCACCATATTCCTTCAACACCCGACCACCATAACTCCTCCCTTGTGGCCGGCCATCCCAAATCAGCACCACCACCATCCAAAATCATCACAAACTCCTCTCTTTGGTGTTCCTTGAAGTGACTTTTCTCCCCTTCGCTCGTCGCATCAAGGAGATTGTTCGTGAAGGCATTTTTGTTCATGGGTTCGCTTGGATTCGCTCTTAAAAGGATTTCGCTCGTGGGTTTCGTTGTTAGGTCTTATTTCTTTGCGTTCATCGTCATTAAGAGGCAAGTAACTTGTATTACAATTCATTTGGTTTGATACAAGTCAAAAAGTTCACCTATAGTGTAGTTGGGTCTAGAGATGACCAAAAATTGTATTTTTCTTGATGGGTTTGTCTCTATTGTGATAAATTTTGCCATAGATGACTTAGGACATGAAACTTGATAGGGTGATAACCTAGATTTACCCAAAACGTGATTTTTGTTCGTGTATGTGATAAATTGCATGCTTGTGTTTGATTGATTGCCCATGTGAAAAATAATAGGTTTGGAAATGTTAGAATTCCAAAAACATGATGTTTAAATGCTTGGTAGGTTGTATTTCAAATTTGGTTGAGTTTGGTTCAACATTATGCAAGTTATGACGTTTTTAAGTAGAGGAGTGAAATCTGTATTTGCGGTCTGTTCTGTGTTGCTTGCAGTTTTCACCTATGCTACAGTCCGAATCTTAACTTTGAAATAAAAGAGGAAATCTGGATAATTTTGTCTATTTTCAAATCCCACTGGTTTTACTTGATTTGGAGTTCGTATGACTGAGTTATGATATTTTTGGTACAGCTGTGTCGATAGATTTCAGATTCAGTTTTGTGTAAATTTTGTTAACAATTTATTTTCAAGAACTAGGCTATATATAATATCTTGGTATAATATTTTGCTCAGTGTTTCCTCATGATTCTAGGGACTTCCCAGATTTTTTTGGAATTTTAAAGATAAGATTTGTGTGGTGTTCCATATCCTTTTCTAAAGTCACCTTGTGCTGTAATATGCGTACTGTTTAGTATATAACCCAGTTTTCACTCTAATTCCTTATGCTTTATGAAAATTATTTGTGAGATATGAAAGTTGGAAAAATCTATCTATTTTCATGTCTCTTTGGCGGAATTGGATTTCGATTCACTGATTGCGAGATATCCTAATTTTCGTACAGCAGTGTTAAGAATTCCAGATTCGTCAAAACTATGTTTTCGTGTTACTTCTTGTTTTTGAAGGTTGATCTATACTTACTGGAATATTATGAAACTTGTTATTTTGAATCTATATCTATAGGGTATTGCCACAGATTTTTTGTGGAATTATTTGACATGTTTTCATGCTGTGTTCATGCTTATGAAGTCGTTCCCCTGTTTTCTGGCTGAACATAAAATCTGTATTCAAATCAGTTTTGAGTTGAGATATTGTGAACTAGTATATGAATTTATTATACTTGTTGGATGCGTGTGGATGTCTAGTTTCCAGATCCTTTGACGGCTCTTAATTTTCATGTCTGTAGCTCTTAGAATCCCTGTTTTAGTACTGATTGGTTTTGCTGTCCTGATTATGAATATGCACCATTTTGCTCGTATATGTGAAGGTATATCATCCATGCATGCTGATTTGATTCCCTGAGCCTAAACCTGATTATATCATGCTAGTTTGACCTTATTTCGTACACACTAATACCTTTTGATGACCATAATAATAAAAGTAACTAAGCCGAGGTTTAAGAGAAGATCTAGTAGTGGAAAATATACAAACGTGTACTTGGAAGAGGACTAGTATCCTGCCTGCCTGTTACGTGTTCATGACTACATGATTCACGATCCTGTTTATCTGTACCTGATTGCATGCTTCCCTATAGGAAGGTGTTTTTGGAAGATAACCACTAGGTTATACCTATTTCCTGTACCTGACTGCATTACTTCCTTTAGGAAGGTGTATTCGGAAGAGAACCACTAGTTTCTACCTGTTCCTGTTTCCTGTACCTAAGTTCACTGCCCTATGGAATCCACTATGAAAATCTTACTAAGCAAAACTTTTTTGTTGTAGCAACCATGTAGGGTGGGTTGCATGTCGTGCTACCTAGATAGTAAATAACAAGACTAGACTTGACATAACCTGATACATGATTACCTGTTACCTGTATACTTGTTACCTGATTATCCTGATTATCCTGTTACATGATTACTTGTTACCTGTTTACCTGATACCTGATACTTGATACATATTTACCTGTTGACCATGTTACCTGATTACCTGATAATTATACATGTTTACCTGTTGACTTGACACTTGACATATGTTACCCATACCTGTTAGTATACCATGTTGTTAGTTAGTTTCTTCATGTGCTTGTATCCTATATTATTTGTGACCCGCAACTTGTAATTAACGGGTACTTGTCTTTTCCTTTCCGCTTTTTCCTGCAAATTGTACTTATTGCAGATCATGAGGGTCAGCTACATGAAGGTATTGGGGAGATGATGTTTTAGATGCTGGAGACTTGCTTTATTATTATTATTTTCTTTGTTGCCTGAACTTGAATAAAAATGTATTTGGTTTATTTGGATATTACTTGTATTTGGCCAATGTGACCCAGGATATTTGTTTTTCTCTAGACACTGATTTTATTTAAGGATATTGTATTTGGTTCCAAGTAAATTCCTGTTGGTAATTTGTTGCAAGTATTTGTGAATGGTTGTGCTTTTGTTTCCGACTCTGATATTTCCTGTGATGTGTTGCAAAGATTTCTTGAAACAGCTTATGGATGATGAAAATCATTCGCTGGGCTTTTGTTACATGCTCGTATTCCGTATTTTTGGGAAGCGGGGCGTGACAGTGCATCTTCTTTTATTAAAAACACGATATGCTTTGCTATTAAGAGAATATCCTAAGAATACACCTTCATCGCTTTTACGATCAAATTTTCCCAAATTATCGAGAGTATTTAAAATGAACACTTTACATCCGATGACGCGAAAGTAACTTGAGTTGGGAATTTTTCCATAGTATAGTTAAAAAGGAGTTTTTTCAAGATATTTTCTAATGATTACTTGGTTAATTGTATAACATGCTGTATTGACAGCCCCTGCTCAAAATTATTTAGGTAAATCTTTTTCACTAAGCATGGTTCGGGCCATTTCTTGAAGAGATCGATTTTTTTTCTTTCAACAACCCCATTTTGTTGGGGAGTACGAGGACAAGCGAACTCATGTTTTATTCCATTTTTGTCACAAAATGAGGTGAATAGTTCGTTTTGAAATTCTCCACCATGATCACTACGAATAGTAACAATGGTGAGGCTTTTCTCATTTTCCACTCTACGACAGAATTTTTGAAATACATGCAATGTGTCATCTTTTTGTGGCAAAAAGGCAACCTAAGTAAATCTACTATAATCATCAACAATTACAAAGGCATATCGTTCACCTCCATTACTACGTGTCCGTGATGGTCCAGAAAGATCCATGTGCAAGAATTCAAGGGGTCTAGAAGTTGATAACATTTTCTTAGGTTTATGAGAACTTTTAGTTTGCTTACCGAATTGGCACGACTCACACGGTTTATCTTTCTCAAATTTGATTTTAGTGATCCCCCTTACAAGCTCCTTGGTTACAAGTTTGTTGAGATTGTCCATGGCCGTGTGTCCAAGTCTTCGATGCCATAAGCAACCATCCTCATTTCTTGCGACAAAATACCTTATATTTTATTGTGTTAATTCATTAGAATTTATAACATATACATTGTTGCATTGGTTAGCGAGAAGTAAACAAGATTTATTGCTATCTAGTATAGTGCATGTATTTTTGTCAAAAGTAACGATGGAACCTTTATCACATAATTGGCTGACACTAATTAAATTATGTTTCAAACCTCTTACCAATAGAACATCCTCAATGGAGCATGAGGAACCAAAGTTTATTTTTCCTTTACCAATGGTTTGACTAGTGCTATTATCTCCAAAGATGATGTCCTTTCCTCTTTTGCTTGATAGTGATGAAAAGTATTTACTGTTTCTTGTCATATGATTTGTGCATCCACTATCAAGGTACCACCAATCTTTAGTCTTGATACGTTGAGGTACCTACATCAAGATTAGTAGGTATAATTTTGCGTTCCCAAGTTTGTTTTGAACCTACATTTACATCCTTTCTTATCCACACAAAATTAGTATTCCTTTTTAATGAACAGTTATACGAAATATGTCCTAATCTACAGCAGTAATGACATGTGATACAACTATGCCTTGAGTCATGCACACTTGCATGGTTTTGAGTTGGTTTATGATTATGTTGGTGATTGTGCAAGTGTGTATGACATGATTATTGATTCTTGATTTTGATGATCACAACACACTGCAACATGTGTCTATGCTATACAGCTAAAACTGCAGGTTGTACACACAAAAGACTATTCAGCTGAACAACTGAACAAGCACAAAGGCTCAAGACTCAAGACAAGACTCAAGACTCAAATCAAGACTCAAGACTCAAGACTCAAGACCTCAAGCTCAAATGTGTCAATATTTTGTCATGTCTTGTAAACAATGTAATTTTACTTTTGTTGAGTCTTAGTATGTTGTAAAGCCTTGTCACACACACATACACTCACTATTTTATAATGTGTGTTTTTCAGTCGACTCATTATGGCAACCCAGTCGACTGTTCGAGTACTTTTGACCGTTTTCTATTTTCAAAATCGAATTTTCAAAATCAAAAGCTTTAAGATCCGTTGGTTGACAGTTGGAATAACTGTCCCCCAATGTCCAGGAGATCTAACTCTATAAATAGAGTTCAGATCTCACTGAAAAGATCTTACAACAACACTTTTTAAGATTCCGAGCATTCTTGAGATTTCTAAGAGAAAAAGTTATAAAGCTTTCAAAGTTTCAAATCTCTGGTTCTCTACACTCAGTCCAGTATAACAACGATTTCGTTCTGGACTGGGTATAGAAGTCGACCTTTGTTTAGTCACGTTCTACAACACATAACACCAACAAGGCTATAGGTTGACTGTAAGATTTTTATTGTTTCTTTTTGCTCTCGGTTGGAGAGTTAGACTCTAGGGTGTAGAGTCGGTCGTTTCACTCTTGGTAGTAGAGTGGGTCTGCTTTCTCTGGTTGAGAGAAAGGTCTACGGGTTAGACAAGGTTGTTGTCTTAACGCCGTAGGGTATTCTTGTAAACTTGTTTTTCAAGAATAGTGGAAATCTCAAGTGGGTTGCTTGGGGACTGGATGTAGGTCGGAAGGACCGAACCAGGATATATCTTGTGTACTCTGTGATTGGTTGTCTTGATCTTGCATTTACTTTTTGTTTACTTAAGTTCTGTAAAACTTGTCTGGACAGTCGACTCCTTGCACTATCAGTCGACTGGTCAGTCTCGTATAAGTTGTACTTTCACTGTGTCTTCAGTCGCCTGTCTCATCTTTAAGTCGACTGCACAGAGTTGTTTATATTTGCTTTTATTTGGTCATATCAGTCGACTGGTTCACAACTAAGTCGACTGCACCGAAGAAAAATTTATTTATTCCGCAGTTTTTTAATTAACACTATTCACTCCCCCTCTAGTGTTTGTTGCCTCGCCTACAGGATCCAACACTTGGTATCAGAGCAAGGTTTACAGGTTATGGCAACTACTTCAAATACTAATCAATACAATGAAGACCAATCTACACAACGACCACTGCTCTTTGATGGAACAAACTACAATTATTGGAAGTGCCGAATGAGAATCTACCTCCAATCAATCAACTACAAAATATGGCACATGACGGAGATGGAATTCACTGCTCCTACCATTCCATATGCACAATGGAATGATGATCAAAAGAACCAAACTATGAACAATGCCAAAGCAATGAATGCATTATTTTGTGCACTCACAAAGGAAGAGTTCAACCGTGTATCAAATGCTACAACTGCACATCAAATCTGGCATACACTCGAGGTAACGCATGAAGGGACAAATAAAGTTAAAGAGTCTAAAATCTCTGTTCTTGTTCACAGGTTTGAGATGTTTCGAATGAAGGACAATGAAACCGTATCCGAGATGATCACCAGATTTACTTAGATCACAAACTCTCTTGTGGCACTTGGAAAGACTTACACTCAAGCAGAGATGGTTAGAAAAGTCCTACGTGCACTCACTCCAGAATGGGAAAAGAAGACCACGGCAATAGAAGAAGCAAATGATTTGTCACAACTTTCTCTTGAGAATCTTGTGGGAAATCTCATGGCATACGAGGTTCAACTTGAAGATCGAAAGAAGGATGCAGAATCACATCAAGCAAAGAAGAAATCTTTGGCTTTTAAAGCCATGACAGACTCGGAAGATGAGGAAGAAGATGAAGAGGAGATAGCAATGTTCACTCGAAGATTCAAAAAATTCTTAAAGAATGGTAAGTTTAATTCTAAAAATAGATATTCTAATG
Organism: Hemerocallis citrina; assembly: GCA_017893485.1. Classification (NCBI taxonomy): domain Eukaryota; kingdom Viridiplantae; phylum Streptophyta; class Magnoliopsida; order Asparagales; family Asphodelaceae; genus Hemerocallis; species Hemerocallis citrina. The sequence goes on from CM030367.1 coordinate 98,044,446, forward strand.
ACCCTCCTACTTGTTTCAGGTGCAATAAAACAGGTCACATGAAGAAGGATTGTCCCATAGAAAATGCAAAAAACAAGGGAAAAACATCCAACTTCAAGAAGGACAAATACTCAAAGAATAAATTTGCCAAGAACAAGAAGGCCTATCAAGCTACATGGGATGATAGTGATTCCTCTTCCGAAGAAGAAACGGATGAAAACAATGAAGTGGCAAATATGTGCTTTATGGCCACACAAGATCATGTAAGTAATGACTTCGACTCAGAAGATCTACTTGAAGCCTTTAATGAAATATTTCAAGAGTTAAAAAAGGAAAAGATTAGAGTTAAGAATCTAGAGAAAGTGAATCAAACACTTTCTCAAGAAAATCTTAACCTTGATAAGGAAGTAAAATCTTTAAATTCTCGCATTGCAAGTTTAGATACTTATCTTGAGTCTCTCAAAAAGAATTACGAAGAGATATCAAAGAATGTATCTAAATTTAACAAAGGCAAAGAGAATTTAAATGATGTCCTTCATCATCAAGTAAAATCTAGTCAAAAATACGGCCTTGGTTTCAAAAATTCTTCTATAAAAGAATCTTCTGCTGAAAAGACTAGTAGAAACAAATCAGCATCTATTTCTAGTGTTATACACAATTTATATGAATTTTTTGAAAAGCCTAAGGCTGTAAATTCTAGTGATAAAAGCAAATCTGACATTCGGTTAAGTCGACTGAGCCCATCTATCAGTCGTCTGTCCAGAGGAATTGAATCTTGTTCAACAAGATCAAAACCTCATATAAGTCGACCTAGTGTACCATCCAGTCGACTGACTCATACTAGAAGTCAACTGAAGGACACTGTCAAGTCGACTGGACAGAACAAGTTTGTATGGGTTCCAGTCACCTTAAATCAGAATGATAGAATTGCGTATATTACTTCATATGTATTAAATGTGTGTAATTCTATTAATTATATTCCTGCTTATGGAGGAAGATCAAACTCTTCATGGGTTTGGTTTTCCCCAAACTAATATGTTTTGGACCCAATAAAAAGGGTACCATATTTACCTTGAATTTTTTATAGGTACCCAAGAAAGATCGCTGGATACTCGACAGCGGATGTTCAAAACATATGACAGGACATGCCAACCTTCTATCCACCATCCAAAGCATAAATGGAGGAACTGTTACCTTTGGTGATAACAACAAAGGCAAAGTCATAGGTATCGGCATGGTTGGTAAAAATTCTAACCCCACTATAGAAAATGTATTGTTAGTTAGTGGATTAAAGCATAATTTATTAAGTATTAGTCAATTATGTGATAAAGGGTATAAAATAGTATTTGAAAAAGATGCATGTTTGATTTATGACTCTACTATGCAAAATATCATTTTTCAAGGTTTTCGTAAAAATAATATTTATGAATTGTGTTTGAATGCAATTGAATGTTCAAATGATTTTTGTTTAATAGCTTCTAACAATGAATCTTGGCTATGACATAGAAGATTTGGACATGTGAACATGAAGAATCTCTCAAAATTATCTAAGTATAACCTAGTTAAAGGACTGCCAAAACTATCCTTTAAAAAGGATTAGTTATGTGATGCATGTCAACTAGGAAAACAAATCAAATCAACTTTTAAAACAAAAGAAGTAATTTCTACTAGTAGGCTGCTCGAATTAATTCATATGGATTTATTTGGCCCTGCTAGAGTTGCTTCTTTAAATAAAAGTAGATATGTATTTGTTTTAGTAGATGATTTTTCAAGATTCACTTGGACATTCTTTTTAAAACATAAAAATGATGCTTTTGATGAATTTGCACATTTTGTAAACGTATTCAAAATCAAAGATCTCTAACCATAGTCACTATTAGAAGTGATCATGGTGGAGAATTTGAGAATGAAACATTTACAGAATATTGCAACAAGAATGGTATAACACATTCATTTGCATTTCCTAGAGCTTCACCACAAAATGTAGTGGTTGAAAGGAAGAATAGGACTTTGCAAGAATGCGCACGTACCATGCTTGTTGAAAGCAATTTACCAAAACACTTTTGGGCTGAAGCTGTTGCTACAGCTTGTTATGTTTTAAATAGAATTCTTATAAGACCTAAGCTAAAGAAGACTTGTTATGAGTTATTTTTTAACAAAATTCCTAAAGTCTCTTACTTTAAGACATTTGGTTGTAAGTGTTTTATTCTGAACACAAAAGATAATTTAGACAAATTTGATCCTAGATCCAATGAGGATATCTTTTCAGGATACTCAAATAGGAGTAAAGCATATAAAATTTTCAATAAGTCTACAATGACTATTGAAGAGTCAATGCATGTTACATTCGATGAATCTCTGCCTTCATCAACTTTAAATAAAGATGATGAAACTGATTCATCACCTTTAAATAATGTGATTAAATCTTTAGAACAAACTAGTCTGGCTGATAAGTCGACTGATAAGGACTTCTAGTCGACTGATGTAAAGCAGTCGACTGAAGAACCTGTCAAGTCGACTGATCCTATTGTGATATCTTCAACTTTACCAAAATCATTTGTTGAAGTTAAAGATCATCCTCATGACTTAATAATTGGTGACATCTCCCATGGTATTCAGACACGTTCACATGTTAATATGATTTCTCATACAGCATTCTTGTCGGATATTGAACCGAAAAATATACAAGAAGCTTGTGAGAATAAATATTGGATGAATGCCATGCAAGATGAACTAAACCAATTTATAAGGAATGATGTATGAGATTTAGTTCCACGACCTCCTGATCAGACTATTATTGGTACCAAATGGGTATTTAAAAATAAGTTAGATGAATCAGGACAAGTTGTAAGGAACAAAGCTAGATTAGTTGCTCAAGGGTATAATCAAGAAGAAGGTATAGATTTTGATGAAACATATGCTCCTGTTGCTAGACTAGAATCAATTCGTATTTTATTATCTTTTGCTTGTTTCAAGAATTTTATACTTTATCAAATGGATGTTAAAAGTGCTTTTCTTAATGGGTTTATTAAAGAAAATATTTATGTTAAACAACCACCAGGTTTTGAACATGAACAATTTCCAGATCATGTTTATAAATTAAAAAAGGCTTTATACGGTCTTAAACAAGCACCTCGTGCGTGGTATGATCGTCTGAAAACTTTTCTTTTAGAAACAGGATTTGAAATAGGTAAAGTAGACACTACATTGTTTATTAAGAGAGTTAAGAATGATATCTTAATCATACAAATATATGTTGATGATATAATTTTTGGTTCTACTAATAATAATCTATGTCAAGAGTTTGCTAATACCCTGAAAAACGAGTTTGAGATGAGTCACATGGGTGAACTCAATTATTTCCTTGGACTTCAAATTAAACAGTCCTCAAATGGCATATTTATTAATCAAGGAAAATATGCAAAGGAATTACTCAAACGTTTTAACATGGATAGTACTAGTAGTAAATCCGCACCTATGGCTACTACTACTACTCTTGACAAAGATCTATTAGGTAAGAGTGTTGATCAAAAACTCTATCGAGGTATGATTGGTTCACTCTTATATATTACCGCAAGTAGACCAGATATTATGTTCAGAGTATGTTTATGTGCTAGATATCAATCTAGTCCTAAAGAGTCTCATTTAAAGCATTGAAACGAATTTTAAGATACATTAAAGGCACATCTGAATATGGTTTTTTTATCCACGCACCGATAATTTTCAACTTCTATCATATAGCGATGCTGATTTTGCTGGAAGTAAAACTGATCGCAAGAGCACTAGTGGTACATGTCACTTTTTGGGACATTCACTAGTTTCTTGGTGCAGTAAAGAGCAAAATTCCGTATCCCTATCAACTACAGAAGCTGAGTATATCGCTGCAAGTTCAGCATGTGCACAAATCTTGTGGATGAAACAAACTTTATTAGATTATGGTATTTCATTTGAAAAACTTTCAATTATGTGTTATAATACCAGTGCAATTAATCTATCTAAAAATCCGATTCAACATTCACGTACGAAACATATTGATATTCGACATCATTTTCTACGTGATCATGTTTTAAAAGGAGATATATCTTTAGACTTTATCTCTACTGATAAACAAGTAGCAGACATCTTTACCAAACCCCTTAAAGAAGATATTTTTATTAACTTAAGAAGAGAACTAGGAATATGTGATTTTATTGACATTTGTTGAAAATTGTTTCTGTTAAGTCGACTGTCTTTTGAGTAAGTCGACTGTACTGTATTTTAATATATACCTATTTTGTTCTCTGACCAGTCGCCTGATCCTTATTCCAGTCGACTGATCAGCAGATATCAAAATTTAGTCTCTTCTCGACTAAGTCGACTGCTATACCCTACCAGTCGACTGTCGCGAGTTCAAATGTCTTCAACGACTGACTCATCGTAGCTTTTGAGATAAAAGTCCCATCTCTTTTCACCCGTGACTGCTTATATTAGTCGTCGATCTCTATTCTCTCAATCTCAGCCCTTAATCTTCAGTTAAAAACCCCTTTAACAGCCCCTTTCTTCACTTTTACCGTTCTCAGTTTTCCCCCCAAATCTCAAAACCCTAATCTGAGAAGGAGAATTCGACTCAATCTGCTACTGTTGCTCGACTCAGTGCTGATCTTTCTCTCTTTCTTTGGTAAAATCCTTCCTAATCCCTTTTTGTTATGGCTCCTAAGCGATCTAAGAGATCTCATGAGGCTAGCTCATCTCAAGATTACTCACAGTTTTTGTTAAGTCCGGATCTTCTAGAACGTTGGTTCTTAATGTGTAGCATTACTATATTTCTGGGTCGTTTTGTTAACTTTGGTGATTTGGATAGGTTTAATCTTGTACCCCTATTCCAAAATTGTAGTCTCTATGATTATCTTTCTTTAGCTAATCAACCCGACTATTACCCACAACTAATCTATCTCTTTTTTACAAACATGAGAGTTGTCCAATTAAGAGATGGAAATGTTGTGATTCGTTCTTCAGTTAAAAATACCAAGATAACTCTCACACCCGAGAGGATCAATCAAGTAATGGGTATTGATGACGAAGGAACTTGATTTAGGTGACATAGTCCTTGATGATTTTTCTATCTTATCTAAAACGTTTTTACCAAATCAAGGATCCCCAATGACAAGCAAAAATATAACTCCTGTTGCAAAACTAGTTGCTAGAATACTTGCTTATAACATTCTTCCCAAAAGAGGAAGTTATGATCAGTATTTGATGGAATTGCAACAAGCTGTCTATGCCATTTTTGGTAAAATAGCTATTAATTGGGGTCGTGTCATTTTCTCTAAGCTTCAACAGCATCATGTTCATTTTCTACCCATTGGAGGTCTCCTCACCAGGGTCTTTACAGCTTATGATATTGATCTCGACTCCGAGACCAATGTCGTTAAGCAATATGAATGCTTCGATCGTGCTAGTTTAGCACGTATGAAGCTTCTTGATCCTCCTCCTAGAACAACCCCTAGGTCTCCTCCACCTTCTCAAGTTCCTTTGGCTTCTAGTGCTAGACCTTCAGCCTCCTCTAGCTCCTCTCTTTCCCATGCTAACTATGAAGATCCAGCTACTCTCTATGAATGTGTCAATTATCTTATGAGACATTCAGTCAATGTTGATTCTCAGCTTCAATCCCTTGACTCCAAAATTGATCACCTAACCGGTCTCTTCACTTCTCAAATTCACCCTCCTTCTCAAGCTGCTGATGAAGACTCCGACGAAGATGATTGAAGCTTATTTTTCGTTATTATGTAATTTTCTATTTTCTATATATTGATGAACTTATTTATGTATGAGACATTTCTTAGTTTATTTCTGTGTTCTTTAATGCAAAAGACTGGTTATTTTTTGTTTTTGTTGATGACAAAGGGGGAGAAATATCCTCTTATTTATCTGTGTTTCTCTGTGTGTTTACTTGTTTTACTGGTAAGTCGACTGCTAGAATGGCACAGTCGACTGATGTTACTGTATTTTGTGATATTACTGTGTTTATGCTTTTTAAGTATTCAGCCGACCGCCTCTATGTTTTAAGTCGACTGATAAGATCTATTTTATGTATGCATATTGTGTTTTTAATAGGGGAAGCTTTTAAAACCTATGCTTGTATGTTCTATATAAATTGTTATCAGCTATTGTGTTGTCATCATCAAAACGGGAGAGAATGTTGATTCTTGATTTTGATGATCACAACACATTGCAACATGTGTCTATGCTATACAGCTAAAACTGCAGGTTGTACACACAAAAGACTATTCAGCTGAACAACTGAACAAGCACAAAGGCTCAAGACTCAAGACAAGACTCAAGACTCAAATCAAAACTCAAGACTCAAATCAAGACTCAAGACTCAAGACCTCAAGCTCAAATGTGTCAATATTTTGTCATGTCTTGTAAATAATGTAATTTTACTTTTGTTGAGTCTTAGTATGTTGTAAAGCCTTGTCACACACACATACACTCACTATTTTATAATGTGTGTTTTTCAAAAACAACAAAAGAGAGTCAAAACAGTTTGAAATAATTTAACTGTTGAGTACCAGTCGACTGATACCTCTGGCAGTCGACTGTCAGTACAAAACTGTTTAAATTTATTCAAACTCTGACCAGTCGACTCATTATGACAACCCAGTCGACTGTTCGAGTGCTTTTGACCGTTTTCTATTTTCAAAATCGAATTTTCAAAATCAAAAGCTTTAAGATCGGTTGGTTGACAGTTGGAATAACTGTCCCCCAACGTCTAGGAGATCTAACTCTATAAATAGAGTTCAGATCTCACTGAAAAGATCTTACAACAACACTTTTTAAGATTCCGAGCATTCTTGATATTTCTAAGAGAAAAAGTGATAAAGCTTTCAAAGTTTCAAATCTCTGGTTCTCTACACTCAGTCCAGTATAACAATGATTTCGTTCTGGACTGGGTATAGAAGTCGACCTTTGTTTAGTCACGTTCTACAACACATAACACCAACAAGGCTATAGGTTGACTGTAAGATTTTTATTGTTTCTTTTTGCTCTCGGTTGGAGAGTTAGACTCTAGGGTGTAGAGTCGGTCGTTTCACTCTTGGTAGTAGAGTGGGTCTGCTTTCTCTGGTTGAGAGAAAGGTCTACGGGTTAGACAAGGTTGTTGTCTTAACGCCGTAGGGTATTCTTGTAAACTTGTTTTTCAAGAATAGTGGAAATCTCAAGTGGGTTGCTTGGGGACTGGATGTAGGTCGGAAAGACCGAACCAGGATATATCTTGTGTACTCTGTGATATATTGTCTTGATCTTGCATTTACTTTTTGTTTACTTAAGTTCTGTAAAACTTGTCTGGACAGTCGACTCCTTGCACTATCAGTCGACTGGTCAGTCTCGTATAAGTTGTACTTTCACTGTGTCTTCAGTCGCCTGTCTCATCTTTAAGTCGACTGCATAGAGTTGTTTATATTTGCTTTTATTTGGTCATATCAGTCGACTGGTTCACAACTAAGTCGACTGCACCGAAGAAAAATTTATTTATTCCGCAGTTTTTTAATTAACACTATTCACCCCTGTAGAACCCCGTATTTTCAAATATTATTTTAATTATTTGAAAATGAATTTAAATGATTTTTTAGGATTTAATTGATATTTTCTAAAAGATTTATCTTTGGTACACGTGCAAAACACGTGCAAATGACTTTTGAGATGTTTGAAAAATTAAGTTTTCCTTATGAAAAATCATTATTTATTATTTTGGAATTATGTAGTATTTTTCCGGATTTTTCTGAATTTAATTAGTACTATTTGCAAATTTTAAGAAAAGAAGGACTTATTTGCAAAATTGACATTTTTAAGGACTAAAATGCAAAATTGGTATCCTGGACGTTTTAAACAGTATTGGTTAAGATTTAGAAACATATTTTCATATAAATCCTAATTTAAATGAATTTTAGATGAATTTCCAAGAGTAGATATATATATATATTCGAGTAATTGTATTCTGAAGGGATTGTTTTGCAAATGTATTTCCTAAACCCTAATACTTGATCCCGGCCTATATAAAGGGAGTTTGCAGCCGTCATTCGCTGCACAACTCAGATCTTATTATATTTCTTATTCTCTTGGTGATTGAAGAAGAAGTTCTTGGATCTAGCAAGAGGAAGGCTTTTGTGGATTCTTCTTGATCTAAAGGTGAGTGATATGGACTTGTTTTGTGTATGTGTATGTGGCATGCTGTTTTGTTTGATATTTTCATATTTTGTATGAAATCGATGCCATGATTGTTATTCGTAGTATGTATGTGAAATCCATGAAAGATTAGTAGATCTCGATTGATAATTCTTGATTGCTTGAAACATGATAAGATTTGAGGATAGTTATAAAAATAAGAAACTTGATGGATGAATCTCAGGATCTGGTGATTATGAATCGGATTAGATTCGAGTTGGGGAAGAGATTTGGTATTGAGATGGACACCAGAATTTATTATTTGATTTCAGACCTAGTTTGTGAGAATCGTAGGCCGACAGTCGACTGGTCCACGACTCAGTCGACTGGTACGACCCTTTTATTATATTTTCAGTCTCGTGTAATCGTTCGGGACAGTCGACTGGCACTATAATCAGTCGACTGGTATGCTGAGTAAAGTTTTGTTCAGTCTTTCGGGACAGTCGACCATTACCCCCTATGAGTCGACTGTTAGCACTTGGGTTGTTCTTGAGAAATTATTGGTAATCGTTTCGAGTAAGTCGCCTGATGTTTGATTAAGTCAACTTACTGCACTTGTTATAATCTTGGATATTGGTTCTCGAGGCAGTCGACCTATTATAGCATAAGTCGACTGGTTCTGATGAGTTTTCATGATCTTGAAGGTTCTTGTTATCGTTAGTTTGTTTGTAGACGAATATGTTCGTCGGTGTAATAGTCACTATTGGTGATGCATGCCGAGTATGTATTCGATCTATACCCTCTTTAGTTTGTTTGTAGATGAATATGTTCGTCGGTGTAATAGTCACTATTGGTGATGCATGCCGAGTATGTATTCGATCTATACCCTCTTTAGTTTGTTTGTAGATGAATATGTTCGTCGGTGTAATAGTCACTATTGGTGATGCATGCCGAGTATGTATTCGATCTATACCCTCTTTAGTTTGTTTGTAGATGAATATGTTCGTCGGTGTAATAGTCACTATTGGTGATGCATGCCGAGTATGTATTCGATCTATACCCTCTTTAGTTTGTTTGTAGATGAATATGTTCGTCGGTGTAAGAGTCACTATGGGTGATTGCATGCCGGGTATGTATTCTATCTATACCATCTTTAGTTTGTTTGTAGATGAATATGTTCGTCAGTGTAAGAGTCACTATGGGTGATTGCATGCCGGGTATGTATTCTATCTATACCATCTTTAGTTTGTTTGTAGATGAATATGTTCGTCGGTGTAAGAGTCACTGTGGGTGATTGCATGCCGGGTATGTATTCTATCTATACCATCTTTAGTTTGTTCGTAGATGAATATGTTCGTCGGTGTAAGAGTCACTGTGGGTGATTGCATGCCGGGTATGTATTCTATCTATACCCTCTCTAATTTGTTTGTAGATGAATATGTTCGTCGGTGTAAGAGTCACTATTAGTGATTGCATACCGGGTATGTATTCGATCTATACTATCTTTAGTTTTTGTGGATGGATACATGGGTATCTGATCTATGACATTATTGATGATCGATTGTTGGACATACATCGTGGTACTGAGATTTATTGACAATTGGGCATGTTCAGAGACGTGAGGATTATTGTTGGTTCTGATCAGTCGACTGGTTCCTAAGACAGTCGACTGTACCGTACAGTGAACTGTACTATTTTGAGAGTAATTTGATTGAAGGATATTGATCGTTGGTATTGGTTCTCGACTCGGCTTCATGCATGTACTGGCCTATCGTTCTTGTTTCAGATTACATGTTCAGCTATTGCATTTTTGTTCAGTACATGTTGTTTGAGAGTTTATGTTTATTTTTATTTATGTTGTTGTTTATATCACTCACACCATTTATGGCTGACCCCGTAGTTTTGGGGGTTAGGGTTCAACTCTAGCCTCATGTGTTACAGGTTGATGCTTAGAGTTGGAGGCTTGGATGCTTGGGTTAGCTTTAGAGATTATGAGTGTTATAATAGAGCCTTGTGTAAATTGTTGTAAGAAGAGTATTGTAAAAGAATTATTGTAATGTAAGGTGTTTGTATTTCCGCTGCAATTTGAAAAGATTATTGTAATAAAGATTTGGGAATAAAATGATTTGAGTTTTTGGCTATGTATGTTGTTACATTGAAGTGGATCGCTGGGAAAGTGCCACGTATTTTCTAAAGTTTCGTATTTAGAAATTCGGGGCGCTACACCCCCCCTCTAGTGTTTGTTGCCTCGCCTACAGGATCCAACAATGATGATTTAAATTTTTGATGATGTATTGGCTCTTCGTAACCAAGTCCTCGATTATCATGATAGGATCTTGATTTTTTTGTAATATGGTAACTGGGCTCTTCGTATTTTTCCACAATTTTTTCAAGCCTAGATACTCTTTTACATAGTCTTTCCTTAGTCATCTCATCATCTTCTGTATTCCAACGAAGATTGTCTAGTGTAGCTTCAAGAATCCTATTTTGTTCAAGAACTTCATTACATCCTTCCACTACCTCATCACATTTCCTTTTGCATTCTTATAAATCATCTCTGAGTTTGGCGATATAAACAGATTTTTAATGAATTTCTTTTAAGTAACCATCATGTGTTGCTAAGGACTCGAATTTGTTGTTTTAAAAGTTCATTTTCCTGTAACAATACATCATGATCTTTTCTAAATGACTCAAATTTTTCCAAGATCAAGGAATTCTTATTTTTCAGTTTTTGATTTTTTGCAATACAAGAGTCATGTGTTTCTTTTGGAATTTGTTTATATTGCCTAAGTTCACGACTTAGTTTCTTAGCATAGTCTTTTAAACCATTACACATATCTACTAGCTCATCATAAGTAAGTTCTTCGATTACCTCTTCTTGAGATGGTGATTGCATCTCACCATTCCCAAGAGCCATGAAGTCGACGTCATCGTAGCCTCTCCCTCACTTGAATCGGAGTTTAACCATGTTGCCTTCAGTGCATTCTTTTTCAGACCTGGGCTTGAGTGGTAGTAGTCCATATTCCTGTCTTGTGAGACGGGACAATTTGCACGGATATGTCCAGGTTTCTTGCACTTATAGCACACATCATCTTTATCTTTTTCTCTTTCTCCTTGGTACCTGCCATATTTTTTATGTTTGAGGTATTTACTAAATTGCTTGGTCAATCGGGCAATGTCCTCGTCTGACTCCTCACGATCTGAATATGTTTTTGATGGTCATAATTTTTCTGCTTTTAGAGCAATAGTTTTCTCTTCGGTTTTTGGTTCAATCCCGATATTTTGTCTGTATCTCTTGGTTTCCGTCATTTCCATCTCGTATGTCTTCAACTTCCCTTGGAATGTATAGTAGTCGAATCCCTTCTCTTTAAGGGTTTCTCTCATCGCAGCAGCCTTTACATCCCACTCTGGCGTGAGACAGCTTATAAGTTTTCCGACCTTTCGGTCATTCTCCAACCCCTTACCTAAGCTCTCAAGTTCGTGGGTAATGATATCGAAATGGGCGAGCATTTGATCCACATTTTCCCCTGGCAACAAGCAAAACACATCAAACTTACAAAAACATAAATTAACTTTAGTTTTTACCTCAAAAGCGGATCCTTCATGCCGCTTCAGCATGTCGTTCCAGATCTCGTATGATGTCTTACAGTTTCGCCCGCATCGCATCAGTTATTCATTGTTCAACCCTGCATAGAGAGCCCTCATGACTTTGGAATTTGCTATCTTGAGAGCCAGCTCTGCTTTTGTAAAAGTTGTCTTTCCGTCGCTAACTGGAATATCTGTTTTATTGATGCACACATTCCATACTACTTCTCCAAGCATCTATAAAAAATGAGACATACGAACTTTCAAAATATAATAGCATTTTCCATAAAATAACGGTGAGCGTGTAAGGCTTGTCCCATTGGAGACAAATGGCTCCGATGAGTACAAGTTTTCGGGAGGAGGGATTTCGACCATTGGACCTTTTGCTTAAGCTTTTAAGTTTTTGATAAGCACCTCGCTCTGATACCACTGTAAATCACCCTAGGAAGGGGTGAATAGGGGGATTGTGCGGAACAAAACATTATTAAAATAAAGTGCAGAGTAAATAAAAAGAGTTAAGAAGAGCAAATGCAGATAGCACAAGTGACGCAGCGATGTAACGTGGTTCGACCCTCAGGTCTACGTCCACACCTCCTACTTGTAGCAATTCTCTATCACAAGCGTTCCACTATACTCAAAACCCTTGTACAGTGATTCTCGGATTCAGGCCGAGAGACGTATTACACCCACATGACTTCTAACACAAGTCCCGTCAATCTCACCGAAGTGGAAAAAGAAAAAGAAAACCTAAAGATCCTAAATGATCCTGACTGAAGAATACAAAAAGATTGTCACACACACTCGGATTGACTGTTGAAAGATTAGTTTAGAAGAATTTTCTCAGAAATAATAGTTGAGGAATTCTCAGTGGGTTTGGCCAATTAAATAGATTGGGAGGTGTATCGATCAAAATTGAAAACGATACATTCCGAAAAATGTGAACAACGCAAAGTGCGGTCGACCGCAATCTTGGTGCAGTCGACCAGTCATCTCTCTGTCGTAAAATAGAGAGATGAAGGGTTGACTGCTTCTTACGCAACTAAGAGTTGCAGCCGACTGCGATGCGGTCGACCGTCATGAGGTGCGGTCAACCAGTATCGCGCTGCTCATACTGAATCTACTTTATATTCTTACCAAAAGAACTAATCAATCAATCAATCAATTTTACACAGATTTAAATCTCACAAATATAGAATGATAGAAACTGGTTTTTGGTAGCTTTCTTGGACACTAATCAATCAACTGCTATTTTTGAATATCTTCTTTTTTTTGCTTGATTTCTCATTCTTTCTTTATTACTTTCCTTCTCTGAATATTCTTGAATCTCTCTTGGATCTCTTATGAATATTATTTGATTCTGAAAATCTGAATAACTTTATTCAAACTTATTAGTATTTATAGACACGTTTTGTACACACCAAACTAGGAGTCAACAGATCCGAACCGTTCACATTGATCTACACATCTAAATTAGTTTAAATATGTAAAATTAAATCATTTAAAATTTATTTGCTCATCCATTGAAGTGTTACAAAATTGTAAGGCTAAAAATCATTATTTTTATAGTCACGTGATGGATGGAAAAATGAATTTCAAATAATTTGATTTTACATATTTAGACTAATTTAGATGTGTAGATCAATGTGAACGGTTCGGATGGTCGATACGAAGACAGGAAGGCCAAGTGCACTCCATGGCTAGAAAATCTCTCTCTCTCTCTCTCTCTCTCTCTCTCTCTATATATATATATATATATATATATATATATAATAAAACCCAAAGAAAGCTATCAAGTGGCTCTCCTTCAATCCCCCCAAAATCAAAGGCTCAGATCTAACGTTACAAAACACATTTTCCCTCCAAAAGTTTTTCCCTAAAACTCAAATTCAAATCTCCCCCCTCCCCCCCTCCCCCCAAAAAAACAACTCATTTATTTATTTAATTATCTATCTCTCTCTCTCTAAACAATTATGTAGCTGAAGTTTGAATAGTATGACAATAATTAGTTGTAAATAAAAGTCCATGTTTCCATTAGTATATGGTGAAAAATAATTATATATTGGGGAATAAAAGTCCATGTTTCCATATATATATTATTGTCATACTATTCAAACTTCAGCTACATAATTGTTGATTTACTGCTTACAAGACTTTTCATATGCTGTATCGTTCTGAAGACGTGCCTACGGCACGTAGCCACAGGCAAATATATATATATATATATATATATATATATATATATATATATATATAGAGAGAGAGAGAGAGAGAGAGAGAGAGAGATTTCTTCCGTTGCAAACGGGTCAGAAGCGGGTCTGTTCGCATAAACCCGTGCGAACTTTGATCTGGACCGTTGGATCGAAGATCCAACGGCCCATATTTTTTTAAATATAATTTTGCCTTAACCGTCTTCCCCAAAAACGGGTTAAGGCAAATTTTTATTAAAAAAAATAGCCTTAACACGTCCTTCCCAAGAACGGGTTAAGGCTATCTATATTCATTTGTATTTCCATTCAGTTCGTCTTCTTCAGCGATTTCTCCCGCACTCCTTCTTGTTTCTTCGACGAACTCAACGGAAAAAAAAACCGTAGCTCCGAAGAAGACTTGATCGACATCTCCGTCCGCTCCCCCTCTTCTCTCCCAACTCCAAAGATCGAAACCCTACTCTCTCATCCCCTATTCGAAACAGAATACAAACCCTAGTTCTCCTCCGAATCGATCGTTTGGCTTGATTTGGACCTATTTTGTAAGGTATAAACTATTTTTTTACCTCAATAATCTATATTTGTATATTTTTTTCAATTTGTGTGTAATAAATTATTTACAAATTGGGGAAAAAATTATATGCATTAGTAGATTTTAGATGTAGAATCGCGTTGACTTCAAGTATATTCAATTGCCGAATTCTGTTGCTTGCGTTAGTAATTTGTAGAATTACAATTGTATATACGAAATTAGTTAGAAACTTTTCAGTGCGGTTATGGTTGAAAACCCTCAAACGACCGTAAAAAAATACGAAACTTTGCGAGTAGGTTCGTCTCACGTAGTACAAGCCACCTCAATTTGTAGAAGCGAGTTTTGACTCGCGGTTCGAGAGATACGACCGCGTATCGCTTTCGGTTGAAAAAAACCAAGTTAAGCGGTACACGGCCGTATCACCCTGAACCGTGACTCAAATCTCGCTTCTATAAGTTCGGGTGGCTTGCCCTACGTGAATTCGACCAATTCGGAAAGTTTTATAATTTACGGATGCCGTTTGTGCGGTTTTCTTCAAATCCTCACATGAGAAGGTTTTCACTTAGAATTTTGTAAGTGCGGTTAGAGTTGAAAACCCTTCAAACGACCTCCAAAAAATTTGAAACTTTGTGAGTGGTTGGTGTCCACTATGAGAAGCCAACCCAAGTTATGGAAGCGAGTTTTGACTCACGGTTGGACAGATACGGCCGCGTATCGCTTTCGGTTGAAAAAAAACCAAGTAAAGCGGTAAACGGCTGTATCTCCCGAACCGTAACTCGAAACTCGCTTGTACAATTTCGGGTGGCTTGACCTACGTGAATTCGACGTAGTGGGAAAAGTTTTATATTTTTCGGATGCCGTTTGTGCGGTTTTCTTCAATTCCTCAAATAAGAAGTTTTTAACTTAGAATTTTCTAAGCGCGGTTAGATTAGAAAACACTTCAAACGACCTCCAAAAAATACAAAACTTTACGAGTTGGTTCGTCTCACGTATGAGAAGTCACCCCAAGTTGTAGAAGTGAGTTTCGACTCACGGTTTAAGAGATACGGCCACGTATCGCTTTCGGTTGGAAAAAAACAACTAAAGCCGGTACACGGCCGTATCTCGCAAACCGTGACTCGAAACTTGCTTCTACAAGTTTGGGTGGCTTGCCCTACGTATATCAGACCAAGTCAAAAAGTTTTATAATTTTCGAATGCCGTTTGTGTGGTTTTCTTAACTTCCTCGCATGAGAACTTTTTGACTTAGAATTTTGTAAGTGCGGTTAGAGTTGAAAACACTTCAAACCACCTCCAAAAAATACGAAACGTAGCAAGTTGGTTGGTGTCCCCAATGAGAAGCCAAACCAACTTGTAGAAGTGAGTTTCGACTCACGGTTCGAGAGATATTGACGCGTATCGCTTTCTGTTGGAAAAAACCAAGTATAGTGGTACACGGCCGTATCTCGTAAACCGTAATTTGAAACTCGCTTCTACGAGTTCTGCTGGCTTGCCCTACGTGAATTCGACCAACTGGGAAAGATTTATAAATTTTCGGATGCCGTTTGTGCGGTTTTCTTCACGTTTCTCGTATTATAAGTTAATGACTTTCAATATTTTTGTGCGGTTAGAGTTGAAAACCTTGCAAACGTTCTCCAAAAAATACGAAACTTTGCGAGTAAGCTGATTTCACTGAACACAACCCACCTCAATATGTAGAAGTGGGTTTCGTGTTACGGTTCGAGATATACGTCTGTGTATCGGTTTATTTGGGGTTTTTTACAACCTAAACCATCTTACACGCCCGTATCTCTTCAACCGAGATTTGAAACTCACTTCCACAAATTGGGGTGACTTATGCTATGTGAATTCAACCAATTTCACCTTCAGTCCTTTTTTTGTTTTCATTTGTGCGTTTTTTCGCACAATCTCAATATGTTTGTTTTGTTGTCATTTGTACCAACCATATTTTAAAGTTTTTGTCATATAGATAAATGGCTAGAACAAGGCAACCGAGAAGCCCGTTCGGTAACACTAGCGGTGCACCAACTACTGAGGTAAGATTGATTATTAGTATTGGTTTTAAATACGAATATGTAACATTATCTCAATAAGAACATTTGTTATCTTTATTCGTGTAGGTTGGTGGCCGTCAATCCACATCTGCTGAGGCAGCTCTGTCGTCCTCGGTTTCCGTTACATCACCCGGACCCGTGGACACAAGCATACTCACCTTACAACCCAAATACCGATCCGAAGCCGTGTGGAATGGGTCCGATAAAAAATGTAATTTCCGAAAGCACGCAGTTCTTTCTTTCGACCCCCGTATCACGCCGTACATGGTGGAGGCCGGTTTCTACGAAGCAAGATTCATTCACTCAGTGAAGCTAGATCGGCCACTCCTTACAGCTCTAGTCGAGCGATGGAGGTCGGAGACCCACACATTGCACCTACCAGTGGGTGAGATGACTGTGAACCTACAAGATGTGGCAATGATAACTGGACTACCAATAGATGGGGTTGCCGTGACGGGGAACATGGACTTCGATCGAGTTAAAGTTGCTCGTGACTTACTCGGTATCGACCTGCAGTTGATAGTTAACCAAAGAAAAGAGGCCGTTGAAAAAGATATCCTCGATAATGTGCCCGCAAATTTTGACGAAGATTTATTGTATGAACAAATAGAAGCTGCGAAAGATAAAGCGAAGGCTGAAGTAATGGATGAAACTTTCGATGGTAAATCACTGTACATCAGCTGGTTAAAATTTCAGTTCGAGGAGGAATATTTGGCCCCCGATTCGGACGAGCAAACCCTAACGTACTATGCACATGCATACATTTTTAGTTTGATAGGGGGAGTGATCTTCCCGAACTCATCTGGATCAACCGTGCCACTAATGTACCTACGGTTGTTGGAGAATTTCCGGTATGCGGGTCGTTTTAGTTGGGGGAGTACGGCATTGGCGCTACTATATAGAAATTTATGCACATGTTCTTTAGGTAGCGTACAGATGGGTGGCCCAATGGTGCTACTGCAGATCTGGAGTTGGGAACGCATCCACATCGGACGTCCCCGTATTGTTCAGGTTACACCGGATTAGTTGGCCGACCCGGGGGTCGCGGAATTGTTACCTCCTCTAGGAGCATATTGGACGGGCCGGCACACGTGGGTCGATAACCCACGCCAATCTTTAACCTACTACAGAGATGAGTTAGACAACATGCGGGACGAGTTCGTGAATTGGGAACCATACTCGACCGACAGGTTGCAACGGGTTTCTCCAGTCTGCGTAGACAATGCTCTTTGGTTGACGGCTGCACCTCTTGTGAATTTTGGAGTTGTCGAGTTCCAGTATCCTGATAGAGTCTTGTGGTAATTTGGATATCAACAAAAGATTCCCGAGGTCAGGTCTTATGATAAAAAGTTGCACGAGGTGAGGAAAACGGGACGAGTGCCCAACTTTGATTGGGCTGATTACCATCGTTACCATGTAGCCAACTGGAACACCATGCGGCGGCAAATGACACCGAATATGATGTTCGTCGCGATACCGTATGATGGCTCCCTCCAGTAGGCATACATGATGTGGTACAAGCGAATAACACGGTTGTATGTTTCTCCAAAGGCCGCTGTACCAGCTGGTGTGCAACATCCGATTCTCCCTACCCAGGCAAAACCAGCTCCAGCATATTCCTCCTCCCAGCCGATGTACCAACCAAGGGCTGAGACATATCGAAAAATGGTTAGTCAAATATCATATAGTTCGTATGCATGTACTGTAATTAAGTGATGCCATTAAGTATGAATGATGTTTAAATTGGAATTTTTCATCAAATGTAGATTGAAAACACATGGGAGAACGTTCGAACAGCTGCTCGCGTCTTGAAGACTAGGGTACCCGAGAGCTTCAAGGAGGTAATGCGGGAGATGCTAGCGCTGTGCCGTTGTACTCTTGAGGACGCGGTGAAGGTCCACAACTTGAGACGTATTTGAAAGCCAACTTGCCAGCAACAGGTTATAGGTGAAAACAAACTGTGAGTAGGGGAATTCGCTTCGCCGAGCCACAACAACTACAAGAACAGCCAAATCTCGAAGATGTTGATGAGGAACAGTCGTTGGATGATCCTGATTCTCCCCAGACACAAGGCAGATGGCAAAATCCTCAAAGGAAGCAGAACCCTCCCGATCAATTCACACTAAGCGGTGGCAAGCCGCGTGGTCATAGATGGTAGTCTCTAATACTCTGTAATAGCGTATCTTTTGGTTGGTAATTTTGTTATTGTAGTAACTAACGTATTGTTTGTTTCTATGTTGATAAATTGTTGTAGGTGAATACCGGGCATGGTGTGCAAGCCAAAGTGGAGAACGCCTTCATTTGTAATTTTTGTATTTTGGACATGTGCAACTTGATATGTATAATTTTGGTGTAAATTTTTGAAAATTGAATTCATTTCAATTAATTAAGTGGTTTGGTTGACATTGTACATTTGTATGCCTTCAACTTTCTTGTGAAGATATCTATTGTATTATTTACTTTGATGTAATATTGTAGGTGAATTTGTGAACAACATTTGATGAAGTTGTTTTCCGTATCAGAAAAAATGTACACAGCCAAACACAAACAAAAGTGCTGCACAAATATCTATACTTAACCCGTTATTGACGATAACGGGTTATTTGAGCTTAACCCGTTATCACTAAGGACGGGTTAGGTAGAGAGATATTGATAGTCCTTTGGAAGCCTACAGACAAAGTCTTAATAAAGTTCTGCTAATATGGCTCTTCTTAACCTGTCATTGTGAACAACGTGTAATGTGACCTTAACACGTTCTTCACGACAACGTGTTAGGTAGAGCGATATTGGCAGTCCTTTAACTCTTACAGACCAAAGTACTGCCAATATCGCTCTCTTTAATCCGTTCTTGTGAATAACGAGTTAAGTTCACTAAACCCGTCGTTCACAAGAACGGGTTAGGTAGAGAGTTATTGGGAGGACCTTATCCAAGTTTTCAAAATATACTACCAAAATCTACTTACTTAACCCGTTCTCGTAAATAACGGGTTAAGGTCCCTTAACCCGTTCTCGTAAATAACGGGTTAGGAAGTTTGAAATTTTGGGTTTTCTACAAATTTCTCTTCACTCTTTGCAAGAATTGTCTCCTGAACTGTGCAAGGTGACATTAATATGCCCATAATTGTTTATATTTTTTATTAATTTCTATTTACTGCCACGTAACTAATTACTATAAATTTGAACTTGTTATTGGTGGTGAAGAAGTTCAAAAATAAATTATGAGATTTCAACCCAAGGGTTAGGGTTAGGGTTAGGTTATGATAGGGTTAGTGTAGGGTTAGGGTTAGTAGTGAGTGTTTGTTTTTTGTTTTGATTAATTAGGTTAATATTTGTAGATCCCCACCTTTAGATTTTACTTTGCAACATGTAGAACCACATGTACAACATGGCAATAATCTTTACTTGTAGTACAAGTCATTAACTTGTAGCACATTAACGGGACGTTCTAAATTCCCAGATTAATGAATCCATCCATCCATCAGTCAATCAATTTGACGCTATGTAGGCTACATGTAGGATCTACATTTGGCAATGTACTTTAGTTTTTTCCCATATTGAACTTGTTCTACTATGAAGAGAAAAAGATCTGGTGGCGTGACGCTCTAATAACGCGTTCGTGCTTTTCCATTAGGGATACCATCATCATCATAGCGAGATTCCACATCTGTATTGGTCTTTTTGTACATGCATGTGGGGATCTACATATGGTTTTTCCCATATATAGGCTACATGTGGGGATCTACATGTAGTTTTTCTCACATATAGGCTACATGTGGGATCTACATGTGGTTTTTTTCTCATATAGGCTACATGTGGGGATCTACATGTGTTTTTTCCCCATATAGGCTACATGTGGGATCTACATGTGGTTTTTTTCCCATGTAGGCTATATGTGGGGATCTACATATGGTTTTTCCATCACATAGGATAAATTTGGGGTTGTACATGTGGTTTTTTTCTCCATATAGGCTACATGTGGGGATCTACATGTAGTTTTTTTTCCATATAGGCTTCATTTCCACAATCATGTAGGCTACGTTTCCACAATCTAGAGTGTAGGCCATTGTCTCCACCAAAGAAGTGGTGTTGTCATCTAAGCCAAGTAACCATCACAAGCCAGAAAACTTTGAACATACACCTAAGTGGGAAAAAGCACCAAGCTAAACAAGCAGAACTCAGCACCCGCCTCCTATTATTGCAGACACTTTAATATGGGAAAAACCTAAACTACATAACCACATGTACATCCCCACATGTAGCTTATATATGGGAAAAACCTTATGTACAGATCCAGTTCTTGATGGACAATTAATTGGATCTGATGACGAGATGCGGATCACGTGACGCATCTGGTTAGGCTTTTCCATTAGGGATATCAGCATGTGGAGATCTACATGTGTTTTTTCCATGTATACGCTATATGTGGGGATGTACATGTGTTTTTTTCATGTATAGGGTACATGTGGGGATATACATGTGGTTTTTTCCTCATCGGTTTCAGTCTTTATCTTCTTCGTGTTATCAATGGCTTCCAAAAAACTAACAAATGCAACATGTGATTTTCTCTTTACATGTGGGGATCTACAGTTGGTTTTTTGTAGACACGTGGGGGGTCTACGTTTGGTTATGTACTTTAGGTTATTCCCATTTTTGAACTTGTTCTAATACGAAGTGAAAAAGAGTAAAAACCCTAACCCTACATTAACCCTAACCCTAATCGCTAACCTTAACCTACTAACCCTATAATAACCCTAACCCTAACCTACAATTTTTTTTTAAAATTGTTTTTTAAGAAACAAAATACTAAATTAATATGCGTTAATTTTTATATTCATTTGATGATATCGATTTTATATTGGTTAGTTACGTGGCGAGGAATTGAAATAAATAAAAAACAAGATCTAACCAAACCCCTAACCCCCGCTAACCCTAACCCCGCCCTTAACCTACTGTAACCCTACTTTAACCCTACAAAGTACTCTAACCCAACCAAAAATTATATCTAAAATAATTGTTTAAACCGAATTCGCTGAATGAACGTAAATGTTTTAAAAATTTGTTTATATACAAACAAAATTTGAAATCGGTAACGAACATCTATGCAAAGCTGATTATATAAAATTTTATGAGCACATTTTAGTATGGTCAAAGTGGTGTTTGAATAATTTATCATAAATTGTTTTCATTAAGTGAACTACTTTATATGTTATATTTACAAACTTGTTTACACATTTTTTTTCCATGCGATTTAATAATCTTCAGTACTGCCGATATAGGTACACTTAACCCATTATTTACGATAACGGGTTAGATGTACTTAACCCGTTATCGTCAATAACGGTATAAGTTAACGTATATTGGCAGAACTTCGCCATCTACTTATGCATGTAGCCATAAACTACTGCAAATATAAGTGTGCTTAACCCGTCGTTGGTGATAACGATTTTTGTTAACTTAACCCGTTACCCGTACCAACGGGTTAAGTTGACAAATATTGGCAGCGGTTCATCATGTACAAACCAAGTATTGGCATAGACCAAGTATACTTAAGCCGTTCTTGGTAACGACGGGTTAAGTGTACTTAACCCATTGTCACCAACAACGGGTTATGCAGATGTAATTTACAGACATGGTCTGTACATTTTGAGATGTGTATCAATCTGGTGGAGACAATTGCTGTCCTTGCTGCTGTTTTTTGGAGACTTGTATCATACTTTTTGAGTTTTGTATCAGTGTGAATTGAAGTGTATCAAGGATTTGACCTTCTTGTCTTCTTCTTCTTCTTCTTGTTTTCATCCCATCATGTTTGATGGCCACTGGTCTGTACATGATAGCTATCATGTCATGCACCCCTCCTTCTAATCTTCCCTATAACTGAGCATATTGAGTTCATAACTCAAATGAGAATGAACTCAATGTAGAGAAGAAAGGGAAAAAAATAGAGAGGAGACACTTCAAATAAGTCATTCTCCAAAAAAATTATGAGGAGCCAATCTTTTCTTCTTCTCTTCAAGATAATCTCTTCTTCTTGAAGGGGGGAAGAAGTTTGAGTTATGAAATAAATTTGAGTGCAAAGATGGTCGGCTACAATTGTTGTTCTTGTGTATGAAGATGCAGGAGTAGAGAGACTTGTGCATGAACATTTCAGTGTACAAGTGCATGCTCGGTTTCTCTCAAGTGGTAGGGAGGGCCGCCGACTCTGCCTTTTTTTTCCTTCATTTCCCTTAGTCTTCTTTTTTCTAGCTTTTAGATGTGTTTGCATAAGTAGCAATTGTCCTTCTTTCATACACATTCGTTCTCTATTGTTACACAGAGTGTAAAAATTCTCTGCTTCGTACGATGGAGTAGTGGTGGGTGCCACAGTGTATTCATGCTACTTTTCAGCTTCTTGGCATGCACACCTCACAATCGTGCAACAAATAGTACGAATATGAGGAGTGCGTGTCAAGAAGTTGTCAAGTACTTTGAATATACAGTTACACCCACTACTACGCTATCCCACGAAGCGGAGAATTTTTACCTCTATGTAATAGTAGTGAACTAAATTGTATGCAGGGGAGATAACTGCTACTTATGCAATCAAACAAAGGCAGAATCAGCAGTCCTTCCTATCACTTTGAGAAGAAACCGAGCATGTACTTGTATACTAAATTAATTTCAAATTTTGGAGTAGAGTGTCAAAGGATGACTTTGTAATAACAATTTGCTTTAATTATGTACGCATTCTATTTATCTTCAAACAACTTGTTCTTGCCAGTTTGTAATGCTTGATATATGAATAAATTTGTTGTTGCAAATAGTTTGTTGTAAATGAACAAATTTGTATATGTATCAATAAAAGAAGATATATCTAACACAGATGAAAGTTCATTAAGTTATTTGTTGTGAATGAACAAATATGTATATGTATCAACAAAAGAAGATATAGTCCACAAAGTGGAAAGTTCTGTAAATAAATCTCAACCTAACCCGTCATTGGTAATAGTAATAACGGGTTAGGTGATATAAAACCGTCAACGCCAATAACAGGGTTAAGTGGAGAGATATTGGCCGACCTTCATCCCCTACATGCGAAGTATTGGTTAAGGACTGCCAATATCTATCTCTTTAACCCGTCATTGGTAATAACGGGTTAGGTGATATAAAACTGTTAACGCCAATAACGGGTTACGTGGAGAGATAATGCCCGACCCTACATGTGAAATATTCGTTAAGGACTGCCAATATCTATCTACTTAACCCGTTATTGAAGATGACGGGTTAAGTTATCGTAACCCGTTATCCCCAATAACGGGTTTAGTAGAGAGTATCTGGCATCATCTTTTCTTCAATACTGCGTACATTTTCACTATTTTCGACAATATAGATATATCATCCACAAAATACACAATCTCCCACACAAATAATAAATCTGTTCACATCGGCATCCAGACAATTTTCATTACCAAATAATTCACAAACAGATCGACTTGCCCAAATTGCACACATCTTCAAAATTCACAAATTTCGACATAAATAAACATTCGCTACCCAAATACAAGATCAAAATCCATAGCAACATATGCAGTTCACAAATACACAAAATAAACTGACATACAGAGATTACACTCAGATTAAATACATCATTAATTTACTTGTACCAAACAGATTCATTCAATTAACCACATATATACAATCCAAAAGCAACAAATTTTTCAACGCATTGCTTCTTTCTATTGGGCGCGTTTTTTTGTTTCATTCCGGACCTACACCAAAAAAAATATATATATATATATAAGTTAATAATCGAGTCGAAATTAATAATTATCTGCACAAAAAATATAAAATTCAGCAATTATTCGGTGATTATCTTGAAAGTTTGATATGACATACATATTACTAAAAAACCCCCTAGCACGAACCTTCGCCTTCGTCATCATCACTCTTTACAGCGTTTGGAGCTTCTTCATTCCCTACCGATCCACTAAATAAGGAAGAAGAATGAGTTAGTACCGACTACAATAAGTTTATATTCATTGAGTTCAATTAACAAATACAAAATCTCTGATATAATACCTTGCTACATTTTTTGGGCAATTCCGTGAATCGTGACCTATGACACGAAGGCATGTCCTGCAAAGTCTTGGCCTCTTCGTTTTTTGACATTCTCTTATAGACTTCAACCATTTTCCTTTAGGCCTCCCTTTTGTGGTGCACTGCGCAGGGTCACCTACATGTGCATGTGCATGTGCATGTCCACCACTCTCAGGTTGTGCGCTACCTTCGTGTGGTGTGCTGTTCACTGACTCAATATTAGCAAAGCCTTCGATTCCCTTCAGCATGTGGTCGAGCATGTACTTGTATCCTCGCTCTGAAGAACAACCAAGATCGACCAAATGTCTTGAGTGCATAGTCAGTTCACAATAACGAGAGGCAAAATTGTCGCCCATACTATTGGGAACCGGTATACTGCTTTTTCTCAGTTGATCCCTAGTCCATCGCCTACAAATATATTGTTCGGGTAGTGCGGTGTGATCTGTGAACCAAATAACTGCCAGTAGATGTTTGCAGGGAATGCCTACGAAGTCGTACATGGAACAAGGGCATTTAGCAATTTCAGTAATTTTACAATAAGAAATCACCCTCCCCGGTTCTGAATTTTCACAAACTGTTACAGAATAAGCTGTACTATTCGGTGTATCCATACTCGCAATTAAACTCACATTAAGTAATAAGCTTTTGACAACTTCTTGTTGAAATTTGTAGAAAATCTTCAAAGTGTATGTTCCTGCCATTTGTGACTCCAATGCCCATTCGGTCTTCAATTTTGGCCGCTCCTCGCAATTACGATGTGTTTCTTTAAGTTCATCGTGTCTTTGTTTTACTAAGAGTCGGTCAAAGATGACGGCAAATTCATGTAATGAGTACGTTTTATGAGTATGGTGCTTCAAGGATGAATGTAGCGATTCGCTACGTTGGGTACTCACTATGTGGGTTTAGTTTGACACGAACGAAAGCTTTGCAATCCGTTCTAGAAGTTGTACCTCGTCTAGTTTCATTATGATTATTCGGTGACTCCCCGGCTTTATTACAAACATATGATTTATTCACTACATCGTTTTCCTTATATTTATTTCCACCCTTACGCATAGAGAATCCTGCACATTTACAATATGATGAATAAAATTTTTCTACTTCCTCACGAGTGGGAAATGTCATACCAATCTTCGGTTTTAGGTTCTCGTCAACATGAGGAAGATACTCGCTAATTTGTTGTGCACGAACATATTTCTCTCCGGCAACAGAACTTCCTTCGAAACTTCCATATCTAAGAAATCGTGAAAAGGAGAACAGTTAGGGGTACTAAACCATTGTGCATGGTGTTTTTATAAGTGCGCAAGTGACAACAACTTGTAAAAGTCAGTTTCCACTAACGGTTCGAGAAATACGGCTGTGTATCACTTTATTTGAGTTTTTTTCAACCAAAAGCGATACACGGCCGTATCTCTCTAACCGTGAGTCCAAATTGACTTATACAAGTTCTGGTTGCTTGTACTACATGAGATCAACCAACTTGCAAAGTTTCTTATTTTTTGGAGGTGGTTTGAAGTGTTTTCAAATCTAACCGCGCTTAGAAAATATTCTGACTCTAAAACTTCTAAAAAAATAAACTTGAGAAAATCGCACAAACGGCATCCGAAAATTATAAACCTTTCCGACTTGGTCGGATTCACGTAGGGCAAGCCACCCAAGCTTGTAGAAGCGAGTTTCGAGTCGCAGTTTGCGAGATACGGCCGTGTACCGCTAAACTTGGTTTTTTCCAACCGAAAGCGATACGCGTTCGTATCTCTCGAACCATGAGTCGAAACTCACTTCTATAACTTGGGGAGGCTTCTCGTAGGGGACACCAACCAACTCGCAAGGTTTCGTATTTTTTGAGGTCGTTTGAAGGGTTTTCTAATCTAACCGCACTTAGAAAATCTAAGTCAAAAACTTCTCATTTGAGGAATTGAAGAAAACCACCCAAACGGGAATCGAAAATTATAAAACTTTCCGACTAGGTCCGATTTACGTAGGGCAAGCCACCCAAACTTGTAGAAGCAAGTTTCGAATCACGGTTTGCGAGATACGGCCGTGTACCATCTTTAGTTGTTTTTTTCCAACCAAAAGCGATACGCGGCCGTATCTCTCGAAACGTGAGTCGAAACTCACTTCTACAACTTGGGGTGGCTTCTCGTAGGGGACACCAACCAGCTCGCAAAGTTTCGTATTTTTTGGAGGTCGTTTGAAGTGTTTTCTAATCTAACCGCACTTAGAAAATTCTAAGTTAAAAACTTCTTATTTGAGGAATTGAAGAAAATCACACAAACGGCATCCGAAAATTATAAAACTTTTTCACTAGGTCGAATTCACGTAGGGCAAGCCACCCGAAGTTGTACAAGCGAGTTTCGAGTCACGGTTCGGGAGATACGGCCGTCTACCGCTTTACTTGGTTTTTTTCAACCGAAAGCGATACGCGGCCGTATCTGTCCAACCGTGAGTCAAAACTCACTTCCACAACTTGGGTTGGCTTCTCATAGTGGACACCAACCAACTCACAAAGTTTCAAATTTTTTGGAGGTCGTTTGAAGGGTTTTCAACACTAATCGCACTTACAAAATTCTAAGTGAAAACCTTCTCATGCGAGGATTTGAAGAAAACCGCACAAATGGCATCCGAAAATTATAAAACTTTCCGACTTGGTCGAATTCACGTAGGGCAAGCCGCCCGAACTTATAGAAGCGAGATTCGAGTCACGGTTCGGGAGATACGGCCGTGTACCGCTTTACTTAATTTTTTTTCAACCGAAAGCGATATGCGGCCGTATCTCTCGAACCGTGAGTCGAAACTCGCTTCTACAAATTGGGGTGGCTTGTACTACGTGAGACGAACCGACTCGCAAAGTTTCGTATTTTTTTACAGGTCGTTTGCAGGGTTTTCAACCATAACCGCACTGAAAAGTTTCTAACTAATTTTGTATATACAATTGTAATCTACAAATTACTAACGCAAGCAACAGAATTCGGCAATTGAATATACTTGAAGTCAACACGATTCTACATCTAAAATCTACTAATGCATATAAATTTTTCCTCAATTTGTAAATAATTTACTACACACAAATTGAAAAAAAAACACAAATATAGATTATTGAGGTAAAAAAATAAGTCTATTCCTTACAAAATAGGTCCAAATCAAGCCAAACGATCGATTCGGAGGAGAACTAGGGTTTGTATTCCGTTTCGAAGAGGGGATGAGAGAGTAGGGTTTCGATCTTTGGAGTTGGGAGAGAAGAGGGGGAGTGGACGGAGAAGTCGATCAAGTCTTCTTCGGAGCTAGGTTTTTTTTGCCGTTGAGTTCGTCGAAGAAACAAAAAGGAGCGAGGGAGAAATCGCCGAAGAAGACGAACTGAATGGAAATACAAATGAATATAGATAGCCTTAACCCGTTCTTGGGAAGGACGAGTTAAGGCTATTTTTTTAAATAAAAATTTGCCTTAACCCGTCGTTGGGGATGACGGGTTAAGGCAAAATTTTATTAAAAAAAATATGGGCCGTTGGATCTTCGATCCAACGGTCCAGATCAAAGTTCGCACGGGTCTGTGCCAACAGACCCGCTTCCGACCCGTTTGCAACGGAAGAAAGCTGAAGAAAGCTCATATATATATATATATATATATATATATATATATATATATATATAAAAGGACATCCTCATCCTCTAATTATTGATATTGTTCATCTAAAAATCGTACACTTGAATATGATGTACATTGTAAATGCCAACTTGCAGAGAAAATTCAATACTTGTTTATCTTGATAAAAATCAACCCCCCCCCCCCTACACACACACACACACACCCACCCCCCCACCTGAATTGATATATATACATATATGGGTAAAAGGAATATGAGCAACTCGCTTATATAGTAAATGAGCAATTGATTATTTGCAGAGAAAATTCAATACTTGTTTATCCTGATAAACCCCCCCCCCCCCCCCCCCCCCCCCCCCCCCCCCCCTACACAAACCTGAATTGATATATACATATATAGGTAAAAGGAATATGAGCAACTCACTCATATTCTAAATGAGCAATTGATTATCTGGCATGCATGTGATACATTGGACAATTAATTCTTTTAAGATTTTTTCAATCACATGTATGCCACATCATTAATTGTTTATTTACTAAATGAGCAAGTTGCTCATACTCCTTTTTCCTACATATATTATAACTATTAAATATAAATATGAATAGTGAGAGAGATATAGGTTTGTATTTATAGGTTCATATTCAGAAGGTATCCGTTCCATCTCTGCCACTCCGAATGTCTATAATTTAGTGTCTTTAGCAGCAGAAGGGGTTTTGACATGTTTTTGATCATGTTTGTCTAATTGTATTGAAATATTCATAAAATGTATGATTAAGAAGCACGGTTTTTTTTTATATATATACCACTTTTCGAAACTATTTGCAGAAAGCTGACTCTTACCAAGGTAATTGCGCTCGTGGACTCAACAACTGATCGCCGTTCCAAACTGTGAGTTTAGTTATTTTATGCTCGCCGCTGGGACATAACAAGTTTAGTGCAAATTTTTTGGTAAACTCGTCATTCCAAACGTTGAGTTTAGTTCAAAATTTTCAATGAAAACTCGCCGCCCCCAACGACGATGATATTTATATTAGACTCGCTGTTAGGAACAACGAGTTTAGTTCAAAATTTTCAATGAAGACTCATTGACGAGAACATTTAACTAGACTCGCTGTTGGAAATGGCAAGGTTGTAGAAAATTTCACAGAGAGTGAAAAATTCTGTTGGACTTGTTGAATTTCCGAAAAAAAACTTCATAGAATTTTTTTTACAACTAAACATGTCGTCCCAATAACGAGTCTAGTGTAAATGTCCCGTTGGGAACGGCGAGTCTTCTTTGAAAAGTTTGACCTAAACTCGCCGTTTTCAACAGCGAGTCTAGTATAAATGTCATTGCCGTTGGGAACGACGAGTCTTCATTGAAAATTTTGAACTAAACTTGCCGTTGGGAACAAGAAGTTTCTTTAAAAAAAAAAGCTATACTCGATGTGTTCCAACAGCAAGTATGAAACAACTAAACTCGCTGTTAGGAACGGCGAGTTTAGTTGTTGAGTCCACGAGCGCAAATACTTTGGTAATTGTCCTATTTCTTCAAATAGTTTCAGAAAGTGGTATATAAAAAATAATAATTCAAAAAGCCATTTTTTAAAAGAAAATATGGAATATGGCTACACTGTTTCATTAATTAGATATTAACAAAATAAACCCAAAGGACTGGGCCAAAGTACAAACTACGTGCAGAAAATAAAACTTGATGCTACATGACCCCTACAGATACCAAGCAATCCCTCCAACATATCCTGATGGGTGGACCGACAAACCGATAGTCTTCCACCCTATCGAAGACGACGAGCTGCTGCAGCTCCCCTAAAACTGTAAAGGACCCCATAATTCAATAAACACTTTATAGCTATGTTCAATAGACCTGATGAAGAAAGAAAAATGTTTTGGTCATCACCACCTCTTAGTTCACCTATTAGCGTACACTAGTAAATACACGTGCATTGCACGTCTAAATAATATTTTTTATATTCTATTTATCTATATTATAATTGGAGAAGCACGTACGGAATATGTAAAATAATAAACTAACATTCACTGTTCATGATCATTTTCCCACGGGGCAGGTGCAGAGAGAGGGAGATGAAGAGAGTAGGGTTTTTGGTTTTTTTGAGAGATAGGAAGAGGGTAATAAATTTGAACATGTACTGTACGTATTTTATTGATTTATATTCTAGAGTTTAATTAAACATACGTTGCACGGATTGGGATATGGACAAATTATACTAAGGCCTTCTCTCATTATAGTAGTAGAGATATAGTATGTAAGTCAAAGAATACGGATACACGTACGATGGACTCATCTCTCCATCTTACTGTCTATTTGCCTTCTAACTATAAGTTTTCTTTTTCTGCCATGTTTATAATAAAAAAAAGCAAGATTATTTTTTTCGTGGTTTCTTGCTTGAAGATGTGCCAGTTCTGTTCTTGCCAACTATGTCTATGAAAACTGGCAATCACAGTTAAGTAGGCAACTGAACTTGTCCTTTTTGTTTTGTTTTGGGAGAAAACTGACATCATACTTACCTGAGCCTTTTATAATGCAAATGGAGAGTGGGACATGTTAAAGGTTATTGTTTAATTAAAAACTTATCAATCCCAGAAGGCAAGTAATGACGTGTGACTAAATACTTTCTCTTAAATTATTATTATTATTTACATCCCGATGCACATGTTAATAAAAATAATAATAAGAAAACTCTGACGTAGTGTTAACTTAAACCTGAAACTTCTATCATATTGGTTATGTACGTACACTATCCACATTGATCGATTTACAAATGACACTAAGGTCTTCTCCTATTAGAGATTAGAGATTAGAGATTAGAGATTAGAGTTGTGTAATTATAGAAAATACTTAAAAATGAGTAACTAACTACTATCTCTTAATTAAAAAATGGTATAAAAAAATTGGATTTTTTTCTACAATTCTGAAAAAACCAATATATATGTAGAAATAGATGAAGATTTAGAGATTTAAGAAATAAATCTCCATACAAACTAAGCCCAACTAGAATAAGCCGGCCAAAGTACTAATTTAAAAAACAAAAGCTAAAAAAATAAAATTTGGGGGCCCTTAAAAAAATATTACGTGCAAAATACGTATATATAAATATAAGGGAAAAAAATATTTGGGGGCCCATAAAAATGTGCAAAATTCGGGGGCCTGAGGCAACCACCTCGCCCGCGTCAAGGCAGGGCCGGCCCTGCTCTTCAGTCAAATGATATTGCTTAAAGGAGCAATAGATCATTGATGGATATGGTGCAATCTATGCTTGTTAGTTCTGGTGCTCTTGGTAATTTGTGCGGTGAAGCCATTATGATTGTTTGTTATATTTTGACTACGATTCTCCATAAGACAACCAATAAGAACCCTCATGATTATTGGAAAAATATATCGCCTAGAATTAGTCATCTTGTTTGGGGTTGTATAGCAAAATGGTAATCCCAGGCCTAAGAAGAGGAAATTAGGATCCAAAACTGTAGATGCCATATTTATTGGATATGCTAAAGATAGTAATGTCAATAAATTTATAGTTATCCATTCCGACGTTAGTGAGATCTCTAATAAATGTATTATAAAATCTAGGAATGCTACCTATTTTGAGAATAACTTTCCTTATAAAATTAAGATCCCTAGTCTACCAACAGATCATTCTTCTAGCTCTTCTCTTGACATTCCTAGCACATCCGAACCTAGCACTTCCTTACCTTTGAGCCTGAGTGTGAACCTGAACTTAGAAGTAAGAGAGATAGAGATGAGAAAGACATTAGTGAATATTATTTTGTGTACCTTATAAAAAGTGAGCCATCTACTTGTATTGATGCTATGTCTAGACCTAATGCTCCATTTTGGAAGGAAGCTACAGATAGTGATCTTAGATTTATTATAGAAAACCAAACTTGGTATCTTACTGATCTATTATGGTTGTAAAACCACAGGTTGTAGATGTATATTTAAGAAGAAATTGAAAGTTGATGGTTCAATTAATAAGTTAGTAGCTAAGGGTTATACACAAAAGAAATGTATTGATTATTTTGACACTTACTCTCCTATTGTTAGAATTACTACTATAAGAACTAGAAGAATAATGGTGAGTCATTTGCTCAATTAAAATATTCACAAATGGTTGGATTATAGTGATATATCTCGAATAGAAGTAAACCTGACATTGCATATGCTGTGAGTGGACTCAGTAGATATATTCATAATCCCTGTAAAGAACATTGGCATGCATTAGGTTAGATAAAGTTTTTAAATATTTATGTCGTACATTGAATTATGCATTATTGTATACTGGATATCTCGACATATTGAAGGCATACTTTAATACCAGTTAGGAAACATATTCACATGATGTGAAATCCACTTATGAATATATGTTGTTGTTAGGTGGGGTTACTGTCTCATGAGGTTTTGTGAAACAAACGTGATTGCTAGAAGCACCATGACAGCATAGCTTATAACTCTTTAGACTGGTTGCTCAGAAGCAGGATGGATCACAGATTTACTTACTGATTTATCATTGTGTAGTTCTATACCCACTGTTCCTGCGTATTGTGATAATAAATTTGTTATTGACTTGTTGAAGCAGGATATTATAAATGACGAATTAGATAGATATCTGCAAATAAGGTACAAATCACTCAAGGGGTTGTTTTCTCATTATGTGACCCTAGATTATGAGAAGTCGGAGCAGAATCTTTCTGCTCATCTAACTAAAGGTCTCTCTAGAACTAAGATCCTAGAGTCATCGAGTGGGATGGGGTTAAGCCCATAAAGTGGTCATCAGTAGCAACCCTAATTCATCGATTGAATGCATCCATAAAAGTTCAAAGGCTACAAACAAGCTAGACTGGTGATCCCGTGGAAGCACTAACTTTACTTTGGGGTAATACCTAGGCACATTTACTCCAACCCCATTTCTATGGTGATATAATTCTCATATATG
This sequence comes from Hemerocallis citrina, assembly GCA_017893485.1. Taxonomy (NCBI): domain Eukaryota; kingdom Viridiplantae; phylum Streptophyta; class Magnoliopsida; order Asparagales; family Asphodelaceae; genus Hemerocallis; species Hemerocallis citrina. The sequence continues at coordinate 98,077,568 of CM030367.1, forward strand.
TGGATATTATAGGATGGGTTTTATACTCTTAATAGGGCAGGATCTCTGCGAGGTGTTGTCCATTGCACCTCTTGGGGACTTACCTACATGAGAGTTGTTGTATGGCCGCAACCGTGGAGTTAGGGCTGCTCCCTAGAACTCTCATGAGTGGTACAGAGTGCATGGCCATAATAGTGCCAACCCGTGTGACGCACAAATACTCTATACTATGTGTACTCTTACGGAGACCTGGCCAAAGGGCCTAGTTCTAGGCATAGCCCACTATGATTTCCTCAGGTTATAGTAATTGTTCTGGGTGTAAGTTTAAGGCCATAAACTACTTACATTGAATACATAGTATAAAATGCTCAACTATAACTTTCTTTGACATATTTATGTGATATATCTATTTAACAAACTTTCTTCATTTGAATTTCCTTCTTAGGTATTCCAATTGCAAAAGTGAAATTGAAATGAAATTAAGCATAATCTTAATGAAAGTTTTTCATTGTGATAATTGTTGGTTTAGTGGAGTTCTCAATGTTGCATTGAATCTCCCTAACCCAGTGCATTGTTCCCTCATGTAAGTTAGAGGCTAAGTTTATCTCCATTGCTTTGTTGGGAGACAAAATCGTCAACAACTAACCGTCTTTGGGTTATGTGAAGCCACCCTAAGCCACCACATAGTCATAGTAGTCCACACACCTGCACTTGTTCACTCTCACACACACTTTTCCAACGGCTATTTGGCCCCTTCACTCTACAATATATTAGGGGCTCATCTAGAAAAGAAAATACAACCAAAGAAAATTAAGAACATGCCCTTAAACTCTCATATATCTTGTGTCTATTATTTTCTCTTTTTTACATACAAAGTTGAGCATTTGAATGAGTTAGATTAGATCATTTTTGTTTTCCACTTATTCGTGCCAAGAGGAGACTATAGTTTGATTAGGGGGTTGTACCACTAGGGAGTGTCTTGCCACTAAACCCTCACACGTAAGGTGGCGATAATTCCTTAGGGAAGTGAATACACACCTCACATCTGATAGGCTGAATACTTAAACCTCTATCTCATTTCTATTTCATTCATTTACTTGTTTTAATCATAATTTTGTTGCTGAAATTATCACTATTTATGAATTAGATCTTACACATATTGTGCATATGATCGCTCCATGAATAAATTAAAATTTGATGAATATTATACTATTTTAAAATTAAATTATCCAACCATTACCATGAAAGGATTATAAGAGATGCTCCTTGTTAAAGATTAGATTGCAAATTGGTTGACAATACACGTCGCAGGTCAAACAATTTATTTATTTTGAGTAATGTTGATGCTAATTTCTGTGTGGGAGCAAAGAGATATTGTGAACTCTTTTAACAATAACAATAATGATCTGACATTTACTTCTTACCGATGTTGACCATCGTAAACCGCTCTTGACTCTTAGATCTGATTATCGGGGATAGATGTGTTCGCTCTCGTGGACCTGCAAAATAGTCTGAAACGCCAGAGTTGGCCCTGGCGACAGACCCTTTGACTCCCAAGTCAGAAAAATCAGAAGATATGAGGAGTTTTGCGAGCAGAATTCGCAATCACCTGGTTTTTAAAAAAAGGTCAAAATGTATGTATAGTTGTTGGGGGGGGCGGGGGTGGAGTTTCAAGATATTGTATTTATCTTTACTTCCCAACATTTTGATAAGATTGGTTACACTCTCCCATGTAAGATATCGAGTTAAGAATCTTCTCTTGATAAAGAGAGAATTTTCAAACCCTCTTTTATGCATGGAAAGATAGAAGTAGTTACCCTCTACAGATATGGGGTTTAAACTAATTTCTTCGGATTAACCTGGACTCCATTGTGTTAGAATTGCTTTGGCAGCCTCTCATTGCAAGCCAGATCGTCGATTGGCCAAAAAGTGGCCCGACTTCTTCTGTCGGGACTATATTGCTAAAAATTACCATTTTACCCCAAAGAGCTTCAGGATTCGTGCCAAATTTGAACTTTCCAGGTTTGGTTCTATTTTTAACTATATCGCAAGACCCCCACTTATGAAGACTAGTTCCACAGCCTTCGAGGAGTAATTTTTCTGTTCACAGTGGTATACAAAACTTATCGGAGTTTTCAAGGATGTAGGAAACTTTCCTGGGTTCTAAAGGAGCTGCTCTGACTTTCTAAAGCATGATGTGAATATTTGCAAGTGTACAAAATCGCAACAAGTAGTATAGTTAAGTGAATAGAGTGTCGAACCCACAGAAATTAATTATTTTATTGAGTACCGATATAATTAGATGAATCAATATTTGGATAATCGAAATTAATAAATGATAAAACAACTAAATTAATTTAATCTAATTAAAGCTAACTAAATTAGTGAAGAGAGAGTGGGCTGTGAAATTCTTGTAATTTGTTAATGGCAAAATTAATTCTAAGGCTTTTGACTTCACCTAGTTTATCACACACAATTTATAACTCCTTATGAATAAAAATATTATTTTTCCAAGTTGTAAACCAAAATCCCAAAATTATTCAATACTATCTCTCAACAGTATCAAATTTATTCTCAACTAATTATTTGCCTTAGTTCATTCACAAATTAATTGAAAATTCATTAAAATCTATGGATTTCTTAATGGTCACATTCTCCTATAATGGTGTTTAATTTTTATTAACCACAAATTACCAGTTCGGTCTCTTCATGATTTAAAAGATCATACAAATGTCTATCCACCAATTGTATGCATTAATAATAAAAATCAACACACAACCATGGAAAAATAAAACAATAATAAGAAATTAAACTTGTGTTCTCAAGAACTAGGCTACATCTTAGCCCTAGAAAAGTAAAATTAGTTCATAATCAATTTGCAACTAACAAAAATTGTTTGGGATTGCATTGTAAAAAAATTAGAGAAGAAGAGATACAAAAAGATATAAAAATATTGCAAACCGAACTCCTAGAACCGAGCCTAAGCCATCTCTCTCTTCTGTCTCTGTCTCAAAAACCGAGTCACTGAGTCAGAAGATGCGTCGCCACGTCAGCCGAAGTCAATGCCAGCAGTCACGTGCGCCTGCTGTCTGCGTTGCCTCGGAAGCCGTGCCGAAGTCCACGTCAGCACAGCAGAGGCGTCTGGGTCCCGCCTCTGTTATGCTGCTGTCTCTCTCTTTCCTTGTTTGTTTCGAGCCGCATGCCAGAAGAAGAGGAAGGAAACCGCCACGTCACGTCTGTTGCCACGTCAGCGCCTGTCAAATCGCTGAGTTGGCATCTCGGAAAGCACGCCCAGACACGCTTTCGAAGTCGCTGTCTGCGCTGCCTCGAACCGCATGCGCAAGACCAGGACGTCCCACGTCACATGTCAGATGTCTCCCTCTCTCTCCTATTAAAATATTCTCTTTTTTTTTCTTTTGTTAGCCGTCACCTCTTGGGAACTCGTGTTCCGCCTTGGTATGTATTTATAAGCGAACGGAAGGGAGAATTAGGGTTTGCTCTTTGCAGAAAATCCCCTCCTTTTCATTTATTTCCTTCCTTCTTTAACTTGATCTTTATTTCTTTTTTCTTCTTCTTCTCTTTCCTTTTCTTGCAAACACACAAAAAATAATACCAGAAATTAGCATTTTTAAAAATAAAATTAATTAGTTTAAAATTAATTAAACTAACTAAAAATTATATTAGCTCATTTCAACCCTTTAAAAATTATTTATCGCACTTTTAGCTCAATTAGCAAATTAAGATTCAACAAAACAATAAAAATTTAATAAATCAACAGCTTTGCTTTGTTTGTTGATTTATACCAAAAATCTTCACTTTTTGCATCAAAAATCTTATTTCTTTAAAAATAATTAATTAATTGAAATCTTATAGAAATAAGATGAATTATACACAATATAAACGAAAACAAGCAATTTTAATAGCTAAATGAGTACAAATATTTATATAAAAATTAGACACATCAAAGCACCCAGAATGATTCTCAGAATTTTCTGGATTTGTTGAGATTTTTCCTATTTTTTAATCATTTTTTGGAATTTTAATTAATTAATCTAAATTTGTATTTAATTTCTAGAATTTAAAATTATTTTTTCTAAAATTAGGTTCAATAATACTGCTTATCCCAGTGAGTTTTAAGGACCCACCGTACTGAATTTTCAACTATTTTTTAGAACTCTTTAAAATAATTTTCCACATATTTTTTATTTTTTCGAGAATTTTTAATTATTTTTCTAAAAATTATAATTAATAAAAGGAATTTAATTAAAAAAAATCATATCCGCGTAGATTTTGAAGCGATCTCTAGCGTCGCGATTTGTGAGGAGATCTAACGGCATTGGGGGCCCCAAGCAACCCCCTCCTCGGATGATGAAATCTGAACCGTGGAGTTCGGGGTCCCACGTGGGGCCCACTGTCAGTGAGAGGGCTCTGATAGGTGGGTCCAACCTGCCACATCTGCACCCATTTTTTTTAAAAAAAAATCTTGCTTTGCATGTGCCATCAAGGAGAGTGTAGTTTGGAGATACCAAAGTCGTCCATCACGTGCGGAGCAGATTGCGAGGAGATCGAATGGCAGCGGGAGCGTGAGGCAATCCACCTCCTCGGACGACCAAAATTGTGCCGAGATAGGATGGCAGCGGGAGTGTGAGGCGATCCACCTCCTCGGACGACCAAAATTGTACCGAGGAGGCCGGGGACCCACGTATAGCCCACCTGTCAAAGAGAGGGAGAAGGTGGGCCCACTTGCCAGGTCACCCAACCACATTGGTAGTAGGCAACTGTTGTTGGGGCCCACTTGCCAAATCAGCATGGGGCCCACCTGCCACGACAGCAAGGGACGACGATGAGTGGGTCCCACCCTACGGGGTAGCGGAAAGGTGGGGCCCACCTGAGTGCCACGTCATCAGCCACGTTAGCACTTCTTCTCCCTCACTTTTTTTGAACCAGACACATGCAGCGCACGTGCCACCCGCATGGCGTGTGCACGTTCAACGCACGTGCTTCTCTTTCCCTTATTTTCTTTTCTCCTTTTTTTAACCAGACATGTGTGGCGCACATGCTTCTCCTTTCCTTCTTTTTTTGCTCTTGCACGCAGCTGCGGTATAACGAACATTCACGGTGTAATGGAGGTGCAATTTGGGTGTATGTCCCCTTGTTCCGAAGGGGATTCGAATATTTACAAATATTGTTCAGAAGTTGGTTAAAGAATTGTTCGCCTTTAGGGTCAAAACAGGTCTGCAATGTCTCTGCATCTGCAGAGTTGAGAAGATGAGCTACACAGAGGACTTAGACACGAAGAAGCTTCGAAAAGGAGCCTCACCCCCGGAAATCTATGAAGAAGAGCTTCGCCCCTGGGGAGTTACGAAAAGAATTTTCAACATCGGGGAGCTACGAAGAGGAGTTTCTCCATCAGGGGAGCCACAAAGAGCTTCGATGTGGATGAGCTACAAAGAGTAGTATTGTCCTCGAAAAGCTAAGAAAGGGAGCATTACCATCGGAGGAGCAACAAAGAGGATCTTCACCACGAATGAGCTACAATGAATCACTTTTCCATGTACAAAGAGAAGCTTCACCAGGGATGAGCTACAAAGAGGAGTTTTGCTCCCGCGAAGCTTCACTTTCGGGGAACTACAAAGAGGAGCTTCGGCATCGGGAATACAAAGAGTAGCTTTCACACCGGGAAGCTAAGAAGAGGAGCTTCGCCATGGAGGAGCTTCGGTGCCGGGGAGCTACAAAGAGGAGCTTCTGTATCGAGGTAATTACAAAGAGGAGCTCTGCACTTGCTCGTTCGCAAGTTACTTAAGCAGTGTCGAACCAAGTATTGGACTCCAAACTTATTGTTTGAGGGGGTGAACGAATTGTAGGAGAAATTATGAATGCTGAGCCCTGCTCCGCACTTGCTTGTTCGCTAGAGACTAAAGTGGCGCAAAACTAAGTATTTGACTACAAACTTGTTTTTTGAGGGGGTTAACAAGTTGCTCAGACTCTCCCAATTCAGCAGCCAGAATCCATTAGGATATATCTGAACGATGTCGAAGACTTGGTTCGGTATGGGTTGCAACCTTCCTCGCCAAGTCGACCAAAGATTCGGATAGATAAGACGCAGTGTGTTTTGACGGTCAATGACCTGCCGCTAATTCGAGTGAACTACTTCATGGGACTGGAGTTTGAGCTGATGATTCTGAACCCTGATCTCCCCCAGTTGACTAGTTGGCCCCTTGCTACTGCATGTTTCCTGCAGATGCCTTCAGCTTGAGGTTGCGGCTGCCGCTGCACCCGTTCATCAAGAAAGTGCTGAATTGGGGGAGCCGGAGTCCGATCCAGTACGGCCCAAAATCTTGGAAGCAGCTCGTGTGCTTCATGTTGCTTTGTGAGGAAAGGGGAGTGCCTTTGAAGCTGAAGTACTTCCAAGCCTTGTTGGGGGTCAGTTCGTCGGGAGAGCACGAGGGAATATACTACATAACATTTTGTCCCCACAAGAAGGTAGTCCATGGGCATCCGGATTCCATAGATGGATGGAAGGAGAAATACTTCATCTCGAAATCAGGTGCGTTGGAAAATTCCCACGATCTGGAATTTTTACAAGCCGAATCACAAGCCTCCGAAGAGAAAAGACTTGATGGACAAAGAGTGGGCCGATGTGGATCGGATCGTCGCTGACAACAACATCGGCTGGCCGAACGTGACTGAGAGGCATCTGGGTAGGATCAGACTGAGACCCATTGACCCTTATGTGTTTTTCGTTTCCTTTTTTGTTCAACTTTTTTACCTTCATTCATATGGTTCTTTTTCTTCTTTTGCAGCAATGGATGATGTAGCTATCGACGCAAGGAGGGCCCAACTGGCCAAGCATAGGGCTGCCGACCAGGCGAAGTAGTGGAAGAGGTCCTCTCAGGAGGGCTCCGAAGGGACTTCACACCCGAAGTCCAAGATGCAGTGGGCCCTCTCATTCGCCGGGACCCCAATCTCTGCGAAGGAGGCACCGTGATCGAGTAACCTTAGGGTTACAGACGTGTTGAGGAATGGCATCCTGCCCATCCTGTAATGCCCCAGGCCCTTGCTCAAACAAATTCTAATAACTGCCCACTACAGGCTGCCTCACAAAATGTGTCCGGACTGTTTGGTGCCTTTTGATCATGGGCAATCCTATATATACACACCCAGTCTCCTATTCAATTCCGTTGAGAGATCTACCAACACCTCACGTGAGCACCACCCTCCTACATGCAACAGCCACTTCTCACGTGTAATATGCAAGACCGGGCCAACCCAAACTAATGCAGTCATGTATTCTTCACTTTCCAATTTAATTCCATACTCAAGCCCCCATATACCAAACCTATAGGACAACTACCACTATTATATATATATATCTATAGGACAACTACCACTATTATATATATATATATATATATATATATATATATATATATATATATATATATATATATATAATGCTCAGTTGAAAATGCAAATGTTATGAAAACTCGTGAAAACCACCTAGGACGTTGTTGGGAACAACGACTTTTATAACCTAGGCTGTTGTTCCCAACAATGGCCTAGGTTGTTTTCACATTTTCAATGCTACAATAGTGTTTTCAATGGAGCATTGCATTATATATATATACTAGATTTGCCCATGGGCACGTACCTACGGCACATCTTCAGAACGATACAGCATATGAAAAGCCTTGTAAACAGTAAATCAACAATTATGTAGCTCAATTTTGAATAGTATGGCAATAGTTAGTTGTAAATAAAAGTCCATGTTTCCATAAGTGTGTGTGTGAGTGTGTGTGTGTGTGTGTGTGTGTGTGTGTGTGTGTGTATAGAGAGAAAGAAGGAGTGATAATTAAATAAACTAGTAATTTTCACGTGCGATGCACGTCTTAATAAATATAGTTTTCTAAAATAAAAATTTAGACATAATCTGGATTTGAACTTAGAACCTCCTTTATAATAGTTATGCACGTGTATTGCACGGGTTGGTAGATTGACAAAACATTTACAAATGACACTAAGGTCTTCTCCCATTATAATATTAGAAATAGGAGTATTTCTTAGTTTTTAAAAATAGTGGGGATATATGCTAATTTTCACATTTTAAATGGGGGCATTTGCTAAAATATCCCTTTTTTAGGAGCTGCACGTGCATCACACGGGTATGTTTGGTGGATTTAGTTTGCCGTATATTGCATATGTTTACTCAGTTACAAAATTAGGGTTTGTTTGTTTACAACCCCAATTCTCCCATTAAAATAGTAGAGACAAATAAAGGAGTTGTTTTGGGGGGATTTGAATTTGAGTTTTGGGGGAAAAACGTTTTTTTTTTTTTTGGGGGGGGGGGGGGAATGTGTTTTGTGAGGTTGGGGGGGAGGGGGGGGGGGGGGGGGGGGGGGTGGGGAATGTGTTTTGTGAGGTTAGGTATAGGCCTTTGATTTTGGGGGAATTGAAGGAGAGCCACTTGATAGCTTTTTTTGTGTTTTATTATTATTATTATTATTATTATTTATTTTATTTATATATATATATATATATATATATATATATATATATATATATATATATATATATATATATATATATATATATATATATATATATATATCCTCTTAAGTATGGGGTGTTCCACACACCCCCTTAAGAACTCAGCGTCCTCGCTGAGTCCGGAACTTGCAACCTGATCCAAGATCCCTTCCAAGCTGATGTAGAGTAGAGTACCCTGATTCTGCTAGATGTGCAGCCCTACTCGGAACTCTGGTTACCCACTAGTGTATATCTACTAGCTCCATCTCAGGCGTACCTTTAACCCACCCTTACCCGCGATCGGTGTCGAAAGTCACCTCTGATACCTTTTGTAATGCCTCCGGTCCCTACTCAAACAAATTCTAACAACTGTCCACCACAGGCTGCCTCACAAAAGGTGTCCGGACTATTTGGTGCCTTTTGATCATCGGTAATCCTATATATACACACCCAATCTCCTATTCAATTCCGATGTGGGATCAATCTACCAACACCTCACGTGAGCACCACCCTCCTACATGCAACCACCACTTCTTACATGCAACATGCAAGACTGGGCCCACCCAAACCAATGCAGCCACACATTCTTCACTTTCCAATTTAATTCCATACTCAAGCCCCTATAGACCAAATCTATATGCCAACTACCACTATTATATATATATATATATATACACACACACACACACACACTCTCTCTCTCTCTCTCTCTCTCTCTTAAGTACGGGGTGTTACACGTCCACCCCACAGCCCAGGAGTTCACGGGCAGAAAGGGGCTTAGACCATGGGCTCCCAACTGGGCTCTGAAGGTGACTGATATGCTGACCGAGGGGCCGATAGCAATCGAGGTGGTGGAACACCTAACCATGCCTCGCGATAGGGAGGCCCTAGAGACCGAGATTCTCGAGTTGTGCTATATGAGGTGGGATCAGGCCAACATGTTGGTAAGGTTTCTTTCAACTCCATGACTCCATACCTCGAACTTTTTCTATTTTATCTTTCCAAGTCTTAGCCCCTCATTTACAGGAAACACTAGTCGGAGCCCAGATGATGAGGCTGCACACCCGCAAGCTCCAGCAGGAGGTGATGAATGTTCAATGGTGTGAGCGTGGGATGAAGGACTTGAAGATGAAGCTGGATGCGGCCGAGTCCCGAGAGCGGGCCTTCAAGGCAGAACTGACTTCCCTTATTGATGACTGAGTGCGAGTGGAGGGGGAAATAATGAAGGCGGCCACTAAGGAGCTGAAGAAGACAATGAACGCCGCCATGGACAAGGTCATCGAGGCCCAGGACAAGGCGTACAACCGGGCCCTCGAGCATGTCCTGTACTACTACCCCGAGTGTCAGCTCGAGGAGTTTCATTATGGCATGAATCTTCCCGAGCATCTGAAATGCCCAGGGGATACGGTGAGGAAGGGGTGAAGTACCGTTGGGGAGGAGATTGTGGCGGGGGCAACCGATCCCGATGTCGATGCAGCGGCCGACGAAGAGGTGTCCATCTCTTCTAAGCAGTAGTTTCAGGCTTTCCATTTTTTTGTTGTATTTGCCAAGCACGGATTGGCCACCTCTATTTTGTAAGAATTTTGATGAATGAAATAAATTTTTTGCTAAACTATTTGACTTTTTGGAATTTTTGGCAAAGTTTATGTGATGCGACCTTTTGAGGGAATGATCTGCCCTTTCCTTCTTTGTGCCAGATGAATGAGCCCTTCGTGGCCGACCCTTGTAATGCCAAGGTGGAGTGCTTTAGGGGCAAGTTGAAATCCATAGAGTCCGGTTTGGTGCGCTATCGCAAACAGGCTTGAAATCGGGAAGCAGCTGTTTCTTATTTTATGAATAAGTCAAAGAAGTTGATCTTGGAGTTGACTTGTCTGAAGAAAACGATTGCCGACCGTGACTTAGGGAGCGCTGAGACTAGATGGTCAGTGTCTGGTACTTCTGCTCGTCGATCGAACTCTGAATCATTTCTTCGCGATGTTACAGTGGAGAAGGAATTGTAGATTCAAAGGTTGAAGGTCATGCTCGGAGTGGGTGATCCCGATCCTATTCTTTTGGGGGCGGTTAACCTCCGTTGGAGGCCCGTCTCCGACCCTAAGGCTGGAGCCGGTGATACCGGGGGATGCCCAGAGCTCTGTTGCTGGAGTGTCTACTTTGGCAACCCTGAAGGATCCTATTGGGCTCGTCGGTGAGCAAATGCATTTGATTAGGCTCAAACTGGTTTGCGTCAATCCTAAGCCCCCTCTCCACAGAGGAAGAATAGGCCGAGATTATAACAATTGTAATTTTTTGTAATCATTTGGTTGAGAACGTAATAGTTGTAATATGACCCCAGTCATTGTATCAATAAACCTTCATATGTTGTAATAAAACGATCTTTCTGCTTTTTGTTGTCGGCTTCAATCTGGATGTATTGGCGAGGCGGACCTGCTGAATGTGAGACATTTGAGAAATCTCTTATTTGGACTCGAAGTCCATGTGAGAGATTAAGAAATCTCTCGTTATGGCTCAAAGTCCAAGCCGAGCAGCGAGGACATCAGAGTTTGAGAAATCTCTCGTTTGGGCTCGAAGTCCATATGAGAGATTGAGAAATCTCTTGTTATGGATCGAAGTCCAAGCTGAGCAGCGAAGATGCGAAGGATTGAGAAATCTCTCGTTGAGCAGAGTCTAAGCCGAGCGGCGAGGACGTGAGAGATTTGAGAAATCTCTCGTTTGGGCTCAAAGTCCATGTGAGAGATTGAGAAATCTCTCGTTATGGCTCAAAGTCCAAGCCGAGCGGTGAGGATATGGTAGATTGAGAAATCTCTCGTTTGGGCTCAAAGTCCATGTGAGAGATTGAGAAATCTCTCGTTATGGCTCAAAGTCCATGTGGTAGATTGAGAAATCTCTCATATGGCACGAAGTCCAAGACAAGCGGGTAGGACGCGAGAATTTAAGAAATCTCTCGTTGCTGGCTTGACGTCCAAGCCGAGCGGCGAGGGCATGAGAGATTCTGTCTTGGCGAAAGAATAAATTTCATTGCTTTTTCTTACTTAGTTACACAAAAGGAATAGCGCGTAGTGCCAATTACAACCACAGACGTTCCTATTGTCTCCCATGGAACTTAATAAGATGCTCAGCACTTTAGGGTCTCTTGACTATCCTGACCCCTAGGTCTTTGAGTCGGTATGTGCCAGGGCGTACCACTTGGGAGACCTTGTGCTGTCCCTCCCAGTTCGGGGCTAGTTTGCCTTTCGTGGTGGGGTGGTAAATAGCGAGCTTCCTAAGTATGAAGTCACCCTCCTTGATGTCGGTTAGACGGACCTTCTTGTTGTATAATCTTTCAATTCGTTGCAGATACATAATTTTTCTTATGGTGGATTTTTTGCGGATTTCATCGACTAGGTCCAAGTTAGCCCTGAGGTCGCTCGTATTGGATTCCTCATTGAAGCCCATGATCCTAGGCGAAGAGAGCCCGATTTCTAGCGGGATGACAGCCGTTGTCCCATATGTCAGGTTGAATGGGGACTCACCCGTAGGGATCCTTTTGGTTGTTCGATACGACCAAAGGACACTCAGCAATTCGTTGATCGATAGTCCCTTGGGAGATTTTTCCAACCATTTTTTGAGGCCTTTAAGAATTTGGCAGTTGGCATTTTCAGCTTGGCCATTCGACTGGGGATGGGCTATTGATGAGAACCACTGCTGGATAGTAAAGGTCTTCGCAGACTTTCAAAAAATTTTGCCTACAAACTGATTTCAGTTATCGGTGATGAGCACAAGCGGGATCTCGAACCGACAAATAATGTGTTTCCAGAAGAATTGCTGGGCATGATGTTCAGTGATTATGGCATTCGGGTTGACCGGGCCAGGACGGGTCGGACCCGCCCGGGTTGGAGTTTGACTTGGGCGGGTTCGGGTCGGGTTGGAGGCTTAACCGGGCCGGGGCCGGGCCAGGTCGAGGAGATGAAATGGCGACCCGCCCAACCCTTGAACTCTTTCGGGTCCAACCCCGGTCGGTTCGGGTCAGGTAGCGGGTTGGCCCGTTTAGATAGGTAATTTTTTTAACTTAATTTTGTTTAATAATAAACATTAAAAATCGCAATAAAAATAATAAGATTGAAAGAATGAAATTGCCAAAAAAAAATGATATATTATTCATATAATTTCAAGTTATACAAGTTTCACAATTTCTAATAAGAAAAATTTTTTTCACAAATTTGTTTTATACACTAACATATTTCTTAATTCTTATGTACAATTTCAATTTAATTCAATTTTCGTAATTTGAAATAACAAGCAAAGATTTAATACAATTTTTTATCTATTTACAATTGTCTTCAGTTTGATGGCCTTCAATTTGTTGTTGTTGACTTGTTGTTGGTCTTGAATTCTTCATTATGGTTGCTATTGTTGTTGTTGTTGTTGTTCCAGCGATTTGCTCCCACTTATGGACGTAGCGCTTTTCCTTGTGTCTATCTTCAGCCTTCAACCAGTCTTCAGTGCAAACGAGCATCTCTAACGAATCGGGCTTCAAGCGATTCCTATAATCAGTTAGAACCTGCCACTTGTAGAAAATGCACTTTCAGAAGCAACTGTAGAGATATAAGGAGTTAGTAGATCTTTAGCCATATATTTAAGAATACTATATGTGTGTTCATGGTCTTTCCACCATTGTAAAATATCTAGTGAAGAAGTAGAAGACTTAGAATCTTGTTGGTTATAGCAATTTAATTCATTTGGCTGATTAGTCCTAGGTTTTTTGGATTGAATTTGTGCAAGTAAATTAAATGTTCTATCATCAAATTTACTCTTATCCTTACCTTTAGAAATACCAGAAGAAGAACTAACTACAGAAGTTGTACTCCTAGAAGCAAAACATCTATCATAATAATCATACAAGTTATTTAATGTAGATTCAAATTTAACTAAAAAAGAAGCGCAATCAATTTCTTTTTCTACATCCTCCCCAAGTAATACAACAAACATTTCAATCAAACTCTTCGTACCTTCTAATTTGATACGAGGGTCCATAACGGTAGGAACACAATACAACATAGGAGGAGGATTAAAATACTTCAAAAATTTTGTGTATGCAGGTTTGACAATATCACCAACAAAATCATCATTTACCATTTCGTTAAAAGTTTGCATCATAGTAACTATTGAAATAAAAATGCTACTAGAAGTAGATTCATATGATTTTGAAAATTTGAAAGTTGCGGCTTTAAAAGGTTCTAAAAATTTCAACAAAGATTCGACATAATACCAATCAGGGGGAGTCATTTGAAAATTTGGCATATTTTTTGCGATACAAAAATCATTTATACATGCTTTATATTTGGTAACAACCTGGAGTAAATCAAAAGCAGAGTTCTATCGGTGTTTAACATCCTTTAGAAATTTTCTAAAAGGTACATTTGAAATCTTACACCAATTTTTCCATTCTTGAAATACGGTGCCACTTAATGCAATAAAATGTACACAATTTCTAATTTTAAGTATATATGGATCGGCTATTTTTAATGCATTTTGAACACATAAATTTAAAATATGACATGCACATCTAACATGAAAAATATTTTTAGACGGAGGGTTTAATTCTTTTTTTAAAATACTAATTAATGCATTGTTGTTAGATGCATTACAAAACTAATACACATAATTTTATCGCGAATATGAAAAAACATCACAAATTTCTAAAATACGGTTTGCTATTTCAACGCCATTATGGGGATAGGGCAACGCGGCAAGTGATATGATTCTTTTTTGAAGAATCCAATCATTGTCGATCTAATGACAGATTATTCTCATCATTGGAATATTGTTGCAACCCATCCAACAATCCGAAGCTAAACTAACTCTATAAGTTAAACTCCATAAAATTACAATCAAAGCGTCCCTCATTTCATTGTACATTTTAAAACAATCTGATTTGCAAGTATTTTTCGGGATTCTTCTAAAATAAGGGTTTAAGGCCGTTTGATTAAAATTTTCCATGTCCCTACTCTCACGATAGGAAAATGGTAACTCTTCCTTTATTACTAATCGGGCAATTTCCCGACGAACAAGATCAGGATCATAAGGGTGGCTATCAACTAAACTGGTCTTAGGGTGGATTTTTTGTTGGCCGGGTAGGTCAACAAGAAGGTCTTTATGGACACTTAGGATGTGTCGCTTAATTGTACCCGTACCCTCACCCCTCTTCCATTTGTATTGCTTAGAACATGTTTTACAAACTTTCAAACATATACCCGGAGTTTCTTCGTCTTGGATATAATCTTAAAATTTATGCCAATCACTACTTTCTACTCTGGTTTTCCTACCACTAGGGGATTGTGTTGTTTCGGTTGGTTGTTGTTGTTTTTCTTCTTCTAATTGTATGTCTCTTACAAATTCATCATGTGTACCCCATTGTTTGGTAGGAGGATCATGGTACTCTTCGACGGGTTCATTATGTGGGACAATTGGTGGCCTACGGAAAGTGTCGGTGAAATCTTGCCCATTTTGGTTACGACCGCTACCGCGTGATCTAGACATGTTTATATGTAGCAGTGTATGTAAAAAAAGAACTACACAATGTAAGGGCGATAAGTTAAAAAAAATCTAGAAAACAAGAAGGTTGTGAGAGAGAAGATAAAAAAACCAACAAACAAACAAGATACCAAAAATTATAACTACAAAAAAAATTGAAATTGAAGATGAGGGATATAAATTTTTGATACCGTTCACCGTGGATACGCGTAAATAAAAGAACCCGTGAAAATAAGAATAGAAGTAGAAGTAGAAATCTGAAATTGAAGAGTCGAGGAGAGCTTGGAGGATAGTAGAAGACTTGTTCACTTGGAGTTGGAGGAGAGTTGAAAACTTGAAGAACTTTGTTGAATTTTGACTTCGAAACAATCGGAATTTGATCGTGTATATGACTTGCTAGCTTCTTTATTCAATTGTTCACAAATTCAAATAAATTGTGTAATAATAGTAGAGAGAGTAAGAGAGAAATATGTGATTTTTTTTGTTTGATTTTAGGGGGTATTTATAGGGTTAAAATAAACCAAAAAAAACACAAAAACACCAAAAAAAGGCAAAAGAGTCGTTCAATGGCTCTGTTGCACAGTAACCGAACGTTGGACCTGCGGGTCAATAGTCGACCCGAAGCGGGTCGAACGTTTGACCCGAACGGGTCGAACGATTTGCAACCTGCGGATCAACCCGCGGGTTGGCGGGCGGGTTGGGGATTTTTTCGCGGGTTACTGGGCCGGGTTGAGCGGGTTCGATTCGTCAATTTAGCAACCCGGGTCGACCCGTTAACGTTAACGGGTTCGACCCAAACCCGAACGCTAGTTTCGTGGTGTAACGCCCCGAATTCCAAACAAGAATGAATTCGAGATTCTACAGGATCTTTACTTCACTTCGTACAATTTTACAAGGAAATTTAAAATTTTTTCAGTAGTACATTAGAGTTCAATACAATTTGATTTTATACAACAGAAGAATTAAAGATTACAACATTGAAATAAAATACAACTTGTATAACTTTAACATCAATTGCATCACAACATCTTTAATCCTTCATGAATAGTCCATTATTTGCATATCAATCTATGGGCACGTCAGTTACTTACAACTGACAAAATGTTATACTCAGTTATCCTCTCTATGTCGTACATATAACGATCTCATTACTTTAATAAAAACACAACAGTTGAATGAATAATAAAGTGTTAAATGTGTCTATGCTAACCATGTAAGTGTATGTCATGTCTTAATGCCTAATGCATACAATTCTATACTAGGACGACACTAATGCACACTTGTTCAGATTCTATGCATCCCATACTACATAGGTCCGAGGGCAAGTGCCTACGTACTCCACATTGAAGGGTTTGATCCCTCGCCATGAAACTACCTGGTAATAAAACAAGATTTAGATTATTTCACGGATACGGATCTCAGCCTCCCTGGCTATAATAACAGATCCCAGCCTCCCTGGTTATTATATCGTGAGAATATTTCCACAAATGCCCCTCTAGCCCTGGTATAAATATTTACATTGGAGTATGGTAAATATCTGCCCGACTACCCTAAGTCTCGGATAAAAATACAAGTCCATCTCCTACGGAGCAATCACAGTCCACCAACTGGGTCTATAGCCATGGAGATCCACCACCAACTATACAGAAGCACCCATTTACATTTGCCAAAGTCTATTACATCTTCACTTATGTGCCTAATTATTTAGTTTAAGACATGAATAGATTTCCAAGCCTAGAATTAGTTTTATCTCTTACCGGTCTTAATCACCACTACCAAGATAGATCCACAACCATATCTCAAATTTATATCTCAATTCTTTTATTTCAACATTTGCCGGTAGCGAGATTTTACTAACTCAAAACTCAATAATTCATGCATAAGAATCACAGGTACACATACCCTTTTTTTTTAATCTCAAAACTAATTATTCTCATCTTCAGTTTATTCACTAATATGATCAAGTCTTATCTTAATTTTTCATTCTTGAAGTCTCATTTTAGTACTCCTCATGAGTCTTATCACAACCCATCAAAATAATAGTTCTCATATTCTATTCTAAGTCTCCTTAGAAATCAACATTTTTATACACAAAAGTAAAGGTGCAATTTCTTTGAAAGAATTCAATTTACATTACTCTTCAAAAGGTGACAGCAAGTTCTTTAATCAAAATCTAATACAACTCAAATTTCTATTTTTATACTTCAAGAAAATTCTACACTATCTCTTAATATTTTCCTCTTCATTTTATATAAATTCCAAGATTTTCCTTTACATTAAAAGGACCAATTTCATGCGAAAACCAAAAAAACCTCAAAGGGGAGGCATGAGGTTCGAACCCAGGACCTCTGGTCAACCCAGGTCAACGCCCAACCCATCCCGCTAGCCACTTGAGCTATTAAGCGCTGGCGTCAAAATCCATGCCAAAATAGTCATATACTGACCCTCGGTTTAAATTGTTTAAAAAAAAAAAAACAAAACAAATATTTGTTGCCTACAGGATTCGAACCAGGCCAGGCCGCAAGGCAGCGCAGCGCCGAAGCCAACACGCCAGGCGAGCTCAGTGACTCTAATCTTTTTTTTTCTACTTTTTATTCGAAATCTCTGTTAGTCTTTTGTTTTTCATAAACTTGATTCTCCACTTCTAATTAATCCTTTATTAAACTAAAATAATTCCTTATGAACATAATTTATTCCTTTAACAGTAATTTACTGATTTTGAAACCATAAGTTAGATAATGTCTCTAAACTTTTAATTCTTTTCTTTTTGTTAATAAACTCTATATTGCATTTCTTCAAATTTGCTTATATCTTTTCATGAAAAAAAATGCGTTTAGTAAGATTACATATCTTAAAAAAAGGATTTGCTTACTTAATAAAATGGAAATTCTAATATCTTTCACATAATCTATTCATTTATTTATGCATAATCAAATTCTTCCTTTTCTTTCTCATTCACTAACTAGCAGGTTTGTAGCTTTTAAAAACAATTCATGATTCATTACTATTATTACCAGCTCTAATAACCTAAATTGCTACATCAAAATTTCCAATAAAATAAACATATAACACATAAAAGTAATTCTAACATGATCCTTAATATTTGACTATTAAACACAATAATTCTATTATTGTTTAATCACAACTATAGCAATCTCATTCTTGATGTGTTATACTAGCATAAAATTTATCAACTTATATTATTCATTATAATTCTAACATGGAAGTTTCTACAATTAGAAAGTAAAGAGATCACTCACCTTAGTTGCAGAATGAAGACTACAAGAAAGGGTTCCTTCTTGCTCCTAGCTTCATAAGCACCTCCTTGCTCCTAGCAACCTTCCTCTCTTAGCTATGGCTCCAAGCACAAGAACACTTCTTTTCTTACTCTCTTTCTTTTATCTCTCTCCCTTTTCTTTCTTTCTTACTTTTCTTTTTGATGATATTTTGGCGCAATGAGAAAGATAAAATAGGGTTCTATTTATAGGGTTTAGGGAGGGTTAATTTTACAAATTTACACCTCTAATAACTCTCCTAATTAACTCATGCAACCTTACACTTTCCTAACTCCTAAAACCTACAACCCTTCATCTCCCCACTCTTCATGCACTAAAACTCCACCTCTCTCTCTCCCTTTTGAAAACTGGCCTCCCCCTAGTACAAGAATTCGGCTAGGTACATTTGTGCACTTGTGCACACATGCACAATACAACTAGGTACAAAATGTTATGACTCTAAATGTGTGCTAATAGTAGTAACTTGTCATGTGTTAGTGCATGATCAACTAAAAAAGTGATTTTATTAGTGGGCTAGCTTAATGGACTCAACAATTAATTAATTAGTTTAGTTACCTAGTGGGCTCTTCTCTTAATGGGTTAGATTCTAATCTTTTGGTCCATGGATTAATTAAAAGGCTAAATAAGTTATGCATGCTAAAAATAGATAATGAGAGTAATAAAATGAGAACAAAATTTTACACATGCATCATACGTGCAAAAATTAAAAAAAATGCATTTTTAATTAAAATAAAAAGTGGGGTGTTACATGCGGGCTGGGTTAAATGGGAAGGTCGAGGGTGGTTCGCGGGTCGACCCGACCCGTTTGCCATCCCCTACCAATGGTTCTGCCTTGACCCACTTAGTGAAGTGGTTGATGGCCACTTTAAGGAAGCATCTTTGGCCCGTGGCCTTTGGAAAGGGGTCGATTAGGTCCATCTCCCACATGGCGAATGGGGTCAGACCGGTAAGTGACTTGAGTTTGTCTTGGGGCAAGTTTCTGATCGAAAAGAATCTCTTGCAGGGGCCGCTCCTTTTCACAAGATCATGGGTGACTTGCAATATGGTCGGCCAATAGTAGCTGTGGTTGAGTACTTTCCTTACGGGCAGCCTGCTACCCATATGGCATCCTCCAATTCCTTCATGAAACTCCTCTGGCGCATACTTGGCGCCGTATTCCTCCTCATTGTTAGAGGCCTGAAAGTACGGTCGGAGTTTCCGAGCAGCCATCACAAATGCTTGTGCGACCGTTTCCATCCTGATGTATCGAAATTCAGCATCGTGCAGGACTTTGCTGACATAATAGATGGGCTTCTGGACCCCGTCTTCCTCCCTGACTAATACAGCGCTGAGTGTGTGTTCTGAAGCAGCCAGATAGAGATAAAGGCTCGCCTGGCTCGGGTTTGCTATAGAGTCGGGGGTTGGCCAGGTAGGACTTCAGCTGGTCGAAAGCCTGTCATTGAGAATCTTCCCACTCAAAGATTTTTGCCCCCCGGAGGACTTTGAAGAATGGGAGTGACTTTTCTCCGGACTTAGAGAGGAAACGATTGGTGGCCGCCAGTCGACCCACGAGTTGTTGGACTTCTTTGACATTTCTTGGATGGGCCTTGTCCAATATGGCGTGAATATTTTTGGGGTTGGCCTCAATCCCTTGCTGGCTGACCATGAATCCGAGAAATTTCCCCGAGGTGACGCCGAAGGTGCATTTAGAAGGGGTTGAGCCTCATATTGTGGGATTGCAGGACCCCGAAAGCCTCATCAAGATCGCTGACGTGATCTTGCCTTCTGCAGCTTTTGACGTGCATATCGTCGACATATACCTTAATGTTCCAGCCTATCTTCTCCTTAAAGACCCGATTGACGAGCCTTTGGTACGTGGCACCGGTGTTCTTCAGCCCGAAGGGCATGACCCTATAACAGTAGTGGCCTTGGTCTGTCACAAAGGCGGTCTTAGGGATGTCCAGAGGGAACATTCTAATCTGGTTGTAACCTGAGAAGGCGTCCATGAAACTGAGCAGCTCGTGACCCGAGGTTGCATCTATCAGGGCATTGATGCTCGAGATGGGGAACAGATCTTTAGGAAAGGCCATGTTGAGGTCTTTGAAGTCTATACAGATCCTCCATTTGTCACTTGGTTTCTTCACCAACACAAAATTTACCAACCACTATGGGTAGTTGACATCCTGTATGTACTATGTCGAGAGGAGCTTGTCCACTTCTTCCTTCATAGTCTGTTGCCTGTCAGGAGCGAACTTACGCCGCTTCTGCTGGACTAGCTTCAAGTCTGGGTGGATGCTTAGTTTGTTCATGTTGATGTCCTCTGAAATACCTGGCATATCCGAGGGCATCCGATGAGGTACTATTCTGATGGATACAGCCAATAATGGCTAGCTTCAGATCTAGAGCGATAGACTGGCTCACTTGGAACTGTTTAGATTCGTCCTCCCTAGAGAATGGTACCTCCTCTAACTTGTCGATGGGCTCTGAGTGCAACTGGCTCCTGTCAGATGGAAGTTCCACCACGTCAAAGGGGAAGACTCCACCCCCCACCGCTACCACACAGCATGAACAGACAGATTTCGGGTTGTCTCGGACAGTGCCGACCCCGTGGTCGATAGAAAATTTCAACTTTAGGTGACAGGCGAAGGGCACCCCCTGGAGGGAGCAGAGGTCGGGTCTACCGAGGATGGCATTATAGGCGGCCTTGAGGTTGACCACCATGAATTCCATTACTTCTGTTCGGATGGTTAGAGCCAATCTGGCTGTTACATCGAGCATGGCGATTCCCTCAATTTGGACAGGATGTCCAAGAACCCATGGAGCGTGTACTCGGCCGGCTTTAGCCTCTCGCGAGAGAGTTTGAGCTTTTCGAATGCATCCAAGAATAGGATATTGATGGAGCTTCCATTGTCAACTAAGATGCAACGGACCTCATGATTAACCATGCCGAGGCTGACTACTAGGGCATTGCAATGAGGAAGTCGGACGGCTTCCAGATATTCGCTGGAGAATGAGACTGCTACTCCTTGATCCCTGGGGGGCGGATAGTTGTGGATTGCATTAACCTCTTTTACGAAGGCCATGTGGGAGGTGCTCGACTCTCCCCTCATGGGTCTGCCGTGGACACAATGAAGAATGGTCGGCCCCTCAGATTCTTCTGGCTCGGGTTCCACCTATGGATGACTGCCGGACGTTTGAGGAGGGGGCAAAACCACTGGTCCCTTAGGTTAGTTCAGATGAACTCCCTTAGGTACCCCCTCTGGATGAGGGCCTCAATCTCGTCTTTGAGGGCCCGAAAATTATCAATCTCATGCCCATGGTCCTGATGGAACCGACAGTAGAATCTCTGGTCCCTCTTCTGGTTGTTGTTCGCTCGGGGAGGATGGTGGACCATCCCCTTGTCCTCAATCTCCATGAGGATGGTTGACTCAATCTGAGTCAGCTGGCGTGAACCTTTCGAAGACGGGACAGGAGGTGGTCATTTCTGACCGAATACATCTTCCTGAGCCTTCTTCGGAGGCTCAGAGTCATCGACCTTTCTCTTCCCCTTAGCTGGGGTTTCTTTCAGGCCTCGAAGGTGCAGAGCCTCCTCGGCTCGGATGTATTTTTTGACCCTGATGAGAAGGTCAGAGAAATTGATGGGCAGATTATCCGCTAAGGAGGCCTTCAGCTGGTCGTGGCGAACATTGTGTCAAAAGGCTGCAAACGCGACGCCAGCGTCGAGAGAAGAAACTGACCTAGCCTTAGTAATGAACATTTGCATGAAGTCCCGAAGGGACTCTCCTTCCTTCTGCTTGAGGTCTAGGAGGGACACGCTCGTCTTCTCGACCTTGCGGCTGGTCACGAAGTGAGCAAGGAAGCTTGCCTCGAGCTGGTCAAATGAGAAAACCGAGCTGAGGTGAGCATTGAGAACCATTCCTGTAACAACCCACAAAATAAAAAGATTTATTTTGCATTACTAAATAATATTATATTGGTAAAGTTGACTACTTTGACTATTTTCTTGAAATTGCAATTTTGCACGTGCAACACACGTGCAAAGTTAGGAATTTTGAGTTTTTGAAATTTTATGGCTAACGATTGGTTTTCCTCATTTATTTATGATATTTTAATTTCTCAGATTTATTTGAATTTATTTGACTATTTTATGAATTTCTCAATTTTACACGTGCAAATATTTTTTGGAGTGCAAATCTCCACTTTTAAATTTCTAGATACATTCTACTATTTATAATTAAGCATATCCTAAATTTTGGGATTTTTCTGCGTAAAAAAATTATTTTTTATAAATACTTCGAAAGAGATGGGCCTTTATGTAAAAAGCCGTTTGGATCACAAACAAATAATGAAAATTTATTTTTACTAATTTTTGGGCTTTCCATGGTCATCTTTGAAAATAAAATCTATTTAAGTTTTATTTAGAGTTGATTTGGTAAAAATTTAAACAAATATGGTGTTTTTGCAAATATGGAATTTAAGTGGATCTTGTGCAAATGTTTTCTTGAAAAGTAAAAGTCATAAATTTTAATTGAAAAATCTAATATGTATTATTAAATATTATTTCTAGTTTTTTTGGATTTTTACGAATATTTTATGACATATTTGCAAATATTACAAAAAGATGGACTTTTGTGCAAAACTGCCACTCTGAGTACAAATCCGAATTTTTAAAATTCTGGGGTTTGCTGGATGGCTGGAAAACTCATTAGTAAGAATATTTGATTTGGTTTTAATTTATTTAACTTATTTTAACTACTTTATTAAAGAAAGGTTTATATATGTAAAGTAATAATTTGTTAATGGATGTTTCCATAAACTTGTAAAACCCTAAAAACTCCATATTTCGGCCTATATTATGACCACTATAGCCTTCCTTCTCCTCTATAAAAAATAAAATATATTTCTATTATTAATTTCTTGGAGTTTTGAAGAGATGATCTTGGATTTTGCAAAAGAAGGACATTTTCTCATTCTTTATTAATTCGGTTGATTTCTTTAATGAGGTGAGTGATAAAATTTATTTTGTATTGTTCTTTGAATGTTGTATGTGGTGTTTCATCTATTAGAAAGCATACGAGGGATTGGTATGAATACATATGATGGATTTGATGAATAGATGAATTAAAAATTGGATCTTTCAGGAAAATTTTGTATTGATGATTTGAATTGTATGAGGATGATTTGAGATTGTAAAAAAACCTATTAGAAATCATGAGTAGTCCATTTCTTTCGGATTTTTGCTAATTGGGTTGAGTATGGTGGATGTTATGAACAAATTGATTAAAGGTGAGATTTTTGACTATTAATGAGTTCAGATGAACGCAACTTGACCATGGTAATGTTATATTTGTCTGTATTCATGTGTTAATTATTGTGAAAAATTGTAAGTGAGTCTGATGAGTTATGAGAAGGATTAATGAATCAAAAAGATCAAGTTTTGGGGTTGGAGCTGTGATAACTAGATTTGGGTTGATACGATATGACTAAATTGGGAATTTCGTGATTTTGTGAAGTTTCCTTGGATTTGAATTGCTCAAATAATAATATTAAATCTGAATATTTTTTTATTTCTAATTGATGGATTTGTGAAGTTTTCTTGATGCACAAACATTTCTACATGGATATCCTATTTTGTCGTTTTTGAAGAAATTGAATCTTTGTGTGTTTTGTGGGTTTTGATTATGTCTTAACTTATTTTGGCATTGATATGGTTTGGAACATAATACAAAGTTATTTTGATGTATAATTGATTCTTAAAAACTCTATTTTCGTAGATGCATATGTTCATGTCTTGTTTTTGAAGAAATTCAACAAATAGCTATTTTTATCAATTCAAAGTGGTTTTGATTGGTTTTTGTGAACTCTTATATACTCTAAAAGTCGTATTTGATCATATCAGAAATGTACTTTTCACATAATTTGTTTTTATAAAGTAAAATTCCGTATCGGTTAAAACATGCACAACTCAAACTGTAGTCTGCAGGTCGATAGTCGACTGGTAATTTTGGACAGTCGACCGTCGTTACCGTGGCTGCAGTGTTTTCTTAAAGTATTGGACTTTTATGCGGGACAGTCGACTGATTACTTTTTACAGTCGACTGCCTCTGCTCTGATTTGTGTTTTCTCGAAGTTTTGGATTTTTATGCGGGACAGTCGATTGCTTATGCTCTGTTTTGTGTTTTTCTTTTCGTTTTGGATATTTGTGCGGGACAATCAACCTAGAACTTTATACAGTCGACTGACTATACTTAGATTTATATTTTTCCTGAAGTATTGGGTTTTCATGCAGGACAGTCGACCGACCGGTGTTTACAGTCGACTGTCACTGCTCTGACTGACGTTTTCTTGAACTTTTCTAATGATCTTTTAAACGATTGATTCTTTAATATTTTTGGATTTATGACATACTGTTCTAAATATCATTTTGCTACAGATTATAGTACTTCCGAAACATTTTCTAAATTTAAAAGAAGTATGAGTTGTAATAAAAGTTTGGCCTTGATGTCCCTAGAGGGTGTGTGGACCCTAGTATACCGGCAGTTGAGAGTTGTGGCTTGGCTTGTTAAGGCTTGTTGTTGATCAGTTGAGTTAAGTCCGGTAGGGTACACCAACTCTAGGAGATTCGTAATTAATTAATTAACTTAAATAAATAAGGACAGACACTAGATGGTGATACGATGAAATGAGAACATGGGTTATGGACCTCAGTATGGCTTGTGGTGTGAGATAATCCCTAAAATTATCGAGGTGTGAGTGAAATAGTCTCCGGAATTACCTGCGGTGTGAGTTTGATCTCCCGAATTATCGGGGTCTAGCCGATGCTCATGTGGTATTCGTGTGATGAGGCGCCATAGCTTGCGGTGTAGGGTATTCTCGAAGATTCCCAGGTGTGAGTGAAATAGTCTCCGAAATTATCTGTGGTTAGAGATTGACCTATGGAATTATTGGGGGGTTAAATCCCTCGCTATGCAACTAATCCTACTACGATGAAAACTACGAGATATAGATAAACTGTGAGTATTAGCCCGCATATCAAGTGGAGAACGATAAGGGCTTGCACCGGACCTATGTAGAGTGGGATGCATAGAATTCGATAAGTATGCATTAGAGAGTCAGCATATAGTATTGGTGTTTTCTTGACTTGGTTTATTGCATATTGTTTCATGTTTTTCTACACTTGACACTTAGTCTAGTTTCACTTGATATTTTCATGTTTTATTTATTGTTATTTCTTATTTCATTTATTCTTGCTGTTGATACATATTGTTTATAAATCTATGCCTTATGTTTTATTTATGTTGCATTTATTTTTATGTCACTCGCACCGTTATGGCCGACCCCTGTAGTTTTGGGGGTTGGGTTATCTTTAGCCTCGTGTTTTACAAGTAGGTGCCTATAGCTTGGGATTTGAATGCATGTGGTAGAATGATAATAGAGCTTATGTAAATTGTAAAAGAATGTGTTGTAAAAGAAAGAATTTTGTAATTCAAGGTGTTTAATTTTCTGCTGTGATTTGTAAACAATTAATGTAATAAAAAGTTTTAATTCTTCCCTATATTTGGTTGCTATGTTTATGATTACATTGAAGTTGATTCTGGAATTGTGCCACGTATTTCTGAGATATTATGTTGAAAATTTGGGCGCTACAATTTCCGTGCCGGGCCACTCATAGTGGCTCAAAAGGCATGATAAAGGAGATAATCTAAGGCATTGTGAATCATCATGAGGGTTTTGAACTCTCCATGTGATCAGTAGGATCACTCTCTCTATTGTACGTCTCGAACTGAGGCGGCCTGAACCTGAAATTCCTCGGAATCTCAGCATCGAAGATTCAGGCAGAAAACGAAGGTCGGGTAGGCTGATGTCCTCGGTTGGGTTGTAACTCGGCCTCACCAATCCGAGCGAGGCGATTCTCCATTTCTTGGAGGTGCTGAAGGACGGCTTCATCTCGTATTGCCAACTGTGTCGAGCCGTGAGACTCACCGCCCTGGGCTTCCTCCTTGCGGCGATTGTTGTTTTGACGCTCAGTCTTGGGGCCACTTCGGAGGGCCTAAAGAACCTTGTTCCTAAAATCCTAGAACTCAGCTCTCGTGACTGGGACCTGTTCACCTTGATTGTTCAGGGGTGGACAATCTCTTGGGGAGTGGCTGCTCCTATTCTCCCGACCCTGGGATGGGTGAATGCTATGGGTCGGAGCCTGGTTGGAGGGGTTGACCCCGCCCCTTGATTGACTGAGCTGGTGCCAGAGGTCCTCCACTGGCTGTCGATTGTTGATGACGTACTGATGGCCAACGACGACCGAGTGTGAAGCACTCGAACCAAGTCCTGAAGAACCCTTGGCTTACTATCTTCGGGACCCCTGCGTGTTCACATGACTGCGAGAAGGATGAGGGTCGGCATGACGTCCCGCAGTGGGCGCTCTCTTAGCGTTGGGTGCCATGAAGGGGGTCGGCTTCGGGGTGAGATCCGACAATAGGCTTGAATTAGTCTATCAGTTCCCATAGAGGGTGCCAATCTGATGTTGTTGATTTAGTGGTGGGAGCAACAGATGTGAGTTATTGTTATTTATAGTGGAAGAGACAAGTCTGAGATAAATCTGCGGCTAAGACAGATCTCAGCCGCAAAACAGGATCTGAGATGAGGATTTCATCCGGAGCAAAAGAGGTGGTGCAGCTAGTAGCTGGCCACCCACGAATACCTGTACACCGCCTAGAAACATCGGGACAGATCCCGGTGGCAGGCCCTCTGACTAACTAGTCACTGGAAGAATGGAAAGCTAGGGTTCAGGTGAGAAATGTTGGATCCTGTATGCAAGGCAAATAACACTAGATAGGGGGGGGGGGGGGGGGTTGAATAGTGTTATATAAAAATTAAATAATAATTTAAACTTGATGCAACTGTTAATTCGACTAAAAAGAAACACCAGTCGACTGAAACGTCAGATAAAATAAAGATAATTAACTGAAGAACAGTGAGTCTGTTAAGTCGACTTAAAGGAGAAACCAGTCGATTAATCAGACATAATTTTCAGTAATGTGTAGCGAAATTAAAATTGCAAGTTAGAGAATTCAAACCACAGAGAATCAACAATGCAAACACGATAATATATCATGTTTCGGTCCTCCCGACCTACATCCAGTCTCCAAGCAACCCACTTGAGATTTTTCCACTATTCTTGAAAAAATATAAGAATACTCTACGACCTTTAGCAACAACTATGTCAAACCCGTAGACCTCTCTCACCACTAGAGAGAGCAAGACCCCACTCTATAATTTTGAGTGACATTGAATCTACACCAAGAGTCCTTCTCTCCAACCGAGAGGACCACTTTCACAACCCGAGAGTGAACAACAAAAATTGAAGATTACAACTCTAAGAGCCTTGATTTTTGAGTGTGCTTTTTGTATAGAGGTTATAGGTCAACTTCTAATCGCAGTCTTGAACTTAATCTTATTTATGCAAAACTGAAATTAGAGAACCAAATCTAGAGAATGGGAGTACTTGAAAGCTTGAGTTCTTTTTCACAAGATAAGCAAGGACTTGGTAAAAAAAATGGTTCATCAACTGCCAATAAACGACAGGAAAGTTTTGAGTTTTCAAATCAAATTTTAAACTTCAGAAAACTATCAAAACTGCTCGAACAGTCAACTGGGTTGCCAAAGGAGTCGACTGGTCAGAGCTTGAGTAAGTTCATTCTGTTTCGTAGTAGAACAGTCGACTGCTTACCGAAGTAAGTCGACTGGTACTTTGACAGCTGAACTTATACAAGCTTGATTTTGACATTTTGATTTTAATAAACTTTATTTTAATTCCTAGGGGATGTGTGAGTGCGTGTATCAAGGCTTTTACAAAGTTTCTAAGACAAATCAAATATTACAAAAAATTACAAGACACTTGTTCTGATCACTTGTTCTTTACCTTATCACTTGACAATCTTTGAATCTCTGAAAAAAAAAATTGTCTTGTATCTTGATCTTGAGTCTTGAAATCTTTCTTGTCTTTGTGGCTTGATCTTGAGCTTTGAAAGCTTCCTTGTATTGTAGCCTTTAAAGTGTTGGATACACACTGCAAGAGATATGTATGATAGAACAAATGTGTATTGTGTTGTAGTCATCAAAATCAAGAATCTACTAGAAAAATTCATTACCTGCAAACAGTCTAAATCTAACTACAGGCCTTCACGATCAAATAATCAAGTCACATACATCAAATGTCCACCAAGGTACTCACACTTCTAATGTCCAGCTAGGTATCCATACATTTAATGTCCACTTGTGTACTCACACGTACAGCTAATGTCCGCGTAGGTTCTCACACATCAAATGTCCATTTATGTTTATTCCCCATACCATGTTTAAAATTAATAATTGAAGCATGCTCTGATACCAACTTTGTAGCACCCCGAATTTCTAATAAATAAAATTAGAAATACGTGCCACAATTTCCAGAATCAACTTCAATGTAATAGTAAACATAGCCAAAATACAGATAAAATTTTCAACTTTTATTACATCAATTCTTTACAAAACACAGCGGAAAATTAAACACCTTGAATTACAATTCTTTTCTTTTACAACACATTCATTTACAATTTACATAAGCCACATTATCATTCTACCACAAGCATCCAAATCCCAACCTAATGGTACCGACCTGTAAAACATGAGGCTAGAGATAACCCTAACCCCAAAACTACGGGGTCAGCCATAATGGTGTGAGTGACATCAAAAGAAATACAACATAAACAAAACATGAAGAATAAAGTTATAAACAATACATACCAACAGTAGTAACAAATGGAAAATGAAATAACAATAAATAAAACATGAAAACATGAAGTGATTCTAGACTATGTGTCAAGTGTAGGAAAAAAAAAACATCATGCATAAAACCAAGTCAAGAAAACACAAACGCAGGATGATGACACTCTAATGCATACTTGTCGGATTCTATGCATTCCATACTACATAGGTCCGGTGCAAGCCCTAATCGTTCTCCACTTTATAGGTTTACTCGTTATGCAACTAATCCTACTACTGTGATAGAAACAAGATCCATAATACTTCACGAATAGGCATCACAACCCTCGGTACTGGAACGCATACGTTGGACTAGACCCCTAGAGCATATACTTACGTTTCCCAAGTTCTATCACATCTTCATTAGTGCCTGTCCTTAGGTTGATTATTATTAAAACACAAATTCCCCCTCTCTAAAGTTAGTGTATCTGGTCGGACTTAATTCCACAACAACAATCCCAAGTCCAAACTAGTCATAATCCACAAAATCCATATGCCGGTTCACAGGAATCCCACTCAACTCCTAGAGACTCACAAAATGAATATCAACACCAAAACTTTCAATAAAACTCTTAATTTCATCATCAAAACGTTTATATCAAGAAAACTCTTTTAATCCACAAAACCGAAATTCATTCAAGATACTCACGAATTTCCAGAACAGAAATAAAATATTAAATCCCTTAAATAACTGAGAATCATATTTTCAAGTCATAGAATATCACAAAATATTAATTTCTTCAAAAACCATATATGTTTCACTTTATAAAGTTATAGAAATACAATTCAAATTCTATTAAAATCAAATTATAACTTTCTGAAAAATACTGTAATCTGTAGCAAAAACATCCTCTAAAATAGTAAATCAATAATCCATAATATCAAAGAAATAATTGTTCATGAAAAACGACGGAAGAACTCACAAAACAGCCAAAAACAATGATGTCGGTCGACCTTCAAAAGTCACAGTCGACCGACATGACATTTGACCTTCATTTTAGTTCAAAAATGGATAGTCGACCTTCATGTCAAAAATAGCTCACACAGCAGCTTTAAATTTCGTGCACTTCTCAACTGATACTTAATTTAAACTTTTTTAAAGCATGAATTTAAAAGATTAAAACCCTGAAATGATCAAATACAACTTTTCTAACATACTAGAGTTCGTAAATCAAATCAAAATCTCATCAAGTTCATAAAAGTGCAATTTTTCTTAAAATCTTCAAATTAATAAAACATAGATATATAAGTGCGTATGAGTGTGGGTTTGCATCAGTAAAAGCGTCAAGAAAACATCATATGTAGGTAATATATTGTTCAAATCAATCTCAATATCAAAACAATCAAGATCTAATTGAAAACTTCGTAAAAACTCACAAAAACACAATTTCGGCTGAAAGCATCAGACCCGAAAACTTCCACCCCTTTTTTCACTTCAAGAATTGATCTTTTTAATCCAAAATTCCTTCCACAACTTGTCATACACATACCCACTGATTACATTAGTTTACCCATAAATATATGCAACTACAACAAGTATTAATCAAGTTTTATCCATCAAAACATCAAGAACAGAGTATATACATTCACACACAGCAAGAACCCTACTTTACTCACTTTCGTACAATAAACATCATACAATCTCATAGTTTATGTTCAAATCAGCAATAATATGAAGGAAAACAACCTACCCAAGATTTCTGTTAAGTTCTTTAACAATCTCAAGTCATCTATATAGAATTTTAATCATCAATAGCATAGTTTTCATGAAAAGATTCAATTTTTGTTCATTCATCCATCAATAATTCATTATATCATCATACAATCCTCTAACATGCTTTCTAATAGACGAATCATCACATACAATATGCATACAACAGCAAGAAATCAAACATATGTCACTCACCTTATTGAAGAATCAACTGAAATAATAAAGAGAATGAGAAAAGTCCTTCCTTTCGCAAAAATTCAAGATCCTTGCTTCGAAACTCCAAGAAAACCAATAGTAAAATAATATTTTGTTTTTTGTAGAGGAAGGGGGCGGCTGTAGTGGCTCTTTAATAGGCCAAAATCTGGAGCTTTTAGGGTTTTACAAGTTACATGGAAACATCTCTTAACAAATTATTACTTTACATATTTAGACCTTTCTTTAATAAAGTAGTTAAATAAGTTAAATAAATTAAAATAAAACCAAATTCCTTTACTACTAAGTTAGCCAGCCATTATGCATGCCCAGAAATTAAAGAAAATTCGGATTTGTACTCAAAGTGGTAATTTTGCACAAAACTCCATCTCTTTGTAATATTTGCAAATATGCCATATAAATATCAGAAAAATCCAGAAAATTTATAAATAATTCCTAATAATAAATTTTAGGTTTTCCAAATAAAATTTCTGACTTTTAGTTTCCAAGAAAAAATATTTGCACAAGGTCCAACTTAAATTCCATAGGCGAAAATACCATATATGTTTAAATCTTTACCAAATCAACTCTAAATAAATTTTAAATAAATATATTCCTTAATACTAATCTTGTCCAACCCAAAAAGCTGCAAAAATGAATTTTTGTTATTTGATTAGATCCAATCGGCTTTTTACATAAAAGCCCATCTCTTTCGAAGTATTTATAAAAACAGTTTCCTTATTCAGAAAAATCCCAAAATTTCGGATATACTTAGTTGTAAATAGGAGAATTTATTCATAAATTTAAAAGTGAAGATTTTCACCAAAAAAATATTTGTACGTGTAAAATTGACAAAGTCATAAAATAGTTAAATTAATTTAAATAAATCAGAATAATTAAAATATCATAAATAAATGAGGAAAATAAATCATTAACCATAAGATTTTAAGAATTCAAAATTTTCTAACTTTGCACGTGTGTTGCACGTGCAAATTGCAATTTCAAGAAAATAGTCAAAATAGTCAACTTTACCAATTTAATATTATTTAATAATTCAAAATAAATTATTTTATTTTGCGGGGTGTTACATCATTCCCCCTTAGAATAGTTCTGTCCTCGGAACTACTCTAAGAAAAGAAAATATTACAAAACTTACAAAACAGTTCCGAAAATTTACTCTATCATTATTTTAGTTAGGTTTAATTACTAAGTAAAACAAAATTAACATAAAGTTATAGCTTGAAGAGTAAAAGGTGGGAACTGACATGGCAAAAGTATAAGAAATCCAATTGAATAAAAAATTAATCCCCAAACGTAAGAGCAAGACTATTCTTATAGAACAAGAAGTCAAAAGTGAATACATAAAACTCAAATATAAAAGGGTTTATAACCATACAAACAACAAAGGAAAAAAAACTTGAAGGTTTTATATATAAAAAAGTTTGGGTAAATAACCAGTAAAGATACATAGGAACACGAACAAATTTAGCTAAGTGAAGAAAATATTAATAATAATGAATGTACAAGACATAGAATAATGAGTATATTATTGAATGTTGACATTATAATCAATACTCTAAAAGCACTTTAAAGGGTAATGAGCAAAATAGACCAAAATATATATGCAAGAAGACTTAAAAGAAGTTCATTGAATATTACAAAACTAAGCGTCAAATCATTAATTAGGACGTAGAAACAAAAGTAAGTGAGAAATCTAAAATGCTACAGAATTGAAAAACGGTAGCAATAAATAGTAACTACAAAGAACAAAAGCTTAGACCATAGTTGATGTACTCAATCTAAACATAAATGTAAAAATTTTGTAAACACAAAATAGAGTAAAATCAACTATACTAGTTCAAATTAGATGGAAACATAAAGTATAGTTTGTATAAACAAAAGGCATAAAAAAAATATTTCTTTACCATTAGTTTCATTATATAAGTAAAAAGTCTTGAAATATCAATTAGCAAATAGGTAGAAAATCTCCTTTTTTTTTAATTTTTTTTTAAAATTTTTTTTGGGTTCGCCTCATTGATGTCTGGCTGCAGACTTCCCTCCTTAACATCAAGTTGCAGATTTGCCTTCACAACATCAGGTTGCAGGATGCCGCATGGATATTCGGTTGCACATTTTGCCTCCTCGACATGCAGTTGCAATTTGCGTCCATTGACGTCTAGTTGCATATTTTC
Organism: Hemerocallis citrina; assembly: GCA_017893485.1. Taxonomy (NCBI): domain Eukaryota; kingdom Viridiplantae; phylum Streptophyta; class Magnoliopsida; order Asparagales; family Asphodelaceae; genus Hemerocallis; species Hemerocallis citrina. The sequence continues at coordinate 98,110,753 of CM030367.1, forward strand.
CATCACGACATTAGTTTGCACCAAAATGGTGAAATGGAAGATGTAACCTTCCATATGCACAGGGAAATTGGACATTTAATTTAAGTATGATGTTATGTTTTGAAATTCGTGATATAAAAATAGTAGCAAAAGTAAGAAATGGAGTTGAAAGTCCCACGATGGAATATTAAAATAGATGTATAGATTATAAATATCAAACACAATAGTACAAAATAGTAGTAGTGAAAATGATTTATAAAAGTAAGGAGAAAAACGGAATGAAATACATGCATAAGCACAAATGCAAATGTGAATGAGAAAATAAATATGCAGTCTAGTAAATTTACACTATAAATATATCATAAAATATTTAGTAATGTAGGAATTAAACAAGTGTAAAATGATATACATAGTAAGTATGTTGAAATGTATGGTACATATATAGTAATTAGTAGGAAGTATATGTACAAATCAAGAATGTAACGATTATAAAAATTAAGTAAAATATAAGTAGTGGGTGCATATAGTACATTCGAGAAGTATAAAGCAATAAAATTAATTAGTAGTTTTAAATAGTGAAAAGTAAATATAACAAAAGCAGTAAACAGTAAGTAATAATAAAGGTATTGAATATAAGGTACAAAAACATAATAAATAATAAAAATTTAAACGTGCAGAGATATATCATATTTTTATAAGTAAAATATTACAATCAAGTTTAAATGCTCCAAAATAAATAAGACAATATAAAATAATGATAAATATAGTATCGAAAAATACAAGTATATATAAATTGAAAGTAAATATGCAAAACCTAATTTTATAATATAGTAAAAACAATAACGAAGGAAAATAGGAGTTGCGATAATAACTTAACACGTAGTAATTCAAAACTTAATGTAATATGTAAAAGTAATAGCAAAATATACGAGTAATGAAAAAGCGCATGAAAGTAAGAAGAATAAAACATCAATAAAGAAATGAGTAAGAGTTGTGAAACAAAAATGGGCTTGTGAAATGCTAAAGGATGCACTGCTAAATTACAGCAAAAGTTGCAAAATAATAGTTTGGACAAAAGAATAAAAAGTAAGAACCAATAGTAAAGTCATAGAAACAATTTTAAAAGAAAAACAAGACAATTAGTGAAAGCTTAATGATTGTACTAATGAATAGAAATAATATCAACTCGGTTAGATATATAGAAACTGAAAATAAAATCAATCGCTGACAATAAAAGAAACCGAATAAAAGTAGAAATAAGTTAATTACACGAAAGTTATCTTGTAAGCAAATAAATGTAAAACAGTAAAAGTGATAGGATACAAGAGTGAGAACTACAAAACTAAGGAACATTTAAAAAAAATACAAGAGAATAAATAATTAAAAGAATGTAGCGGAAGATAATTAAATTTAATAACTGAAAAAAATACTGGCAAAAATCATAGAATCCAAAAATTATACACAATGAGTAAAATAGGAAAAGATATAGTGAATATTAGTAAGTAAGATAGAAAAGATACAAGCTGAAGGGGTAATACCTTACATAATAAAATATCAAATGCATAAAGTGAACAAAAGAGGTATAAAAAAAAAGAGGTTAGTGATAAAAGTATATGTTATGCAAAAACAATCAATACACTTGGGCGATAAAAAAAACTATTCAAGTATAAGCATACAAACAGTCTAAATCTCACTACAGGCCTTTATGATCAAACAATCAAGTCACATACATCAAATGTCCACCAAGGTACTCACACTTCTAATGTCCACCTAGGTATCCATACAATTAATGTCCACTTGTGTGCTCACACAGCTAACGTTCGCCTAGGTTCTCACACATCAAATGTCCATTTATGTTTATTCCCCATACCATGTTTAACATTAATAATTGAAGCATGCTTTGATACCAACTTTGTAGTGCCCCGAATTTCTAATAAATAAAATTAGAAATACGTGGCACAATTTTTAGAATCAACTTCAATGTAATAGCAAACATAACCAAAACACAGATAAATTTTTCAATTTTTATTACATCAATTCTTTACAAAACACAGCGGAAAATTAAACACCTTGAATTACAATTCTTTTCTTTTAAAACACATTCTTTTACAATTTACATAAGTCCCATTATCATTCTATCACAAGTATCCAAATCCCAAGCTAATGGTACCGACCTGTAAAACCTGAGGCTAGAGATAACCCTAACTCTCAAAACTATGGGGTCAGCCATAATGGTGTGAGTGACATCAAAAGAAATACAACATAAATAAAACATGAAGAATAAAGTTACAAACAAAATATACCAACAGTAGTAACAAATGGAAAATGAAATAACAATAAATAAAACATGAAAACATCAAGTGATACTAGACTATGTGTCAAGTGAAGGAAATAGAAAAATATCATGCATAAAATCAAGTCAAGAAAACACAAATGCGGGATGATGACTCTCTAATGCATACTTGTCGGATTTTATGCATTCCATACTACATAGGTCCGGTGCAAGTCCTTACCGTTCTTCATTTTATAGGGTTCCCTCGTTATGCAACTAATCTTACTACTGTGATAGAAACAAGATCCATAATACTTCGCGAATAGGCATCACAACCCCCGACGCGCAAGCATCATGTAAGAATAGCTCTGACCTCGAGGAAGAAATCACCTACCTGACGTGTACCCCATGAATAGGTTTGCAAGACCCTCAACATGCAGATACACTAGTACATCCCGTAGATAGGCCCGCCAACCCTCGACGCGTGAATGCACATGTATGCTCCATGAATAGGCCTGCAGACCATCGACATGCGAACATACCAAATGTCCTCTCGAAACAGATTAACACACATTCCTGGAATGCATACGTTGGACTAGACCCCTAGAGCATATACTTACGTTTTCCAAGTTCTATCACATCTCCATTAGTGCCTGTCCTTAGGTTGATTATTATTAAAACACAAATTCTCCCTCTCTAGAGTTAGTGTATCCTGCTGGACTTAATTACAAAACAACAACCCTAAGACCCAACTGGTCATAATCCACAAAATCTCATCTGCCGATACACAGGAATCACACTCAACTCCTAGAGAGTCACAAAATGAATATCAACACCAAAACTTTCAATAAAACTCTTAATTTCATCATCAAAACGTTTATATCAAAAAAACTCTTTTAATCCACCAAACCCAAATTCATTCAAGAGACTCACGAATTTCCAGAACTGAAATAAAATATTAAATCCATTAAATAACTGAGAATCATATTTTAAAGTCATAGAATATCACAAAATATTAATTTCTTCAAAAACCATATATGTTTCACTTTATAAAGTTATAGAAATACAATTTAAATTCTATTAAAATCAAATTATAACTTTCTGAAAAATACTGTAATCTGTAGCAAAAACATCCTCTAAAATAGTAAATCAATAATCCATAATATCAAAGAAATACTTGTTCAAGAAAAATGACGGAAGAACTCACAAAACAGCCAAAAACAATGATGTCGGTCGACCTTCAAAAGTCACAGTCGACCGACATGACATTTGACCTTCATTTTAGTTCAAAAATGGATAGTCGACCTTCATGTCAAAAATAGCTTATACAGCAGCTTTAAATTTCGTGCACTTCTCAACTGATACTTAATTTAAACTTTTTTAAAGCATGAATTTAAAAGATTAAAATCCTGAAATGATCAAATACAACTTTTCTAACATACTAGAGTTCGTAAATCAAATCAAAATCTCATCAAGTTCATAAAAGTGCAATTTTTCTTAAAATCTTCAAATTAATAAAACATAGATATATAAGTGCGTATGTGTGTGGGTTTGCATCAGTAAAAGCGTCAAGAAAACATCATATATAGGTAATATATTGTTCAAATCAATTCAATATCAAAACAATCAAGATCTAATTGAAAACTTCGTAAAAACTCACAAAAACACAATTTCGACTTAAAGCATCAGACCCGAAAAATTCCACCCCTCTTTTCACTTCAAGAATTGATCTTTTTTATCCAAAATTCCTTCCACAACTTTTCATACACATACCCCACTAATTACATTAGTTTACCCATGAATATATGCAACTACAACAAGTATTAATCAAGTTTTATCCATCAAAACATCAAGAACATAGTACATACATTCACACATAGCAAGAACCCTACTTTACACACTTTCATACAATAAACATCATACAATCTCATAGCGTATGTTCAAATCATCAATAATATGAAGGAAAACAACCTACCCATGATTTATGTTAAGTTCTTTAACAATCTCAAGTCATCTATAAAAAATTTTAATCATCAATAGAATAGTTTTCATGAAAAGATTCAATTTTTGTTCATCCATCCATTAATAATTCATTATATCATCATACAATCCTCTAACATTCTTTCTAATAGAAAAATCATCACATACAATATGCATACAACCGCAAGAAATTAAACATATGTCACTCACCTTATTGAAGAATCAACCGAAATAATAAAGAGAATAAGAAAAGTCATTCCTTTCGCAAAAATCCAAGATCCTTATTTCGAAACTCCAAGAAAACCAATAGTAAAATAATTTTATTTTTTTTACAGAGGGGGACGGCTGTAGTGGCATTTTAATAGGCTGAAATCTGGAGTTTTTAGGGTTTTACAAGTTATATGGAAACATCCCTTAACAAATTATTACTTTACATATATAGACATTTCTTTAATAAAGTAGTTAAATAAGTTAAATAAATTAAAATAAAACAAAATCCCTTTACTACTGAGTTATCCAGCCATCAAGCATAGCCCAGAAATTAAAGAAAATTCATATTTGTACTCAAAGTGGTAATTTTGCACAAAAGTCCATCTCTTTGTAATATTTGCAAATATGCTAAATAAATAGCATAAAAATCTAAAAAATTCATAAATAATGCCTTCTAATAAATATTAGGTTTTCCAAATAAAATTTCTGACTTTTAGTTTCCAAGAAAAAATATTTGCACAAGGTCCAACTTAAATTCCATATTTGCAAAAATACCATATATGTTTAAATCTTTACCAAATCAACTCTAAATAAATTTTAAATAAATCTAATATTTCATACTGATCTTTTACAGGCCAAATAGCAGCAAAAACGGGTTTTTATTATTTGTTTGAGATCCAATCGGCTTTTTACATAAAAGCACATCTCTTTCGAAGTATTTATAAAAATAGTTTATTTATTCAGAAAAATCCCAAAATTTAGGATATACTTAATTATAAATAAAAGAATTTATTATGAAATTTAAAAGTAGAGATTCGCACCAAAAAATATTTGCACATGTTTTGCATGTGTAAAATTGACAAAGTCATCAAAATAGTCAAATTAATTTAAATAAATCTGAAATTTTAAAATATTATAAATAAATGAGAAAATCAATCATTAACCATAAAATTTTAATAATTCAAAATTTTTAACTTTGCACATGTGTTGCACGTGCAAAATTGCAATTTCAAGAAAATAGTCAAAATAGTCAACTTTACCAATTTAATATTATTTAATAATGCAAAATAAATCATTTTATTTTGCGGGGTGTTAGAAAAGTAGTGTATGTGAAAAAATAATAATTTATAGTGTTCTAATAGTGAACGTGAAAAAATAGAAAACAATCTTGGTGAGATATGTTTTAAAAAAATCTTAAAACAACAGGAGGGTTCAGAGAGAGAAATGCGAAAAACCAACAAAAAATTCGTTAAAAAAATGGAACTACAACAAAAATATATAGTTGAGAAGATTGTGAATTTTGATACCATACTCCGGAAAAAATCATATATATAAATGAAAGAGAAAATAATAGTAGAAGTAGACATAGTCGATTGAGAAGTGTAGTAGACATAATCGTAGTCCGGTAGTCGTAGAAAATAGAGAAAGAGTTTCTTCGTTGAGGGAGTTTGTAGTCGAGAGCATAGTTGAATCATCACGAATTCGATACGATCGAAATTTTTAGTTTTTTTGTTGCTTGCTTCTTTGATGAATGAAATTTATTGAATTGAGTAGTAGTAGTAGAAAGAGTAAGAGAGTATGGTATGAAAAAGTTTGATTGAAGTTAGGGGGGGTTTATAGGGGACCCCCCCCCCCCCCCCCCACACCAAAATAAATAAAAATATAAATAAATAAATAAATAAATAAAACAAAAAAACAGCCCTAAAACAGAGTCAACTGCTCTCTGGCACCAATAGAATGTTCAACCTATGGGTCGAACATTCAAATAGTTCCAAACCCATGGGTTGGCGAGCAGGTTTCAGACTGGTTTGACCAAGTCAATGGGTTCATGGGTCTTGAGCGAGTTGGAGTTGCAATATTGGCGACCCGGGTCGCCCGTTTTGCTAAACGGGTTCGATCCGAACCCGAACCAGTTAAAAGTGGGCCTGGTTAGAGTAGGCGGGTCATGGGCAGGTCGTGGGTCAATCCGACCCAAATGCCATCCCTAAGAATAGTTGTTGAATCCTTAGGTCGACACAAAACTTACAGAATGCCTTAGAAGCAAACTGATTTCTGTTGTCTATTACTAGGATTCGGGGGATGCCGCATCGGAAGACTATGTTGATCCAAAAAAAATGTTGAACTCTATGATCCGTGATGGTTTCTAGAGGTTCAGCCTCGATCCACTTGGAGAAGTAATCAATGGCTACCACGAGGAAGCTTCTTTGTCCGGTTGCTAGTAGGAACGATCTGAGTAAATCCATCCCGTACATTGCATAGAGGATTGGGCTCGAGATGGAACTGAGTTTGGCTTGTGGCATTTGCTTGATTAATGAAAATCTTTGATAGAAGGCACATTGGCAGACATACTTCTGAGCAACATTGAGGAGTGTAGGCAAAAAATATCCATGATTGAGAATCTTGCGGGCAAGGGATCATCCTCCTATATGACCGCCCCAATCCCTTCATGTACTTCTTTCAAAGCATACTCGTCCTGTTCAGGGGAGAGGCACTGCAGGTAAGGTCTACCATCTACTAGAGTGTACGAGTGTTTATACATGACTCCTTCGACGAGTGTGTACCGCTCCGCTTTCACTTTGATCTTTCTTGCCTCTTTGGGATCATAGGCGAGGATTCCATTGTCGAGGAAGTCATACAAGAGTTTCACCCAATTGTTTTTGAGTACTAGAGGAGTGATTACCATTATCACTAAGGCTTCCTTTTTTATGTTAGGCTTGAGTAGGACTTCAAAAAGAATAGTGTGATCAAGTCCTTCGAATGAAGAGGCGGCTAACTTGGAGAGGGCATTTGTTGCTCTTTTCCTTTGTGGGGGATGCGAGTGACATCGGTCTCCTAGAACGTGACTAAGAGTTTCCTGACATATCTTAGATACTTTATCATGGTCATCCTTGGCTTCATAGTCTTCCCGACCTTTATTCGCTACCAGCTGAGGGTCGCTGAATACTTGACCCGTCTGGCGCTAGCTTTGCTGGCTAAAAGGAGGTCAGCAATTATTGCTTTATACTCTGGTCCATTATTGGAGGCTCAGAAGTTCATGTGAAGTGAATAATGGAGGGTGAACTCATCCGGGCCAGTCACAATAACTCCGGCCTCGCTTCCCCTGTAGACACTCCAGAATGGGGGTCCTCGCCTTCCTCAGGGGGTCAAGGGTAGTGCTCTCTACAATGAACTTAGCTCAAGCCTGAGCTTTGATGGCCTCGGTTGGTAGCTGATATCATGTTGGCTTAATTCAGCAAACCATTTCATAAGTTGCTTAGAGCTCTTCGTCTTGTGTAGCACCTGTTTGAGGGCTTTGTCAGTGAAGACCACTATTGAGTGTACTTAGAAGTATGGGCAAAGCTTGCGAGTAGCCATGATAGGGTGTATGTGTAACGCCCCAATTTTTTTTTTTTTTGACTCCAAATTCAATTCTTTCAATTTCTATATCACTTTAAACATAAACTAAGAAAGTTATATTTCAAGGAAAATTTCGGTAGAGTTTTCCCTATAAATTTTGCCCCGAAACACAAATAGCTTACGAAATTCTGCTCAAAATTCCGTAGCTCACAATACATACAATAATTTCATGGGCTCCCCAGGCCAAAATGAGCAGAAACACACAGGCAATATAACATAATGCTCTGGGGGCCAAACTCATAACGGATTATCAAATATCAAATAAAAACTATAAATTTCTTTGAAAAACGAGGTAAAATTTTAGAAAAATCTTTGTAAAACCTACCACAGAGCCCGGTACTCCACAACGAGATGGGTACGGGTCACAAACATACCATACCACCCCACACTATACTCATCATCATCATATACATGCATATACATTCAGATTACAATTTAAATCATAATTTACCACTCATCATAACTAATTAGTACAAAAATTTTAAAATAAAACCTCACCCTACAATCTACGCCTCTCCTCTGCACTGATGTGAACCTGTAACAGTAGGGGATCTAGGGTTGTCCTCGGACTCCCCTAACCCCCCAAACACTAAGGGGTTAGCCATTTCTGGTGTGAGTATAATTTACTGAACTCATAAATCAATTAAATTATAAAAAGAAAATAACTTAAACTTATGAATATCAATATAAGAGATTCAACCTTAAATTTGTTGATTCTTGATTTTGATGATCACAACATAGTGCAACATGTGTCTATGTTATACAGCTAACATTGCAGTGCACAGACCAAAGACAATTCTAGCTGAACAAATGAACAAGATCAAAAGGATAACAGATGAAGACTTCAAGACAAGGATCAAGACTCAATTCAAGACTCAAGACTCAAGACTCAAGACTTCAAGCTTAAATGTGTTATATTGTTGTGTCTTGTAAACATTGTAATTTAGTTTCTGTTGAGTCTTAGTCTGATGTAAAGCCTTGTCACACACACACACACTCAAAATTTCATAATGTGTGTCTCTTAAAAACCCCAAAAAAGAAGTCAAAACAGTTTGAAGAATTTTAACTTTTAAGTACCAGTCGACTTAAGCTTCTGCCAGTCGACTGATAGTACAAAACTGTTTAAAATTATTCAAACTCTGATCAGTCGACTCATATGGCAACCCAGTCGACTGTTCGAGAGCTTTTTGACCGTTTTCTGTTTTTCAAAATTATCAAGTTGACTGATCCGATTGAGATATCTTCAACTTTACCAAAGTCATTTGTTGAAGTTAAAGATCATCCTCATGACTTAATAATTGGTGACATCTCCCATGGTATTCAGACACGTTCACATGTTAATATGATCTCTCATACAGCATTCTTGTCGGATTTTGAACCGAAAAATATACAAGAAGCTTGTGAGAATGAATATTGGATGAATGCCATGCAAGATGAACTAAACCAATTTATAAGAAATGATGTATGAGATTTAGTTCCTAGACCTCCTGATCAGACTATCATTGGTACCAAATGGGTATTCAAAAATAAGTTAGATGAATCAGGACCAGTTGTAAGGAACAAGGCTAGATTAGTTGCCCAAGGATATAATCAAGAAGAATGTATAGATTTTGATGAAACATATGCTCCTGTTGCTAGACTAGAATCTATTCGTATTTTATTATCTTTTGCTTGTTTTATGAATTTTATACTTTATCAAATGGATGTGAAAAGTGCTTTTCTTAATGGGTTTATTAAGAAAAATGTTTATGTTAAACAACCACCAGGTTTTGAACATGAACAATTTCCAGATCATGTTTATAAATTGAAAAAGGCTTTATACGGTCTTAAACAAGCACCTCGTGCTTGGTATGATCGTCTGAAAACTTTTCTTTTAGAAACAGGATTTGAAATAGGTAAAGTAGACACTACTTTGTTTATCAAAAGAGTTAAGAATGATATCTTAATCATACAAATATATGTTGATGATATAATTTTTGGTTCTACTAATAATAATCTATGTCAAGAATTTGCAAATGCCATGAAAAATGAATTTGAGATGAGTCACATGGGTGAACTCAATTATTTCCTTAGACTGCAAATTAAATAGTCCTCAAATGGCATATTTATCAATCAAGGCAAATATGCAAAGGAATTACTCAAACGTTTTAACATGGATAGTACTAGTAGTAAATCCACACCTATGGCTACTACTACTACTCTTGACAAAGACTTATTAGGTAAGAGTGTTGATCAAAAACTCTATCGAGGTATGATTGGTTCACTCTTATATATTACTGCAAGTAGACCAGATATTATGTTCAGCGTATGTTTATGTGCTAGATATCAATCTAGTCCTAAAGAGTCTCATTTAAAAGCAGTGAAACGAATTTTAAGATATATTAAAGGCACATCTGAATATGGTTTATTTTATCCACGCACCGATAATTTTCAACTTTTGTCATATAGCGATGCCGATTTTGCTGGAAGCAAAACTGATCGCAAGAGTACTAGTGGTACATGTCACTTTTTGGGACATTCCCTAGTATCTTGGTGCAGTAAAAAGCAAAACTCCGTATCCCTATCAACTACAGAAGCTGAGTATATCGCTGCAAGTTTGGCATGTGCACAAATTTTATGGATGAAACAAACCTTATTAGATTATGGTATTTCATTTGAGAAACCCTCAATTATGTGTGATAATACCAGTGCAATTAATCTATCTAAAAATCCGATTCAACATTCACGTACGAAACATATTGATAATCGACATCATTTTCTACGTGATCATGTTTTAAAAGGAGATATATCTTTAGACTTTATCTCTACTGATAAACAAGTAGCAGATATATTTACCAAGCCCCTTAAGGAAGATACTTTCATTAATTTAAGACGAGAAATTGGAATTTGTGATTTTATTGATATTTGCTGAAAATTGTTACTGTTAAGTCGACTATACTTTTGAGTAAGTCGACTGTAATGGCTTTTTAAAAAAACATACCAATGTTTTTTATCTGACCAGTCGCCTGGTTCCTATACCAGTCGACTGATTAGTCGACATAAAATGTTTATTTTCTTCTCGACTCAGTCGACTGATCTCCCTACCAGTCGACTGTCGCGAGCTAAATCATCTTCAGCGACTAATCATCACGTCTTTTGAGATGGAAATCACTTATCTTTTCACCCGTGATCTTTAATCCTCACCATCGATTTCACCCTCTCCTTGATCTCAGCCGTTCACTCACAGTTAAAACCCCCTTTCACCAGCCGTTTTCACTCCTTAACGTTCTCAAGTTTTTACCCCAAATTACAAAACCCTAGCTTTTGGAGAAGAAGGTGATCTGCTCTCTCAAGTGCTGCTTGTGCTTGCTCCTGCTCGACTCTCTCTCTCTTACTTAGGTAAAACCCTTTCCACTCTTTTCTCATGGCACCCAAACGATCAAAACGATCTCATGAGGGTAGTTCTTCTTCACAAGACTACACTCAATATCTCTTGAGTCCCGATCTTATTGATCGTTGGTATCTTTTTTGCACCATTACAATCTTCCCTGGAAGATTTGTAAATTTTGATGACCTAGACCGTTTTAATCTCATTCCACTATTTCAAAATTGCAGTCTCTATGACTTTCTCTCATTATCAAACCAACCTAATTACTATCCCCAACTCATTTATTTGTTTTACACAAATATGAGAGTTGTGCAAAAACCAAATGGGGATGTCCTAATCCGGTCGTCTGTGAAGAATGTTAGAATGACACTCACACCGATTAGGATTAATGAAATTTTGGGTATTGATGATGTGGAATTACCTCTTGATGAAATTCTTTTAGATAATCCTTCTATTTTATCTAGAATTTTCCTACCTAATTCTGGCCCTCCAATGACAAGCAAAAATATCAAACCAATTGCTAAGCTTGTAGGTAGGATATTAGCCTATAACATCCTTCCTAAAAAGGGTAGTTATGACCAATATTCTATTGAATTACAAAAAGCCATATATGCAATTTTTGGTAGAATTGCTGTTAATTGGGGTCAAGTTATTTTTTCTAAACTTAATCAAGACCACACTCACTTTCTACCTTTTGGAGGTCTTCTCACTAGAGTTTTTATAGCTTTTGGAGTTGATCTTGATTCGGAGACAAATGTTGTTTCTCGTTATGAGTGTTTTGATCGTGCTAGTTTGGCACGTATGAAACTCCTTGATGCTCCTACTCGATCACCCCCTAGATCTCCTCCTCTTTCCCAAGCTCCTTTAGGTTCTACTTCTAGACCTAGACCCAGACCCTCTCAACCTTCTACATCTGATGATCCACCTATTCTTCAAGCCAATTTTGATGACCCTCGTACCTTGTATGACTGTGTTTCCTACCTAATGAACCACTCAGTCTCTGTAGATACCCAACTCCATACCCTAGACTCTAAACTAGACAACCTCACTCATCTCTTCACCTCTCACTTTCATCCTCCTTCTCAAGATATCGATGAAGACTCCGATGAAGAAGATTGAAGATTTTTATTTCTTTTTATTATGCAATCTTCTTTTTTAATGCATTTGTTTTGATGTATTAGACTTTATCATTGTTTTCTCTTTAATGCAAACGCTTGTTACTGTGTGCTTTTTGATGATTCCAAAGGGGGAGAGAAATATCTGAGTTACATTTTGTCTATCTGTGTTATGTGTTATTTATGTTTTGAATTGTTAACATGTGTTATGTGTTATTTATGTTTTGAATTATTAACATTGTAACATTGTTTTGGTTATTGAAATTTCTCTGGTCAGTCGACTTCCCCTAGGGATACAGTCGACTGCTGCTAACTACTGCATCTGTTATGTTTTTCGTCTGTTCAGTCGCCTGATCTATTGTTAAGTCGACTGATACATTCCTTATAATAACATCTATTTTATGTATGCAAATTGTGTTTTTATAAGGGGGAGCATTTCATCACTATGCTTGTATATTATCTGTTTATCAGCTATTATGTTGTCATCATCAAAAAGGGGGAGAATGTTGATTCTTGATTTTGATGATCACAACATAGTGCAACATGTGTCTATGTTATACAGCTAACATTGCAGTGCACAGACCAAAGACAATTCTAGCTGAACAAATGAACAAGCTCAAAAGGATAACAGATGAAGACTTCAAGACAAGGATCAAGACTCAATTCAAGACTCAAGACTCAAGACTCAAGACTTCAAGCTCAAATGTGTTATATTGTTGTGTCTTGTAAACATTGTAATTTAGTTTCTGTTGAGTCTTAGTCTGATGTAAAGCCTTGTCACACACACACACACACACTCAAAATTTCATAATGTGTGTCTCTTAAAAACCCCAAAAAAGAAGTCAAAACAGTTTGAAGAATTTTAACTTTTAAGTACTAGTCGACTTAAGCTTCTGCCAGTCGACTGATAGTACAAAACTGTTTAAAATTATTCAAACTCTGATCAGTCGACTCATATGGCAACCCAGTCGACTGTTCGAGAGCTTTTTGACCGTTTTCTGTTTTTCAAACTCAAAAGCTCAGATCCGTTGGTTGACAGTTGAGTAACTGTTTTCCCAACGTTCAGGAGATCAAACTCTTTAAGTAGAGTTCAGATCTCACTGAAAAGATCTACAGAATTTACACAGAATTTCTACAGAATTTTTCTCTGAACTCCGAGCACTCTTGAAGAACATTTTAAGTGATTTTCTGTGAGAAACAAAGCTTTCAAGTTCATACACTTTGGTTCTCTACATTCAGTCCAGTATAGCATTGAATTCGCTCTGGACTGAGTATAGAAGTCGACCTATTCTTTTAGCCACGTGCATCAACACATACAACAACAAGGCTATAGGTTGACTGTAAAATATTCTTGTTCTCTTGCTATCGGTTGGAGAGTGTTTTTGACTCTTGGTTGTAGAGTCGGTGTCTTTTCACTCTTGGTAGTAGAGTGGGTTGCTTTCTCTGGTTGAGAGAAAGGACTACGGGTTAGACAAGGTTGTTGTCGTAACGCCGTAGGGTATTCTTGTAATTTTTCAAGAATAGTGGAAATCTCAAGTGGGTTGCTTGGGGACTGGATGTAGGTCGGGAGGACCGAACCAGGATATATCTTGTGTACTCTGGGATTGATTATCTTGTGTTTGCATTTACTCTGGTTTATTTTAATTCTGCAAAAAGTCTCTGAACAGTCGACTCCTTGCATTATCAGTCGACTGGTCAGTGCCGTGTGTAGTTGTAATTTCAGTGTGCCTTCAGTCGTCTGTCTCTTTCAGCAGTCGACTGCACAGAGTTGTTATTTTCAGTTATTTTGAACATATCAGTCGACTGGTCCTTACCTCAGTCGACTGCACCGAGAAAAATTTCCGCAGTTTTTATTAAACACTATTCACCCCCCCCCTAGTGTTTGTTGTCTTGCCTACAGGATCCAACAAAATTCGCACAGAAAATGCCATACATACGAATTTATATCAAGGTATTCTGCCAAACAGTATCCATCTGTATAAATCCATAACTTCACTATATGCATCATATTAACATGTAACTGTGTATATATATAAATGTATATACATACAACTCCTTCAATTCACACACCCAATCACATAGCAACATATTAATTCACACTCCATTACTTTTCATTTTGAACTCTCCAACGCTAATACTCTATCTTTTCATAATTTCCATCACCTCATCATTTCTTTATTTACATAAATAGTCACATAAGGTCACTACCTCCTTTTCTTCATACTATTCAACCACGTATTTCATTTACCATTTATTTTCATTTATACACAGGACTCATATTCTTTCCTACTTATCTCATACCCTTACTTCACATTCATTCCACTACAAATCATCTTATGCATTTTCATCGTATATCCTCAAATGCATTCATTTTAATCGCATAACCTTCCCCATGCTTAGTCTCCTAATAACACATTCACCCCATGTATCATCACATTATTCAGTCTCCTAATACCACATTGGTTCAATCTATGACAGCAGGTTCATCCAATTCAAGATATCACACTTAACCATAATTTATAGCACATCACGTAACATATTAACTTTTATTCCCATTATAATTTACCCTTTACTTTATTTTCATTCCAATCTCATCATATAGCTTACTTTCACCCTCACCTTACGAATCACTTTACTTTTATTTCCAACTCACAATGCAACTAGCATATCAACAACTCACTCCTTCTTCCTGAAAATTGTGCCTAGGCAGGTAGTTCCCACTATTTCCTCCTAAATAGCAGGCGGGTAGTTCCTAGTGACAATTCTAAGGCACACCAACTTATAACACAGCATACTTTCTTTAATAACCATTTTCATTACCAACCTCATAATACAGGTATTGATCTTATTGTATTATAACACGTATCACATCATGAACATGTGCATTTCTTCTCATAATATCATATTAATTCATGTCTAATAACACAAAACATAACGCCTCAGTGCACATAACAATTTGCTTACATTTCATCGCAACATTATCATATCACTTATAACACAAAAAGCCATTAACTTCACTTTCATTCTTATCACAATATACTCCATATCCCAAACATGGTTTGGGCAATCACATATCACACCCCAAAGCTGATAGCTTGGGTAATACTCATCGCACCCCAAACACATAGTCTGGGTAATATCACATCACATCTCAAACCAAATGCCAATATATACATATATATCTCCCGTAGTATATTCACATCTCCCATACTATAAATAGTCTCCGTAATATATCATATCATCAATATCTTTATATATATATACACATTCTTTTTCTTTCAATACACATATACACATTTATATTTTCTCCTTTTCAGTGCCCACACAACTGACCTCCTCGTACAACACAGGGATCTCTGTGCCTCCCATCCCGTACATTTCAATCCCGCTAACCCACCACATCACCCAGATCCAGGTATCCTAAGCATCTATCATTTGTGGACTGGATTGAAAGTACGGTTGCGCGCATGTCCAACCAAGACTAAAGCCAGAAGGCTAGTCAAAAACAAAATATAACACGCGGACCGATGCTCATACAGAGTCTTACACGTCCGAGGCTACGTCTTCCTCCTAGCCGAACTAGCGAGGGAAACTCCTGATTCCCATATATAATTTGGGGCAATATATAACTCCTAATCCCCAAATATAAAATTTGGGGCAATATTAATATATATATAACTCCTGTTCCCCAAATATAATTTGGGGCAATATATAACTCCTGTTCCCAGGTGTATCCCGGGCCTGTGGGGTCTAGCCTAAACCCCTGGGAGATTGTGCGGCACTGCAATATTTAATTCTCTTTTATGTACATATACATATCTCCTTTATTATATACTCCTTCACAATATAACTCCTTTATAAAGTAACTCCTTTACAATACAACTCCTTTATAAAATAACTCCTTTATAATATATCTCCATATATATTCATTTATAATATATCTCCTTTATAATATTTCTCCATATATATATATATATATCTCCCTTTTATAATATAACTCCATAAATAAATATATCTCCTTTTATAATATTTCTCCAGATATATATATATATATATATATATATATATATATATATATATATATATATATATATATATAATATAACTCCTTTATAATATATATCTCCATATACAAATGTAGCTCCTTTTTATAACATAACAAGAAAGCATATAAACTCCATGAAATTCATAAACATACACAAGCCATTAATCTCACTGATATCATATAAAATTTTCATTTCCCACCCACACGTCACACACACACCGTATCCATTTCACATCACAATATCACATAAAATTTTCCAATTTATCACCCGCATATCACACATACACCATATGACTCATATCATCATGTTATCGCATGGCAATATCATATCATATACACCATGCGTTCCATCTCATCACATCGGTCATGAGATCACACATCACACATCTCCATACATTCACATACATAAATCTAATCATTACAACCCCGAAGCATATCGATATTTATCTACAAACAACAACACACTCCCATACATATATATACTAATTTCTTACACCTCATAATTTACTCCGTATCCTACTTATGAACTTTTCTATATTCAATATACTTCACACATCACACACCAAACCATATTTTAAAATTAATCATAGCACATTATGCACATAGAATAAAAGATCATACTCACATAGCATCCCGCGAAGACTCGAAGCACCTTACCACGCATCCGAAATGGCTAACATCACCTATTACCAAATTTCAAAGCAATTTAGGCTCAAAACATCCAAACCAGCCACAGAAAAATAATAACACTAATCTTAATATCACATAGACGTTTTATTGAAGGGCATGACCCGGTGGCAATAAAGGCATTGGTCGATGATGAAGGACGTCTTCGGGATGTCGATAGGGAACATCCATATATGGTTATATCCTAAGAAGGCATCCATGAAACTCATGAGTTCGTGATTAGATCTGGAATTGATCAAGGCGTCGATGCCAGGGAGAGGAAACGAGCCCTTCCTACACACTTTGTTCAAGTCATTGAAGTCAATGCTGATTCTCCATTTGTCATTGGCATTATTTACCATTACCACATTCGCCAGCCACCCAGGGTGGCTGGGTTCTTGAATGAAACGGGCAGCTAGGAGCTTGTCAACTTCTTCCTTGATGGAATGATGTATGTCAGGGGTGAACTAGCGGTGTTTCTGCTGGACCGGCTTGACTTCAGGATTGACACTGAGATGATGCATGATTAATTCCTCTGAGAAGTCAGGCATGTCAGCAGCAATCCAGGTGAATAGGTCTTGGTTTCCTCTGATTCATTCAATGATTTGTTCTTTGACTTGATGAGGGAGAGCTTTGCCTACCCAAAAACTCTTGGTTGGATCCTTTTTTGGAGTAGGGGGTCTCCTCAAGTTCATCGACCGACTTAGAAACAAATTGACTACTCCCTGGGGGGAGTTCTAATGCCTCAAGTGGGAGGACCGAGCCCCCCAATGTAGTTGTGTAGGACCTCAGAGCTGTCTTTTGGCTCCTTTTGGCTTCTCCTACCCCTGCTATCATGGGGAACTTCATTTTATGCGGAAAGCTGAGGGTACAGTATAAAGTGTTGCTAGGCTGGGTCGGCCAAGGATGGCATGTAAGCGGCCTTCACTATAACGACCTGAAATCTATTCCCTCGGTTTGGGTTGTTGGGGCATTCCTTGCAATCACATCAAGGGTGATTTTTCCTTCGATTGTGACTGGAACCCCGAAGAATCAATGAAGAGAATACCCAATAGGTTTGAGACAATCCTGAGAGAGCTTGAGTCCTGCGAAAGCTTTAAGAAAGATGATGTTAACAAAACTTTCGTTGTCTATTAGGATGCGACGTACTTCATGGTTAGCCATGTAGAGACTGATTACAAGTGCATTGCAATGGGACACTCAAATGCCCTCTAGGACTTATCTGATAATGTCACTAGAACTCCCAAGTTTCTTTTTGGGGGTGGGGGGAGGGGGGGGAGGGGAGTTGGGTACTGAATTATCCTCTCAGATGAAAGCCTTCCGGAAGGAGTTTAATTCTCCTCTCCATAAGTCTTCTGTGTATGGAGTGGGGAACCGCTCCTGACTCCAAATCTTGGGACTCGGAGGGCTTCTCTGCTCGCTTGTTAGCCCCTCGGGGTGGCGGAGGATCGAGCATGTCCTTCTGAACGAATTTGGATAGGTACCCTCTCTGGATAAGCTCTTAGATTTATTTCTTGAGAGCCCAACAATCATCTGTGTCGTAGCCATGATCTCAGTGAAAATTACCCAACTTATCTTTGTTCCATCTCTTCCCCGAAGTGTTCATTCTAAGGAGAGAGCGAAGTACCCCTTCCCTCTCCACCTCCATGAGGACTTCTACTATATTGGCATTAAGAGTGATGAACTTCTCGAAATGAGGAGGAGTAAGGTGGTGTTAACCATTGCCATCCTTCTGGAGCTTCTTGGATCCTTCTACGCTTGCACTATTCATTTTGTTTCCGGAGGAGGGCTCCTTTTGACCGAATGTACTTCTACGCTTGCACTATTCCTCTTGTTTCAGTTGGAGAGCATCTTCAGCCTGAATGTACTTCTCACTCCTTAGCATAAGTTCCAAGAAGTTCTGAGGAGGCTTCCTGGCAAGGGATACCTTCAAATCGGCATGGTAGAAATTATGTCTGAATTCGGTGGTTGCCACTACTGGGTCGAGGGAGGTGATAGACCGGGACTCAGCTGTGAAGTACTGGACAAATTCCCTAAGTCGTTCCTCTTCAATTTGATTCAGGCCTATTAAAGAGGCACTTATCTTCTTAGTTCGGTGGCTTCTTATGAAGTGGGCGAGGAAGAGCTGATCAAATTGGTCGAAGAAGAAGATGGAGCCTGGAGAGTGTGGTAGGGAACGTCTTACAGAGGAGTGCTTTTGAGGCTTGGTGGATCATCGTGAGGGTTTTTAAAACTCTGATATGATCAGCCGAGTCAGATTCTCTATTATAGGAGACGAAGTGTGGCAGCTTGAAAGTCTCAAACACGTGGTGGGCCACCATGATTGACTTGGAGAAGGGAGGTCGGCTAGGGCAGAAGCTTCTGACTTGACGGTCTTCCTCTCAGTTGATTATGTTGAGACAATCCTCCCACTCTCGAAGGCGACGAAGAACTGGGTCTTTCCTTTGGTCAGATCTAGTTGACCCACGGGACTCTTCCTCATGTATGGTTGTGAGGCGGCGAATATTTGTCGGCCCCTGTTAGGGGTAACGTTGAGGGCTTGGAGGATCTCATCTTTAAAATTTTAAAATTCTACTTTGGTGATGGGCACCCCTTCTTCCATATTGTTTCTGTGAACTGGCCAACTTGCTATAACCTGGCTTCTTCGCCCGAGCGGGAAGAGGCCTTGTTCATTCCCTAGGAAAGGGAGATCTTCTTTGCCCCCTGGGAGAGGAAGTTCTTCTGGACATCTGTCTTCGAGGAGAGAGGTTCCTTTTGCTTCCCCAATGTTATGGATAGGGACTTTGGCATGAAATCGCCTCTCGTTTAGGAAATCTCGGAGATCAAACCCATGCTTTCGGCTGATGATGACTTGACAAAGGTCTTACAGCAGCTGGGGAACCATAGAGGGCACTATAGAAGGGGTCGAGGTACGAACATAACCCCTATTTTTGACCATGCACTATGCAGGGTGTTGTTCAGGATGACTTCATCGGGACCTCCCTGTTAAAATGAACAACACCAGTGCAATAGCCAAGCGGAAACTTATAGCCATGCCCAATGTTAATTTAGAGCCCAATTTCTAGAAATGATTTTGAAGAGAAATCCTTAAATAAAATTTAGATATTTTTTAGATGATAAGAAAATAGAAAATTCTAGAGAGGAAGATATTTGGATGGAGAATTCTACTAGTGTTACTATTAAATAATATGTGTTGGCACAATCCTAGTCATTGCTTAAGGATGTACTACTAGTATAAATAGGGGGTAAGTTCTTCCATTTTGCATTGAGAAGTAGTGGTAAGAACAAGTAAGACCATAAATCTTGAGAGGTCTTGAGAGGTTGTAGTAAGTGTGAGTGTTTGTAAAAGTTGTGTTTTCTTAAAAGAGTCTTGTATTTCTCATTAAATTGAGAATGGTGTTTTTCTTATTGTGGGTATAGTACAAGTAATGTGTTTACTTGTTTGTATCCAGTATTTGTGCATTTAGAGTTGTGTGCTCCAAACTTTTCTCAACAATTGGTATCAGAGAAGGGCGATCAGGGATTGGTTTTGGCAGAGCCATCCTGAGTTGTGAGAAAGTTTGTTCGGTATAGTCGAAGTCTTGCTGGCACGATGGGTGATCTTCAAGTAGTTGGAAGAATTAAGAAGCTCAGCAACCAAAACTCTAACCCATGGGCAACGTGCATGGAGTCCTACCTACAAGGTCAAGACCTTTGGGAGATTGTCGATGGCAGTGAAGTTACACAACCGACGGTAGAAGATGCCAATGGCATCTTGCAAAAATGGATGACTAAGGCAAAAAAGGCGATGTTTGCTTTAAAGCCCACGATTAAAGAAGAAATGCTGGAGCATATTTGGGATGCCAAAACACCGAAAGAAGTATGGGACACTTTCGCTACACACTTTTCAAAGAAGAACGATATAAAACTAGAACTTCTTGAGAACGAGCTACTATTCGTGGTACAACGTGACATGAAGATTTCCTAATACTTTCGCAAGGTGAAGTCGATTAGAGTTAGATTCGACAGCTGCTATTGGGGAAACCAGGATAAAAGGAAAAATTATCCCTGGTTTGAGACCCAAATACTAAGGATTTGTTGTCGCGGTTCAAGGATGGCCGACACAACCATCATTTATTGAGTTTTAAAAATTTCTTGCCGGTCATGAATCTATGGCTAAGCAAATGGGAGGAGTCTCATTGAAGAATGAGGAGGAAGCACTCTACACTAACAAAAGCAAAGGAAACTTCAAGCAGCACGTCATAGGCAGATCTAAAATGAATGGTGATAAGATAAAAAGTCATCAAGGAGAGTGAGGCTCTATCCAGGGGAGCTTCAAATAATCACGATAATAGTAGATGGTTCGATGGTAATTGTTACAAACTGTGGGAAGAAGGGTCACATGGCAAAAGACTGTTGGTCCAAGAAAAAGACTGCTGAGAGTAGTTGTTACTTCCTATTCTAAGGAGAAAAGCGAAGATGTTTGGGATGATGAAGCATTAGTTCTCAAAACTACATCTGAACAGATTCACTACAAGAATGATTGGATCATCGATTCTGGCTGCTCAAATCACATGACGGGTGATACAGGGGAAAATAGGTTGTGGTGACAGCTGAAAATTTGAGATTACTGATTACTTACAACGGTAAGACGGTAGTTGTGCTCTGGTATAGTTCTAATTAGGTGTTGCTCCATGATGTTTATTAGGAAAAAAAATATGCTTTCAATGGCACAATTAACATCATGAGGTCACTATGTCTTGTTTGGTCCACAAGATGTGAAGGTGTATAAAGACCTCAAGATATCAGAAAAGCTGACGATGGAGGGACGATGATTGGAGTTAGTACACGTGATGTCAGCAGAGTCTGCATATATAGATAAGACAAGAAAGACATGACAACAGATTTATGTCACATGAGGTTGGGTCATGTTAGCTATTCTAAGATAAGTGTGATGATGAAGCAGATGGTGCCTAAGGGACTTCCTCAACTTGATGTGAGAACAGACACGGTATGTGCAGGATGTCAGTACTGAAAAGCACATCAATAACCATACGAGGAATCAAAGTTTAGAACAAAGGAACCATTAGAGTTAGTACGCTCTGATGTGTACAAACTAGTCAAGCAACCATTAGTTGGTGGAATGCAATATATGGTTATGTTTATTGATGACTTCTCAAGGTATGTATTGGTTTTCTTTTTCAAATAAAAATTTAAAGAATTTAGGGAGATAGTTGAAGAGGAAGTGGGAAAGAAGATTCAATGTTTGCGTACAGACAACGGCGGAGAATATTGCTCAGGCGAGTTCTCTAGTACCTAAGGGAATGCCGAATATGCCATCAGTATACTTGTGCTAAAATGCTGCAACAGAATGGCGTAGAAGAGAGAAAGAACCATCATATTTCAAAAATTTGTCAGAGTATCTTACATGCAAAGAATAACCTGGAAGGTTTTGGGCTAAAGAAATGAGAACTACAACCTTTGTAATCAACAGCCTTCCCCAACCCAGGTTAGGATTTGTTTCATCTTTTGAGAAATTGTGAGATATGAAACCTACAGTTAGTTATTTCTGAGTGTTCGGCTGTGTATGATATGTATTTGTTCATAACCATTTACGTAACAAGTTTCACAAGAAAGTAGTCAGATGTATCTTTGTGGGATACGACAGCAGGAGAAAGGGGTGTAAATATTGTGATCCTAAAACTGGAAAATGTTATACATCACGAGATGTGGTGTTCGATGAAGCATCTTCTTGGTGGTCCTTAACAAAGGAGGAGTTGCCAGATTCAAAAAAATTCAAAGACAAGCTGCAACAAAAGATCGGGGAGCACACTGTCCAAATTCAACTGAGTTTAGATGAAGCTGGAGATCCATACGATTATGATGATGATCAAGGGTTGGCTCAGAATCATTGGTAAACTGGTGTGTATCAACATCAGATCATCCTGATGAAGTAGAAACATCAACTCCACAATTATAACTCAGAAGGTCAACTAGAATTCATAAACCAAATCCCAAATATCCCAATGTAGCCATAGCTGAAGAAGCAATTGCTAAAGAACCCGTGACATTTGAAGAAGCATCACAGAGTTCTGAGTGGATTAAAATTAAGAAATAAGAAGTCATAGCACTAGAGTAAAATCAAACTTAAGATATGGTGCTAAAGCCAAAAGATGCGAAACCCACATCCTGCAAAGAGAAAAGTTCTACAAGAAGGATTGAGATGAGGCAAATAAAGATGGGTGATCAAGTTGCAGACTTGTTCACAAAATGATTAAGTACTGGCAAGTTCGAAAATTTTCTTTGTCATCTCGGCATGGTGCAAAGAGTGAGAGCTAGTGTTAGGGGGAGTGGTGAAATAAGCATCACCAGCACAATAGCGATGTCCAAATTTATTGCCCAAGCCCAATATTAATTGAGAGCCCAATTTCTAGAAAGACTTTTCTAGAGAAATCATTAAATAAAATCTAGATATTTTTGAGAAGAGAAGAAAAGAAGAAAATTCTAGAGAGGAAGATATTTAGATGGAGAATACGATATTTTTGGTGGAGAGTTCTAGTGGATAAATTGTTACCATTTGATAATGTGTTGGCACAATAGTCATTGCTTAAAGTGGGGGCACTAGTATAAATACTAGGTAAGTTCTTCCATTTTGCATTAAGAAGTAGTGGCAAAAATAAGTAAGGCAATAAATCTTGAGATGTCTTAAGAGGTTGTAGAAAGTGTGATTGTAGAAGTTGTATTTTCTTTAAAAAATGTTGTATTTCTCTTCAAATTGAGAGTGGTGTTTTTCTTTATTGTAGGTATAATACAAGTAATTTGTCTACTTGTTTGTATCCAACATTTGTGCATTTAGAGTTGAATGCCCCGAACTTTTCTCAACATCCCTTTGTGCGGCCCCTTTGGATGGAGGTTAAGTTGGATGATTAAGGGGTTGGTCTGGTTGAGGATGTTGATCCGACTGGGGAGGTTAAAGGGGGTCCTCCGTATGAGGAGGAGGTGATGAAGAGGGTTGACTCGTCGGCTAGTAGCTACCGCCTTCCCTTTCCCTTTTGGAGGCATGGCTGAGAAAGTAGTTTTTGACCGACGAAGTTGGATCAGAGATCTTTTCTGTTTTCCACCAACGACGCCAATCTGTTGCTGCTAATTTCTGTGTGAGAGAAAACATATATTTTGATAAAGTAGTTTTCTGTTTTCCACCAAAGACGCCAATCTGTTGCTGCTAATTTCTATGTGAGAGAAACATATATTTTCATACAGTAAAAGGAATCAGGATGAAAATACAAATATTTACAGAACAGCGAGCAAACTCCAGCAAGTACAGTTTTTATAAACGAGCATGAAACGGCATATAAAACTCATCAATGAAATCCACCAAAATTCTGGGTAATCCCTAAATAGATATAGAAATACTGACCAAAAATTTCAGAGCAAAATAATATGTGTAGCACAAGTATCAAAATAGTTTAGTCATCAAAATCATCAAGAAACGAAATATGGAAATGATCTACACCTCTGTAGTAAAACAGTCATATCTCACACATACGAAAACGAAATTAAGCAAGGTCAGAGGGGTTGGAAAGAAGAAAAATTCCTCTAAAAATCATATTTTATACTGAAATTAATATTCTGAACTTAGTATGACCTAAATTACTGATCAAGACAGAATATCGGCAAACTACAGAATTTCCTCAAAAACAAAAATCAACATAGATCCAACGAAACTTGATCCAAATGCAACCAAACATGAAATCGAGTCTACTAAGTGTCCAAACATCATGAAATAGGGTAATTAACATATCCAAGCAAGTTTATCACATGTATCTCAACAATTACTCAAATTCTCACCAAAAATTCCACATACATGATCAAATCAAGAACGGACAAAACCTAAGTTGTTTCATGTCAATTTTGTGTCATGATGAGTAATAACACTTCGATCTCTTAACTTTGATAAGTTTTCAAGTGAGACTGGCAGGAGCATAGCTCGGGGGCATCGCCGAGTGTGGATTTGCTTGAGGTCGATGTCAAGTTGCTTGTCGTTTTTGAGAAAGCTGGAATGTGTTTAGCTAGAGGTCATCGCCGAGTGTAAAGGTCGCAGGGCTTGAAAAAGCCAAGGCCTTACTTGAGGTCGATGCCTAGCCCCCGTACCTGTAGTATGAGCGTAGCTGGAGGTTATCGCCGAGCAAAAAGGTCGCAGGGCTTGAAAAAGCCGAGGCCTTGCTCGAGGTCGATGCCGAGCCCCCATACCTTAGGTGAAGATAGTATGAGTATAGCTAGAGGTCATCGCCGAGCATAAAAGTCACAGGGCTTGAAAAAGCCAAGGCCTTGCTCGAGGTCGATACCGAGCCCCCATACCTATTCTAAGATAGGTAGTACGAGCATTGCTGGAGGTCATCATCGAGCATAACGGTCGCAGGGCTTGAAAAAGCTGAGGCCTTGCTTGAGGTCGATGTCGAGCCCCTATACCTTAGGAGAAGCTGGCATTAGTGTAGCTACAAGTCATCGCCGAGCGTAAAGGTTGCAGGGCTTGAAAAAGCCAAGGCCTTGCTCGAGATCGGTGCCAAGCCCCCATACATATTCTAAGATAGGTAGGATGAGTGTAGCTGGAGGTCACCGCCGAGCATAAAGGTCGCAGGGCTTGAAAAAGCCGAGGCCTTGCTCGAGGTCAATGCCGAGCCCCCATACCTTAGGACAAGCTAGAATGAGGGTAGATGGAGGTCATCGCCGAGCGTAAAGGTCGCAGGTTTTGAAAAAGCCAAGGCCTTTCTCGAGGTCGATGCCGAGCCCCCATACCTGTTCTAAGATAGGTAGTATAAATGTAGTTGGAGGTCATTTCCGAACGTAAAGGTCGCAGGGCTTGAAAAAGCCAAGGCCTTGCCCGAGGTCGATGCCGAGCCCCCATACCTTAGGAGAAGTTGGCATGAGTGTAGCTGGAGGTCATCACCGAGCGTAAAGGTCGCATGGCTTAAAAAAGCCAAGGCCTTGCTCGAGGTCGATGCCGAGCCCCCATACCTATTCTAAGATAGGTAGTATGAGTGTAGCTGGAGGTCATCGCCCAGCATAAAGGTCCTAAAGCTTGAAAAAACTAAGGCCTTGTTCGAGGTCGATGCCAAGCCCCCATACCTTAGGAAAAGCTGGAATGAGGTAGCTGGAGGTCATCGCCGAGCGTAAAGGTCACAGGGCTTGAAAAAGCTAAGGCCTTGCTCGAGGTCAATGCCGAGCCCCCATACCCGTTCTAAGATAGGTAGTATGAGTGTAGCTAGAGGTCATCACCGAGCATAAAGGTTGTAGGGCTTGAAAAAGCCAAGGCCTTGCTCGAGGTCAATGCCGAACCCCCATACCTGTTCGCAGATAGGTAGTATGAGTGTAGCTGGAGGTCATCGCCGAGCGTAAAGGTCGCAGGGCTTGAAAAGGCCAAGGCCTTACTCAAGGTCGATGCCGAGTCCCCATACCTGTTATCAGATAGGTAGTATGAGTGTAGCTGGAGGTCATCGCCGAGCGTAGAGGTCGCAGGGCTTGAAAAAGCCGAGGCCTTGCTCAAGGTCGATGCTGAGCCTCCGTACTTGGTAAAATTAGGATGTTGACTGCACTTCACTCCGGGCTCTGTACCCCCTACCTTTGCTTGGGAGTCGAGCCGTTACTCCCCACAGATAGCACTTAATAGATGACGTTTCACCTTCCTATAATAATTAATGGGGACGTTTCATCTTCTGTCATTTGGGCTCCCCGATATCATAAATGCACTTTTGGTGGGCTATATAATCCCCATCCCCTTACCAGTAGTTCATCAGAAAACCATGAAAACCCGTCACCGGTGGCTTTCCTACCACCCGCTGAGAATTCGGGGTTGCGGCTCAGAGGGCCGTTTACCCCGAGTTGTCAGTGGGTAAGAGGTGATTCGATCCCGGGGGCAGGGCTCGGGGTGCTTGCCGAAGGTGGGCGCCTTAAAGAAGAACTTTTGGCCGAGAGTCCCGGATCGGTGGGTCGCCTGCCACCCTCTGACAATTAGGGGTTTCGGCTCCGAGGGTCGTTTACCCCGAGTTGTCAGCGGGTGGGTCAACCCAAGGTTCGGGGCTTGGGGCGTTTGTCGAAGGCGAGCGCCCTAAATCTTAACGAAAATTTTTGGGTCGGGGGGAGAGCTGGAATCCCAAAGGCCGAGCCCCCGTATCTTGGGAGAGTTGTT
Source organism: Hemerocallis citrina (assembly GCA_017893485.1). Classification (NCBI taxonomy): domain Eukaryota; kingdom Viridiplantae; phylum Streptophyta; class Magnoliopsida; order Asparagales; family Asphodelaceae; genus Hemerocallis; species Hemerocallis citrina. The sequence continues at coordinate 98,137,948 of CM030367.1, forward strand.
GGGCCTTGGCTCCAAGGCTCGCGGTGACATCCGAGCATCGAGCCCTCGGTTTGTAGGAGGAGCTTGGTGTGGCTCGCGGTGTCATTCGAGCATCGAGCCCCAAACCTTGTAGGAGAAGTTTGGTGTGGCTCGCAGTGACATCCAAGCGTCGAGCCACAAGTTTTTAGGAGAAGCTTGGCGTGGCTCGCGGTGACATTCGAGCATCGATCCCCATGTTTTTAGGACAAGCTTGGTGTGGCTCGCGGTGTCATCCGAGCATCGAGCCCGGAAAAGCCTGGTGTGGCTTGCAGTGTCATCCGAGCGTCGAGCCCAACGCTTGTAAGAGAAGCTTGGAGTGGCTCGTAGTGACATCCAAGCGTCGTACCCCAAACCTTGTAGGAGAAGCTTGTAGTGGCTCGCGGTGACATCCGAGCTTCGAGCCCCAAACTTGTTTTTATGAAAGCTGGCATGAGGCCAAAGGGGTAAACGATTACATCATATTGACATTACAAAATGAGGCACGAGGTGCCGATTACATCTTATAATTTACAGAAGGGTATCTACAAGAGCTAATCCTCCCCTTCAAGGAATTTGATAAGGTGCTCCACGTTCCAAAGTCTCTTCACAGCTTTGCCCTCCAGGTTGGTGAGGCGGTATGCGCCGGGGCGTATAACTTCGGAAACCTTGTATGGGCCTTCCCAGTTTGGAGCCAGCTTCCTCTTTTGGTCAGGGTTAGATACCGCCAGCTTTCGGAGGATGAGGTCCCCTAGCTTGATGTTGGTGGAGCGTACCCTTTTGTTGTAGAACCTCTCGATCCTCTACTAGTATGTGCTCCTCCTAATGGCGGATTTTTCCCTAACCTCGTCTATGAGGTCCAGATTGGCACGCAGCTACGCTGAGTTGCTTTCTTCATCAAAGGCCATGATTCGGGGCAAAGGGAGCCCAATCTCGAGGGGAATTACTACCTCCGCACCGTAAGTCAGATTAAATGGTGACTCTCCTATGGGGATCCTCTTCGTCGTTCGATGGGCCCAGAGAATGCTCGGTAACTCGTCGACCCATAGTCCCTTGGAAGAATTATCAAGCTGTTTCTTCAGACCGTCAAGGATCTGACAGTTCGCATTCTCGACCTGACCGTTCGACTGCAGGTGGCACACCAAAGAATAGCGTTGCTGGATTCCGAGATCCTTGTAGAACTTTCTAAAATTCTTACCTGCAAACTGAGTCCCATTATCCGTGAAGAGTATGTGCAGAATTTCGAACCGGCAGATGATGTGTTTCCAGAAAAATTGCTGAATCTGCTGCTCGGTGATCGTGGCCAGGGGCTCGGCCTCGATCCACTTTGTGAAGTAGTCGATCGCTACTACCAGGAACTTCCTTTGGCCCATTGCTTTCGGAAAGGGGCCTACCAGGTCCATCCCCCACATAGCAAAGGGGATCGGACTGGCCAGGAAACGGTGGTTTGCTTGTAGAACCCTCCTTACCGAGGAGAATCTTTGACAAGGACTGCACTTTTTGACCAGGGCTAGGGCATCTTGCAACATCGTGGGCCAGTAATACCTGTGGTTCAGAGCCTTTCGGGCAAGCAATCGGCTTCCCATGTGGCCCCCGCCAATTCCTTCGTGGAGCTCCTTGAGAGCATACTTGGCCTCGTCAGGGGTTAAGCAGCGGGGTAGTGTCTTCCGTCCGTCGTTGTATACGAGCATTTGAAGAGGGTTTCGTTGAACATGGCGAACCTTTCCGAGCGGACCCTGATCCGCCTTGCTTCTGCTTGGTCTTGGGGGAGCTTTCCTTCGATCAGAAACTTTCGGATGGGAGTGCTCCAATCGTCTAGCTGAGCTTTGTTGTCTATACAGAGGGTCTCGGGGAGGTCGATACTCAGCTTCAGGAGTACTTCGATCAGAACGGTGCGGTCAAGGCCTTCAAAGGACGAGGAGGCTAATTTTGACAGGGCATTGGCCTGGGTGTTCTGCTCTCTTGGGATCCTTAAGACTGCAGAATCGTCAAAGGATGTCAAGAGCCGCTGGACCATGGCCAAATACCGAATCATCAGATCGTCACGGGCCTCGTACTCTCCGGTGATTTGATTGACCACGAGCTGAGAGTCGCTGAAGGCCCTGATCTGTCTGGCGCTTGTCTGGTGTGCTAGGGTGAGCCCCACGATCATAGCTTCATATTTTGCCTCATTATTGGAGGCCGAAAAGTTGAGGCAGAGGGAATATTGGAGAAGGAAGTTTTCGGGTCCTCGCAAAATGATGACCGCGCCACTCCCTACTTCGCAGGAAGAGTCGTTGACATAAATTTTCCACGTCTGGTCGGCCTTCCCACTTTCGGGTTGCTCAGAGATGGTACATTCCGTGATGAATTCGGCAAGGGCCTATCCTTTGATTGTTGTCCTTGGTTGATAGCCGATGTCGCATTGACTTAGCTTGATCGACCACTTGACCAAGCGGCCGGAGCTCTCGGGCTTTTGGAGGACGGCCTTCAGAGGCTGGTCCGTGAGGACTTGAATCAAGTGCGCTGAAAATAAGGTCGGAGCTTCCGCGCAGCCATGAACAGGGCATATGCCACCTTCTCCATTTTTGCATATCTGGTTTCGGCCGAAAGCAGGAATTTGCTTATGTAGTATAATGACTTTTGGACTCCGTCTTCCTCTCGAATGATAATGACACTGAGTATGCTTTCCGAGGCCGAAAGATAAAGCCAGAGAGGCTCGCCCAGCTCAGGTTTTCTAAGGAGACGATGATTGGCGAGGTACTCTTTTAATTGGGCGAACGCCTCCTGCTAATAAGTGCCCCATTCGAAGCCTCCGGTTCCGCACAGAGCCTTAAAGAATGGGAGTGACTTCGCTCTGAACTTGGAGAGGAAACGGCCGATGGCCGCCAGTCTTCCCGTAAGCCGCTGAACTTCCTTGATGTTTCTCGGAGGGACCATGTCTATTATGGCACGGATCTTCTCGGGGTTCACCTCGATGCCGCGTTGGCTGACAATGAACCTGAGAAGTTTTCCCTAGGATATGCCGAACGCATATTTGGCCGGATTGAGTCTCATATTGTGGGTCCGAAGGATGCCAAAGGCTTCTTCCAGGTCGTCGACGTGGTCTTGTCTTTGTTGGCTTTTGACGAGCATGTCGTCGACATATACCTTCACATTGTGATCGATCTGGTCCTTGAAGACTCGGTTGACGAGCCTCTGACAGGTAGCACCAGCGTTCTTTGACCCGAAGGGTATAACCCGGTAGCAGTAGAGACCTTGGTCGGTGACGAAGGATGTCTTGGCTATATCAGGGGGGAACATCCTGATCTGATTGTAGCTTGAGAAGGCATCCATGAAGGATAGGAGCTCGTGACCTGACGTTGCATCGATCAGAGCATCGATGCTGGGGAGAGGGAAAGGATCTTTGGGGCACGCCATGTTGACATACGTAAAGTCTATGCATATCCTCCAGCTCCTGCTAGCCTTTCTCACCATTACGACGTTCTTCAACCACTCGGGGTAGCTGACCTCTTGGATGAACCGGGCAGACAACAGTTTGTCCACCTCCATTTTCACAGCTTGTTACCTCTTCGGGGTGAACTTATGTCGCTTCTGCATGATCGGCTTCGAGCTGGGGACCACGCTTAGTCTGTGCATGATCAGGTCTTCGGAGATCCCGGGCATGTCGGATGGCTTCCAAGCGAAGAGGTCGATGTTAGGGCGAATGCAATTGATTAGGTCGTACTTCAGGTCGAGCACGAGGGAGCAGCTCACACGGAACCACTTTGACTTGTCTTCTGTCTCAAACGAGACTTCTTCTAGTTCGTTCGCAGGCTCGGGTTCTTGTTGGCTCCTTTCGGGTTGCAGTTCTGCGGTGTCCAGGGAAAACACACCACCCCCGACCTTCGTCATATAGCACGATTGTGCAACCTCTTGGCTCCCCCGAACGACCCCAACACCTGACTTAGTAGGAAACTTAAGTTTCAGGTGGTAGGCCTAGGGAACAGCCTGGAGGGAGCAGAGCCCTGGCCGGTCGAGGATGGCATTGTATGCCGCTTTAACGTTCACAACCATGAAGTCTATTGACTTGGTCCGTCAGAGGCGGGTCGTACCGGCAGTAACATCCAAAGTCACAATCCCCTCTATCGGCACTGGGATGCCGGAGTGTACCCGACTGGTTTAAGCTTATCTCGGGGGACCGTGAGGTTCTCAAACACTTCCAGAAAGAGGATGTTCACCAAGCTCCCGTTGTCCACGAGGATCCGACAGACCTCGTAGTTCTCCATGACGAGGCTGATGACGAGTGCATCGCAGTGCGGGAGCCAGACCCCCTCCAAGTTTTCCCCCGAGAAGGAGATAGGAAGCTGCTGGACCTGGGGGAAGGGAGGTCTCGGACAGCGTTTACCTCTCAGACGAACGCCTTGCGGGAAGTATTAGAATCCCCTCCCATAGGCACCCCATGGATGCAGTGTAGAATGGCTTGGCCTCTGGTCTCTTCAGGCTCCGGGTCCCGCTCGGGGCACTATTTGGGTGTGCGAGGAGGAGGAGAAGGCCTTCAGTTCCTCGTATCCCTTCGGTCCTGGGCATCTTCCCGGGTGAATTCTTGGAGGTACCCTCGTTGGATGAGGGCTTCGATTTCATTCTTAAGGGCCTGACAGTAGTCAGTGTCGTGCTCGTTGTTCCGGTGGAAGTGGCAGTAGATACACTGGTCCCGCTTCTTGGTGCTTGTTGGTCGAGGGGGCATCCGGACAAGGTCCTTGTCCTTGATCTCTAAGAGGATGGCCAACACATTTTGTGTTAGTGGCGTGTACCTCTCGAAATGCGGGACCGGAGGGACCCTCTTCATGCCGGTCACGTCTTTCGGAACCTTCTTGGCTGGCTTTGCCTCATCGGCCTTGCGCTTCCCCTTCCCCGGGAACTCTTTGGCACCCTCGGAATTTAGGGCCTCCTCCGCCCAAATATACTTCTCGACCCGATTGAGCAGATCAAGGAAGTCGAGGGGGGGCTTCTTGGCCAAGGATGCCTTCAGCTGGCCATGTCGGATGTTGTGTCGGAATGCTGCCGAGGCGACACCAGCGTCGAGGGAGGAGACAGACCTCACCTCTGTGGTGAACCTCTAGACGAACTGGCAGGAGTGACTCCCCTTCCTTCTGTCGGAGGTCCAGTAGGGATGCGCTTGTCTTCTCGGCCTTCCTGCTAGTCACGAAGTGGGCAAGAAAGTTGGCCTCCAGCTGATTGAACAAGTAGATCGAGCCGGGGACGAGCTTAGAGAACCGTTCCCGAGCCTGACTCCGGAGGGTGGTGGGAAAGGCACGACATAGGATGGGATCCGAAGCGTTGTGAATCATCATAAGGGTCTTGAACCCCTCCATGTGATCAGCAGGATCACCCTCGCTGTCGTAGGTCTCGAACTGAGGAGGCCGAAAGTTCCTGGGTATCTTTGCTTGTAAGATTGGAGGGGAGAAAGGAGGTCAGGTCGGCCTATGAGCCTGGGCCGGCCTCGCCAAAATGGTCGAGGCGGTTCTCCATTTCCTGTAGGCATCTCAGGACGCCCTCGTCCCGTTCTGGCGGGCGGGTTAAGCCGCGAGACTCGCTGGCTCCGACATCTGACAGCGAATGAGAGTGGTGGAGTGTCTCACTCCCGGGGGTCCCTAAGATGGCCTCCAGGGGCTTGTTCCGAAGTTTTGGAACTCACGGCGTGTGACCAGAGCTTGTCCGACAAGGTCACATTGGGGTGGCGACCTTCGGTCTGTGCGACTGAGCTCTGGCTCCCGCTCTCGGGACGGGTTCCTGGGATGGTTCGGGACCAAGTTGGAAGTGGCCCCTCCCCTAGTTTGGCTGGCTTGCCGGCTTTCGATGAACCGATGTAGGTCGGTCGCGACCGAGCGAGAAGCACCCGACCCGGGTTCGCCGTTGACCCTTGGATGGTTGGGTCCATGGGCATCGGCATGGCTGTCCTGGAGAGGAGGGTCTGGACGACGCACAGAAGTGATGGCTCTTCGGGCCCTAGGGGGCCATGTGAGAGCTCGGATGGAGGGGATGACGTTCCTGACCGGGGTCGGACTGAGGTCAGTACCGAGTTTCCCACAAACGGCACCAACCTGATGCGGTTTGTTTTTGGGGTGTGGCTGCAACATGTGTGAGTTCTTACAGTTTGTATAGTGGAATTTGCGGTACTGGCTATATGTTCTACACTCGGCTGGGATCGGCTCGGGAGTAGTAGGAGTGAGATGGAGGACGGATGCTGGGCTCGGATCTTCAGGGCTCAGCTCGGTCTTATGTACCTGCACTCTGCCTAGAAACACCGAGAGAGATCCCGGCAACAGGCCCTTCGACGATCTAGTCAGTCACTGGAAAGCAACAGGAGCTAAGGTTTTTTGGAGGAGAAAGATTGATTACCTTTTCCAGTGAGGAGGGCGTCTGGTATTTATAGGCAGAGCAAACAGGTCTGAAATCTTGCTGGGTCGGGTTGGACCCGTTTTTCTCGTTGGCCTGACCTGGCAGAAGCCCAGGAGGCTCTGGGTTGATCTGATGATCAGGGGAGAGTGGGTTTTGAGGGGATCTGGGGGCCCAGGAGGGGCCACGTCATTTGACCCATATCACATCCCATCAAATATAAGTGACCAAACCTCAAGTGCCAAATCCATGCTTCATCATGAATAACAGTGTTAAAACATGGCAAAACATCACTATTTATCTTCAACGGAAACATCATATTCTTCATTATGGTAACCTGTGCTATCAAACACCTCTAATCATCTATCAGTTCACATACCCTTCTCGACATGAAACTAATCATCTATCAGTTCACATACACTTCTCAACATGAAAAGTGTGCCCATTCACACTTTCATCCAACTCCATCAATAACTCCTTTTTGCCACACATATGGTTGCCACAACCTATATCTAAATACTGAACATCGTCTTGAACTGAATCTTTTGTCTTGCAAATCAACATAATAGGAGGATTGGCAGGAGGATTAATCTCATTTTCTACATAATTTGCATTAGTTTCTTCATCTGTTGTCTTCTTTCTGCACTCATATTGAAGATTACCATAATTATTATAATAATAATACTAATATTGAGATTTATTATATCCTTGCGTGCAGCCGTTGTTGCCATAATTTCCTCAACCTCTTTCTGTTCCTCTGCTATGAATTTTTTTGTCCTTGATGACCGACCATATTCATTGTTCTGAGGTGTCCACAACATAACCACGTGCACGTCCTTGGCCTCTGCCATAACCATGGCCATGAACTTATCCTCGACCATAATCACGACTACAACTAAAACCACGATGTGCTTTGGTTTCTCTTTGTCCTCCTTCACTTTTATCTGTTAGGGTAAATTCTAGATAACCCTACCGAGTTTTTCCCCTTTGGCAGAAAACCATACCCAGTTTTTTTTTGGCATATAACCCTACTCAAGTTTGCTCCGATAGGCAGTAAGGCTTATTTCGTTAATTTTGGGCTGTTATCTGGAAAAAAATGCGGATGTGTCAATTTTTCATGGCGAAAATACCCCAATGCAGTTTTTAAAATACTCATATGCCATTTTTGGGGTTTTTTTGGAAAAATGGGAGATAATGCGAGAAATTTAGGCAAATTTCATCAACTTTTTTAAAATTCCTTAATAATTTCTTAAATATTCCCTTAAAAGTTCCTTAAAAATTACTTCATTTCCTTTAAAATTTGAACAAAAATTCCTCCAAATCCTTTAATATTGTGAAATTACTTAATAAACTGAGCTCATGAAGATCATAAACAACATAAACAGAGCTCAAGATGCCTGGAAACAACATTAACATAACTCATAATGCTTAGAAACAATATAAAAAGAGCTCAAGATGCTTGGAAACAGCATAAACAAACCTCATAATACTCATAAACAACATAAACAGAGCTCATGATGCCTGAGAACAACATAAACAAAGCCCATAATGCTCACAAACAACATAAACAGAGCTCAAGATGCTTGGAAACATCATAAACAGAGCTCATAATGCTCATAAACAACATAAACAAAGCTCACAATGCCTGAGAACAACATAAACAGAGCTCATAATGCTCACAAACAACATAAACAGAGCTTAAGATGCTTGGGAACAATATAAACAGAGCTCATAATGCTCACAAACAACATAAACAGAGCTCAGGATGCCTGGAAACAACATAAACATAGCTCCTAATGCTCACAAAATTCCAAATTTTACTCTCACTCAAACCCAAAATCTGAATGCTTCTTCTTATTCCAGTAGCTGCTCCTGCTTCTTCCAACTCTTCTTCTAGTGCACAAGCTTCTTCTTCTTCCTCTGCCAACCAAAAAAAAAACTTCAACAATGGTTGTTATTTATATCTACATGAATTCAAAAATACTATGAATTGAATTACTAGTAGTCTCAGAACACAATTGTCTACAATGATTTATCAAATTGCCAAATAATCAAGCATCGGTTCATCAAATGCAAAAAATGTGGTGTCACTAGGGCTGCATTTCAATTACCAGAACATTGTCATCAGTCTTAGAATAAACCTTACATGCTTAAACATGATGCCAAAACTAAATCCATTACAATCGAAGAAATTTGATACTTCACAAATCCTAATTACCCCATTAAATGGGTCAATTAAAAAGCATATCCCTATTCCGAAAAGAAAAGAGTTCAACAGCAGGTTAGAGCCATCCCTATTCATTCAGATGATGTTCAAGATCAGATTCAATATAGAAGCTTGCAACTAAAGTGGTATTTTGCCAATCTAATTGATGCCTCCATAAGCTTTACAGTAATAAATTAAGAAACTCATAATTAAGTGATGCCTCCATAAGCCTGTATAAGCTCATGAAGAGAAGGGTGTGATCTACACACTTTAATGATTATGTGATCTGTTAATTTTAGTTTGGCAAGCTGTTAAAATATTCTTATACCATTTGTGATATTTGGAAAGGAGCAGAGATCCAATTAATTTCTCCGCTATCCTAATGGCCATTAATAGCCTACACTTTTAAGGCAAGAGTTGATGTATTCTTAGTGATTTTTCTTAGAGCTCCTCTTTCTGTACCATTTTAAGAGGTTACGTTGGGAGAAATGTAGCAGAAAAGTTTGATAAATGTATGCAAGACAGTATGAGAAACATTTTTGCAAAAAATTGTAAGTTAATTATTCTTAGGTACTGGCAAAACGGGAATATTAGCAGCCACTCCCTTAATGCCACAACTATAGATAGACATAATTTGTTTGTTTGTTTATTAATTTATAATTGTAATTCATCGTGTTGGATTTTGAGAATGCACATGAATTTCCAAATAATGGTCGCATTGACTGGCAAATTCACTAGAAAAATGCAATAATGAGAGACACCATAGTTAGGTAAATGATGAAAAGAAGATTCTGAAGTTGATTTGCATATACCTCTGCAAATTCCTAATAAGTTTTATGACATTAAGTTTCAGATGTTTCAACATATATATAGTTTGATATGATCACTCCATATTGGTGATCCGTAGAAGTCTTGTTAAATAGTCAAGTGATATGATCATTGCTAAATGCTAACAAACACTCATGCACATATTAGAGTAAACACAGGGGTATTAAAGCTTTCGAAATTTCTGTGGTCAATTTACTTGTACATACATAGACCAGTATAATGTGAACCTTTTCCTTTTTTTAGGAGCGTTCACTCTTCATGTGCATTAATAAATCCTGCAGCCTGTTATCTTTCTCTGTTCTTAAGGGGACACTATGTAGTTTCCTATCATATATTCATAGCTTACCTTTTATAATGATAATTCTTTAAGTCATTTCGACTTCAATTCTATGAAATGACGTCAACTCAAAAAAGATTAAATCAGGGTTTTGAAACCAATTCTTTTGATTTTTCAGTCATTGCTATTAAATCATAGGCGAATACGCTTGCTAATACCAAGATTCCATACCATGCATGTATATTATCCCCTCCTGGTCATGTTTTTGAATATTCCTAGTGCAACACTTTCTTCAGTTGATTAAATTGTTTTAAGCCTGATGCTAGACAAATACTTCCACTGGAGTCTTACCCTGGTTCAAATATATCTGAAGTTCTAAACAATTTTCCCAAAGATTAGAGTCTGTACAAAAATTCCTCATGTTATTCTTGATAAATAGTCTTATATTTACTCTAATATGCTAAATTTTAATTCAACTCTCATCTACTTCAACTGTACACTTTCAATTCCCAAATCTAGACTTATTTAGATTGTTGTACAGTAGCCTTAGGTTATCCCACAAATGTTCCTTTATGGCACATAATCAAACACAAGAAGAAAAACACATTATTTATGTTTGTTCCCTGGTGATAATTAAGTAATCAGTGTAGCCCCAAACAAATACTGCTCTACTTCAGATGAACTCTAGAAAAGGTAAAACACACACCTAATGATATATCTCACAATTAGGCTGTAATTCGACATGTTGCAGTATGAAGTTTTTTGTAAGCAACAAACAGGTGACTTACAACTGCACAAAACTATGAAGTCATGGTTTCAGAAATCATGGTTGCAACATTGCAAGCACCACAAAAAATGAAAGTAAACTTGTTTTAGTCACAAAAAATAGTTAAGTAAAAATACTGTCCTTTAAAAAAAAATTATACTCACACAAATATGCTTACACAAACCAAGATTTGAGAGATCGATAACTAGACAAAAATTATACTAAATTTGTAAATATGGAATAGTTCTATAGCAGTATTTTCTTACCATTTGAGGTTCCCTTTCTATTCATAACTAAGCAAATCAGACCATGAATTACACTAAATTTGTAAGTATGAGATAGTCCTAAGCAGTATTTCTTATCATTCAAGTCTTCATTTCAAACAACAACTATGCACATGAAACCAAGATATACCAATTAGTATGAGATAGTCCTAAGCAGTATTTCTTTTCATTCAAGTTTTCCTTTCAAACAACAAGTTGGAGATAGTTCTAAGCTGTATTTCTTATCTTTCAACGATCAAGTGAATATTAAGCACATCAAAACACACAAGAATTCGACAAGAAAATCGAAAGACACTGAAGGCAAACATCCAAATCACAATTCACAAAATGCAAAACTGAAATATAAAGAACTGAGTAAAAGTTGGGGAATGTACAAGAATTGCATTGTCAGCACTAGTATGAAAGTTTCCTTCAAAACGAAGAATGACACCTCTAATTGAGCGAAGAATGGGGTAAGCAAAAGTTGGGAGCGACGACACCTCGTCGAGTTCGAACTTAGGTTTTTGAAGCACGTTCCTGAATTGCAGTTCACAAGAGAGATTAAGAAAACCCTAGATTTTAGGGATTAGGGTTTAGAAACAGGGAAAGATGCTTACTTCCATGTGATGAAGATGAAGGTGGGGTTGATTCCAAAAGATTCAAATTCAGAGAGGAGAGTGGTGCTGTCGAATATGGAGCAAATAAGAGAGCAGAGAGCGGCGCCGTCGATTTTAGGGGTTAGGGTTTTTGGCTGACAGTAAGGAGTGGAAGAGGAGGAAGGTGGGTTTTGAAGAGGGAAAAATATTTTTTATCTTTTTTTTAATATAATTTTAACAGGTTAATACAATCACTAGGGTTATTTTGGGCATTTCATGCTAAAGTTAATGGCTTCAGGGGATCCTAACGGAAAACAAAGTTCGGTAGGGTTTTCTGCTAAAAAAGAATGGGTATGGTTTTCTGTCAAAGGGGTAAAACTTGATAGGGTTATCTGAAATTTACCCTATCAGTTATTGACAATTGAGTCATTTGGGCTTGTTCAACTGATGACAATGGCTTAGATCTCGGCTTAAGCTGATGTTCATATGCCTCTAGTGATCCCATATGGTCTTCCACAATTAGATCTTTGATAACCTGTTTTCTTCATTTGGACAAATAACTACATTAAATTTGGGAAGCACCGTTCTTATGATTTTTTCAACAACTATAGTGATGTTGTTTGTTTTTAGGGTGTGGAGGCAACAGGTGTGAGTTCTTGTAATTTGTATAGTGGAAGTCCTGATTCGGTATTGGCCCTGGTGTAACGCCCCGAATCCCAAATACAACTGAATTCGAGAGTTCTACAGGATCTTTACACTTCATTTAGTACAATTTTACAAGGAATTTAAAACTTTTCACTTTACATCAGAGTTTACATGAAACTTTACACTTTACATTGCACAGCGGAAGTAAATTTACAACATTTAAATAAATGCACAACAACATTGAATAATCTTTAAGCATCTGTTCCACTTTAATCTTTATCATGACATTACCCCGCATACAAAACTGTGGGTACGTCAATTTATTCAACCGACGAACATTATACACGGCCATCCTCTCTATGCCGGAAATAGTATAACTTATTTTCCATATTTAACAAACACAAACTTGTCACATATCAAACTAAAGGGACTACCCTATCGATGTCGTGTTGTGACTGTGCACTTTGTCCTTAATGCAGTTATTTATGTTACATGGCACTAATGCTCACTTGTTCGGATTCTATGCATCTCATACTACATAGGTTCGAGGGCAAGCCTCTTAATCGTTCTTCATCTTTGTAGGGTTCAATCCCTCGTCATGACTTAATCTACTACTGTAACTACGATGAGTATCCTAGATGATCTATGAGTACAAGCACATGTACAGGACCCTGGAGGAGAATTTCATGCCATGTCTTGACTCATCAAGCATGCATTCTGTGGCAATTCAGCCTCCTCCCTGAACACGATCCACTTTCAGTCACCAAACATCCCACAAGCGTGGCTAAAGTCTGATCATTACTGAGTTGTGCCCACGCCATGTCTTGACTCGTCAAGCATGCATTATGTGGCTCACACACCCGCACCGTAAACTCTAGTTCTCATACTCGTGTTTTTCTCTCACTTCCATCACGTCTCCACTATGTACTAATCCTTAGTTTTTATTAGAATCATGAACAGAATCAAAGCTCTAGAGTTAGCCTCTCCACTAAACCGGACTTATTCATTCATTCACACATGACCAACCTTGGTCTTTCATTTCAAATTTCATTTCATTTCTTTCCAATTGCCGGGGGAGACTTAGCTACTCCTTTGTTTAGATTCTAATTCACAATTTCCAAAATTTGAGCGTTTCCAACTCATAAGTTCATTTTCATAATCATAACAAATTTTCTTTTTCGATGACATGATCTCTAATTGATTCATAAGTCCATAGCCATACATGGAATTCAATTATTCCTTATGTATTTCATCTATAAAATCACAACACTATTGAATACTCACATTTCATATTTTTCACACTATTCTCAAATGAGAATAATTCACATCTCAACACATAATATAATTTCTATCTTTATTTCACTTCTTTTCTATCAATTTATTTCAAGTCTTTTTGCAAGGTGCAATTTTCGTAACATACAAGTGTATAATCATAGTTCTAAATTATACATTTATTTTCAAAACATACACCATTTAATGCAAATAATCCTCAAATTATTTTTCACAAGTCCCACATAATTTTAGGATAATAACCATATTTTTTTCGTAATTTTTTAATCATTAAAAATCCTCAAAAAAATATTTTTGCCCCAAACAAAATACTGGCCGAACCCAGTATTCGAACCCACAACCACAGGGAAAACCGCCCAAGGCACAGACCACTACGCCGAACACTGTATGCGTTAGAAAGAGTGGCTGAGAGCATCTAAAGCTCTCGGCCGTTGTACTTTATTTTTTTCTCCACAAGATGCAAAAAGTATGTTGCTAAGGGGATTCGAACCAGCATCTCATGAGACTCGAACCCTTACGGTAGCAAATAGAAGCATCCCAACCAATTGAGCTATGCGCTCAAGTTGTCAATAGTGCAACTCGAAGTTTATTTAAAACAATTCCCTTTATTTATTAAACATTTCGATGTTCAACAAGCTCTCATTTCACTTTGCTTTTATAAAATTTTGCTGTAAATTTCCAGATTGACTAATATCATCATAATTTATACTCCAGTATATAGAAAATAATTTTTTCAACAATTAATACATATTTTTCATACAATTAATACGAGTTATAAACTAATGCTACCACATTTCTTCTTTTTCGATATTTCTTAACAATTAACACCACTAATCTTTCTATTAGCAACTTCTTATTAATTCTCTATTTTTAATCATTTCTCATTCATTTCAACATTATCACAAAGATCTCTTTAAACACATAAAGTAGCATTGTCATTCTACTAACTTTTGCATGTAATTCTTAATGTAGATAATGAAATTTTCTTCAAACAATTCATGGCTATAATCAATTCACACAAAATTTAGACTTTACTAATGGAACCACATACAATTTCATATCAACATTTCAACCAATCAATAGTTCATTTTTTTCAATTTAATGTGTATTCTTATTAATCTTTTTCATGCATCATTCTTTCCATTCAAATCTAGCATGCATTCCTAATTAGAAACATGGAAAATTTACCCACCTTATTTGGAGAGAAATACAACTAGCAACCTCCTAAACGAATGTCCTTGCAAACGGACGATCCTCCTCCTAGAAGCGCGCACTCGAGCCTTCCACAATGCCAAAACCGAGAGCCTACCCTTGTTGATGCCGGCCTTCTCTTCTTGGATGCAAGAACAATCCCCACACAATCTCTCAATCTTTTACTCACTTAATAAACTACTAGATAATGTATTTTGAACTATAGGTTTGGAGGAAATAATAAGCACAAGAATAACTAGGCTAGGGGGGGTATTTATACTAAAAATTTAGGAAAATGGAAGGCTAAGATTGAAGTAGGAGTTAGGAACAGATGGCTAGGATTTAAGGAGGAGTTACATTAACTACCCATGATTAAGTAACCACCACCACCATGACTCCACTTGAAAAATTCTTTTCCCTCCTAAAGCTCCAACCGGCCATGCCTTGTGCATATTGCACGTGTACGTGTAGTGCACGTGTATGCAACTTGGTCTCCATTTAAAATTTGTACATTATATTTTGCATAAAAATAATCTTTAAAATGTATTCTACATTACAAGTTGTATTTAAAAATAAAATAGCTCATGGGCTTTAGTTTTTGGGCCAAATAATAATTATAAAAAGATAACCAATAAATTAGATTTGAGCTTTTAAAAAGAAAGGTTTTTTTGTCTATTTGAAAAAGGGCTTTATACAAAAATAATTAAAGAACACATATTTAAATATCTATACTCAACATAATGAAAATAATTATCAAAGTATTGCACGTGCACACTACGTGCCAAATAAAATATTTTTTATTAAATGAAAATCGGGGCATTACAACACTCCCTCCTTAGAGTAGTTCCGTCCCCGGAACTACAGTCAAGAGCGAGAAACAAAACACAAACACTCATAACAAGCACAAGAAAGAATACAAAGATACAAATCAAGCAAAAAGCTCAGGATAGTCTTTCAACATCCTCTCCTCAGACTCTCAAGTAGCCTCTTCAACCAAATGGTTTCTCCAGACTACCTTGACCATCGGTATCGTCTTATTCCTCAAGACTTTCTCTCGACGATCAACAATCTCGACAGGAGACTCGATGTAGTTCAGATCCAACTGCAAACCTTCCGGCACTTCAGGCAAATGATGACTCGGATCTGGAATATAACCTCCCAGCATAGACACCGAAAGACATTGTGCACGTGAGATAACTCTTCCGGTAATTCCAGTCGGTAAGCAGTTTTTCCGATCCTTTTCAATATCTTGTACGGGCCTATAAACCTCGGGGCTAACTTCCCTCCTTTGCCAAATCGAACCACACCTTTACTGGGCGATACCTTCAAAAGACGAAGTCACCGACCTCAAATTCAAGGTCCCTTCTCCGGTTGTCTGCATAGCTTTTCTACCTGCTCTGAGCTTCTACCAACCTTTTCCTGATCAGATCAATCTTTTCAGAAGTTTGCTGTACAAGCTCAGGACCAAACAACTGACGCTCCCCAACTTCAAACTAACAAACAAGTGTTCTGCACTTCCTGCTATACAAAGCTTCGTACGGCGTCATCCCAATGCTAGTCTGAAAACTGTTGTTGTAGGCAAACTCTACCAAAGGTAAATGCCTTTCCCAACTGCCTCCAAAGTCTAGTACACAACACCGAAGCATATCCTCAAGAATACAGTTCTCTCTCGGTCTGCCTATCGGTTTGCGGATGAAAAGCAGTGCTGAAATCTGTCTTGGTACCCAAAGCTGTCTGAAGACTCCTCCAGAATTTGCGAAGTAAACCGTGCATCTCGATCAGACACAATAGTTGACGGAACACCATGAAGCCGGACGATCTCGCCAACATACAACTCAGCTAATTTGTCCATCGAAGCAGTGAGTTTTATCGCTAAAAAGTGAGCGGATTTGGTTAGTCGATCGACTATAACCCAAATCACATCATTGCCTTTAGGACTCTTAGGCAATCCCGTAATGAAATCCATACTGATGTTATCCCACTTCCATTCCGGAATAGGTAACGGTTGTAATAGACCTCTGGGTATCTGATTTTTGGCTTTGACTTGCTGACAAACCTCATACTTTGCCACAAATTCAGCCACATCCAGCTTCAAACCTGACCACCAGAAATGCGGTTTGATGTCTCTGTATATCTTAATACTTCCAGGATGTACCGACAAAAGAGTAGCATGCGCCTCCTGAAGAATACTATCTTTCAGGTCCGCCTGATTCGGAACACATAGCCTCTCTCCAAACCACAACACTCCATCCTTGATTTGAAATCCGGGCAACCTGCCAGCACCAACCTGCTTCTTCATCTCCAAGATATCAGTATCAACCTCCTGACTTGCAATGATCCTTGCATTCAAAGTAGGCTGAAGCCTCAACTGAGCCAAAGATGCTCCCAATCCTTGCAAGACAACCTCAATACCTGCTCGATCCAATTCCTCAATCAGATGCTTCTGAGTTGTAATCAAACTGGATAAACTGCTCTTGCGACTAAGTGCATCAGCAACAACATTAGCTTTCCCAGGATGATATTTGATCTCAGGTCGCATGTCCTCAAGTACTTCCAACTATCTCCGCTGCCTCAAATTCAGATCCTTCTGCTGATATATGTACTTCAGACTCTTGTGGTCCGTGTACATGTTCAATTTCTCTCCGTACACGTAGTGCCTCCATTGCTTCAGGGCAAAGATAATCGCAGCCAACTCCAGATCATGAGTCGGGTAATTCTTCTCATGCGGTCGTAGTTGCCTAAACCCATAAGCGATTACTCTTCCTTCTTGCATTAAGACACAACCAAGCCCACGATGTGAAGCATCGCTGTAGACATCATACTCAACACCTGCTCTAGGCAAAGCCAAAATAGGTGCAGTAGTCAGCTTCTCTTTCAACTCCTGAAAGCTTGCCTCACATTGCTCAGTCCACTTGAAGTTCACATTCTTCTTGGTCAGACCAGTAAGCGGCACAACTATCTGAGCATAACCTCGAATGAATCTCCTGTAGTATCCAGTCATTCCAAGAAAACTTCTGACTTCCTTCACTGTAGTAGGCCTAGCCCAATCTCTCACTGTCTCTATCTTCTGAGGGTCAGTTGCCACTCCCTCCTTAGAAAGGATGTGACCTAGGAATGCCACTTCAGATTTCCAGAAATCACACTTGGATAGCTTGGCATACAACTCCTGCTCTTCCAGCTTCTTCAAAACTGCTACCAGATGCTCGGTGTGCTCCTCCTACGACTTGGAGTACACGAGGATATCGTCGATAAACACCACGACGAAAGAATCAATGAACGGCTTCAGAACTCTGTTCATCAAATCCATGAAGATTGCGGGTGCATTCGTCACTCCAAATGGCATAACTAAGAATTCTTAATGCCCATGTCGAGTTCTAAATGCAGTTTTGTGCACATCTTCAGCTTTCACTCGAACTTGGTGATATCCTGATCGAAGATCTATTTTGGAGAAAACAGCTGCTCCTTGTAGACGATCGAATAAGTCATCAATTCGGGGAATAGGATACTTATTCTGAACAGTGACCTTATTCAGCTCTCGGTAATCGATACACATTCTCATCGATCCATCCTTCTTCTTTACCAAAAGCACTGGTGCTCCCCAAGGTGACGCACTAGGTTGAATAAAGCCTTTCTCCAACAGTTCCTCAATCTGCCATTTCACCTCATCCATCACTAATTCCGGAGCATACCTAGAGATTTGAGTAAACTTGGTCTCGTACTCTCTAACTGACATGCTACCTTACTGTAGTGATAGAAAATCCATAGCCTTCTTCTCTTGGATGTCGGAGGGGAAATAGTGACTGCGGAATTCCTCCAAAAATTCCTCCCAGCCAAGAACTATGCCTCCCATTGTCCTCTTCATCGACTGCCACCAAACAGCCGCATCCTTCTCAAGTTGCAGAGTCGCCAACTTGACCTTGCTGCCTTCAGGGGTCTCCAGCACTTCAAAGATCGTCTCTACTTGACGAATCCAGTTGTCAGCCGCATCAGGGTCTGACTTCCCTTCGAACACAGGTGGTTTCATCTGTTTGAACGATTCCACTAGTTTAATCACTTCGGGCACCGAATTCGCAGGTCCCCTTCCTTGGTTTTGGTTCATGGCCACGACATTGAGTGTCTGATAGACCCTCGCAAGTTCCGTTTCCAGATCCAGACCTTCTCCGTTTCTAGCTCCTCTTCTAGCCATATTCTGATGCAAAAGATCCATTAAATTCGAAGTATAAGACATGAATTTTAAATCAACTTGCATTTCATTGAATTCCAAACTTTATACATTCGAATTAAAAAACATTTCTTGACATCAAAATGAAAATAGTAGAAGTTACAACAGTCTAACTCCTACGGTTTCTCTTTGCTTCTCGAAGTTCTCCCCGTAGTTCATCAACTTCTTCCTTCAGCACATCGGTCATATTCTTCCTCTTCTCGAGTTCCTATACCCGATGACTGAGAACTGCAAAGTCGTCCTTACGCTTTGCCAATTGAGCCTCCAATAATCCGACTCTTTCCCGCAGTGTTTCTACCTGCCTCTGAAGAGATATCACAAGACCATTTGGAACTGGTTCTTCTTCTTCGTCAGAAGAGTCATCAGATGAATCCGGAGGTGGGGTGATCTCTTGGGATTCAGGCCATTCTTCTCTTTCAGAATCTGCTTGCCCTGGGTAGTACTCTTCCTCGGAATCTGCTTGTCCAGGATGGTACTCTTCCTCAATGATATGCCAATCGTCGTCTCCAGCAGGGTCGAAGTGATCAGCCATCTTAGAAATAGAGAGGAAGAAGCATAAATCATAAAGCAA
Organism: Hemerocallis citrina; assembly: GCA_017893485.1. Classification (NCBI taxonomy): domain Eukaryota; kingdom Viridiplantae; phylum Streptophyta; class Magnoliopsida; order Asparagales; family Asphodelaceae; genus Hemerocallis; species Hemerocallis citrina. The sequence goes on from CM030367.1 coordinate 98,157,154, forward strand.
CACAAATGTAAGTCACTTACATTTAAATCTCTAGACTCAAACACACACTCTAATATCCACTTCTAGGGTGTTGTTCCTTATAAATTTGTACAAGTGTGAAGTGTGGCTCTGATACCACTGTGTAACGCCCCGAATCCCAAATACAACTGAATTCGAGAGTTCTACAGGATCTTTACACTTCATTTAGTACAATTTTATAAGGAATTTAAAACTTTTCACTTTACATCAGAGTATACATGAAACTTTACACTTTACATTGCACAGCGTAAGTAAATTTACAATATTTAAATAAATGCACAACAACATTGAATAATCTTTAAGCATCTGTTCCTCTTTAATCTTTATCATGTCATTACCCTGCATACAAAACTGTGGGTACGTTAGTTTATTCAACCGACAAACATTATACACGGCCATCCTCTCTATGCCGGAAATAGTATAACTTATTTTCCATATTTAACAAATACAAACTTGTCACATATCAAACTAAAGGGATTATCCTATTGATGTCGTGTTGTGATTGTGCACTTAATCCATAATGCAGTTATTTATGTTACATGGCACTAATGCACACTTGTTCGGATTCTATGCATCCCATACTACATAGGTCCGAGGGCAAGCCTCTTAATCGTTCTTCATCTTTGTAGGGTTCAATCCCTCGTCATGACTTAATCTACTACTGTAACTACGATGAGTATCCTAGATGATCTATGAGTACAAGCACGTGTACAGGACTCTAGAGGGGAATCCCACGCCATGTCTTGACTCATCAAGCATGCATTCTGTGGCAATTCATCCTCCTCCCTAAACACGATCCTCTTGCAGTCACCAAAAATCCCACAAGCGTGGCTAAAGTCCGATCATTACTGAGTTGTACCCACGCCATGTCTTGACTCATCAAGCATGCATTCTGTGGCTCACACACCCGCACCGTAAACTCTAGTTCTCATACTCGTGTTTTTCTCTCACTTCCATCACGTCTCCACTATGTACTAATCCTTAGTTTTTATTAGAATCATGAACAGAATCAAAGCTCTAGAGTTAGCCTCTCCACTAAACCGGACTTATTCATTCATTCACACATGACCAACCTTGGTCTTTCATTTCAAATTTCATTTCATTTCTTTCCAATTGCCGGGGGAGACTTAGCTACTCCTTTGTTTAGATTCTAATTCACAATTTCCAAAATTTGAGCGTTTCCAACTCATAAGTTCATTTTCATAATCATAACAGATTTTCTTTTTCGATGACATGATCTCTAATTAATTCATAAGTCCATAGCCATACATGGAATTCAATTATTCCTTATGTATTTCATCTATAAAATCACAACACTATTGAATACTCACATTTCATATTTTTCACACTATTCTCAAATGAGAATAATTCACATCTCAACACATAATATAATTTCTATCTTTATTTCACTTCTTTTCTATCAATTTATTTCAAGTCTTTTTGCAAGGTGCAACTTTCGTAACATACAAGTGTATAATCATAGTTCTAAATTATACATTTATTTTTAAAACATACACCATTTAATGCAAATAATCCTCAAATTATTTTTCACAAGTCCCACATAATTTTAGGATAATAACCATATTTTTTTCGTAATTTTTTAATCATTAAAAATCCTCAAAAAAATATTTTTGCCCCAAACAAAATACTGGCCGAACCCAGTATTCGAACCCACGACCACAGGGAAAACCGCCCAAGGCACAGACCACTACGCCGAACACTGTATGCGTTAGAAAGAGTGGCTGAGAGCATCTAATGCTCTCGGCCGTTGTACTTTATTTTTTTTCTCCACAAGATGCAAAAAGTATGTTGCTAAGGGGATTCGAACCAGCATCTCATGAGACTCGAACCCTTACGGTAGCAAGTAGAAGCATCCCAACCAATTGAGCTATGCGCTCAAGTTGTCAATAGTGCAACTCGAAGTTTATTTAAAACAATTCCCTCTGTTTATTAAACATTTCGATGTTCAACAAGCTCTCATCTCACTTTGCTTTTATAAAATTTTGCTGTAAATTTTCAGATTGACTAATATCATCATAAATTATACTCCAGTATATAGAAAATAATTTTTTCAATAATTAATACATATTTTTCATACAATTAATACGAATTATAAACTAATGCTACCACATTTCTTCTTTTTCGACATTTCTTAACAATTAACACCACTAATCTTTTTATTAGCAACTTCTTATTAATTCTCTATTTTTAATCATTTCCCAAACATACAATCTATATCTTAATTCATTCATTTCAACATTATCACAAAGATCTCTTTAAACACATAAAGTAGCATTGTCATTCTACTAACTTTTGCATATAATTCTTAATGTAGATAATGAAATTTTTTTCAAACAATCCATGGCAATAATCAATTCACACAAAATTTAGACTTTACTAATGGAACCACATACAATTTCATATCAACATTTCAACCAATCAATAGTTCATTTTTTTCAATTTAATGTGTACTCTTATTAATCTTTTTCATGCATCATTCTTTCCATTCAAATCTAGCATGCATTCCTAATTAGAAACATAGAAAATTTACCCACCTTATTTGGAGAGAAACACAACTAGCAACCTCCTAAACGAATGTCCTTGCAAACGGACGATCCTCCTCCTAGAAGCGCGCACTCGAGCCTTCCACAATGCCAAAACCGAGAGCCTACCCTTGTTGATGCCGGCCTTCTCTTCTTGGATGCAAGCACAATCCCCACACAATCGCTCAATCTTTTACTCACTTAATAAACTACTAGATAATGTATTTTAAACTATAGGTTTGGAGGAAATAATAAGCACAAGAATAACTAGGCTAGGGGGGGTATTTATACTAAAAATTTAGGAAAATGGAAGGCTAGGATTGAAGTAGGAGTTAGGAACAAATGGCTAGGATTTAAGGAGGAGTTACACTAACTACCCATGATTAAGTAACCACCACCACCATGACTCCACTTGAAAAATTCTTTCCCTCCTAAAGCTCCAACCGGTCATCCCTTGTGCATATTGCACGTGTACGTGTAGTGCACGTGTATGCAACTTGGTCTCCATTTAAAATTTGTACATTATATTTTGCGTAAAAATAATCTTTAAAATGTATTCTACATTACAAGTTATATTTAAAAATAAAATAGCTCATGGGCTTTAGTTTTTGGGCCAAATAATAATTATAAAAAGATAACCAATAAATTAGATTTGGGCTTTTAAAAAGAAAGGCTTTTTTGTATATTTGAAAAAGGGCTTTATACAAAAATAATTAAAGAGCACATATTTAAATATCTATACTCAACATAATGAAAATAATTATCAAAATATTGCACGTGCACACTACGTGCCAAATAAAATAATTTTCATTAAATGAAAATCGGGGCATTACACCTGGTCCGACCCCAGGTAGCGGGAGCCGGCTCGGAAGTAGGACCGGTGAGGTAGGGACCGGGTGCTCGGTTCGGATCCAGCAGTTCGGCTCGGATCCAGTTCATCGGCTCGGATCTGGGGGCTCGGCTCAGATCCTGGGTACCTGCACTCTGCCTAGAAACACCGGGAGAAATCCCTACGACAGGCCCTCTGACGATCTAGTTAATTACTCGAAAAAGCAATAGTGGCTAAGGTTCAGGGGCAGAAAGTTTGGTTACCTGGCCAGTGGGGGAGAGGTCTGGTATTTATAGGTAGAGGAAACGAGTCTGAGGTCCTGCTGGGCCGGGTCGGACCAGTTTTCTCGTGGGTGTGAAATGAAAAAGGCCCATCCGGTTCTGGGCTGATGTGATGATCAGGGAAGAGCGGGTTTTGAGGAGATCTGACGGCCCGGGAGGAGCCACGTCATCTGACCCATATCAGGAGCCCCCCACTCCTGGAGGGCTGGATAATCCAGCCATGTAAGAGTGATTTGCCTATATAGGAAGACCGGAGTGGGGTGTATGTCAAAAATAGGGTTCGTATCTTCCTGGAGAGGCCAGCAGGGTAGGATGAAGATGATCTCTTTGAAGGTATGAGGGGCATTGAGATCCAAAGAGTATGGGATCGCTTAGCCGAGCGTCGAGGGTCGGAAGATGAGCCCCCCTGCTTGTGATGAAGGCTAGGGGTGGTTCGAGGTTAGCACCGAGCACCGAGCCCCCCTCACTTGTTGGAAAAGCTGGGGGGTGGCTCGAGGTCACCACCGAGTGTCGAACTCCCTTCACTTGTTGGAAATGCTGGGGGACGTCTAGAGCTAAAAGTAGGGGCTTGCTTAGCCGATCGTCGAAGGCCGGAATATGAGCCCCCCTGTTTGTGATGAAGGCTAGGGGTGGTTTGAGGTTACCACCGAGCGCCGAGCTCCCTCACTTGTTGGAAAAGCTGGGGGATGGCTCAAGGTGACCACCGAGTGTCGAGCCCCTTCACTTATTAGAAAAGCTGGGGGGTGGCTCGAGGTCACCACCGAGCGCCAAGCCCCCTTCACTTATTGGAAAAGCTGGGGGGGCCTAGAGGTCACCACCGAGCGCCAAGTCCCAAGGCTTTGTTTGGAAAAGCCTTGGTATGGCTCGAGGTTACAATCGAGCGCCAAGCCCCAAGATTATTAGAAAAGCCTTGGTATGGCTCAAGGTTACAACCGAATGTCAAGCCCCTAGACTTGTTGGAAAAGCCTTGGTATGGCTCGAGGTTACAACCGAGCATCGAGCTCTCAAGACTTGCTGGAAAAGTCTGGGTATGGTTCGAGTTTACAACCAAGTCCCGAGCCCCCAAGACTTGCTGGAAAAGTCTGGGTATGGTTTGAGTTTACAACCGAGTCTCGAGCCCCAAGACTTATTGGAAAAGCCTTGGTATGGCTCGAGGTTACAACCGAGCTCCAACCCCCAAAACTTGTTGTAAAAGTCTTGGTGTGGCTCGAGGTTATTACCGAGCGCCGAGCCCCCAAGACTTGTTGGAAAAGCTCTGGTGTGGTTCAAGGTCACCACCAAGTGCCGAGCCCCAAGACTTGTTGGAAAAGTCTTGGTGTGGCTTGAGGTTACAACCGAGCCCAGAGCCCCAAGACTTATTGGAAAAGCCATGGTGTGGCTCGAGGTCACAACCGAGTGCCGAGCCCCAAGACTTATTGGAAAAGCCTTGGTGTGGCTCGAGGTTAAAACCTAGACCTAGCCCCAAGACTTGTTGGAAAAGCCTTGGTATGGCTCGAGGTTACAACCGAGCTCCGACCCCCAAAACTTGTAGGAAAATTCTTGGTGTGGCTCGAGGTTATTACCGAGCACCGAACCCCCAAGACTTGTTGGAAAAGCCTTGGTATGGCTCGAGGTCACAACCGAGCGCCGAGCATTGGAAAAGCTCTGGTGTGGTTCGAGGTCACCACCAAGCGCCGAGCCCCTAGACTTGTTGGAAAAGTCTTGGTGTGGCTCGAGGTTACAACCGAGCACCGAGTCCCAAGACTTGTTGGAAAAGCCTTGGTGTGGCTCAAGGTCACAACCGAGCGCCGAGCCGCAGAACATGTTGGAAAAGCCTGGGTGTGGCTCGAGGTTACAACCGAGCACCGAGCCCCAGAATTTTTTTGGAAAAGCTCTGGTGTGGCTTGAGGTCACCACCGAGCGCCGAGCCCCAAGACTTGTTGGAAAATCTCTTGTGTGGCTCGAGGTCACCACCGAGCGCTGAGCCCTAAGACTTGTTGGAAAAGCCTTGGTGTAGCTCGAGGTCACAACCGAGCATCGAGGCCCAAAACTTGTTGGAAAAGCCTTGGTGTGGCTCGAGGTTACAACCGAGCGCCGAGCCCCAGGACTTGTTGGAAAAGCCTTGTGTGGGTCGAGGTCACAATCGAGCACCGAGCTCCAGGATTTGTTGGAAAAGTTCTGGTGTTGGTTGAGTTCACAACCGAGCGCTGAGCCCCAAGACATGTTGGAAAAGCTCTGGTGTGGATCGAGGTCACCACTGAGTGCCGAGCTCCAAGACTTGTTAGAAAAGCCTTGGTGTGGCTCAGGGGTTACAACCGAGTGTCGAGCCTTAAGACTTGTTGGAAAAGCCTTGGTGTGGCTCGAGGTCACAACCAAGCGCTGAGCCCCAAGACTTGTTGGAAAGCCTTGGTGTGGCTCGAGGTTACAACCGAGCACCGAGCTCCCGAATTTATTGGAAAAGCCTTGGTGTGGCTCGAGGTTACAACCGAGCACCAAGTCCCAAAATTTGTTGGAAAAGTTCTAGTGTGGGTAGAGGTCACAATCGAGCGCCGAGCCCTAAGACTTGTTGGAAAAGCATTGGTATGGCTCGAGGTTACAACCAAGCGCCGAGCCCCAAGACTTGTTGGAAAAGCCTTGGTTTGGCTCGAGGTTACAACCGAGCACCGAGCCCCAAGACTTGTTGGAAATTCCTTGGTATGGCTCGAGGTCACAACCGAACGACGAGCTCCAAGACTTGTTGGAAAAGCCTTGGTTTGGCTCGAGGCTACAATCGAGTGCCGAGCCCCAAGACTTGTTGGAAAAGCCTGGGTGTGAGGGGCTTAGCCTGTTTCTCTTGTCGTAGGAGGAAGGAGGAGCAACGAGCTGCTGCACCAGCTGACAAGGCCGAGGGTAAAAATGGAATTTGATGTGTCAGGCTGACGTCATAGGGGTGGAGATTGAGGTTTTTGAGATCCTAGTGGCCGTTAGATCTTGATAATCAAGATTGGATGGTGGAGATTCCTTCGTGGAATTCGATGAGTCTTTTCCCCTCTATAAGTCTCCCACCCCTCCCTTCATTCCTTCACTTCGCAGTCTCTTTCTTCATAACAGTAATTTTCACTCCTTTGCTGTCGATGACGACTTTTACGGTGATCTTCCCTTTTTCCAGTAATCAGGTTAGTACTCTGTTTCCTTATGTCGCACTTTCAGTTCGGTTCCGAGGCAAGTATTTCGGGTCGCGACGTAGTGGAGGTCGAGTTAGAGTCGACGTCTTGGTCTTTAGATGACTCTACTTCGGAGGAGGAAGAATAGTCGGATTCGGTTTCTGGTGGCGCGAGTGATGTGGTTTTGGACGTGGCCTCTCTCCGAAGTTGCATGCTAGAGGAGGGGTCGTCGGGAGAGGACACCCACGAGAGCTCGGAGGAATAGCTTGTCGAGGAAGAGGGTGATCTGGAGGGGAGCGAAGAGGGAACCGAGGGCCCCCAGGAGGGGGTGAAGGAGGTACCGAGGGAGCAGTAGCAGAGGAAGAAGCGGGTCTCCCCCCTTTACCCCCGTTGTTGACTCCGACTCCGGAGAGGAAACCTCGCCCCCGTAGGCAAAAAAGGAAGCGTCGATCCTTAAAACTTGTTGGAAAAGCTTTGGTGTGGCTCGAGGTTATTACCGAGCTCCGAGCCCCAAGACTTGTTGGAAAAGCCTTGCTATGGCTCGAGGTTACAACCGAGCGCCAAGCGCCAAAACTTGTTGGAAAAGCTTTGGTTTGGCTCGAGGATACAACCGAGTGCCGTGCCCCAAAACTTGTTGGAGAAGCCTTGGTAGGGCTCGAGGTTACAACCGAGCGTCGATCCCCAAAACTTGTTGGAAAAGCTTTGGTGTGGCTCGAGGTTACAAACGAGCACCGATCCTCAAAACTTGTTAGAAAAGCTTTGGTGTGGCTCGAGGTTATTACCGAGCTCCGAGCCCCAAGACTTTTTGGAAATGCCTTGTTAACTCGAGGTTACAACCGAGTGTCGATCCCCAATACTTGTTGGAAAATCTTAGGTGTGGCTTGAGGTTATTACCGAGTTCTGAGCCCCAAGACTTGTTGGAAAAGCCTTGGTGTGGCTCGAGGTTACAACCGAGCGCCGATCCCCAAAACTTGTTGGAAAAGCTTTGATGTGGCTCGAGGTTATTACCGAGCTCCGAGCCCCAAGACTTGCTGGAAAAGCCTTGGTATGGCTCGAGGTTACAATCGAGCGCTGATCCCCTAAAACTTGTTGGAAAAGCTTTGGTGTGGCTCGAGGTTATTACCGAGCTCCGAGCCCCATGACTTGTTGGAAAAGCCATGGTATGGCTCGAGGTTACAACCGAGCGCCGTTCCCCACAACTTGTTGGAAAAGCTTTGGTGTGGCTCGAGGTTACAACCGAGTGCCAAGCCCTAAAACTTGTTGGAGAAGTTCTGGTATGGCTTGAGGTTACAACCGAGCGCTTATCCCCAAAAAACGATGGAGAAGTTCTGGTATGGCTCGAGATGAGTGCCGAAGGTCAAGCGCTCTTAACTAGGTGGCAAAAATTAAAAATAGTGTAAGAGAAAACATAGAGTTACACTTTGTTATTTACAAAAGGGAATAGCACGTAAGTGCCGATTATAAAAGATCGGTTACATAAGTCTAGCCCTCTCCTTCGAGGAATCTAATGAGGTGCTCCGCATTCCATGGCCTCTTGATCATCCTGCCCCCCAGGTCTGCGAGTCGGTACGTGCCAGGTCGGACCACTTCAGAGACCTTATAAGGGCCTTCCCAATTAGGCGAGAGCTTCTGCTTTTCTCTGGGATCAGAGACCGCGAGCTTTCTGAGCACGAGGTCGCCCTGCTTGATGTCCGCCGGGCAGACCTTCTTGTTATAGAATTTCTTGATCCTTTGTTGGTATATGCTTCTGCGAATGGCGAATCTTTCCCTGACCTCTTCGATGAGGTCCAGATTAGCTCTGAGGTCCGAAGAGTTGTCCTGCTGGCTGAAGGCCATGATCCTGAGTGAGGGGAGGTCGATCTCGAGAGGGATAACAGCCTTGGCGCCGTAGGTGAGGTTGAAGGGGGATTTGCCCGTGGGGATCCTCTTAGTTGTTCGGTGCACCCATAGTATGCTTGGTAGCTCGTTGGCCCATAGTCCCTTTGGCAAATTATCCAGTCACATTTTGAGGCCGACTAGGATTTGGCGGTTCGCATTTTCGGCTTGGCCATTGGACTGAGGGTGGCACACCGATGAGAAGCGTTGGATGATACCGATTTCTTTGCAAAACTTTCTTAAAGTTTTTACCCACGAACTGGGTCCTGTTGTCGGTGATGAGTACCCTGATCTCGAATCAACAGATGACGTTCCTCCAAAAGAATTGTTGAGTCTGATGTACGCTAATCGTGGCCAGGGGTTCGGCCTCGATCGACTTTGTGAAGTAGTCGATGGCTATCACCAGAAATTTCCTTTGACCCGTAGCTTGTAGAAAGGAGCCAACCAGGTCCATCCCGCACATGGAGAAAGGGGTCGGGATGGATAGGGATCGGAGGTTGGCCTTGGGAAGCCTTTCCACCGACGAAAATCTTTGGCATAGGCCACATTGCTTGACGAGGTCTTGGGAGTCCTGCAACATTGTAGGCCAGTAGTACCCGTGATTTAGGGTCTTTCGGACGAGTGACCTGCTCCCCATGTGACATCCGCCGATCCCTATGTGTAGTTCTTTCAGTGCGTACTTTGCCTCGTCTGGAGTTAGGCAACGGAGGTAGGTTCTACCGTTGGCTAATGTGTATGAGCGCTTGAAGAGCGTTCCTTCAATCAGAGTGAATCTTTCGGAGTGGACCCTAATCCTTCTTGCTTCGGCTCGGTCTTGAGGGAGCTCGCCATTTGAAAGGAATTTTCGAACGGGCGTCGTCCACTTGTCTAGTTGGAGATCAGTGTTGAGACAAGAGGCTTCATGGAGGTCGATGCTAGGCTTGAGGAGGACTTCGATCATAACGGTGCGATCTAGCCCCTCGAAGGATGACGAGGCGAGCTTTGATAATGAATCCGCCTGGGCATTCTGCTCCCTGAGGATCTGTTCTACCGAGTGGTATTCGAAAGACACCAAGAGGTGATGGACTACAGCCAGATACTGCACCATTCGGGGGTCGCGGGCTTCGTACTCCCCGGTGATCTGGCTGACCACGAGCTGGGAGTTGCTGAAGGCCTAGATGTGTCTGGATCTGGCCTTGTGTGCTAGAGTGAGCCCTGCGATCATAGCTTCATACTCCGCTTCGTTGTTTGAAACTAGGACATTCAGATGCAGAGAATACTGAAGGACGAAATCATCGGGCTCTTTCAGAATGACGCCCGCGCCGCTTCCTCCCTCGCAAGACGAGCTGTCAACATAAACCTCCCACATGGGATCGGTCACCCACATGTTAGAGGGCTGGGGAATGGTACATTCCATGGTAAACTCGATGAGGGCCTGCCCCTTAATGGCTGTCCTAGGTTGGTAGCTGATGTCGCACTGACTCAGCTCGATTGACCACTTGACCAAGTGGCTGGAAGTCTCGGGCTTGTGGAGGACGGCCTTGAGGGGCTGGTCCGTGAGGATCTGAATGGAGTGTACTTAGAAATAAGGGCGAAGCTTTTGCGCGGCCATCACCAGTGCGTAGGCCCCCTTATCCATTTTAGCATACCTCGTCTCTGCCGAGAGCAAGACCTTGCTCACGTAGTACAGAGGCTTCTGGATGCCTTCATGTTCCCGAATGAGGACAGCACTGAGGGCATTCTCCGAGGCCGAGAGATATAGTGTAGTGGTTCGCCTGGTTTGGGCTTACTCAAGAGGGGAGGATTAGCGAGATAGGTCTTTAGTTGTTCGAACGCCTGCTGCTGGGCGTCCCCCCACTCGAAGCCTTTGGCACCTGGTAGGGCCTTAAAGAAGGGGAGTGACTTTTCCCCTCATTTCGAGAGGAAGCGGCCGATGGCCGCCAGCCTCCCTGTTAGGCATTGAACCTCATTAACGTTTCGGGGAGGGGCCATGTTGATAATGGCCTGGATCTTCTCGGGGTTCGCCTCGACGCCGCGCTGGCTGACGAAAAATCCCAGGAATTTTCCAAAAGCGATGCCGAAGGCGCACTTGGCGGGATTGAGCCTCATGTTATGTGCTCGGAGGATGCCAAATGCTTCTTCAAGATCGTTCGCATGGTCTTGACCTCGCCGGCTCTTGACGATCATGTCGTCGATGTATACCTCCATGTTGCGGCCGATCTGATCTTTAAAGACCCGATTGACGAGCCACTGGTAGGTGGCTCCGACGTTCTTGAGCCCGAAGGGCATAACGCAATACAGACCTTAGTCGGTTACGAAGGACGTCTTGGCGATGTCGGGAGGGAACATGCAAATTTGGTTATAGCCTGAAAAGGCATCCATGAACGTTTGGAGCTCGTGACCCGATGTCGCATTGATCAGGGCGTCGATGCTTGGGAGAGGAAAGGGGTCTTTCGGGCACGCCTTGTTGAGGTCTGTGAAATCAATGTAGACTCTCCAGCTTCCACTAGCCTTCTTCACCATAACAACGTTGGCCATCCACTCCGGGTAGCTGGCCTCCTGAATGAAACGAGCGGACAAAGTTTGTCCACCTCAACCTTCAGGGCTTGTTGCCTCTCCGGAGCAAACTTACGCTGCTTCTGATGAATGGGCTTGGAGCCCGGGGCGACGCTCAGTCGGTGCATGATCTGGTCCTCTGAAATCCCAGGCATGTCGGACGGGGTCCAAGCGAATAGGTCGATGTTGCAGCGGATGCAATCGATCAGGCCTGGCTTCAAGTCTGGGGACAGGGTGCGGCTCACACAAAAATGTTTGGATTTGTCATCTGCCTTGAACGAGACTTCCTCCAGCTCGTCCGCCAGTTCTGACTTTGGATGGTCTCTCTTTGGAGGGAGATCAATCGCGTCGAGGGAAAATACATGCCCCGACCGCTGTCATGTACCATGAACGCACCGACCCCTGGTTGCCTCGGACGACCCCGACCCCGAGGTCGGTGGGGAACTTCAGCTTCAGATGGTATACCGAAGGGACGGCCTAGAACGAGCAGAGCCCGGGTCGGCCGAGGATGGTGTTGTATGCTGCCTTGACGTTGACCACCATGAAATCCATCGACTCGGTTCGGAAGATAGGGGTCGTGCCTGCAATTACGTCAAGTGTCACAATCCCCTCAATTTGTACGAGGATGCCAGAGAACCCGTGAAGGGTGTAGCTTGCGGGCTTGAGCTTTTCTCGAGGGAGCTTGAGTTTCTCGAATGCTTCTAAAAATAGAATATTCACCAAGCTGCCGTTCTCCACCAGGATACGGCGGACCTCGAAGTTGGCCATGACGAGGCTGATGACAAGGGCATCACAGTGCAGAAGCCGGACCCCTTCGAGGTCTTCTCCCAAAAATGAGATGGCCAGCTGCTGGACATGGGGGGAGGGATGGTCCCAAATAGAATTGACCTCTCGGACGAAGGCCTTGCGGGAGGTATTAGAGTCCCCTCCCATAGGACTGCCGTGGATGCAGTGGAGGATAGCTAGTTCTCGTGTTTCTCTGGGTTCAGGCTCCTGCTCAGGGCGGCGGCTGTTTGCTCGAGGAGGAGGCAAAGGCCTCGGGTTCTTTGGTTCTCTTCGGTCTTCGGGATTGGTCCAGGCATACTTTCTTAGATACCCTCATTGGATGAGTGCTTCGATCTCGTCTTTGAGGGCTCGGTAATGATCTGTGTCGTGCCCGGTGTCTCGGTGTGTAACAACCCAGATTTTCATATGAATATATGTATGTTTTGTTAAGCACTAAAATACTATAGTTTTTTTTTTCTTTTTGAAGCTTTTAGTATGGAATTAATTCTTAAGCTTCAACTAGACCCGATTGAACCCGAGTAAACCCTAGTTTAACTCAACACTTGTAGTGTACCATGGCATGCAACAAAAAAAAAGACTTGTGCACATGCACAAGCCCCAAATCCGGTCAAGTTTTGAGAGGGAAAAGAAGGAGGGAAAGAGAATTAGTGTTAGGGTTTGAACATGGAATCTTGACTCATGATGAGTCTGTCACCACCTCCACATTCCACCTCCCGTTTCCCCCAATCCATGAGAAGATGCTCCCCCCTATTCCCCATGCTCAATCTGGCCACACTCTTCCCCCCTCTCTTCTCTTTTGTTTTAAAGCCCCCTCTCAACTCCACTTCTCATTTACAAGTCCTACACTTTTCTAAACCTCCAAACCACAATCTCTACACTCTTACTACTGATTTGGAGTAAGAAGAAGAAGAAAAAGCTAAGGAGAAGAAAAGAGGAGGCCAAATCAAGAAGGAGAAGCAAGGAGCTTAAGTTGGAGTCAAGAAGGAAGACCAATAAGCAAGGAGCTAGAAGGAGATCAAACTATAAGCAAAGGTGGGTGATTCTAATCTCTTTGTTTTGTTTTGATTGTTGAATGGTGGTTGTAGTGACTGAAAAATGACATGTATGCTCTTGTATGAACTTAAATAACTCGTTTTGTGCTAAGAAACCCAAAACAGAAAATCCTGTTGAAAAGATGAATTTTTGTTGTTAGTCCGTAGCTCATAACTTGAACACCACTACTTGGATTAACTTGAAATTTTTACATGATTTTCATTTATGTGTCTTACACCTTCAGTAATTTTTTCTAGATTTTTATTATTTTTTCTGCTATTAAAGGAAAATGCCAACTTGCATGCCAGTAAGAATAGAAAGAAACAGTTTTGGTTGTTACTGTTGTGAGAAGAATGACTTGTACCTTGATGCATACTTATGGGAATGGTCTGAAATTTTAGTATGTCCTTGTTAAGGGTATCTAAGACCTATGTTTCAAATTTTATGAGATTTGGACCACTGTAGCTTTGTTAATAAAATCATGCAAACATAGCTAGTTATTTTAGTAAACAGAACTGTTGTTGTTATTGCTCTGTTTTTTGTGTTATTCAAAGAGGCATAATTGAAAATATACTTCGTAGAATCACCAGATTTTTGGAAGTGTTGTCACGTCATGTGTCAGGAGCTATAATCTAAAATTTCATAATGTTCTGACACTGTTTACTATTTTAATCTGATTTTACCCCATGACTGTGTTATTATGATGTGCTGTTCTGAGAATCTGTACACTTGTTACAGATGGGACCATAAGAGCTTGTAAACAACCTTATTTGAAGAAACTTAAAACTAGGAAGTTATAGCAGACACATAGACCTTTCTTGATTGATCGAAAAATCATGATTTGGATAAGTGTACGATTTTATATGATTTTTACAAGTGACGACAGAAACACAGTAAATCTTAGAGCTTACTATTTTGCATCATGTTCATTGAGATGAGTTTAAACTTGTATCTTGTTGGCTTAGAGTTGCTGTTTGAGGTCAAGACTCATGTTATAAATGTGTACTTGGGTTAGGACTTAAATTACCTAAAGTTCCATGCTAAGGGTAGCTTATAGTTGCTTGTAGACCCCAATATAGGCAACATTGTTCACTGTTTTGAAGTAGAAATTGTATCGGATGTTGGGATAGTGTGGTTGACCATTTTGGAATGAAATCCATGCCCAAAGTGTGCTTTACTTGCCGTCTACCTTGATTAGAAGCATGGGAGTGTCCAATCGCGATTTCTCAAAGAATCGAGACTGGGAATGACTCCGTTGTGGCATAAACGCCAAATGTGTGCTTGCTGTTTGGAATTTGAATTGTCAAATTTAGGGCTCTTAGAACCCCTTTTTGGGTATTCATAGATTAGGACTTACTCCTAGTGTGGTGTACCATGTTGGGGTACGTTGGATTGAGTATTGAGACTCTAGGACTAAATCTTGTGGCAAACCTAGGCGGATAAAATAGGACCCGTGTCACATCGAACGCATTGGAGGAGATGACTCGTGCACCGACGTACTCACCGTGCATGGATGGATTCTATGGTTTGTGTTACCACTTATCGAGGACCGTGGGGCGTTAAGTTTAGCAAGAGCTACTTGTTGGTCGGGCCGAGGTTGCGATCGAACTCCAAGCATAGATGATGGTTGGCGGCAATAGACGGTGGTTGCGGCAATATACGGGGTCGATTCGTCGTTGGTTCGTGCCAAGTGTGGGCCGAGGCGGGTCAACCCTTGGGCTGGACTTGAGAGTTAGTTGAGTCCTAGTGAGGGATGGGTTGAGATCCATTAATGATAAATGTGACTAACTAGAAAGATTCTACAAGTAGAACTTAACTATTTGTTCATAGCCAGCTAAGTTGATTACCAAGTTAGGGATTGGATATGGTAGATAAATCACCCAACTAAGGGAATGGGTAATATGAGATAGCTCGCCGAGAGGTTCATACTACTAATAAGAAAATGAAAGAGAATTAGAGGTGGGCTAGAGTGATGGCCTTTAGAAATTGGTTGATAAAAGAAATACTAGTAATTGTGTAATTAACCTTACCTTTAATCTTGGAGTGGGGTAGCATGGATACTTTGGTAGGACTAGATCGAGTCTTGGTTGATTGTAAGGACAGGCACCAGCGAGGGTGTTCGCCTGTCAGAGAGACGTCGTCTCGACTGCAAGTTCTGCTCTAGTGTAAGGACGAGTGTAGCGGAGTTAGGGAAACATTATATTCGTTATGTTCTTTGTTGACCGATGCGAGCAAGAGGTTTAGAGGAAGTTCACTCTAAGTCCTCAGGCGGAGAGCCTTGGTGCCCGTATGTCAGCTTTTGGTGAGGTCCGGGGAGACGTAGATACAACAACATATTGGGTAAGCCGATTTAATTACAGTCATGCAGGGTAAGCCTGCGACTGACCATGATTACAGTCACGCAGGGTAAGCCTGCGACTGACCATGATTACAGTCATGTAGGGTAAGCCTGTGACTGACCATGATTACAGTCACGTAGGGTAAGCCTGCAATTGGGATCCCGGACATAGTGGATAAAACATGAGGATTGGACACCACTAATGACAGTAGTGACGAGTAAGCCGGACGACTGCAACCTCACCATCACAGGAATTAGAAACAGGAGGGAGCACAAGAGTAGGATGCATAGCGGGGAATCGAGCCCCATCAAACTGAAGAACATCGTTTGGTTGGGGGTTTGTTGTATGGGGTGCATATCTTTCAACAAGTGTGCATTAGCATTAGGAGCATGTGTTCATAGTGTGCATTAGATTAGGCCATAGCATACACCGACACTTGCTTGACACCACTTTTTTCTTTGCATCAAATATTTTGTGGATTATTGAGGTTGGAATCGCTATATTATGGCGTAGAGAGGATAGCCGAATATAGCATTTTCGTCAGTTGTAATCAACTGACGTGCCAACAGTTATCAGTGTAGGATTGCCAACTTGAGATCGCGGGAAAAGCTCTAGCAGGGAAAAGCATCCAAGTGAAAGTTACTGTCCAAATTTTATTTGTACATTCTTGTTTTAACAATTAATTGTAATTGTTGTAATCATTGGACATTGTAATAACAATTTGATATAATAAAAGTTTTTAATTTCCTGTGATTTTTGTTGTGTTGTGACTCGTTTGAAGAAAGATCCTGGAGAGTGTCACGAGTTCCTATGTTAGTAATTCGGGGTGCTACATGGTGGAAGCGGCAGCAGAACCTTTGGTCGCGCTTCTTGTCGTTGTTCACCTGTCGGGGAGGGAATCAAACAATCCCTTTGTCCTCGATCTCCATCAAGATTGTCGAGACGTTCTGAGTCAGGGGGGACCCTTTTGAGACCAGTGGCTTCTTTCACGGGTCTCTTGAAAGGCTCGGCATCCTCGACCTTATGCTTCCCCTTAGCATTGGCTTCCTTGGCACCCTCGGGATTGAGGGTCTCTTCGGCCCGGATATACTTCTCGACCCCTGTTGAGTAGGTTGGGGAAGTCCACGGGTGGTTTCTCGGCTAAAGAAGCCTTGAGCTGGCCGTGGCGGATATTATGTCGGAAGGCTACAGAGGTGACCCCTGCGTCGAGGGAGGAAATTGATCTTGCCTCGGTGGTGAACCTCCGAACAAACTCCCGGAGGGATTCCCCATCCTTCTGCATGAGGTCCAGAAGGGAAGAGCTCGTTTTCTTGACCTTCCTACTGGTCACGAAGTGGGCTAGGAAACCAGCCTCTAACTACTCGAAAGAGAAGACCGAGCCGGGGGTAAGTTTGTAGAACCATTTCCGAGCTAGGTCCACGGAGGATAGTAGGGAAGGCGCAGCAGAGGAGGGGATCCGCAGCACTGTGAATCATCATAAGGGTATTAAACCCTTCCATGTGATCAGCAGGATCGCCCTCGCCGTTGTAGATCTCGAATTGAGGAGGCCTGAAATCTCGAGGGATCTCGGCTTCTAGGATTTGGGGGGAGAAAGGGGGTCCAGTCAGCATTGGTCCGCCCTTGCAGAGGTGGGCGAGGCAGTTCTCCATCTCCTCCAAATGACAAAGGACGGCATCTGCTTGTTCCTGAGGACGGGCCGATCCACGAGACTCGTCGGCTCCTGTTTCTGACCAGAGGTTGGAACTGTGGCAGACCTCAGTAGTCTGGCTACCTCGGATAGCTTGGAGAATCTCGTCCCGGTAATTCTGGAATTCGACCCTTGTGACAGGGGGCTTGCCCCATCGGGTCCGGCTAGGGGTTGCGCACCAGGGAAGGCTGTCGACGATGGTTCGAGACCGAGTTGGAAGTGACCTCTCCCCTCGTTCGGCTGGCCTGCCTGTCCGAGATGACGCGACGCAAATCAGATGAGTTTGAGGGTCGGGCCACGCTGTTGACCCGAGGTTGATTGGAACCCTGGTCATTCCGAGGCTATGATGTAGGGGGTCCGGCTGTCGTGCTGAAGTGACGGCCCTTCTTGCTTTGGGAGCCATGGAGGGACTCGAACCCGAGGTGACGACTCTAGCTGGGCTCGGAAGGATGACAGTACCTAAAAGGAGAAAGTTCCCACAGACAGCGCCAACCTGATGTTGTTTGTTTTTGGAGTGTGGGGGAAACATGTGTGAGTTCTTGTAATTTGTATAGTAGAAGTCCTGATTCAGTACTGGCCCTGGTCCGACCCCGGGTAGCAGGAGCCAACTCGGAAGTATGAGCGGTGAGGTAGAGACCGGGTGCTCAGTTCAGATCTAGTAGTTCGGCTCGGATCCAGCTGCTCAGCTCGGATCTGGGGGCTCGGCTCGGATCCTGGGTACCTACACACTGCCTAGAAACACCGGAAAAGTTTCGGTAACAGGCCCTTCGACGATCTAGTCAGTTACTCGAAAAAACAATAGTGGCTAGGGTTCAGGGGTAGAAAGTTTGATTACTTGGCCAGTGGGGGAGGGGTTCTGGTATTTATAGGCAGAGAAAATGGGTATGAGGTCTTGCTGGGCCGGGTCTGACCCGTTTTCTCGTGGGCCTGAAATGCCTATCCGGTTCTGGGCTGATCTGATGATCATGGAAGAGCGGGTTTTGAGGAGATCTGACGGCCCGGGAGGAGCCACGTCGTCTGACCCATATCATGTAGTGTTGCTCATATCTTCTCCATGGACTAGCATCTGATTTGGGACTGCAATTACCCAATCAAAATACGTTGCTATTTTCTCATCCTCTTGCATCTTCAAATCTTCAAACTCTCTTCGTAGAGTCAGTAGATGAACCTTCTTCTGTAAGATCCTGCAAAATAGTACATAACTATTTTGTATATTAATCCGTGTACGTTTAAGAGTCACATGTATTAATGGATCAATTTTAATTGAGTAATTATTAAGACATAATATTTAATATGTTTTGAACACAACAATGGTGTAATTTTTGAACCAGAGTTGGAATATTTTCTTGACTAAAATTGAATGCTTATCTCAATTATGAATTGAGATGTAATGTATGAATACTAATAATTATTTTTGGATAAAAATATCTTTATTTCTTTATGCAAGCTTTTCTCAAAATATTGGGCAAGCATTGTGTGATGCATATATATGTATGTTTTGTATGGGTGTATGTATTTGTATAGTTATCCATACAAATAAACTCTATAGTACTAATCCAAACCCTAAAACCACCTGGCAAAACCTTGGGCTTGTTTTGGGTAGGGCTGGCAAACGGGTCGACCGGGCCGGGTCGGATCGAACCCGTCCGGGTTGGAACCCAACTTGGGCGGGTTCAGGTCGGGTCCTAGTGGCAACCGGGTCAGGCCGTAAGTGCAAATAGTCGATCCGCCCAACCCACAAACCCTTTCGGGTCCAACCCGGGTCGGGTCGCAAGTTGGGCCCGTCTAAAGTTTTTTTTTTTACTTTAAAAATAATGTAATTTTAATAATAATAAAAAATGTAATAATAATAATAAGAATCAAAGAGTAAAATTGCCACCAAAAAAAATGTATGTATTATTAATATGATTTCTACTTATACAAGTTTCACAATTTGTATTAAGAAATAAAGATTTTCTACAAATTTGTTTTATACAATAACAAATTTCTTAGATACAATTTTAATTTTCTTCAATTATCCTAATTTTTGTTAACAAACAAAGATTTTATACAATTTTTATACATTTACAATTATCTTCAATTCTTCATTTTGGTTGTTATTGTTGAATGTAATAATAATAATAAGAATCAAAGAGTAAAATTGCCAAAAATATATATATATATTATTAATATGATTTCAACTTATACAAGTTTCACAATTTGTAATAAGAAATAAAGATTTTCTACAAATTTGTTTTATACAATAACAAATTTCTTAGATACCATTTCAATTTTCTTCAATTATCCTAATTTTTAATAACAAACAAAGATTATATATAATTTTTTATACATTTACAATTGTCTTCAATTTGTTGTTCTTTAATTTGTTGTTGTTGTTGTTGGTCTTCAATTCTTCATTTTGGTTGCTATTGTTATTGTTGTTGTTCTTCCGGTGAGTTGCTTCCACTTGTAGATGTTTCGAACGCTTTTCCTTGAGTCCTATCTTCAGCCTTCGGCCAATCTTCCGTGCAGACGAGCATCTCCAACGATTGGGGCTTCAAGCGATTCCTGTAATCAGTTAGAACCCTGTCACTTGTAGAAAATGCACTTTCTTAAATAACTGTAGAGACAGGAGGAGTTAGTAGATCTTTAGCCATACATTTAAGAATACTATAAGTTTATTCATGGTCTTTCCACCATTGTAAAATATCTAGTGAAGAAGTAAAAGATTCAGAATCTTGTTGATTATACCAATGTAATTCATTTGGTTGATTAGTCCTGGGTTTTTTTTATTGAATTTGTGCAAGTAAATTAAATGTGGCATCATCTAATTTATTCTTTCCCTTACCTTTAGAAGTAGCAGAAGAAGAACTAACTAAAGAAGTTGTACTACTAGAAGCAAAACTTCTATCATAAACCATACAAATTATTTAATGTCGATTCAAATTTAACTAAAAATGTTCCGCAATCAATTTCAGATTCATCTTCCCCAAGTAAAGTAAAAAACATTTCAATCAAACTCTTCGTACATTCTAATTTGATACGAGGATCCATCACAGTAGCAACACAATACAACATAGAAGGAGGATTAAAATACTTCAAAAATTTGGTGTATGTAGGTTTCACGATATGACCAATAAAAGCATCATCGATCATTTGTTTGAAAGTTTGCATCATAGTAACTATTGAAATAAAAATGCTACTAGAAGTAGATTCATAAGATTTTGAAAATTTGAAATTTGCTATTTTAAAAGGTTCTAAAAATTTCAACAAATATTCGACATAAAACCAAGCTTGGGGAGTCATTTCAAAATTTGGCATATTTTTTGTAATACAAAAATCATTCATACATTCTTTATATTCAGTAACAACATATAGCAAATCAAAAGTAGAGTTCCATCGGTGTTTAACATCCTTTGGAAATATTTTAAAATGTACATTTTTAAGCCTACACCAAAGTTTCCATTCTTAGAATATGGTATCACTTAATGCAATAAAATGTACACAATTTCTAATGGTAACTATATATTGTTCAGCTATTTTTAATGCATCTTGAATACATAAATTTAAAATATGACATGCACATCTAATATGAAAAATATTGTCAGATGGAGGGTTTAATGCGATTTTTAATATACTAATTAATGCATTGCTGTTAAATGCATTATCAAAACTTATACACATAATTTTATCACAAATATGAAAATCATTACTAATTTCTACAATACGATTTGCAATTTCATTACCACTATGGGGATAGGGCAACGCGGCAAGTGATATGATCCTTTTTTGAATGATCCAATCACTGTTGATCCAATGACAAGTTATTTCTATCATTGGAACATTGTTGCAACTCATCCAACAATCGGAAGTTAAAGAAACTCTACAAGTTAAACTCCATAAAATAGCAATCAAAGCTTCTCTCATTTCAGTGTACATTTTAAAACAATCAGACTTTACAGTATTCCTATGGATTTTTTTAAAATGCGGGTTTAAGGCGGTTTGATTAAAATTTTCTTAACTCCCCACTCTCGGGATAGAAAAATGGTAACTCTTCCTTGATTACTAGTCGGGTCTTTTCCCGACGAACAAGTTCGGGATCATAAGAATGGCTATCAACTACACCGGTCCTAGAGTGGATTTTTTGTTGGCCGGTTAGGTCTACAAGAAGTTCTTTGTGCAAATTTTGGATGTATCGTATTATTGTATCCGTCCCCTCACCCCTCTTCCATTTATATGGCTTCGAACATGTTTTACAAACTTTTATACCTACACCCAAATTTTCTTCGTCCGGAATATAATCATAAAATTTGTACCAATCACTAGTTTTCCCTCTAGTTTTTCTACTACTACTACCCAGTTGTGTTGTTTCGGTTGCTTGTATTTGTGGTTCTTCTTCTATGTCTATGTCTCCTACAAACTCATCGTGTGTACCAATGTGTTGTGTCACAGGGTACTCTTCGGCGGGCTCATTTTGTGGGACAATTGGAGGCCTACGAGAAGTGCCGGTGGAATCTTGCCCACTTTGGCTACGGCCTGCTACCTCATGATCAGACATGTTGATATAGTAGTGTATGTGAAAAAATTAAATACAATCTAGGCGAGATAAGTTTTTAAAAAAATCTAGAAAAGAATAAGAGGGTTGTGAGAGAGAAGATCAAAAAATCAACAAACAAATATGATAAAAAAAAAATTATAACTATAAAAAAAATATCAAGACAATAAGAGGGTTGTGAAATTTTGATATCGTACTTCGCGGATACTCGTATATTAAGTGAGAGTGAAAATAAAAGTAGAAGTTAAGTTTATTAAAGTAGTAAGCAATTAGAAAGCAGTAGTCTTCAGAATGTTTGTTCTTCAATTCCAGCAGGCAATTCACTTTCATTACCTGTATACACTTCATCTAAAAAGATAAAAAAATTGTCTTTAGAGCAAGTCATGGACAACAAGTAGAGAAAGCAGGGAACAATAGAATAACGGTATATCAATGAATCAATGGATCAATAGGAATCAATAACATGGCACGATTGTAATAATCAATAACATGGTAATCAATGCAACGATGTAACAATGGTTCAATATTCGGTAATGGTAATCAACGGTTAATATCAATAACACATAGAAAATATTGGATACAAGTAGGAGCAACGATGAACAACATGCAATGCCGATGATGTGTCAATCCTTATGTCTATTAATCATTTTAATCCTAACAAATGCATGTACTACTGCATCCCATACTACAGGTTCGATGCATACAATCAATTTCGTTTAACTCGAGTGGTGCACTCAGTAGATCATGTACTTGGCAGCGGTAACGATAAACACTATTCACCTTTCGGTGTATGATACGGTCATTAGCAACGATACGGTATACGATAGATTGGGTTACTGCCATAATCACAATCACACGATAAAATGGTAGCCGGAACAGTAATTAGGGAAACACGGGCCCCTCCTCCAAGTACAGTCTCCACTTTGTTCACTACTCAGATCACCCTTTAAAACCCCGGCTTGTTAATTACTTATCAATACAACAATACAATATGCAATCGATGGACATTCAGTGAACGATGGAATCAATAGGGAAACAATAGGTTGATAACATGGATAGGACGGTTAGAATAGTGACAATAACTCATTGGGAACATGCAATGCAATATACATACATTAATTCATGCAGTAGTACAACATAGGAATAATTAACCAATTAAAAAGTGGAATCTAAAATTCGGGACAGAAAGCGCAGTCTGTACAAAAATGCAGACTCAGAAATCAAAAGTTGAATCCATCAGAAAATCTGGAAAATAGACTTCCACACACTTCCAATGCATATTTAAAGTTCAAATTCCGACAACAGTTGCTAGGTCAAACACGCTGTTCTTTACAGATTTTATGTTCAGACAGAATATCAACATCATGGTATTTTATTTTTTAGAATCAGTAAAAACTCAACATTAAATTCTTACAAAAATAATTTCTAGACTCCTAAACATGTTAAGCAATAATCTGGAAATTTTCAGAGTAAAATTCTATCCTTTGATCAGTCTTTTTACTGTTTAAACATGAAAGGTACGAGAATCTAAAAATCTGAAAGTAAAAACATAGTTGTAGTAAAATGGGCATAACTTTTAATACAAAACTTGGAATTTAAAAATTCAAGATGTTCTGGAAACTAGAAAGATAAGGCTACAATTCATATTCAGAAAGTATTTCATTTTAAGGTCATTTACTAGTTCGAAAACAGTAGTCAATATTCAGATCAGCAAGCATATACAGGGTTTTGGGTATTTTCTTGAAAATAAATTAATTATACTATATGGGTATCGATTCTTTAGTCAATAAATTGTGTAATCAACGTGTCTAAACATGATAAATAAAACTAGAACATGCTCATACATCAATTTATCATCAATCAATCATCAATCGATCAAACAACATACAACTTATCAATTGTCTCTACAATAATTTATTTGTGTGATGATTATATGAACAGCCCTATTATCAATTCTATATGCACTCATAAAAGATCCAAACTTTAGAGTCAAAAATGGCATGATGTCAAGAATATTGGGGTTAGCTCGTGTAAACCCTCAATACACCCAACGAAGAGATAAACAAAGTATAATTCGATAAACAAGGGATCTACTTGCAAGAATTTCAATAAAACTTGAATTTGATACAGTTAGCAATTCAAGAGGACGGTGACTTGCCTTATAAATGGTGAATTTGAATACCAAGAATAACGGGATAAGGATCCCAAAGCAACGAACCCGTGAACCAACACAATTAACACGTGCACACTACGTGCAAACGAACCCAAATCAACAACAACAACAATAGAAGAGACTGCAGCAACAGTGGCAAGGGGAAGCTCGAAGGTGGCCTGGCTGATGGCGAGCGGGGGCGGCAATCGACGGGGACGGCGATTGGGACGTCGCCAGTGGTCGAGGGCAGCACCGGAGTGGGTGTTCAGGTCTGGCATCGCTGAGATCGACGGGAAGGAGGAGACAGCCAGGGGTTTCGTTGTGGTGGCGGTGCTTGAGCTGGGCGATGGGAGGGGCGTCGAAGGGGGTCGCAGGAGGTGGGGTGGATGAAGGGGGCCGGAGATTGGGTCGGGGAAGATGGTCGGAAAAGATGAACAGTATTGGGTTCAGGGGGATTTAGACGGGAAACGACGGGGAGAGAGAGATCGGGAGGAGAGAGGAGAAAGGAGAGAGAATAAGCATCTAGGGATTTAAAATTGTGCAATTTTTAGGGTTTGCATTAAAGTTGTATTTATAGGGTACAATTAGGGTACTGGATTGGTGAATTTGGGTCCAATATAGTGGTTTGGGTTGAGAACAAATGAAATTGGGTTTTAGAGTTCAACAAGAGATAGATCTAAATCAACAGGGTTTAAATAAAAACACCCACAATAAAATAAAATAAAATAGGCTAAAAAAGGAAAATTGTTCATCAAGAAGAACAAAGAATTTCATGAACAAAAATTTAAATCCATATAAATAAATAAATAATACAAATGAAAACAATATAAGTTGGCTTGAAATTAAATTAAAATTCACCACGAAAATCAGATCAAGTACAATAATAAAATAATTTAACAGATGAAATTTAATTAAATAATCAAGAAATAACAATTAATAATTTTAATCAAAATAAAATTATATAACAATTTATTATCCGACTTTATTAATTTATTAAAATAATTCAATAATAATAATATATTGGACTTAGGCTCGAATATAAACAGTCGATCAAAAAGAAATAGGAAGTAAGACTAAAATACGCCTTAAATCAAAATGAACAAAATTTTGATTAGAAAACACTTTAATACAAATCTGAAACAAATTTAGCACAAAATAAATTTACAAAAATCAAATTATAGAAAATACACGGAAAATACTTATTATCGAAAATGGGGGTTACAAGAAGTAGAAGTAGAAGAAGAAGTCCGGACTCGTATATAGATAGAAAGAGAGCTTCTTTGTTGGAGCCTTGGAGGAGTTGAAGGCTTGAAGACATAGTTGAATGTTGAATTCGATACGATCGGAATTTGTCGTTTGATCATTTCTATGTTACCAACTTCTTTGTTCACAAAATTTGGAATGAATTGAGATTGAATTGAGTAGTAGTAGTAGAGAGAGTAAGAGAGTAAGATGTGAAATTTTTAGTTTGGGTTCAAGGGGTATTTATAGGGAAAAAAAAATAAAACCAAAAAAAATCAAAAAAAAATGGCTATAACAACCGTTAGACTCATTTTCGGCCGTTGGACCTGCGGGTCGAACGGTCGACCCGCGCGGGTCGAACGGTTCGAAACCTGCTGGTTTGCGAGCAGGTCGAGCACTATTCACCGGGTTCGCGGGCCGGGTTCGACGGGTCCAAATACATGTTTTAACGACCAAGGTCAACCCGCTTATAATCGCTGGTTCAACCCGAACCCAAACCAACTTCTAACGGGCTGGGTTTGGCGGGTTGCAGGCGGGTCGTGGGTCAGCCCGGCCCGTTTTCCATCCCTAGTTTTGGGTGTGCTTACCCCCTCTCTTATCCTAGGCCGGACCCCATCTCACTCTTTCCATATAAACCCCCCAATGCTCATTTCCATCTCCTTCTTCATTTTCTTCTAACCCTAAAAAGCTTCTTCTTTCAAAACTCCATTTTCTCATTTCCTAGCATTCCTACAATTTCAATTCTTCTTCTAGCTTGGCTTGGAATTGGAGAGTAAGCATACAAAGAGAAGGAGGCTAGAAGAAAGGATCAAGGAGCTAGGAGGAGGACTCCAAACCAGGTGGAGAAGTAAGAAGGAATCAACAAAAGCTTCAATTGTGGGTGTCTTTCTAAACTCTATGCTTGTTATAATTTTTTGTGTGTATGATGAGTGATAGTTGCTTATTTGAGCTTGCTTAATGACATGGATGAAATTCTGTATGTTCCAACTTGAGTTCTTGAGCTAGGGATGCTAATTGATAGATAAAGGTTGAATCTTGTTAGCATGAGATGATTAGAAAAATCATAACTTTGTGTCTTGATGAAATTTGAACTAGAAATTTTTACAGTAGATTCCTAAGTCAATTTGGAACATTTTCACCAAGTTTCGTAATTTTTTAATTATAATTGTTATCTTTTTAAAATGCAACTTGCCGCTGTGGTTAAGAAATAGTGTTGTTGCTGTGTGGTAATTTGCATCTGATTGAAAATATCATATCTTTCTCTATACTTGGATATTTTAGCTAAATTCTGGATATGTATTGATCCTATGTGTCTAGGACATTTATATAAAATTTTATAGATTTTTGAGTTCATTTGATATTTTTAATGAGTTTATTGCTGCAACTGGTTGAAAATTCCATGAGATCTAGAAGTTCTCCATGCTCGTCAGAAATGACCATTTTTCTTCTCTGAAAAGAAGTATTTTGAGAAAGTTTTCAACTGAGATGTTGTAGTAGACTTAAAATTCTTTCCAAAGAATCTAAGAAAATGGAATTACATTGAGTGTGTGATTTATGGTGATTTTTCTAAAACAGTATAATTGCAGGTTAATAAGTAGCTTACTGATTTGATTTGAATATATGCTTGCATCATACCGGGGCTTTAGAATTGACTTAGATGATGTTTTTTCTGACCTTTGCTTCATATTTTCATCATGTTAGATTTGTGCTTGT
Source organism: Hemerocallis citrina (assembly GCA_017893485.1). Classification (NCBI taxonomy): domain Eukaryota; kingdom Viridiplantae; phylum Streptophyta; class Magnoliopsida; order Asparagales; family Asphodelaceae; genus Hemerocallis; species Hemerocallis citrina. The sequence goes on from CM030367.1 coordinate 98,183,842, forward strand.
TGCACCTAATGTGTTTATAAGATGGCTAAATATAAAAAAACCTCACCCAACTATTGTGCATTTTTAAAAAAACCACACTAAACTTTTTTTTTAAAAAAAACCTCACCCAACTTTGTTTTTAACACAATTTTTTTAAAAAAAACCTCACTCACCAATGCCTGGAAAACATAGTTAAGTAAGGTTTTTTTTTTAAAAAAAAGTTTAGTGTGGTTTTTTTAAAATGCACAATAGTTGGGTAAGGTTTTTTTATATTTAACCTTATAAGATTTGAGCAACTCTTGGATCATGATTAATCTTGTTTGAGTTGACATGTTATGTCTATTATGTGTTAAGGCTATATATCGTGTTAGATAGTTGTTAGTTCGCGTTTGAATCATGAATTGAAATGTGTGATTTGGACTTATTAATGTCCACTGTATTTGATATGTGGATGGCAATGTGCATTAGCTTGTTGTTGCATAGGGTAATGGTATCACCCTAGGACTGTCAATCCATTTGACCCTTGATAATTACTAGCCGCATTACCTCGAGATGTTGTGGATGAAGACAGTATTCATGTGCCGGCGGATCGCTGCCCATGGAGGGATTGATCGCAGGACCGATACGGGATCGAGATCTAAGCAAGGGGGTGTTTGGCATTTGACGGAGGACGAATCGTCAATGTTGCTGGGTCAAGTTTGGTCCAAGTTGGGCCAACTCTTGATCCTGGGCTGGGGGCCGTGTGGGTTTCCCCTAGGGCTTTGTGAACTGGATAAAGAACTAGGTTTATTTGACAAGCAAGTAATCGGTTGGTATTCAATAATCTTTGCACAAATAAGATCAGTAGTTGCTAGACTAAGACTAGTAATAGTATCCTAAGAACAGAGCATGTCATTTGTATTGATAAGATAGGCACTAGTCGGGTGGTTGTACTCGCATGTCAGTGGGACACATGTGGCGCTGTCTCGCCTGGTAAGGGGGACGAGCGGCGTCATCTCGTCTATTAATTTCTGGGGTCTAGTAATAAGAGCGGGAGGTGCTCCTGTCGAAAGTAGGTAATATACCCTACGAATCTGTCAAGTTCTATGTTGTTTAGTACGGGAAGTGAGCTAGAGTAAGACTCTAATATGTGAGTAAGACTCTATGTGTCTCAGTGAGCGGGGGTACCGCAGGGCCACCTTTATGCTCGTGACAACTTTTAAGTGAGGTCCCGAGCAGTGAGACTGCGAGGACCGGGCATAGTGGAAAACGGGAACACCACTACTAATTGCAGAAGCGGAATTGGACCAATAACTGCAACTTCCCCAGTCACTAGATGACTGTTAGGAACGAGAATGAGTACAAGAGTAGGATGCATAATGAGAGATCGAACCGTGTGATCTGGAGACTACGAATTCCTTGAAAATTATGTAGTATGGGATGCATACGTTTTCATTGAAATTGTATTTAGGAAAGTATGTAGTATGGGATGCATATGTTTCAAAATAAATTGCATTAGAGTAAGTGCATCATGTGTATTTGTGAATTTTGCATTAGACTCTAGGGCATGACATACACTGACACTTGTGATTTGTTTGCACATTTTTCTTTGCATCAAATATTGATTGTTGAGTTTGGAGAGTCGCTGGTTTTATTACCATTACGTCAGTTGCATTCAACTGAAGTGCCCACATTCTGTTTTGTTGCAGGACTACTGGATCATGGAAGCAGGAGACTCGAGCTGCGTGAAGCATCAACTGGAGATTAAAAAATTTGTACAGTAAATTTATTTGATATAATTTATGTGAATTCAGGAAGTAATTCATGATGTAATTCTATGATGAACCATTTGTACGTGTAATAACATGGTGGCAATAAAAAGGTTTTAATTTCTTGTGATTTTACTGCGTTTGTACTCAATTGAAGGAAAAATTCTGGCTTGTGTCTCGAGTTTCCGGTTTTAAAAATTCAGGGTGCTACATCTTCACTCTGGCAATTTCTTTGTGTGTCTTCTCCCGTATACTCCATGCCTCGTTTTCCCTTTTTCTTTGAGAATTCTTTAAAACACTACTTCATCCAACACCGTATGTAAGTGATTTAATGCAATTTTATCCAACGTTTTTTTTATGGAGTGCATCCTTCTCATATTGAGAAAGTGTAGCATATGCCTTGTCACCCACATCTGTGAAACCTTTCTCGATCAATTCCCATAGATCTTGGGATTCAAAAAAATACTATACTTTGATGCGCCAATTATCATAATTCTTTCGGTAGAATTTAGAAAGTAGATGTTGAAATATATTTTTCGAAGACATGACTTCTCTCGAACTTGTCCCCCACAACTTTGATTAGGACAACAACGAACTCCTGTTCTGATAACGCTGTTAGGTTCATTGAACCTTTTTGCAAAATCAAAACAAAAATAAACAGAAAAGATGATATTTCTAATGGAAGTTAGCAAGCTTTATTTCATAAACTAGGATTAATATCTAACACTTGATATGCCTTTTATAGGCTACATGAAAGGGACACCACCTCCTGACTATAGAATCCTACTTGAAACCAAACTATAACTAATCTCTACTACTATAATGGGAAAAGATCTTAGTGTAATTTGTCCTTCTACCAACCCGTGCAACACGCATGCCTGAATTTTTACTTTTAAAAATAAATATATGTATTTATTAAGCCGTGCAACGCACGTGTAAATTACTAGTTTAACTAAAACATAATTATCTAAACACTTCTAAACCAACCTGGGCTATAACCAACTTTTAATTACATAAACTTATACCTATCTAACTAAACTAGAATTTGATTTAACTAATCTCAACAAAATTTTGACTATTGTAAAAGAATAGAAACAATAAACAATGAAAATAGAGACAAGAGGAAAGAAGATTATTCTCATTCATAGGTTTTTCATGTGTCTTACAAATGATTCACCCAATGGCCTATTTATAGGCTTACAAAGAATACAAAGAGACAATTACATAATTATTACATATGAATAAATATGAATGAATGCAATGTGGTGGTGGAGAATGTGGAAAGAGTGGGGGGAAAGTTCAATAGACAATTCACACTTAATAATTTATTTATAACACTCCCCCTTGAATGTCTATTGAATGTAAATAAGAATATGCATCGTTAAAACCTTACTAGGTAAAACCCAAATGGGAAAAACCCTAGTGAAGGAAAAAGAGTACATAATCTTTAACAATGATATGCAATGAAGATGCTACCTCGTTAAAAACCTTACCAAGAAAACCCAGTGGGACAAAACTTGGTGAAGGAAAAAAGAGTGCAGCGCATATCATCTCTCCCCCTGACAAGATCATCCGATTAGGACTTTCAAAAGTCGTATCTCGAATCTCGATCAATTGTACCATCCTTTCCAAAAGTTGGGGTGATAGGGTCATAGCGAGCAATCTTCTGGATTGTCGCTTGATTCTATTTGGTTAACAATGGTGAAATATGTTTCGGCTGATCGCCTTTGATGTAACCCTCCTTTTATTGAGCTTTAAATATGTATTATCTTCAAATAACGTTGTGAGTACTTCTTGATCAATTGAGGATGACACGTTCTCCAAATATATTAAGAAGTTAAACCGATCAAACAAACACATCTATGCCTTGCCTCGCATGGAGCCAATATCTCTTGATAGATATCTTGCTTTATAATGATATGATAAATACTCTGCATTTGCATAACCAATCAAAACTGATATGGACAAATTAGAATAATATAATTTCATATCCATGGTCCTTCAAAGTTATCTTTCATACCAGTCCAATGACTTCGAATTGGTGAGGACTTCATCTTACTAGTAAACCAACCGGATAAGGTATATCATAATATTTATTATTGATAAGATATATTAGTGCTTCCATTGCACTAAGAAATGGTACTCCAGGACCAAGCAATTCTAATGTCCTCACAGCCATTTGGAAATTTAATAAATGAGTATTATCGATAAAATATAAAACAATTTTCTAAATAACTAGAAAAAATGTAGGAAATTCTTACCTTTCAAATGTTTAATTTGAAAAACCTGAAAACAAAAATGATGACAAAACAAGAAATTTGCTTATTCAAGGTCTTTTCGTCTTAAGATATTTCTTTAAACATTGCACGGCTTGTACAACTCTTCAGGAGTTCCAACAGACTTTGACCTTGAATATTTAATAAATATATGTGAGCTTATATGACCATTATTATGGTCCCCTTTATCGAAAACTCACTAAGATGGTTATATCACATTTGTTCCGATTGTTTTAATCCATACAAAGCTTTGTTTAACTTAACTGAGTAAATTTTCCCAGAAATTATCATTATGTGCTTCTGGCACTTTTAAATCCTTCAGGGATTTTCATATATATATATCATGGTCTAACGAACCATACAAATAGACCTGTGACCACATCCATGAGGCGCATTTCAAGTCTTTCATGCACTGCCAGACATATCAAATATCGAAATGTTATTGCATCCACCACAGGAGAATATGTCTCTTCATAATCAACACCAGGCATCTGGGTAAAACATTGTGCGATAAGCCATACTTTATATCTAGTAATCTCATTTCGTTCATTTCTTTTTCGTACAAATACCCATTTATAGCTTACTGGTTTGATCTTTTTTGGTGTTCGAACTACAGGTCCAAAAACTCCTCGTTTTTCAAACGAGTCTAATTGAGACTTAATTGCCTTATTCAATTTTGGCCAATCATTTCTATTTCTACACTCTTCCACAGAGGTAGGTTCATGATCCTCGTTTTCATTTATGATATCGCGCACTATATTATATACAAAAATATTGTCGACAATTATATTATTCCAGTCCCATCTTATTCCCGTAATGACATAGTTAATCGAGATCTCTTCATTTTCATTAATTTCAGGTTCCTGATTCTCTTCATTATTAACTATGTCAATGGTCTCTTCTGGAGAGACATCCTCGATTTGATAATCATGGTTATTTGCTCCTTTTCTTTTTCGAGGATGTTTATCTTTGGAACCAAGTGGTCTACCACACTTCAAGCGTGCCTTAGACTCACTAGCAATTATAGGTTGTCCTTCAGGGACATCAATTTTGATAGGAGCATTTACAGCTGGAATATGAGATTTTGTTATTCTTTTGTGGTCATTAAATGCGTCTGGCAGTTGATTTGCAATACCTTGTAAATGAATTATCCTTTGAACTTCTAATTCACTTTCTTTTGTTCGAGGATCTAAACTTTTCAATGATAATTCATTCCATGAAATCTCTTTTCCAACTGTTTATTATCTCCCCCTAATGTTGGGAATAGTGATTCATCAAAGTGACAATCTGCAAACCTTGCAGTAAACAAATCTCCAGTTGCCGGTTCAATATACTTAATTATAGATGGAGATTCATACCCAACATATATTCTCGTCCTCCTTTGAGGTCCCATTTTTGTGCGTTGTGGTGGATTAATTGGGACATATACCGCACATCCGAAAATCCGTAAATGGGAAATATTTGGTTCTTGACCATGAACCAATTGTAAGGGAGAATTATCATTATAACTGGTTGGCCGGATGCGTATAAGTTGTGCTGCATGTAAAACAGCATGTCCCCAGGCCCAAACGGAGAGATTAGATTTCATAATCATAGCTCTCACAATTCAATGTATTCGTATTTGAAAAATCTTCTGGTTTTTTCAACGGACTGCCACATGAATTCTCAATTATTTTCGCATCAGTAATGAATCGGGATGGTCTAACCGGTCATGTCAAACCTTAACCATCTTTGTAAACTTATGGTTTACAATATCAGTAAATTTCGGGTTTACTGTGATATGATTCAACCATTCTTATATATGTATAATTCAATCCAGATTACAAAGTGGAGTAAACTTTGTGATCCCATGAACACAATATGATGTGAGCATATGAACACTATCATGTGAGCCCATGAACACTCTGCAACCAAAGTGAACAGGTATCCCTAACCAGAACATGCAAAGAATCAAATAGTCCAGTCCTCTACAATCTACATTGATCCAACAAATCAAGTGACTAGACTGTAGAGAACTGCAATAAAAATGCTTACATAACCTCGAAGAGAAATGAGTGGAGCACAGGGAAAAGGAAAGTTCTTTAAAGTGAAAGTTCGACAAAGAATACAATCATTTAGTTGGATATACCAAATTGATTATTTGCATTTACTCAAACAGAACAAATGCTGCAGGCAAACAACCACCACAAATAATTTGGTTTAGATGGAAATAATTCAATTTCTCCATTAGAATAAATCATATCCAACTCTTTTCTACTATAAAGAACGAATAAAATGTCAGAATGAATAGCATCTTAATGTGTAAATTATGGGGGGGGGGGGGGGGGGGGGGGGGGAGGGGGAGGGGGGGAGGATGAAAGAACCAGATATTCATATAACATGTTAAATGACTTTTTGCATCATACTTAACAAACAGCATAGCAAGAAAAAGTTGTCAGATTATCCATTTATACAAGTCGCTGAAAAAATTAAATATTTGTTATAAAATAATATAAACAATAAACAAACTTGTAAAGCAATATATCAAGCATATATGATAATATTAAACTTAAATAAACAGAATATTATCATAACTCATAACAGACATGAAAAACAAAAATAAAACTTATAAATAACGTAACTTGAAATGATAAATCATTTTGATCACTTCTGGTGATCATGATTTTTTATTTTATTTTATTTTATTTTTTTAATCTTCAGGATAGTATATTTATCACTTCTAGTGATTATCACTTCCATCTTCAGAATGGACAGAGAAATCATCCACCTTTAAGTGTATCATATCATTGAGGTTATGACCATCAGTTAATTCTTTCCTTTATTCTTTAATGATTCTTGATATAGATCAACAAAATATATTATCGTACTACAGGTACGCGACCGATGGTCTTGCATCATACGCCGATGATGGATTGTTTATACATTTTATTTTCTTTTCATTATCTAAGTCCACATCTATGGCCACGATGATGGGTACCCTCATGGCTAAAATCACTAGAACAATTATATAGCATCACATTCACTTCGGGGAATGGAGCATGTCCAATATATAAGACGAAATCGTCATTTTTCCATACATTTATAGTTAGCCACAGTTATACATATTTAGATCTACAGGATCATCATCAATTCATACTCATTGTATTGTTATTATACAAACAATATTTTCTTCATTTCGAGAGATCTCCAGGATCTTTAATTTTGATATATCAAATTCTCACTTAATTCTTTTTGCTAGATGAAAAATATTTTATTTATCTTTCAAGAGATCTTCAGGATCATTGATTTTGATACAATCATCTTTCACTCCTTCAGGGAGATTGTGACAAAAGAAAATTATACCTTTCGTTATATCTTTCGTATGATCTCATTTCGATGATTCTTTGAATCCATCAATTGTCTCTTTGAGATTTTTGGTATTCAAATGAATTTCAACATCCAAAACTGATGACAAGTAATTCTTGTCGGTTATTATCAAGAGATTTGAAAAATAAGAACATAATGAAATTATATGCATAATTAGAAATAAAAAGACGAGATCAAAATATAACTTTTCTGATACACAAGATCCATAAAAAAATGGCGAGTGTAGAGCATACTAAGTTATATTGATCTTAAGGAAATGATCAAAAGTAAAAATAAAAAAAATAAGATGAACTCGCGATTAATGTACTTACATATATAAGACCAAACATTTTTTTTTTCTTCGGATGAACTTGAGACTCGAAAGGTAGAGACTGGTGCTGATAACGTATTGTAAAAGAATAGAAACAATAAACAATGAAAATAGAGACAAGAGGAAAGAAGATTATTCTCATTCATAGGTTTTTCATGTGTCTTACAAATGATTCACCCAATGGCCTATTTATAGGCTTACAAAGAATACAAAGAGACAATTACATAATTATTACATATGAATAAATATGAATGAATGCAATGTGGTGGTGGAGAATGTGGAAAGAGTGGGGAGAAGTTCAATAGACAATTCACACTTAATAATTTATTTATAACATTGACTAAAATTACCGGTTATAATATAGATGGAAGGGGGAGGGGGAGGGGGAGGGGGAGGACGAGGGTTGAACAGAAGACGAGTTAAGGTTGAAAAAGTGAGAGATGTGAAGATGTTCAAATAGGGAAGGAGGAGGAGGAAGGGAAAAGAGGGTAATCTAAGAATTAGAATTAGGGATAGGGTGAATGAAGAGAAGCAGATGAAAAGGAGTTGAGACATGGATTGAAGGCATGAAAGTGGATGAGAGGGAGAAGAGGAGGTGGAGCGGACGAAGAAGAAAATGAGGGCATTTTAGTTTTTCTTACCTTTTTTATAAAAAGGTGATCTCGTTCCCGCTTCATTAATCAAGGATTAACGAAACAAGTAGTAAAAATAATAACATCTATCTGTTCCAAACGAAATAATGAAGAACAAATACAAAGCATAACCTACATATCTAACTAGTCCCCCCTAACTAAACACGTAAACTTGGCATATGTACCATGTTCTCCCACCAAAACCTCTTAGATGTGATTTAAATTTCATCAAAAATCAAATTTGGAATTCAAACTTCGTCGACTTAGCTCTCCACCCCGAAAACTCCTTGATCATCCCCAAACGTTCACCAGGCAACAACCACATCCACCGTCTCTTGCGACATACTTACGCCTCTCCACACAACGATGTCGCCATGTATCCACCAAACCAGCCCTACCGCGATGCCTTCTTTCGAATGCATTAAATCCAGCTCTCAACAATAGTTGTGTTTCTCAACCGAAAATGAGAACGTTTGTACTCGCCGATAGCTCCACCAAATGTACGTTGAATTACAACCAAAAATTCAAATTACACAAGCGTATTCGCCTCACACTTCCCAACTAATAATGAATTTCAAAAATCTATATTGAAACTCAAATCTCAATTATTCTCCCCCTCCATACTTCAAGTTCAAATTTGAATTTCAAAAACCCTAATTCGAAATTCAAATTTGTACTTTACTTCTCTAACTCAAAATTCAAATTCGAATTTCAACCCCTATTTTGAAATTCAACTTTTTACAAATCAATCAATCAATCAATCAATCAATCTAACTTCCCCCATTTCCTCCTACCTCTTCTCCGGCCACTCCCAACAACATCGGCCAGTCAAGCCCAACACCATCGCCCATCCAGTCGATCAATCAATCCTACTCACCTACGACCATGGCCATTGTCTCTCCCCTGCCTCTGTTCCCACCCCCATTGCTCTTGTCGTGCACCTCCATCGACCTCCCCGACGTGCTTCCCCTACGTCGCGACGCTCGCCGCGTCCGCCGTCGAGCCAAGCCCTGCTCCGATAATCGACGATCCAACCCTATTTGGATTCTCAATGACGCAAGCACTCCTCTATCGGTGTATTCGACCACAGCGTGTAATGCCCCGATTTCCATACACTGGAAAACCGTGACATACGCCGCCAGAATCTTTTTCTTCAATTAGCCACAATACACAAAAAAACAGGAAAATTTAAAACTTTTTATTCAACACAAATGTATTACAAGTCCGAATGTTACAAAATTACAATACATTACAACAGTGTTACAATAATACCTTTACAATCCCAAGTGTTACAACTTTCAACAATTTACATCAGAGTACAATGAATAAAGAACAACACTTGGTACTTCACTTGGATGCTTTCCAACAATAAATAAATTATAACAATTGTTACAAAAGAAACAATAGTAATCAACATATATTACAACGGAAACTTAAATAAAATCGACTCCTGCTTCTCTTGCATTGAGTCCTCCTGATTCCTGTACTTGTACTTCTGCAATCTAGTACTTGTAATCTTGTAATCCAGTACCTATAGAAGTGGGAACGCCAGTACATATACTAACGCTTTAAGGCTGATAACTAGCAGTGATTCTCAACTTTAAGCAACCAGATTGATAAAAAGAGAAACGCGCGTATATACTTGATGTGTCAGTGTACGCTATGACTTAGACTCTAATGCAAGATTTACTAATGCAAGGATGCTCTTGTTCTAATGCAAGCAAGACTCTGGGACAGTATGCAGCCCATACTACATACACCCCATATAAAGCCGTTTCTTCATATATAGGAATTTGAACCCACGCCAAGAATTCTACTTTTTGTACTTGACTTGTTTCTGAAGATACTACATGACGATGAGGTTTCCCTAAAATGGTCTAATCCCATCAGGTGCACCGGACCTCACTCAAATATCTGACGAATCTTTGGAGTTTCCACAGTCGCAGGTTAGCTCGAAGCATCCCCTGCCACCCCCTAGCCAGACCATAGTCTATGGCTTCTCGCCCTTAGATATAAGACAAGACGGAGTTCCGGGGGTCCATCCCCCTAGCTCCGACAGGAATCGCTCCCGCTTATCAAGACACTTCAGAAATTAACAGACGAGATACGAATCCCGTGCTCCCAACTTGTGAAAAGGCACAGACCGTATCCCTTTGACAAGAAGGGTACAACACAATAATACCGCCTAATGTCGGCCTATAGGATAGGTCGGATCATAAGGTATCACCCTTAATACCAACTATTTCCCTTCGGCGAGAAAATGATAATAAATATAGGTTAAGTCGAAATAGCCATAAGTTACTACCCTAACAATATCATTAACCCTAAACAAACTTAGGGATGACAACAGTACTAATACAACATGCTAGGTCTTAGGTTAGACTTCGCAAGATAACTCTACTTGGCTGCTCAACCTAGACTTACCAGAATCCGTAAGGATCTGGTTCTTGGCCTATCGATCCAAGACCCCAGCAATATGAACGTATTTACATGCTACTACCCTGAACTTGTATTTCATCAACACTCCAGTCCGCGATCAACCAACTCGGTTAAGATCTGACGGTACACCCAAAGTGACTCGTCCACAGTACCTTAGGAGTAAGGTAAACACACGTCTTGATGGTCGATAACCCCTAGGACAATGATATCACCCTAGAAGAGCACCACAAACTGCGTACTAGCTAATAAGCTACATACGAGTAAATAAAACACATACGATCTAAACAAGCTACGTATGAAACCAACAACTACATACGAGTCAGGCGAGCTACGTATGAGACAACAACATACATACGAGCCAAATAAGCTACGTATAAGACCAACAGCCATACGGGCCAAGCGAGCCACGTATGAGACAATAACATACATACGAGCCAAATAAGCTACGTATGAGACCATAGCTACATACGGGCCAGGCGAGCCACATATAAGCAAAACCACATATAAAAATAATCATAAAGATATTTTAACAACCTAGAAGCAACCAAACGTGCTTACTAGCAAAACTTGATCTTCTATAATTAGAAGTAACAGAAGAATCTTCTAATAGCCTAAAATAGACATACTACCAAAGAAAAATCCAAAAACGACATAAAAACCCTTCCGACAGCCTAGAAGCAACCAGTGCTACGCTTATCAGAATTTGACAAATTTATACTTTTTAGAAAGGTGAGAACATTTCATGCAACTCTCTAGTTGAACACTTTTTCAGATTCCGTAAGGAATCCAAAATCTGGTCCATCGAACACATGCAAACAGTTTAACCAAACTGCAGATTTTCAACAAAAAGCTGAAACTTCTACAGCTTGTAACTTTTGCTCAACTTATCGGAATCTCACGAAACTGGACAATTTGGAAAGGTGGAACATCTACTACAACTCTCTAGTTGACCACTTCCTCATATTCCGTAAGGAATTCCAAATTCCTGACCTCGAACACACGCAAATGCTAACAAAAGACAGCCAAGACTACAACAAAGCTGAAACTTTGAGAGCTTGTAACTTTTGCTCTACTTGTTGGAATCTAACGAAACTGGACAATTTGGAAAGGTGGGAACATCTACTACAACTCTCTAGTTGACCACTTTCTCCGATTCCGTAAGGAATTCCAAATTCCTGACCTCGAACAAACGCAAATGCTAACAAAAGACAGCCAAGGCTACAGCAAAGCTGAAACTTTAAGAGCTTGTAACTTTTGCTCTAATTGTCGTAATCTAACGAAACTGGACAATTTGGAAAGGTGGGAACATCTACTACAACTCTCTACTTGACCATTTTCTCAGATTCCTTAAGAAATTCCAAATTCTTGATCTCGAATATACGCAAACAGTTAACCAAACTGCAGAATTTTAACAAAAAACTGAACTTCTGTAGCTTGTAACTTTTACTCTACTTGTCGGAATCTAACCAAATCATACAATTTAGAAAGGTGGGAACATATACTACAACTTTCTAGTTGATGACTTTTTCAGATTTCCTATGGAACTCAATCACCGTCCCTTGAACAGACGCAAAAACTAAGCAACGACAGCCGAAGCTACAGCAAGGCTGAAACTTCCAAAGCACATAACTTCTACGCCGCTTATCGAAATCTAACCAAATAGGTCAGTTCGAAGAGTTGAGAGACTCTACTACAATTCCCTAGTTGAACAATTTCCCAAATTCATTAAGTAAAAGACTCAAAAACAACAAACCATCAACACAGCGAGCACTCTCAGCCCAACCTGGCTGCTATGTTTTGTAAAGGCCATAACTCCTATTCCGCTTATTGGAATCTAACCAAATAGGTCAATTTGGAAAGCTGAGAGACTTTACTACAACTCTCTAGTTGAACACTTTCCCGAATTCATTAAGTAAAAGACTCAAAAACAACAACCCATCAAAACAGCAAGCACTCTCAGCCCAACCTGGCTGCTGTGTTTTGTAAAGGCCATAACTCCTACTCTGCTTATCGGAATATAACCAAACAGTTCAATTTGTAAAGGTGAGAATGTCTACTAAAACTCTCTAGTTGGTCACTTCCTCTGATTTCGCAAGTAAGAGGCTCAAAAATAACTAACAAACAAAACAGCGAGCACTCTCAGCCAAGCTGGCTGCTCTGTTTTGTAACGGCCATAACTTTTGCACCTCTTATTGGAATCTAACCAAATAGGATATTTTAGAAAGGTGAGAATATCTACTACAACTTCCTAGTTGGTCACTTTTCAAATTCCATAAGGAACACCAAGTTCCAGTCCCTAGAACCTAGGCCGTTGTTCACCGCCAAAACAGCAAGTGCTGTCTTTTCCCTACGCTCGCTGTTTTGGGGAAAAACGGTTGTTTCACCCATCAAACGAACCCCAAAAAGTCTATAAAAATTAGAACATGATAATAACACATGCAAGAACCTATCAAATTAATTAGGGCTTAAGATTTCAACTTTAGCATAACCAATTAATTCTAACCATCAAACCCACAAGATTGAATCTTTAGGGTTTATTTTGTGTTCTACTACTTCAAACTTGTATGCTTTCTTATTCTAGTCCTCAATAAATATATGCACATGATTTTATTCCAATTTACCACAACATACAACAATAAAATAAACAAACAAAGCATAAAAGTTAAGAACCCCCACCCAAATCGTTGAAGGATTTGCTAGCTCTTCTCCTCCTTGTTCTTGCTCCTCTTCAAAGAGAACCCATGAAGAACCTTAACCCCTCTTCTGATCTGATCTCTCTTTTCTTTTCTTTTCTTCTCAATCTTTTTTTCTAATTAAAACAAATAGAAGAAGGAGATGGAGAATGAGAAGAGATGGGGAGACACAAAGTGAAAGAGGGCTTTTTGCCCTCTTGGTTGGGGCCGGCCACATATAGGGAGGGAGAGAGAGATGTGGACGAGAGAGAGCCACTTGTCTCTCTATCTTGAGGCTCACAAAAATTTGGATCATTTTGCAAATTTTAATTTACAATTAAACCCAATTAATTTGCAATCAACATCCAACATCATCTCTAACCCTCCAAAAATAAAAGATATTTTTTCCCAAATCACATACTACATGATTTCGTACAAACGTACGAGAGCGATACGATTCAACTACGTACATATATCTGATTATACAGATAATTTTTATTAGTTAAAACGAATAATCCGTACAAAAATAATTTAATTCCGAGAAATAAAAGTAAAATAATTTTATTACGGACTCGGAAAATTCCAGTATCAATTTCATAAAAAACAGTCATATACCGACTAGTTTATACTTATAGATAATGTTTATTAACAAAACTGGGTGACATGAACCAAACATATTTCGTTTCTGAAAATAATAATAAAATAATAATTTTTAATATCTGCCCAGGATTTTTCCGGACATTTTCTCAAAAACGCATTTTTCAAGATTTTGTACAAGTGCACAAAACTGATATAATACCTATATATACTTACTAGTATATAAATCTGGATAGATAATTTTTTATTAGAAAAACCAGTAAAAATATTTTAACTTTAAAATTAATAAAAAATACAAATATAATATCCGACCGGGATATTACAATACTACCTCCTTAGAATAGTTCTGTCCTCGGAACTACGTTAAGTCAGGAAGACAGAAAAATATCCGAACACTAAATAACTCGGTGAAAGTAAGCTTATACGGCTTTCCGGCTCCCAAGTGGCTCATTTACAAACTGGTTTTCCAAAGAACCCGACCTCGATCCCAAAACTGCCTGAAGAATCTGCCAAAGTCGAGACGTCACTCTCGAATCTTGGTCAGAGCTACTGACGTTGGCGCTCCATGTCGCTTCCTTATGCCTTTAATGTGGACTTCTGCTAATTTCTCTAGCGTCTAAGTCATTTTTATCGGAGAAAATGTGCAGATTCGTTCAACAGATCCCCAATATCCCAAATTGAGTCATACATTTTCGAACTTCAGGGTAATCCTGTGACGAAGTCCATACTGATATTCTGAGATTTCCCTTCGTCAACTTACCGCTTCGGTGCTTCAAACTCTGCATCTCCTGCCTAAGCCTTCTGACTTGCTTACTTCGACTCGGTTGCAGCTTCCATCGTGCCAAAACTGAGCCTCAATCTTGAGTATTCACTTCAATACTTGCTTTACTGATCTCATCATCTGGCTTCTTACTTCCTTCACGGTCCTTAGCTGAGGCTAATTCTTCACCTATCTCGATCTTTTGCACTTCGGTAGCCACTCCCTCCTTAGAATAGGACATGGCCTACGGAAATCACTTCTGACCTCCAAGATTCTCTCCTATAATTTGCTCAAAGCTGATGCTCCGGATGGTGTAATCAGCAAAACCACATCTAGAGTTGCCTCCCGCACACATCTCAACTTCTTGAAAAATAATTCAGACAAGGAATATGATGAACCTTAATTGAACAAAACAGTTGTATGGATTCCATATATATATATATATATATATATATATATATATATATATATATATATATATCCAACTGGTTACAAAAGGTGCTACATCACATATAACTTCTTCAGTCTAAATAAAATTTCAAAAATACAACTTTTAAACTTAGTTGTAATTCCATATGCACATACTGGTAATGACTCTCCTGCCTTCTTCGACTTGTCTTTAGTAAGTGCGAACTCTTACTCTTGGTGAACAGGCTCCTTTCCTTTATTGTTCGTCTTCGGAGCTGATCTGCCATCATTTTTATGAAGCTGGGGACAGTTTGGCCTAACATGACCAATCTTCCCACCATTGTAACATGTACGAGCTTTCATCTGAGAGTCCTTCCTCGGACATTGGCTCTTGAAATGACCTTGCTCACGACATAGGAAACAACTTCATGTCTTTGTGCCTCTAAGTTTGCCTTCCGTTTTCGGAGTCTTCTGCTCCTGACCTCGGTTCTCAAATCCTGATGCTAGTACAGATCTTTTCCCTTGTCGTTGTGGACAGACTGATCCCTTGTGTTCAACTTCCTCACAGAAATGGCATGTTACAACTCGATGGTCCCCTGGACTTGCTCCCATTCATACTACAGTCGGGCCAATCCGGAATCAAAGTATTCCTGCACCTTTGCTAGGCTTGCTAATATAGCTATGCAAGCGTCACCCACTTGCTTAGCTTGACGACCTCTCCTAGTCCTGCACCTCCGTAGCTTCTTCATTTCCTAGTGTATGCTGGCTGCCGCCGCTGTGCGCTGATCCACACTTAGCTTCTGTGGTAATGAAAGCGAGTCCGTCTTGAAGTTAGTTTGTAGTGAAATCTCCTTCGGTCCCTCGCTCGAGATTATCGGATCATCCCTTGAAATTGGCTCACTTGCTTCTATCAACACATCCTCGGTTAGGATATCCTCGAACACCATCCTTAAAACACATATATACTGGAATTAGCCCAGACATAGAAAAAAATTATAAAACATAAGTTGAAAGAAACAACAATATGAATTATAACTATCTACAACAAGCTAAAACCCGACTCCTAAAAGGCATCCAAGTTTAATTTTCCTACTGTGTTGGGCTGTAAATTGAAGTCGGCTCTGATACCACTCTGTAACGCCCCGATTTCCATACACTGAGAAACTGTGACATAAGCCATAATCTTTTTCTTCAATTAGCCACAATACACAAAAAAAAAAGAAAAATTTAAAACTTTTTATTCAACACAAATGTATTACAAGTTCGAATGTTACAAAATTGCAATACATTACAACAGTGTTACAATAATATCTTTACAATCCCAAGTGTTACAACTTTCAACAATTTACATCAGAGTGTAATGAATAAAGAACAACACTTGGTACTTCACTTGGATGCTTTCCAACAATAAATAAATTACAACAATTGTTATAAAAGAAACAATAGTAATCAACATATATTACAGCGGAAACTTAAATAAAGTCGACTCCTGCTTCTCTTGCATTGAGTCCTCCTAAATCATATACCTGTACTTCTGCAATCCAGTACTGGTAATCTTGTAATCCAGTACCTATAGAAGTGGGGACGTCAGTACATATGTTGACGCTTTAAGGCTGATGACTAGCAGCGATTCTCAACTTTAAGCAACCAGATTGATGAAAAGAGAACCGTGTATATATACTTGATGTGTCAGTGTATACTATGACTTAGACTTTAATGCAAGAATGCTTTTATTCTAATGCAAGCAAGACTCTGGGACAGTATGCAGCCCATACTACATACGCCCCATATCAAGCCATTTATTCATATATAGGAATTTGAACCAGCGCCATGAATTTTACTTTTTGAACTCGACTTGTTTCTGAAGATACGACATGACTGATGAGGTTTCCCTAAAATGGTATAATCCCGTCAGGCCCACCAGACCTCACTAAAATATCTGACGAATCTTTGGAGTTTCTGCAGTCGCAGGTTAGCACGAAGCATCTCCTGCCACCCCCTAGCCAGACCGTAGTCTATGGCTTCTTGCCCTTAGATAAAAACAAGACGGAGTTTCGAGGGTCCATCCCCCATAGCTCTGACAGGAATTGCTCCCGCTTATCAAGGCACTTTAGAAATTAACAGACGAGATACGGATCCCGTACTCCTAACTCGTGAGAAGGCACAGACCGTATCCCTTTGACAAGAAGGGTACAACCCAATAACACTGCCTAGTGTCGGCCTATAAGACATGTCGGATCATAAGATATCACCCTTAATACCAACTATTTCCCTTCAGTGGAAAAATGATAATAAATATAGGTTAAGTAGTAATAGCCGTAAGTTACTACCCTAACAATGTCACTAACCCTAAACAAACCTAGGGATGACAACAGTACTAACACAACATGCTAGGTCTTAAGTTAGACTTCGCAAGATAACTCTACTAGGCTGCTCAACCTAGACTTACCAGAATCCCTAAGGATCTGGTTCATGGCCTATTGATCTAAGATCCCGGCAATACGAACGTATTCGCATGCTACTATCCTGAACTTAGATTTCGTCACATTTCGGTCCATGATCAACCAACTCAGTTAAGATCTGATGGTACACGCGAAGTGACTTGTCCAAAGTACCTTAGGAGTAAGGTAAACACACGTCTTGATGGTCGATAGCCCCTAGGGCAATGTAATCACCCTAGATGAGCACAAAAAACTACGTACTAGCTAATAAGCTACATACGAGTAAACAAAACACATACGAGCTAAACAAGCTACGTATGAAACCAATAACTACAAACGAGTCAGGTGAGCTGCGTATGAGACAACAACATACATACGAGCCAAATAAGCTACGTATGAGACAAACAGCCATACGGGCCAAGCGAGCCACGTATGAGACAACAACATACATACGAGCCAAATAAGCTACGTATGAGACCACGGCTATATACGGGTCGGGCGAGCCACGTATGAGCAAAACCACATATAAAAACAATCATACCGGTATTCTAACAACCTAGAAACAACCAAACGTGCTTACTAGCAAAATTTGATCTTCTATAATTAAAAACAACAGAAGAATCTTCTAACAGCCTAAAATAGACATACTACTAAAGAAAAACCTGAAAACGACATAAAAACCCTTCCGACAGCCTTAAAGCAACCAGTGCTACGCTTATCGGAATTTGACAAATTTATACTTTTTAGAAAGGAGAGAACATTTCCTGCAACTCTCTAGTTGAGCACTTTTTCAGATTCCATAAGGAATCCAAAATCCGGTCCATCGAACACACGCAAACAGTTTAACCAAACTGCGGATTTTCAACAAAAAGCTGAAACTTCTACAGCTTGTAACTTTTGCTCTACTTATCAGGATCTAACGAAATTGGACAATTTGAAAAGGTAGAAACATCTACTACAACTCTCTAGTTGACCACTTCCTCAGGTTCCGTAAGGAATTCCAAATTCCTGACCTCGAACACACGTAAATGCTAACAAAAGACAGCTAAGGCTATAACAAAGTTGAAACTTTGAGAGCTTCTAACTTTTGCTCTACTTGTAAAAATCTAACGAAACTGGACAATTTGGAAAGGTGGACATCTAATACAACTCTCTAGTTGACCACTTTCTCAGATTCCGTAAGGAATTCCAAATTTCTAACCTCGAACACACACAAATGCTAACATAAAGACAACCAATGCTACAACAAAGCTGAAACTTTGAGAGCTTGTAACTTTTGCTCTACTTGTTGGAATCTAACGAAACTGGATAATTTGGAAATGTGGGAACATCTACTACAACTTTCTGGTTGACCGCTTTCACGAATTTCGTAAGGAATTCCAAATTCCTGATCTCGAACATACGCAAACGGTTAACCAAACTACAGAATTTTAACAAAAGCTGAACTTCTATAGCTTGTAACTTTTGCTCTACTTGTCGGAATCTATCCAAATCATACAATTTAGAAAGGTCGGAACATATACTTCAACTCTCTAGTTGATGATTTTTTCAGATTCCCTATTGAACTCAATCTACCGTTCCTTGAACAGACGCAAAAACTAAGCAAGGACAGCCGAAGCTACAGCAAGGATGAAACTCCCAAAACACATAAATTCTACTCCGCTTATCGGAATCTAACCAAATAGGCCAATTTGGAAAGGTGAGAAACTCTAACACAACTCTCTAGTTGAACACTTTCCCGAATTCATTAAGTAAAAGGCTCAAAAACAACGACCCATCAAAACGGGGAGCACTCTCAGCCCAACCTAGCTGTTGTGTTTTGTAAAGGCCATAACTCCTACTCCGCTAATAGGAGTCTAACCAAATAGTTCAATTTGGAAAGGTGAGAATGTCTACTAAAACTCTCTAGTTGGTCACTTCCTCTGATTCCTCAGAGGCTCAAAAACAACAAACAAACAAAACAGCGACCACTCTCAGCCAAGCTGGATGCTCTGTTTTGTAATGGTCATAACTTTTGCACCTCTTATAGGAATCTAACCAAATAGGGTATTTTGGAAAGGTGGGAATGTCTACTACAACTTCCTAGTTGGTCACTTTTCCAAATTCCATAAGGAACACCAAGTTTCGGCCCCTAGAACCTAGGCCGTTGTTCACCCCAAAACATCAAGTGCTGTCTTTTCCCTACGCTCACTGTTTTGGGGAAAACGGTTGTTTCACCCATCAAATGAACCCCAAAAAATCTATATAAATTTGAACATGATAATAACACATACAAGAACCTCTCCAATTAATTTGGGCTTAAGATTTCAACTTTAGCATAACCAATTAATTCTAACCATCAAACCTACAAGATTGAATCTTTAGAGTTTGTTTTGTGTTCTTCTACTTCAAACTTGTATGCTTTCTTATTCTAGTCCTCAATAAATATATGCAAATGATTTTATTCCAATTTACCGCAACATACAACAATAAAATAAACAAACAAAGCATAAAAGTTAAGAACCCCCACCCAAATCATTAGAAGGACTTGCTAGCTCTTCTCCTCCTTGTTCTTGCTCCTTGTTCTTGCTCCTATTCAAAGAGAATCCATGAAGAACGCTAACCCCTATTTTGATTTGATCTCTCTTTTCTTTTCTTTTCTTCTCAATCTTTTTTTCTAATTAAAACAAGTAGAAGAAGGAGATGGAGAAGGAGAAGAAATGGGGAGACACAAAGTGAAAGAGGGCTTTTTGCCCTCTTGATTGGGGCCGGCCACATATAGGGGAGGGAGAGAGAGATGTGGATGAGAGAAAGCCACTTGTCTCTCTCTCTTGTGGCTCACAAAAATTTGGATCATTTCGCAAATTCTAATATACAATCAAACCCAATTAATTTGCAATCAACACCCAAAATCATCTCTAACCCTCCAAAAATAAAAGATATTTTTTCCCAAATCACATACTACATGATTTCGTACAAACGTACGAAATCGATACGATTCAACTACGTACATATATTTAATTATACAAATAATTTTTATTAGTTAAACCGAATAATCTGTACAAAAATAATTTAATTCCGAGAAATAAAAAAATTATTACCGGTTCGGAAGATTTTAGTATTAATTTGACACAAAACAATCATATACCTACTAGTTTATACATATAGATAATGTTTATTAACAAAACTGGGTGATATGAACCAAAAATATTTCGTTTCTGAAAATAATAATAAAATAATAATTTTTAATATCTATCCGGAATTTTTCCAGACATTTTCTCAAAAACGCATTTTTCAAGATTTTGTACAAGTGCACAAAACTGATATAATATCTATATATACTTACTAGTATATATTTCCAGATAAATTTTTATTAGAAAAACTAGTAAACATATTTTAACTTCAAAAATGATGAAAAATACAAATATAATATTCGACCGGGATATTCACAGCGCCACTCCGACGAGCTCTGGTTAAGCTTACGACGGGCCACTCCTCGACGATGCCTTCAAAATAGGCACTTGCACATCACGTGTATGATGTATCGTTAGAAGATGCTAATGAGTTCACATCACAAAAAAGTGAAACTACATAGGTTTATTTTGTGTAAAATTAAAGGGGGGTTTCACAATTTACCATCATTTTCTTTTCTTTTCTTTTCTTTTGGAACAAATTTACCATATAATCATCAAACTACTCATTTGAGCAAAAACTCAACAATCATAACACAACAATGTCTCTCTTACTCATTCCTCAAACATCTAGTGAGTATATCATAACATGCACTGCACAACAATAATATACCGATATAGGAGCCCAACTATGAAACTTAATCTCAATGGTCTGCAACAGCGAAAGTTTATGGAGACTTGAGTAATGCAACTAGTATGTTGGTTAACTACAATTTTTAATTGATTCTCTAAAGATATCTGTTGGCAATAGTACCATTTCCTTTGTTAGGCAAGAAACCTCGGGGGTCATTTCACCCTATGGGCGGCCTGTTCACCCTTTGATTTTGGCAGGGGTTCGTTCATAAGCAAGTATGCAGCTGAGTTTGCATTTGCTGATAAGACATTGCTATGTGTCTTCTTCTCGGCACCCAAATCAGAGGTACAATGATGTCCTTATGCTCTTGAACCTGTAATGCCCTGGAACCACTCACATGATAGTCTAAGAACCCTAAGCCATTCCTGTGTCTATGCCCTGATATTGCCACCACCCCATCATAAGACTAGAGTCTCATCCAAAAGCTAGCATGTAAGAAAAGCACTTTGGGTTCATTGACTTTACTATGAATGGACACCTATACCTTTTTTTGGTATTTTTGAACAAGCATGTAGCCACATACACTCAACGCATATGCACACACACACTCCAATCCCAGTAGGGAATTGTACAAGTGGGGGCTTAAACACCCGATCTTTTGCTCGCTAGCGAAGATGCTTACCACCGGACTTATAGGGCACTTGCACAAATGTCTATTGGTTTGTCCAATATGGAATTAAATCACTTCCATTCAACCTATTCTTTTTTTGATAATCAAATGAACAAAAATAGAAAACGACAGCCTCTCACGAAAAATACCTCTCACATCAGCTTCAAGCAGAGCAAAATCAAAATCTACCCCTAAAATAACAAGAAAGCACTCTCAGAGTCCCTTCATCTCTTGTTATTTTGCAAACACTCTCAGAGATCAGGTAACATAGCAGATAATTGATTGAGGACCCATTTGCGAAATAGAATAATAAAATTTGCAAATACTCAGACGAAGTGAGAACGTCAGGATTCATGATGTAGGACGATCTACATAGAGGAAACTCCCCTACCCAGCTATCACGTAAGAACAAAATTCTACGACCATCGACGATTGCCCATTGGAAACCCATACACAACACATGCTTACCATACATAAAGCTTTCCATGAAGATGAGGCACTAGTTGGACAACTTAACTTCTACGAAGATTGTGGGAGCTTGTACTTAAGATTAAGGAACTTGAACAACATGGACTCTGGTGAACTGAAAATTCTTGCAAAAGTCTTAGCCATCATCGCCTCTTGGAGAATGAGCAAACGACGAAGCCCCGAACCCCCCATATCCACTGGCTTACACATCACATCCCAGGCCACCATATCCATTCCTTTTGACCATAAGAAGGACCTACAATCCTTTTCAATTTGCTCAATGACCTTGGAACTCAACCATGTGAAAGCACATGTAATATGGTAAGGCTTGGATCACAGACTTGATCAAAATCACCCTTCCTACAAATGAAAGTGTTAAGATAAATCAGAGAGATGAAAACAATACAAAATATTGAATTAAGTTCAACCAAGTACAATACCACCTATATATAGGAGGAGAACAAATATCTAACCAACTCTACAACCAATATGGGACTATAATAATATCTAACACCCCCACTCAAACTCATGATGGATCAAACAGTGTGAGTTTGCCTACTAAGTATCGAAATCTCAGAACAGTATGAGATTTGGTGAAGAAGTCTGCAGTCTACTGGGAAGAGGTAACAGAATTGAGAGAAATGGTCTCTGCCTCAAAGCGCTTACGAACATAATGATAATCAATCTATATATTCTTCGTTTGCTCATGAAAGACCGGGTTGCTTGTAATGTGCAATGCACTCCGGTTATCACAATGGAGAAGGGTAGCTCCTATAAGAGTGACACCCATATCTGATAACAGCCAACGAACATGAACAATCTCTCTAGTAGTAGCTGTCATTGCTCTGTACTCAACCTCGGTGGAAGAACATGCAACGACTGCCTATTTCTTGCTTCGCCATGAGATTAACGAATCACCAAGAAATAGGCAGAAACATGTGGTAGACCTTCTGGTAGTAGGATCACCTGCCCAATCTGAATTAGAATATGTACTGAGGTCTAGTTTGGATGTAGAAGGCATGAATAATGAGTGAGTGATAGTGCCCCGAAGATATCTAAGGATCCGAAGAAGAGCACCGTAGTGAACTGATGTAGGAGCAGAAACAAACTGACTGACAACACTAACTGCGTAAGCAATATCGGGTCTGGTCATGCATAGGTTGACAAGCTATTCAACAATTTGCCTGTATCTAGTGGGATCAGGAAGGAGCTCACCATCTGTAGGACGAAGCTTCACATGAAGCTCTAAGGGTGTATCGGCTGATCGACTGTCAGAGAGATATGCAGCAGAAATAATATCTAATGTGTATTTCTGTTGAGAAATGAGTATTCCCTGAGATCCATGAGCAATCTCTAAACCCAGAAAGTAGCATAGCTTACCAAGGTCTTTCATATGGAACTGCTGGTAGAGGTATTTCTGGGTGGATACAATGTCGGCAGAGCCATCCCCAGTAATGATCATATCATCAACATATAGTAGTAGAAGTACCCTCCCCTGTGATGATGACCGTATAAACATGGAATGGTCCTGGTAACTCTGACGAAAGCCAACCTTGGTGATGACAAGCCAAAAACACTCAAACCAGGCTCGAGGGGCCTGTTTCAGACCATATATAGCACGACGTAGTTTGCAAACATGACGATGAGGAGTAGTAAGACCAGGAGGAGGATGCATATAAACCACTTTAGATAAGGTACCATGAAGAAAAGCATTCTTCACATCTAACTGGTATAGCGGCCACTGACGAACGGCGGCAACAGCAAGGAGAGTGCGAACTGTAGTCATCTGAGCCACTGGGGCAAAGGTTTCATCATAATCAATGCCATGCTCTTGAGAAAATCCCCGGGCAACATGACGAGCCCTTGTGCCACTCAATTGAGCCATCAGGTCGATATTTGACCTTAAAGATCCACTTGCAGCTAACAGGCTGAATACCCACAGGCAGTGGAACAACATTCCAAGTACTAGTCTGATCAAAGGCACTGAACTCCTCTGCAATAGCTTTCCGCCACTCGGGATATTGAACGGCTTCCTTATAGGTTCTGGGCTCACGTGTAGTGTGTATAGCAGTGAGATATGCATGAAACTGGGGTGAGTAAGAAGCTAATGTGGCAAAGCCAAATTGGTCAGAGGGACCAGTGGCATTAGGTGTGTAACGAGGTGGTGGGACGCCCGCAGTAGAACGTGTAGACTGGCGAACGGGTGGTGGAAGGTCAATATGTAGAGGTGAGTTAGGTGGCATGGGTGTATGCAATTGTGGGGATGAAAGTGGTGTTGGTGTATGAGATTGTGGAGAAGTAAGGTGTGTCTTTGTAGGAGGAATTGTAGGGGGACTGTCTATAGTGAAAGGATCCAAAGAAGTGGGATCAAATGGAATGGGTGGAGTGGAATTAGGCCCAACAAGTGGAGGATCGAGAAAACTAACATCCTGAGGAGAGGTCAAGTAGTAGGGAAGGTATTCTACAAAGGAGACATATCGAGAAATACGAATACGACCTGTCACAGGATCAAAACAACGATAACCTTTATGCTCAGGACTTAGACCTAGATAAACACACTTAGCGGCGCAAGCGGTGAGCTTTGTGCGCTGAGTGGGAGGGAGAAGGACATAACAGGTGCACCCAAAAATACGAAGCATGTTGTAGTCAGGTGGTGAGTGATCGAGAGCCTCATAAAGAGTGGTTCCAGAAAGGGCAGACGAAGGAGTAATGTTAATGAGACTGACAGAAGTCATGACAGCTTCAGCCCAAAATGAGCGAGGAACAAAAGAGGAGAGTAGAAGAGCGCAAGTCATCTCAAGGATGTGACGATGCTTGCGTTCAGCTACACCATTCTGCTCATGAGTGTGGGGCCAGGATTGCTGAAAAAGAGTGCCATGAGATTGAAGAATTGATCGCATAGTAGCAGAAGTGTACTCACGAGCACCATCTGAGCGAAAGATTTTGATACGAACCCCAAACTGAGTGTGAACCATGGTCGTAAAGAATCGATAAATGTTAGGTATCTCAAAACGTTGACGCGTAAGAAATATCCAAGTGTATCTAGTGAAATTATCGATGAAACTAACATAATAGAGATAACCTTTTTAAGAAGGTGTGGGAGATGGGCCCCATATGTCAGAGTGAATAAGTTGAAAAGCATGAGTAGACTGAGAAATGCTTTTATTGTTAAAAGGAAGGGCTAAGTGTTTTGCCAACTTACAACCCTGACAAACAGATAATGAAGTAAAATTAAAACGACCAAGAGCACCACTACAAACCAAATCTTTCAAACGAGATGCACTAATATGACCTAAGCGTCTGTGCCACAAATCGGCATCAGAACTGACAACACCAGCAAAACTAGAAGTAGAGTCATGAGCATGAAGAAAATCTAGATGATATAGACGACCATGTCTGCTAGTGCTTCCAATCATATGACCAGTCTGAGGATCCTGTATGGTACAGTCCAAAGAAGTAAAGGTAACGGTGAGACCACTATCACATAAAGCACTAATGGAAATAAGGTTCGTAGATAAATGAGGGGCATAAAGGACAAAAGGTAATGTGAGAGTTGAAGTGTTAATAGACCCAAAGTGTGTAGTAAGAAGTAGTGAACCATCGGCAGTGTAAAGTGACGGTAAATGAGAGGTCAGTGTAGTGCGAGTGGTGAGGAGAGTATAATTGTTAGTGAGATGATGTGAAGCACCAGAATCTAAAAGCCAGGAAGAAGACATACCAGAAGTCACAAAGAAAGCAGGAGCAGAGAAAACAGCACTGACGGACTGATCCGAGTTCTGAGCTAGATGGTGTTGTGGAATATCATAGGAAGCGGGAAAAGGCATGGTCGGAGTGACGGCCATTGCACTAGGTGTGCGTAGAGGAGGCAGACCATGTTGCTGTCTGTGCTGCTATGCCTGAACCAGGAGCTGGGGATGTATAATAAAGCAGTTATTATGAGTATGACCATCCCGCTGACAGTGGGTGCAATGGAGACGACGATCAGGAACACTGCAATGAGCAGAAGGGGCAGGAACAGGGTTGGGGCGAGGCTTGCGTGAGAAGGATGTACTGTAACGCCCCGAATTCCAAATACAACTGAATTTGAGAGTTCTACAGGATCTTTTCGTCTCATTCGGTACAATTTTACAAGGAATTGAAACTGTCCACTATACATCAGAGTTACAAGAGATTTTACACTTTATATTTTACAGCGGGAGCATATACATCAATAATTTACAAATAATGACAGCGGAAGCAATTACAACATTATACAAAAGATGCAACAATAAATAATAATCTTTGAGCATCAGTTCTCCTTTAACCTTTACCAAGCCAATTATCCTGCATATAAAACTGTGGGTACGTCAGTTTATTCAACCGACGATAATTATACATGGCCAACCTCTCTATGCCAGGAACAGTATAACGATTCTCATTTCTTAACAAATCACAAACTTGTTCACATATCAAATTAAAGGGAAAATCTTAATTATGTCATGTTGTGATTGTGCACTTAGTCCTTAATGCAGTCATTTATATTATATGACACTAATGCACACTTGTTCGGTATCTATGCATCCTATACTACATAAGTCCGAGGGCAAGCCTCTTATTCGTTCTTCATCTTTGTAGGGTTCAATCCCTCGTCATGTCTTACTCTACTATTGTAACTACAGTAAGTATCCTAGATGATCTATGAGTACAAGCTCGTGTACAGAAAACCTGGAGGGAAATTCCACGCCATGTCTTGACTTATCAAGCATGCATTCTGTGGCAATTCAGCCTCCTTCATGGCACACGATCCTCTTGCAGTCACCAAACATCCCACAAGCGTTGCTAAAGTCCGATCATTACTGAGTAGTGCTCACGCCATGTCTTGACTCATCAAGCATGCATTCTGTGGCTCACACCCGCACCGTAAACTCTAGCTCTCATACTTGTGTTTTTCTCTCACTTTCATCACATCTCCACTATGTACTAATCCTTAGTTTTTATTAGAATCATGAACAAAATCAAAGCTCTAGAGTTAGCCTCTCCACTAAACCGGACTTATTCATTCATTCAAACAAGACCAACCTTGGTCCTTCATTTCAAATTTCATTTCATTTCTTTCCAAATACCGGGGAAGACTTAGCTACTCTTTTGTTTCAATTCCAATTCACAGTTTCCAAAATTGAGCGTTTCCAGCTCATAAGTTCATTTTTCATAATCACAATAGACTTTCTTTTTCATGTTCATAGTTTTCATAATCATGTAAACTTTCATAAATTCAAATAAATAATTCACTTCATTTCAGGTATAAAAATTCATGCAAAGACAAACAGAGTTTACTTAAACTGTCACATCCAATAATCATTCAACATAAGATTCGCAATCTTTATCATAAAACAAAATCATAGAATTCCT
Source organism: Hemerocallis citrina (assembly GCA_017893485.1). Classification (NCBI taxonomy): domain Eukaryota; kingdom Viridiplantae; phylum Streptophyta; class Magnoliopsida; order Asparagales; family Asphodelaceae; genus Hemerocallis; species Hemerocallis citrina. The sequence goes on from CM030367.1 coordinate 98,211,740, forward strand.
GATATGTCAAAAAGTAATCTGGACAGTCGACTTAGAGCTTATCCAGTCGACTTGTTCAGCCAAACAAAGTCCTTCAATAAACTGCTCGGAAGAGTCGGCTGCTGCACATGGCTAGTCGGCTGTTCCGCAGCGTTCAATATTCAAATATCATTTACAGGGCAGTCGACTGTCATTCAACCCAGTCGGCTGTTCTGCAGAGTTCAATTATGTAACTTTTCAAGTTCAGTACAGTTGACTGTTATACACATTCGGTCGACTGAACAGGTTAAATTTTCAAATTAAGGAATCATTTCTTCATTCTATTCACACATCTTTCTTTGTCACACTACAATATGCTCATGCCAACATAAACATGTAATTCTTATCTGTTTATTAACATCACAACATAGTTTTCGATTAAATATAAACTTCACATAACTAGTGTTTTCTTTTCTCAAAAGAAATGCTAAACATACATTTTTCTTTTACTCATCATTTACTTACGGAGATGAATATTGATCCCAATTTAGCACGCTAGAACATCAAGTTAACAATTCACATTAAAATACATCGTTCCATGGAAATCCGAACTGTACATATTTTATTTCAATATACCAGTCGACTGCTCACACGACCGGTCGACTGTACAGGTCATTTCCAATTCTCTAATTATCATAGTCCTTTTTCATTCGTTCGTATTTTCTACACTACATACAGCATGGAAGATATCAATTTAGCAATCATTCTATTACTTCAGCTTGCACATAGATACATAATTCAATCTTCAATCTTAACATGAATCCTAATTTAGAAGTCATGAGAAACACCCACCTTATTGACGAAATAAACGAAATCCCGTAAATCCTTCTAGTGTGATGATGTGACTTCTCCTCCTTGCTCTTTGCCACCGAGAATCCTTCTGCAGATGATGACCGGCCTCCAAGAACACACACTCACAACTCTCTTAAAAATATATCTTTCTCTTTTCAAATAGATTTTAGTGTAGATTACAATTAATTGGGGCAGTATTTATACACAAACTTTGGGTGAAATGGAGGGCTAGGATCTAGTAGATGGTTATGAGATAGAGGGCTAAGATTAGAATAGGAGTTGTAGTAACTACCCACAACTAAGTAACCACCCAAGCATGATCTCCATTCTCTTCCAAAACCGGCCAAAGAAAAGTAGTGTGCAATGCACACCATGTTGCATGCACGTGCTACTCTAGTCTCCATATGAAACTTGTACATATGCATTTTTATATAAAAAAATAATCTTTTGAAAGATGTTTACCTTACAAGTTGTTATTAAAAGAATTAATTTATGGGCTTAAATTGATGGACCAAACTAATAGTTTTTACAAAAATAAATAAATTAGATTTTGGACTTAAGTTTATTTGAACAAAGGCCTTTATAAAAATAATCTAACAAACATGTATACATATGCATATACTCATCATTCATTATAAAATTTCATATTGCGAAAAATGGCACATGCACACTACGTGCAAAATAAATAATTTTTCATAAATGAAAAATCGTGGCATTACATGTACGGTGAGCAACAGCAAGAACACATTCACTGGTAGAGGATAAGTGAGGAGCAGGAGTGGGAAGAGCACGTAACCGAGTTTCTTCAGCAACAAGCTCAGCAATAGCAGCTTCAAGACTAGGAACTGGATCTCGTTGGATCAATTAACTGCATAAAGACTGATACTCTGGTTCTAGACCCTTCATAAAGAATATAAACTGACGACGTTCACAAGTAACATGCACATCACTGTGCTCTAGTTGCTGTAATTCGCGCCAGATATTACGCATGGCTATGTAATGTTCCTGAATACTGCGATCACCTTGCCTATCAAGAACGGACTGAACAAGGAGCTGATACTCACGGGCTCCACTATTCTGGACATACTGAGTAACCAAATGTTTCCAAAGAGTCTTGGCAGGACGAACACAAAGAAGATCAGCACGAAGACTACAGTCGATAGAGGAGATGAGGAAAAGCAATAATCCGACAATCATGATCATCCCAAGTGGTCTGAGATGTGTGAATCAGTTGCTTATCAGCAGGGGAAGCGGTAGTATCGAGATCTTTGGGATGAATAGTGGAACCATCAATGTGACCCCATAAAGAATGGTCGAGAAGAGTGGCCTCAATAGAAGCAGACCAATCAGTCCAATCCTTAGCAAAGGAGAGAAGGAAATCAGTGGAGACTGGAAGGTATTGACGAAATTGGGGTTCCATGAAAAAAATCCAAGTACCTGCAAAATTTATTTATTTATTTATTTTATCTTTTTTTTTTTATTTTTTTTTGTTGATTTTTTTTTTTGAAAAACAAATAAAAATAAAAATAATAAAAAAATAAAAAAATAAGTACAGAATTCACGAATGGGGGCGTCTAGGGTTTTCTGTCCCAGGGATTGTGTTTTGGAATCTGAGGAGCTCAAGATCGTTTTCGTTGACTGGGATCCAGAAAGGAGTGGCTAGGGACGACGGTCGATGGGTTCCTTCTCTGGGTTTTGGGTAGTCGAGATGGTGATGGTCCGACGAGGGAGGACGATGGTGGGTAGTCGATGGGTTCCGACGAGAGCGGACGACGGGGGAGGACGATGATTTGCTTAGCCGATGGGTTGCTGAAAGGTTGAAGATCTTCAACGAAAGGTTGAAGATGACTTCGACGAAAGGTTGGATCTGCTTAGATGATGGATCTTCGACGATGAAGATGGATCTGCTTAGACAATGATCTTCGACGATGAAGATGGATCTGCTTAGACGTTGATCTTCGACGAAAGGTTGAAAATGACTGTTGACTGTGGAGACGAAAGGTTGAAGATGACTGTGGAGGACGGCTGTGGATTTTTTTTTATTTTTATTTTTTTGGAGATCTAGGGTTTTTGGGAAGAAATTTGTATAACTTTGACTATTGGAATTTGAGTATTTTTGGATGGGAAAATTTTAAGATAAGAAAATTTGAGTAATTTGCTCTGATACCATGTTAAAATAAATCAGAGAGATGAAAAAAATACTGAATATTGAATTGAGTTCAACCAAGTATAATACCACCTATATATAGGAGGAGAACAAATATCTAACAAACTCTACAATCAATATGGGACTGTAATAATATCTAACAGAAACGGAACAAGCTTTTTATCCAGCAAAACAGCTCTCCACTCTTTCAAGAATATCATGAAATTCTCCAGACCGGCCCAATTCTGACTTATGTGGACACACAAATATTTGAGAGGCGTGTCTCAAGGCAATATTCAAAATTCTGAAACACCTCTGTTTAGTGAATTTCCTGATGCCCTCATGCACATAACAATGTAATTTTGAATATATAACTGATTAGTTGACTACTATATGAGCAATAATCAAGGATCTCCTTAATAACTTTACACTTAAATGCATTAGCACGTGCAAAGACAAGTGTATCATTCCCATGAATGAGATGACTCAACTGAAAACCTTCCCTACTAGCATGAATACGAGAAAGCAAACCACAACTCACTTGATGCTTGAGCATACGAGTAAGAACTTTAAAGCACAAAATGAAAAGATAAGGAGAGAATGGGCAACCTTTCCTGAGACCCATCGTCAAGGAGAACTACTCAGTAGGTGAATCATTGACTAATACCGAGGATCTCAAATTAGTGACGCATGCCAGAATCCAACCCACAAAGCGGCTCAGAAAACCAAACCGAAGAAGGACCGTTTCTCCTACCTAACTCTATCATTAGCTCTTTGCATGTCGAGTTTAACAGCAATGAATTTAGAACACGGCTTACGCATTCCCAAGGAGAGAAGCTTCCTGGCCATGAAACAATATTGCCAGTGATAGCTCGTCGGGGATGAAAGCACCTTGCTCACCGGATACCAAGTGATCAAGTATTAGTTTAAGGTGATTCAACAACAGTTTAGCCACTATCTTGTATGAAAAATCACAAAGACTTGTAGGCCTAAAGTCTTTAGTTTTGAGAGGGTTCTCCAACTTAGGGAGGATAGTGATGAAAGTTGGCTTCCATCGTTACAGAAGGGAGGCTGTGGACCAAAAATTCTTAATAGCCGAGACTACATCATCACCCACAATCGATCAACACTGCTTAAATAAGAGACTTGGGAAGCCATCGGGACCTGGATACTTTTTAGACCAAATCTCATCTCGAGTGAGACACAAAGTGATGGTGGTGCTTTCTAATTCCGATATGGCAGTAAGTTAAATCATTAGGCTCAAGGAGAGGGGCCAACTTATCCTTTAAATAGTGAAAGAAACAATCTGCCACTGCCTCACCTCCAGAAAATAGAACTCCGTCAAGATTATGGACCTCGTCAATGAAATTCCTAGAGCGATGAACCATCGCGGTACGATGAAAGAAAGAGGAGTTCATATCGCCCCCTTTAATCCACTCAAACCAGAACTTGTGATGCCAGTATCCCTCTTGTAAGGCAAGGTTATCATGTAAGCACATGCCTTAGTGCTCCTCAAATGTTGAATGAAATGTTGCACTCCCACGAAGTTGAAGCAGATTTACCTCATCTTTAAGAGTTTTACTTTTGAAAAAAATATTACCCACTGTCTCTTTATTCCACTTACGAAGTGCCTCTTTCACTTTTGTTGTTTTGGCGAAAAGAAGAAAGTTAGGGTCACCCACACATCCACTGCGTACTATCTCCTCAGAACTAGCGATATCTGCCCAACTGATGCACGCCAGTAGTTGCTGCAGTCGAAGTTACGAGCTTGAAGATGAGGATCAAATGGAGTTGTTGTAGAATGTATGTGTTTTTGCGTTTCAGTCCATAAAGTTCAGGGTTTCTTTCGTAAAATGTAAAGAATAACGATTCAATTGCAATGTGAACCGTTGGATTAAAAGGAAGTGTAGGGTGATGATCTCAAAGGGTGGGACCCACAGCCTAACAACCAAAATGGTCTGTCCATGTACGTGCTTTGCACGGGTTGTAAGTGTATAACGAGAGCAGCAACACATGCATTTAGAGCGCTGTATGAGCGATATCTGCCCAACTGATGCACGCCAGTAGTTGCTGCAGTCGAAGTTACTAGCTTGAAGATGAGGATCAAATGGAGTTGTTGTAGAATGTATCTGTTTTTGCGTTTCACTCCATAAAGTTCAGGGTTTCTTTTGTAAAATGTAAAGAACAACGATTCAATTGTAATGTGAACCGTTGGATTAAAAGGAAGTGTAGGGTGATGATCTCAAAGGGTGGGAGCCATAGCCTAACAACCAAAATGGTCTGTCCATGTACGTGCATTGCACGGGTTGTAAGTGTATAAAGAGAGCAGTAGCAACATGCATTTAGAGCGCTGTATGTTTTTGTGTCCCAAATTCCTCTTCGTTCTTGAATTGTTCTTGATTCTATTTCTTGTCTTCTTCAACCTCTCATCTCATTTCTACCCATTCTACCTGTTGTTCATGGCCAAAAAGAGCTCTTGTGCTCCTGCAATGGCGGCAATGATGGAAGAAACCCATCAATTGGTATCAGAGCGCTAAGATCCAATTGGGAATTCGGTCAGTGAGGATCAAATTCGTCAAGAACCCGAACCACCGGATCCTAAAGGAGTATTGGGAGGTGGTCCAGATTTGGATTGACAGCAGCATCACCGAATCTTGGAGACGATATTGAGTGGGGTTTAGCAGCAAATTAAAGAATTGTCGAAGGATATGTCGACTCAATCCTCATTGATGTTCACACAGATGCAGCAAATGGCGGAACAAATGAGGTCTTTTGTTGCAACAAACAAGGCAGAGAAGGTAAATCATGGCTCAATTGGACCAATTTTGTTGCCGAATTTTTCTCCCAATGCATCAGGTAATCAAGATCGTGATAATCTTTCTATGGACGTGAATCCTGATTTAATTGGTGGTGGTGGTGGTGGGGGGGGGGGGGGGGGGGGGGGGTAGTGCAGATGGGGGAAAGAATTTTGGTCAGCAGACGGTAATTCCCCCCCCCCCCCCCCCCCCAACACCTCCTAAGTTGGATGTTGCCCCGTTCTCTGGTTCGGGTGACGTGCTTAATTGGTTGTTCCAGATTGAGCACTATTTTAAAGTTTATCATATTGCAGGGGATGAAAAGGTTAGAGTGGCTTATTCCTTTTTGAAAGAAGAAGAAATCCAGTGGTGTAGGTGGTTTCTTAAAAATAATGATGGCTTGGTTACATGGAAGCAATTTAAAAATGGAATTTGCAGTTGGTTTGGGTTGGGGGTGTATGAAAATGCTGCTCGAACACTCTGTCGATTAGAACAACCAACTTCAGTATTGCATTATCAAAGGAGGTTTGAAAAACTCAATTGTTTGGTTGATGGGGTTAGTGAATCTTGGTTCAACAGTTCATCAGTGGTCTCAAAACTGAGCTTCAACATGATGTGTAGATGGCGGAACCACAGTCTTTAAGTGAGGCTTTTAAGACCGCTCTTAAATATGAGAAGAAAAATGAGGCTTTGCGGGTTTAAATAAGGGTAGTTTTAAACCTTATTTCAAAAAATCTTTTCATCAAGGTTCTAATTCTTCCTCAAATGAACAATTTATCTCTAAATCTTCCACAGCAGCATGACATTTTTTGAAGAAATTAACTCCTAACGAAATTTAGGAGAGACGGAAAAAGAACTTGTGTTTCCATTGTGATGAGAAGTTAGTACCAGGTCATGTTTGCAAAACCAAAGTTTACATGTGTATTGAGGGGGATTGGGATTTGTTTAGCATTCAAGAAGAGGATGTTTTGAATCAATTGCTTGCTGTCGATAATACTTCACAGGATTCTTGCAGTCAGGAGAATTTTGCTGCCTTGAATATAGGCATGAACACTGAGTGTTTAATTCTTATGGGTGAGATCAGTGGACAGGTAGTACACATCTTATTAGGAAATGGGGCTACGCACAATTATATTGATCCGTATGTCGTTGAGAAGGCAGGGTTACAATTGTCTATTGCACAAAAATTTAATGTGCGGGTAGCTGGGGGCAAGGAAGTCGAGGGCAGTGGCCTTTGTTCAGGGGTAGAAATCCATTGTCAAGGGTACAAATTTGCTGATGATTTGTTAGTTTTTCCTATTGGAGGACACGATGTAGTGTTGGGTGCGAAATGGATGAAACAAGTCCAGGAGGTGACTGTTAACATGGTAGAGAAGCAACTGAGGTTTTCTCACAGAGGGAGAGAATGGAATTTGGTAGGCTTACGGCCTAGTCCTAATCAATTCATGATCGATAAGGAAGTGAACAAGATGGCTTTATTAACTCATAGGGGATTTATACTGTATTTGATAAACTTAATTACTGAGCAAAAAGTGCAGGCAGAGTTGCCAGTTGAATTGGCTGAGTTGTTGAGTGAGTTTCATTCTGTTTGATGAACCCAAGGGATTACCTCCAAGTCGAGCAGCTGATCATCAAATTCCATTAATCCAAGGATCCAAGCCAGTGTGCATCAGACCATATAGGCACTCATTTGAACAAAAAAATGCTATTGAAGAGTTGATAACTGATATGCTGCAACAGGGAGTTATTCGTTCAAGCACCAGTTCTTATTCTTCTCTGGTTGTTTTGGTTAAGAAACATGATGGATCGTGGAGGTTGTGTGTTGATTATAGAGCTCTAAACCAACAAACAATCAAAGATAAGTACCAAATTCCCATAATTGATGATTTACTAGATGAATTACATGGGTCTAAATTTTTTACAAAACTTGACCTGTAGTCGGGTTATCATCAAATCAGAATGAATAGTAATGACATCCATAAAACTGCATTTCAAACACACAGTGGGCATTATGAATTTCTAGTAATGCCGTTTGGATTGAGCAATGCACCATCTACTTTCCAAAGTTTAATGAATGACATATTTCGTCCACATTTACGGAAGTTTGTTTTGGTATTTTTTATGACATATTAGTCTTTAGCGCTTCTTGGCAAGACCATTTGAGGCATCTGAGGGAGGTGTTGAAGATTCTCCAAGATAATACACTCTTTGTTAAAAGATCTAAGTGTGAGTTTGGCCAACCTCAAGTAGAATACTTGGGTCATGTTGTTTCGAAAAAGGGGATCTCTGTTGATAATAGTAAAGTGGCTGCAATCAAGGATTGGCCTTTGCCAAAGAATGTGAAATCATTGAGGGATTTTTTGGGCCTTAACAGATACTATAGGAAATTCATAAGTAATTATGGTGCTATACCTTCTCCTTTAACAGAATTAACCAAAAAAGAGGGGTTCAAATGGTCTGATAAAGCATCAGCTGCATTCGAGAGCCTGAAGCAAGCTTTGATGACAGCACCAGTGCTTTAGCTGCTAGACTTCAATGCAACTTTTGTAGAATGTGACGCTTGCAAAGAAGAAGTGGGGGCAGTTTTATTGCAGAAAGAGCACCCAATTGCGTTTATCAGTCAAACTTTAAAAGGTAGAAGTTTACATTTCTCTGCTTATGAGAATGAGATGCTTGCGATTCTGCTTTCGGTGAAGAAATGGAAGCAATTTTTTTTTAGCAGGAAGTTTGTGATTTGAAAAGACCATCAACCTCTCAAATATCTCTTGGATCAAAGGTTGTCGATTGAAGCTCAACACTCTTGGCGGGTTAAACTATATGGGTTTAACATTGAAGTTGAGTATAAGAAGGAGAAGGATAATATCCCTGCAGAGAGGCTTTTCCGTAGAGATGTCAATTGTTTTCTACAGCAATTCTCCTCGTTGGTGACTGATTGGTGGAAACAAGTAGTGCAGATGACTGCTACTGACGACTACTTTAAGAATCTGGCAAGCAAACAGGGGAACAAGAAGCACAACAAATATTTTTTCGACAAAGGTGTATGGTACAAGGCAGGAAAAGTGGTGATTAGTCATACTTATTCTTTTCAGCAGATGTTGATAAAGAAGCACCATGATTCTCCTATTGGGGGCCATTCTGGGTATGATAGAACCCTGCAAATACTGCGGAGATCTTTTTGGTGGAAGGGGAACAAAAGGGATGTTCAAGCCTATGTTAAGGAATGCACAGTCTGCCAAACTAGTAAATACATATGCCATGCTCCTACAGGATTACTTCAGCCATTGCCTATACCTGAGAATGTTTGGGAGCATGTGACCATGGATTTTACTGAAGGGTTGCCACTCAGTTCAGGGTATTCGATAATTTTGGTTATAGTTGATCGCTTAACCAAGTATGCGCATTTCTTTCCTATACGACACCCTTTTTGTGCTAAGGATGTGGTGCAAGTATTAAGGGAATGGGTTTTTAAGCTGTACCGGATGCCTATTTCTATTGTGTGTGATAGAGGATCTGTGTTTACAAGTACTTTGATGCAGGAAACACTTAAATTGCAATGAACAAAGTTGAAATTTTCATCAGCTTATCATCCTCAATTCGATGGCCAAACGGAATTGGTGAATAGGTGTTTAGAAACTTATTTGAGATGTTTTTGCAACACTAAGCCGAAGTAATAGAGTAAGTGGTTGATGTGAGCGGAATACTGGTACAATACAAATTGGCATGGATCCACTAAAACAACTTCCTATCAGGCTTTGTATGGGAGGGAACCTCCTACGTTGGTTTCTTATATACCACACTGCAAAAATCCAGCAGGTTGAAGAACCATTATTAGCCAGAGATGTTCAGCTGCAGTTACTCAAATATCACTTGATGCAAGCGCAAGAGCTAATGAAAAGGTTGGCAGATAAGAAGAAAGTAGAGCTTGAGTTTGAAATTGGGGATTTAGTAATCTAAAGTTGCAGCCATATTGACAGTCAAGTGTTTCTGCGAGAGCTATTCAGAAGCTATCTCCTCTATATTATGGCCCATATGCTGTGATTGCAAGGATAGGCAAGGTTGCTTATAAGCAAGATCTCCCTGTCGATGCCAAGATCCATTCTGTCTTTCATGTGTCTCAATTGAAGAAGCATTTGGGCGCTGCAGTTCAAGTTAAGCACTCTGTTCCTACTGGTGTTTTGAAGTCATTGTTGTAACCTGAAGAAATTTTGGATAGGAGGTCGGCAGTGAAAGGGAAGCGTTTAGTTTCAGAAGTACTGATGGAAATGGAAACATCAGTTAGTTGAAGATGCATTCTGGGAGTCGTATTGGGAATTAGTGCGGCGTTTTCCTTCATTCGACCTTGAGGCAAGGTCTCAAAGAACGGGGGGAGGAGTTGATGCACACCAGTAGTTGCTGCAGTCAAAGTTACAAGTTTGAAGATGACGATCAAATGGAGAAGTTATAGAATGTATCTATTTTTGCATTTCAGTCCATAAAGTTCAGGGTTTCTTTTGTAAAATGTAAAGAATAACGATTCGATTGTAATGTGAACCGTTGGATTAAAAGGAAGTGTATGGCGATGATCTCAAAGGGTGGGACCCACAGCCTAACAACCAAAACGGTATGTCTATGTGCGTGCATTGCACGGGTTGTAAGTGTATAAAGAGAGTAGCAGCTCATTTAGAGCGCTGTATGTTTTTGTGTCCCAAATTCCTCTTTGTTCTTGAATTGTTCTTGATTCTAGTCTTCTTCAACCTCTCATCTCATTTCTACCCATTTTACCTGTTATTCATGGCCAAGAATAGCTCTCGTGCTCCTGCAATGGCGGCAATGATGGAAGAAACCTGTAACTCCCGTTTTTTGTTTTTCGTATTTTTGATGTATTTTTCTCTTTCTTGATTATTGTACTCTCTTGTATTTTTCTAAACCATATATTGGAATTGTTTTCAATATATATTCGTTTTATTTTATTTTGAGCTCTTTGTGTTTGATTTGTTGTCTCTTTATTTCGTTCTTTATCGGTTATTGTCCTTTTCCTTTATTTGGTCCTTGTCCTCTTTATTTTTATGCTTGGGTGCTTGTGGTGGTGATTGGTTGCTCATCCATTCCCAATCCTATTGTTTGATCCCTAATTGAATTTCCAAAGTCAAATTAAATCCACAATCCTATTTGATATCCTATACAATTTGAATCCCTTGAGACTAATCCTATTGCTACTTCTAAATTATGTAACACCCCGAATTCCAAAACAGACTGAATTCGAAGTTCCACAGGATCTTTACACTTCTTTCGTACAATTTTAAAAGAAAATAAAAACTTTTTGTTACATCAGAGTTACAATTACATTACATATTTACAGCGGAAGCAATTTACAACAATTTACATGAATTGAAATGTACAATTCTTGAATTAATCTTTAATCAGCATGCATTCTTTAGTCTTGTTAACCACCTTACCCTGCATAAAATGTGTGGGCGCGTCAGTTCATTCAACTGACGAAATATTATATACGGCCATCCTCTCTATGCCAAAAACAGTATAACGATTCTCAATACTTAACAACCACAAACTTGTTCACAAACAAAGCTAAAGGGACTATCCTATTGATGTCGTGTTGTGAATGTGCACTTAGTCCTTAATGTAATTATTTCTATTATATGACACTAATGCGCACTTGTTCAGAGTCTATGCAGCCCATACTACATAAGTCTGAGGACAAGCCCTTAACCGTTCTTCATCTTGTAGGGTTCAATCCCTCGTCATGACTTAATCTACTACTGTAACTACGGTAAGTATCCTAGATATTTTATGACACCCCACGAGCATCGTCACCAAACACCCCACGAGCGTCGTCACCGGGATGGTACTCTGGAGCAGTATCCATGTCCTATCATGACGCATCATGGGACATCCTGTGAATACTCTCATGCCGCCAATCCAATGGCCTTCATACTCATTGTTTTTCTCTTACTTTCATCACATCTTCACTATGTAACTAGTCCTTAATTTAATTGAATGATGAACAAAATTAATTCTCTAGAGTTAGCCCTTCCACCATACTGGTCTTAACCAACCGTTCAATACGACCCAAATCTTGGTCCTTTTATCTCAAAATTTCATTTCAGTTCATTTCTTTTCAATGCCGGTATGAGGCTTAACTACACTCTAGTTCTCAATTTCAATTCACAATTGCAAAATCGAATAAGTCTTTTTCATGATTAACATTAATTTTTCCTTTCATGTTCATAGCATTTGCATATTCATGCTCATAAAAATTTTTCATAATTCATCATAACATTCAATTTCACTTTCATGTACAAACTCATGCATAAACAAAAGAATTCGTTTTTCTAACTTGTCACATTCATAGCTTATTTAACCACCATGAAATTTACCATATCAAAAATTCACACTTTCATTGCCAAAACTCATTTCAAAACTTTTTTAAACAAGGCATGTATTTTTCTTTACTCAGAGACAATTTAAACCAATAAAATAATAAGTTCTTTCTTGCCAAAAATAGTCTCAAATTCTTATTTATACTAGACCACAGGTTATAGAAAATTATCTCACGAAAATCCAGACATTAGTTGAAACTTCAAGGCAGTCGACTGTTAAAACATGGACAGTCAGCAGTTCTGTGAGGATTTACAACTCGAAAATCATTGGTCAGGGTAGTTGACTGTCACTGTGTAATCGGTCGACTGATCCGTAGGGTTTGAACTCGAAGACAAATACTCAGAGTAGTCGACTGTTTCAATCTAACCGGTCGACTGTTCCGCAAAGATTTGAACTCGAAAACAAATACTCATTCAACTTTGTTTCAAAAGTATAGATTTTCTTCACACAATATGGTTCTTAAATATCTAGCATGGAAAAACATGATATCTTCTAGCATTTCAATTCATAGTTTATCAACTAGCAATCATTTCAACAAACATCTTCTAAATTATCAATTCATCTCTACATAAGCAAACATGGAGTCAATTTCACTTAAGTCTTCATTAATAATTCTATCGAAGCATTCCTAGCATGGTAACTAGAATTAGAAGTATGAGAAACACCCACCTATTTGGAGAAAAACGAATAGAAAGCTCCTAGAATTCTCCTAGAATGCACGAATGGATCATTCACCTCCTAGGTTGTGCCTTAAAGTTGCCTCCTCCTCCTTGGTGTAGCAAACCCGAGCCTCTCCTAGTGCACTTCCGGCCTCCTCTTGGATGAGCACACACACAAAAATCTCCTCAATCTTTTACTCACCAAAACTCTCAATCTTTTCTCACTCTAATTCTTTTCTTTCTTTAATCAATTTTCTAGTGTACTAAATGAGAAGAACTAGGGGGTATTTGTACATTTTTTTGGGTGAGAATAGATGGCTAGAATTAAATCAAATGGTTAGAGATCACGGGCTAGGATGAGTTAGCAAGTTGCATCAACTACCCATGATGAGATAACTACCCCTCCACTAGCTCCATCTCTCCCTCTCTCTTTGTCCTTTATCCGGCCTAGTGTAAGGTGTGCAATGCACACCGTAGTGCTTGCACGTGCCAACTAGTACCCCCTCCTTACAAATGTACATGTGCATAAAAAATTATTTGTTCATGAAAAGAGTCTACAATACAAGTTAAATTATTTTAAAAGAGAAATAAGTTAAATGGACTCACTAATGGGCCAATTTAACCATGGGTTTAAAAAATTAAAATAATTAATTAATAAAGTGGGAAAAAGACAATTTAGGCTTTAGATTTTAATTAGGCTTTAAAAGAAAATATTTTTTGGAAAAATAAGGGAGAACAAATACTATAAAAATATTTTATACGAAAAATTATACAAATGAAATCATATGTGCAAAACACGTAAAATCACAAAAATCTTATAAATGAAAACTAGGGTGTTACAATACTCCCTCCTTAGAATAGTTCCGTCCTCGGAACTACACTTAAAGAGTGAGAAAAACAGGAATACAACAAGGAGATAAGAAAAAAAAAAGATACAAATCACTCAAAGAGCTCGGGATGATCTTTCATCATCCTCTCCTCAGAATCCCAAGTAGCCTCTTCAACCAACTGGTTTCTCCAGACTACTTTGACCAGTGGTATCGTCTTGTTCCTCAAGTCTTTCTCCCGACGATCGACAATCTCAACTGGAAGCTCAATGTAACTCAGATCCAACTGCAAACCCTCCGGTACTTCGGACAAATGATGATTTGGATCTGGAATGCACCCTCTCAACATAGACACATGGAAGACATTGTGCACCTGAGATAATTCTTCCGGCAACTCCAACCGGTAAGCAGTTTTCCCAATCCGCTTCAATATCTTGTACGGGCCTATGAACCTCGAGGCTAACTTCCCACTCTTACCAAAGCAAAGCACGCCTTTGCTAGGTGAAACTTTCAGAAAGACAAAGTCACCAACCTCAAACTCAAGGTCCCTCGTCCAGTTGTCTGCATAGCTCTTCTGCCTACTCTGAGCATCCACCAACCTCTTCCTGATCAGATCAATCTTTTCAGAGGTCTATTGCACAATCTCAAGCCCAAACATCTGTCGTTCCCCCACTTCAAACCAACAAACAGGTGTTCTGCATTTTCTGCCATACAGAGCTTTGTACGGTGCCATCCCGATACTAGTCTCAAAACTGTTGTTGCAGGCAAACTCTACCAGAGCTAAGTGCCTTTCCCAACTGCCTCCAAAGTCTAGTACACATCACCGAAGCATATCCTCAAGAATACAGTTAACTCTCTCGGTCTGCCCATCAGTCTACGGATGAAAAGTAGTGTTGAAATTCGTCTTGGTACTCAAAGCTATCTGAAGACTCCTCCAGAAATGCGAAGTAAACCGTGCATCTCAATTAGACACAATGTTTAACGGAACACCATGAAGCCTAACGATCTCACCAACATACAGCTCAGCTAATCTGTCCATCGACGAAGTGAGTTTCATCGCCAAGAGGTGAGCGGACTTGGTTAGTCGATCGACTATGACCCAAATCGCATCATTGCCCCTTGAACTCTTGGGCAAACCCGTGATGAAATACATACTGATATTATCCCACTTCCATTCCGGAATAGGTAACGGTTGCAATAGACCTCTGGGTTTCTGATTCTCGGCTTTGACCTGTTAACAGATCTCACACTTCGCCACGAACTCGGCCACATCCCACTTCAAACCTGATCACCAGAAATGTTTCTTAATGTCCTTATACATCTTAGTTCTCCCAAGATGTATTGACAAAAGTGTAGCATGTGCCTCCTGAAGAATATTTTCTTTCAAGTCCGACTGATTCGGAACACATAGCCTCTCTCCAAACCACAGCACTCCATCCCTGATCTGGAACTCTGACAACTTGCCAGCATCAACCTGCTCCTTCATCTTCTGAATCTCTGCATCTTCCTTCTGACTTGCGATAATCCTTTCATTCAGCATTGGTTCAAGCCTCAACTGAGCTAAAGATAATCCAAAGCCTTGCAGAACGACTTTAATACCAGTCTGATCCAACTCCTCTGCTAGCTGTCTCTGAGTTGTAATCAAACTCGCCAGACTGCTCTTGCGGCTAAGTACATCAGCAACAACATTAGCCTTCCCAGAATGGTACTTAATCTCTGGACGAATGTCCTTAAGCACCTCCAACCATCTCCTTTGCCTCAGATTCAGATCTTTCTGTTGATAGACGTACTTCAAGCTTTTGTGGTCCGTGTACATGTTCAGCTTCTCGCCATACACGTAGTGTCTCCATTGCTTCAAAGCAAAAATAATCGTAGCCAACTCCAGATCATGAGTCGGATAATTCTTTTCATGCAGTCTTAGTTGCCTAGACCCATAAGTGATCACTTTTCCTTCTTGCATTAAGACACAACCAAGTCCACGATGTGAAGCATCGTTATAGACATCATACTCAACACCTGCTCTAGGCAAAGCCAAAATGGGTGCAGTAGTTAGCCTCTCTTTCAACTCCTGAAAGCTTGCCTCGCACTGCTCGGTCCACTTGAAGTTCATGTTCTTCTTGGTCAGACCAGTGAGCAGTACGGCTATCTGAGATAGCCCTGAATAAACCTCCTGTAATATCCAGTTAGCCCAAGAAAACTCCCAATTTCCTTCACTATAGTAGGCCTTGCCTAATCCTTCACCGCCTCTATCTTCTACGGATCAGTTGCCACACCCTCCTTAAAAAGGATGTGACCCAGGAATGCCACTTCAGATTTCCTGAAATCGCACTTGGACAACTTGGCATACAACTCATGCTCCTGAAACTTCCTCAAAACTGCTGCCAGATGCTCTGTGTGCTCCTCTTCCGTCTTGGAGTACACAAGAATATCTTCAATAAACACCATGACGAAGGAATCAATGAACGGACTCAGAACTCTATTCATCATATCCATTAAAATTGCAGGTGCATTCGTCACTCTAAACGACATAACTAAGAATTCGTAATGCACATGTCAAGTTCTGAACGCAGTCTTCTGCACATCTTCAGCTTTCACTCGAACTTGATGATATCCTGATCGAAGATCTATTTTGGAGAAAACCGTTGCTCCTTGTAGACGATCGAACAAGTCATCAATTCTTGGAATCGAATATTTATTCTGAACAGTGACCTTATTCAGCTCTCGGTAATCGATACACATTCTCATCGATCCATCCTTCTTCTTTACCAAAAGCACCGGCGCTCCCCAAGGTGACGCACTCGATTGAATAAAGCCTTTCTCCATTAGTTCCTCAATCTGCTGTTTGATCTCATCCTGCTTCACAGGTGCCATCCTATAGGTGCCTTGGAAATAGGTGCGCTCCCTAGCTGAATAGTGATGCTGAACTCTACATCACGATGCGGGGGTAACCCAGGAAAATCTTCCAAGAATACCGTTGAATAATCCCGAACCACTGGAATTTGCTGCACCTCTGCAGGAACATCCCTCTTGCAGATAGCTGCCACCAGACCAACACATCTCCTCTTCCCTTGGAAAGTGACTTCAGTTCTGCCTGGAGCCTTCACTGTTGCTTCTTTGGTCTTGCACTCGATGCTTGCATTGTACACCGACATCCAATCAATGCCAATGATAACATCGAATCCCAAGACATTCAGCTCGATTAGATCAATCCCGAAAATTATATTCCCGATCACGATCTCACAGTCCGCATAGTACCGATCAGTGGTTAAAGTCTCCCCTGATGGAGTAGCTACTACTAAAACCTTGCCTGGAAAGATTTTCGGTTCGACTCCCAAAACTTTAGCAAATTTAGGTGATACAAAAGTATGAGATGACCCAGTATCGAACAAAACAACAGCTTTCTTTCCATTCAAATAAAGTTCTTCTGTTACATAATACACACTCGTTACATAACAATGTACTAATTAACTGGAAAAGAGACAACAGAGAAAGAAAAGAACACTCCTAAACACCCTCACTCGTACCAGTGATGACATGATCCACCTCATTAGCGTCAGCTTCAGTCAAGGCAAATACTCGTCCCTGCTGGTATGGCTTCTTCCCGGCCTACTGTGTTGGTCCATTACGAACAACATCCTGCAGCTTGGGGCAATGAGTTGTAGTGGCCTATCTCTCCACAGTTGAAACAAGTCACCGGAGGTCCCACCCAAGTATTTCCAGGGCTTCCTGCCACATTGACAGCGTTCGCTCCAGTTGGTTTGAACCTTTGGGCCGGTAGCTGTTCTCTGACACTTCCAGCAACTCCAGACCTCTTTCCCACATTCTAGTTGTTCCTCTGATTCTGAACAGCGTGGAACTGCTCCATGTCCGCCTCAGTGGGTGCAGCTCATTTGACCAACTTGTCAAACCTCCTGATACCGAGGGGTATCATCCTGGATCTCAGACTTGGCCTCAACCCATGCTCGAATTTTTTAGCCTTTTTTGCCTCATCCATCACCAGTTCGGGTGCATACCTCGAGAGCTAAGTGAATCTTGTCTCATACTCCCTAACTGACATGCCTCCCTGCTGCAGTGCCAAAAATTCCTCGGCCTTCTTCTCTTGGACGTCTGAGGGAAAATAATGACTGCGGAATTCCTCCAAGAATTCATCCCAGCCAAGAACAATACCTCCCATTGTTCGCTTCATCGACTGCCACCACACAGCCGCATCCTTCTCGAACTACAGTGCCGCCAACTTCACCTTGCTGCCCTCCGGGGTCTCCAAGATTGCGAAGATAGTCTCTACCTGGTGGATCCAATTGTCAGCCGCGTCAGGGTCTGACTTCCCCTCAAACACCTGTGGTTTCATCCGTTTGAACGATTCCACGAGTTTGATTGCTTTGGGTACTAGATTCACAGGCACCCTCCCTTGGTTCTGATTCGTGGCAACGTCATTGAGTGTCTGATAGACACTTACTAATTCCGTTTTCAAGTCCAGACCTTCACCATTACGAGCTCCTCTTCTAGCCATATTCTGATGCAAAAGATCCATTAAATTCGAAGTATAAACATGAATTTTAAATCAACTTTTCCATTTCATTGAATTTCAACTTTATACATTCGAATTTAAAACATTTCTGACATCAAAATGAAAACAATAAAAAGATGCAATAGTCTAGCTCCTACAGTTCCTCTTAGCTCCTCGAAGCTCTTCCCGTAGATCCTCCACTTCTTCCTTCAGTACATCGGTCATGTTTTTCCTCTTCTCAAGTTCCCAAACACGATGACAGAGAATTGCAATATCATCCTTGCGCTTTGCCAACTGAGTCTCCAGTAGCGCAACTCTCTCCTGTTGAGTCTCTACCTGCCTCTGAAGAGACACAATGAGATTATTCGGAACTGGTTCTTCCTTGTCAGAAGAATCATTAGACGAATCCAAAGGTGGAGTGATCTCTCGGAACTCAGGCCATTCCTCTTCAAATTCTTCAGGATCATCTTCGTCTGAATCAGCTTGCACGGAATAGTAATTCTCCTCAACGATGTGCCAGTTATCATCTCCGGCTGGGTCAAGTGGTCCTCCATCTTAAAGAAAGAGGAAAAGAAGCATGAATCATAGAGTAACACAAATGTAAGTGACTTACATTTAAATCTCTAGACTCAACACACGCCCTAATGTCCACTTCTAGGGTGTCGTTCCTTATAAATTTGTACTACTTGGAAGCATTCTCTGATACCACTTTGTAACACCCCGAATTCCAAAACAGACTGAATTTGAAGTTCTACAGGATCTTTACACTTCTTTCGTACAATTTTACAAGAAAATCAAAACTTTTTGTTACATCAGAGTTACAATTACATTACATATTTACAGCGGAAGCAATTTACAACAATTTACATGAATTGAAATGTACAATTCTTGAATTAATCTTTAATCAGCATGCATTCTTTAGTCTTGTTAACCACCTTACCCTGCATAAAATGTGTGGGCGCGTCAGTTCATTCAACTGACGAAATATTATATACGGCCATCCTCTCTATGCCAAAAACAGTATAACGATTCTCAATACTTAACAACCACAAACTTGTTCACAAACAAAGCTAAAGGGACTATCCTATTGATGTCGTGTTGTGAATGTGCACTTAGTCTTTAATGCAATTATTTCTATTATATGACACTAATGCGCACTTGTTCAGAGTCTATGTAGCCCATACTACATAAGTCCGAGGGCAAGCCCTTAACCGTTCTTCATCTTGTAGGGTTCAATCCCTCGCCATGACTTAATCTACTACTGTAACTACGATAAGTATCCTAGATGTTTTATGACCTACGAACTCATGTCTAGGTGCCCTGGAGGGAATCCCAACGTACTGACACATGACTCATCATGCAGGCATCCTGTGGTAATTCAGCTCCTACCAAAGACATGACACCACCCGCAGTCACCAAACACCCCACGAGCGTCGCCACCGGGACGGTACTCTAGAGCAGTATCCACGTCCTATCATGACGCATCATGGGACATCTTGTGGATACTCTTACGCTGTCAATCCAATGGCCCTCATACTCAGTGTTTTTCTATTACTTTTATCACATCTTCACTATGTAACTAGTCCTTAATTTAATTGAATCATGAACAAAATCAATTCTCTAGAGTTAGCCCTTCCACCATACCGGTTTTAACCATCCGTTCAATACGACCCAAATCTTGGTCCTTTCATTTCAAAATTTCATTTCAGTTCATTTCTTTTCAATGCCGATATGAGGCTTAACTACACTCTAGTTCTCAATTTCAATTCAATATCGCAAAATCGAATAAGTCTTTTTCATGATTAACATTAATTTTTCCTTTCATGTTCATAGCATTTGCATATTCATGCTCATAAAAATCTTTCATAATTCATCATAACATTCAATTTCACTTTCATGTACAAACTCATGCATAAACAAAAGAATTCGTTTTTCTAACTTGTCACATTCATAGCTCATTTAACCACCATGAAATTTACCGTACAGTCATTGTATCAAAAATTCACACTTTCATTGCCAAAACTCATTTCAAAACTCTTTTAAACAAGGCATGTATTTTTCTTTACTCAGAGACAATTTAAACCAATAAAATAATAGGTTCTTTCTTGCCAAAAATAGTCTCAAATTCTTATTTATACTAGACCACCGGTTATAGAAAATTATCTCACAATCCAGAAATTAGTTGAAACTTCAGGGCAGTCGACTGTTAAAGCATGGACAGTCGGCTGTTCTGTGAGGATTTACAACTCGAAAATCATTGGTCAGGGTAGTCGACTGTCACAGTGTAATCGGGCAAATGATCCGCAGGGTTTGAACTCAAAGACAAATAATCAGAGCAGTTGATTGTTTCAATCTAATCGGTCGACTGTTCCGCAAAGATTTGAACTCGAAAACAAATACTCAGAGCAGTCGACTGTTTCAATCTAATCGGTCGACTGTTCCGCAAAGATTTGAACACGAAAACAAATACTCAGTGCAGTCGACTGTTTCAATCTAATCGATCGACTGATGCTACTAGGTTTTCAAATTCCCAAAATATTTTAAGTTTTTTTTTCTTCTCTTTTTGAGTCAAAAATCTCCAGATTTTAATGTATATAAAAACACAGTAAACTAGTATTTTTAAATTTATTATTCACCAATAACACATGCATTTTTTATTTTATTTTAAGTTCTATGTCCATAATTTCGACATTGAGTACAAACCATAGTTGCACACAATTTGAATATAATTTTCTACAAAAATACTTCATTCCTTCATTCTTTCATTTATTAGCAATCTACAACCTTTTTAAAAACACAAATTCTCAACTTACTACAATAGAGTTATCTTAATTTAAACAATCACTTTCACAGGATATATTCAACTTTGTCTCAAAAGTATAGATTTTCTTCACACAATATGGTTCATAAATATTTAACCTGGCAAAACATGATATCTTCTAGTATTTCAATTCATAGTTTATCAACTAGCAATCATTTTAACAAACATCTTCTAAATTATCAATTCATCTCTACATAAGCAAACATGGAGTCAATTTCACTTAAGTTTTCATTAATAATTCTATCAAAGCATTCCTAGCATGGTAACTAGAATTAGAAGTATGAGAAACACCCACCTATTTGGAGAAAAACGAATAGAAAGTTCCTAGAAATCTCCTAAAATGCACGAATGGATCATTCTCCTCCAAGGTTGTGCCTTAAAGTTGCCTCCTCCTCCTTGGTGTAGCAAACCCGAGCCTCTCATAGTGCACTTTTGGCCTCCTCTTGGATGAGCACACGCACAAAAATCTCTTCAATCTTGTACTCACCAAAACTCTCAATCTTTTCTCTCTCTAATTCTTTTCTTTCTTTAATCAATTTTCTAGTGTACTAAATGAGAAAAGCTAAGGGGTATTTATACATTTTTTTGGGTGAGAATAGATGGCTAGGATTAAATCAAATGGTTAGAGATCAAGGGCTAGGATGAGTTAGCAAGTTGTAGCAACTACCTATGATGAGATAACTACCCCTCCACTAGCTCCATCTCTCCCTCTCTCTTTGTCCTTTATCCGTCCTAGTGTAAGGTGTGCAATGCACACCCTAGTGCTTGCACGTGCCAACTAGTACCCCCACCCTATAAGTGTACATGTGCATAAAAATTTATTTGTTCATGAAAAGAGTCTACAATATAAGTTAAATTGTTTTAAAAGAGAAATAAGTTAAATGGGCTCACTAATGGGCTAATTTAACCATGGGTTTAAATAATTAAAATAATTAATTAATAAAGTTGGCTAAAAAGACAATTTGGGCTTTAGATTTTAATTAGGCTTTAAAAGAAAATAATTTTTGGAAAAATAAGGAAGAACAAATACTATAAAAATATTTTATACGAAAAAATATACAAATGAAATCACATGTGCAAAACACGTAAAATCACCAAATTACCCAATAACCCGTCTCATGCTAACTAAACCCTAATTCCCACATACATATATATATAACTCTCTCTCCCCCTCACCTAAACCCTAACCCTAACTCCATACACCCCCGGCCTCCCTCCTTGTTCCCTTGCGCTGCACAGCCAACCCCGAACACCCTAGCCAACCCCGAACACCCCAGCCCCCAATTTCGACGCCCCAATCCCTTGGCTGCTCCCTTTTCGGCCGACCAACACCTTAGGCCGCAAACCCCTAGCCGCCACCCGATCACCATCCATCCATCCATCCATCCCTCGTCTCACTCTCCCTTGCTCGCCGTCCACCATTGACCACCAAGCCAGCGACGCTAGGCCGACCTTGCCATCTCTCTCTCTTGATCTCTCTCTTGTGGAGTTTTGTTCGTGTTGAGTTTTTGCACGAGTTTGCTTGAATTCATTCATTCGTGAATTTTTGTTCGTGGGTTTTGTTCATTGTCGGGATCCGTTCCCATTATTCTTTGTGTTCGTTCTTCGTCTTCGATTAAGGCAAGTAACTTGTACTCAATTCCTTTGTATGATACAAGTCATAAATACCGCTTGTAGTGTACTTGGGTTCTAGAGACAATTCGTGTGTGAAACCCCTTGTTGATATTGTCTCTGTAGTGCTATTTGACCATAGTTGACTCACGATACAAAATTGACATGAAAAAACTTAGGTTCTGCCCGTTCTAGATTTGATCATGTATGTGGAATTTTTTGTGAGAATTTGAGTAATTGTTGAGATACATGTGATAGACTTGCTTGGATATGTTAATTACCATATTTCATGATGTTTGGATACTTGGTAGACTCGATTTCATGTTTGGTTGCGTTTGGATCAAGTTTCGTTGGATCTATGTTGATTTTTGTTTTTGAGGAAATTCTGTAGTTTGCCGATATTCTGTCTTGATCAGTGATATGGCTAAAAATGGGGTTAAATCGGGACCGTCCAGATCGAGCACGAATCTTGAAGCACAGGGGTAAAAAGGTAATTTCACATACAGATGGGCCCAAAACGGGTATTGGGTCTCCTTCTCACAGAACCAACCACCCGCGAAGGGATCCACTTCAACTGGGCACGGGTCCCGACCCGATACAAGCCCAGCTCACCAAGAGGAGAATCAGGGCCACTGATTTGACTAAATCAAATTAACAAGCCTGATTGGCTCCCACCAGGGAATCAGGACCTAATTTCCCAAAACAGAATAGGAGGATTTTCCTCCTGGCTGTTAGGCAGGAAATCAGGCCCCTAACCGTTCCAAAGGCGACTATAAAAATCACCCCTCTACCACCATGACCAGGTTAATCACTTTTTCACCACTTAAGCTCTTTCTTAATCTTTCTCTGATTACTGACAAGAGCGTCGGAGGGTGTGTCGCCAGAATCAACCCCGGTATCTCGCACTTCCTTGCAGGTCGTGGCGGGAGCAAGAAGGCTGAGTCAACTGTTCAGGTTTTTCTCGGACTCACAAATTCTATCTGTTTACTCCCACACCGAAATCAGCGGTAACAGATTGGCGCCGTCTGTGGGAAAACCACATGAACAGCCTCAGCTCATTCTCTGTCGTCCTCTGCAGTCATGCCTCCGAAGAAGGTCAGATCCAAAGGGTCGAACCGTGTGGGCAACCTCGCCAACCCGGCGAATGAAGTCCCAGTCAATCCTATTCCTCAGTCCGACCTCCCTCCGCCGACCCAGCAGGTCCCACCTCCTCCTCCCAAGCAGCAGCCCAACAATGGTCCGTCCGGTCATAACGGTCGGAAGGAGAAGCAGCCCCTCAATCTGGGCCATGTCTCGGTCCATAATGGGTCCTCGGACTCGATGGCTTCTCATCACCCCGACCTCCGCATCACACTTCTGAACTGCCAGAAGGACGACGACCTCCGTACCCATCTTGACGAGAGGCGGGCCCGAGAGGGAGCCTCCCGCCAGCGTCAGGGTGAGCGGTCCCCACGTCGCCGAGACGGCAGAAGGTCCCCAGACCGCAGAGGCCGAGCGGCGTCCCCCGAGCGCCGAAGGAGGAGGTCCCGTTCCCCCGGGGATCGACGTCATCCGAGGGACCGAGAAGTGCCTATCAGTCGGGCCGAATTCCTCCAATTTCAGGAGACCGTTCTACAGGCCCTCAACCTTCGGCAGAACGTCCAGAATGCTCAGAGGGCTCCGACGCCCCCGAGGGACCCCAGTCCTCGCCGCCGAACCCGAAGTCCCTCCCCGGCTTCCAGCCGCCAGCAGCGGCAACAGAGCCCTCGCCGGTCCCGGGACTACCGGCGCCGCAGTCCACGCTCCTCTTCCTATGAAGAAGGGTCCGGGGGGTCATACGATTACCAGCGGAGGGACGACGCCCTCATCCGCCGTCTCCATGAGGTGGAAAGGCGTATCGGTCGCATGGACAGGGAGGAAGAGTCCCGAGCAGGAACTTTCCGTCCCAGCCGACCCCCCTTCTCTCGGTCGATCATGGAGGCCCACATACCGAGGAGTTTCAAACCGCCACAGTTTGAAACATACTCAGGGGAATCCGACCCGGTCGATCACGTCGAAAGCTTCAAGACCCTGATGTTGATCCATCAAGCTTCCGATGCGGTGCTCTGCAGGACCTTCCCTGCCACCCTCAGGGTGTCGGCTCGGGAATGGTATTCCAGGCTCGCCCCTCATCCATCTTCTCATTCGAGCAGTTCGAGACGCTGTTCATAACTCACTTTGTGAGTAGCCGGCGAGCCGAAAAGACAAGTCTTTCCCTACTGAACCTGCGGCAGGAAAGGGAAGAGAAGCTGCGGGACTATGTGAAGAGATTCACCGCAGAGGTCAGGTCTATCGCCTCCTTAGACCAGTCCGTGGCCACCGTGGCATTCCAGTCGAACGTCCTTAACGCCAACCTCCGATCATCCCTGGCCAAGAAGCCCCCGCATGACTTCGCCGACCTACTCCTGAGGTGCGAGAAGTATATCCGAGCAGAGGAGGCAGAAGCCCTTCCGAGCTTCGGAGGGCAATCCGCAGGGTCGAAGAGGAAGGCGACGGGGGAAGAGGGGTCCAAGAAAGCTCAGAAGGACATTGGCGGTCAGCGCCGCCCTCCCCCCAGGTTCGAGAAGTTCACTCCCCTCACCACTAATGTCTCTACTATCCTAATGGAGGTGGAGAAGGAGGGAGTCATCCCTCCGGCTCCGAGGATGCACACCCCAGAGAAGAGGAGGAACAAAGATAAGTGGTGTCGTTACCACCGAGACCACGGCCACGACACAAATGACTGCCGGGCTCTGAGAGATGAGATTGAAGCCCTCATTCGGAGGGGGCAGTTGGCCAAATTCGTGAAGGCTAACGATCGGGCAGATCGCAACTCTCCTCCGCCTCGGGGGGCTAACAAGCGCTCCGAGCGGCGCGAGAAAACACCCGAGTTCGAGGAAGAACGGGTTCTGCACCTGATCCAGGAAGGCGCAATGGGGGGCTCCTCTAATTCCTCGCGGAAGGCCTTCGTCTGAGAGGTCAACTCGGTCCACAGTGCCCCTCTGCCGAAAGGTCTCGGCGTCCCTGTGTCTTTCTCCGATGCCGACCTCGAAGGGGTCCGAACCCCACACTGCGATGCCCTCGTCATCGACCTCTGCATGGCCAACTTCAAGGTGCAGAGGATTTTAGTGGACAATGGGAGTTCGGTCAATATCCTCTTCCTCTCGGCCTTCCGAGGCCTGCAGCTGTCCCGGGACCGTCTCAAGCCGGCCGGTTACACACTCCACGGGTTCACGGGGGTCCCGGTAACCGTCGAAGGGGTGATAACCCTAGACGTTACTGCGGGAAGCACCCCTACTACCCGGACCGAGCCGATGGACTTCATGGTCGTCGACGTCCCGGTAGCATATAATGTTATTCTAGGCCGACCCGGCCTAGCCGCCCTGGAAGCCGTCCCCTCGGCGTACCATTTGAAAATGAAGTTCCCCACTCGGTCGGGAGTAAGGGAAGTCAGGGGAAGCCAAGAGACAGCCCGGAAGTGCTACATGACTTCCACCGGGGGACCAGTGCTCTCGCTTGAGACACTAGAAATCCCCGAGCCGAAGGCCCGCCCAACGTCCGAGCCGGCGGACGAGTTAGAAGAAGTACTCTTCTCGGATGAGGATCCGAGCCGAAAATTCCTCATCAGCAAATCCTTGCCAACCGCACTGTGTTCGGACCTGATTAAATGCATCCGGGATAACCGTGACCTGTTTGCATGGTCAGCCGCGGACATGCCCGGCATTTCCGAAGAACTGCTCGTCCATCGCCTAAGTGTTGAACCGGGGTGCAAACCGGTCCAGCAGAAGAGGCGCAAGTTCGCCCCCGAGCGACAGCAGGCCATCAAGGAGGAGGTTGATAAACTTCTAAAGGCCAAGTTCATACAGGAGGTAAATTACCCCGAGTGGCTGTCGAACGTTGTGATGGTCAAGAAGTCCAATGGCTCGTGGAGGATATGCATTGACTTCACCGACCTGAACAAGGCGTGTCCGAAGGATCCCTTCCCGCTCCCGAACATCGACACCCTTATCGACGCCACCTCGGGCCATGAGCTCCTCAGCTTCATGGATGCCTTCTCGGGGTACAATCAAATCCGAATGTTCCCTCCGGACATTCCGAAGACCTCTTTCGTCACCGACCAAGGCCTCTACTGCTACCGGGTAATGCCGTTCGGCTTGAAGAACGCAGGCGCCACCTACCAGCGCCTCGTCAACAAGGTCTTCCAGAGCCAGATTGGCCGAAACATGGACGTGTACGTTGATGACATGCTCGTCAAGAGCGTCCACGGCACCGATCATGTAGCCGACCTTCGGGAGGCCTTCGGCGTGTTAAGGAAGCACAGCATGCGGCTGAACCCGAACAAGTGTGCGTTCGGGGTCTCCTCGGGAAAATTCCTCGGCTTCATGGTAAGCCAGCGAGGAATCGAAGCTAACCCCGAGAAGATTAAGGCCATATTAGACATGGCCCCGCCTCGGAACATCAAGGAGGTGCAGAAGCTCACCGGTCGGCTCGCAGCTATCAGTCGGTTCCTCTCGAAGTCGGGGGAAAAGTGCCTCCCCTTCTTCAAGGCACTCAGGGGGGCTAAGGGTTTTGAATGGGGCCAACCACAATAGGAATCATTCGACCAGTTGAAGGCGTACTTGATGAACCCCCCTCTACTCAGCAAACCTGTCCCGGGCGAGACCCTCTTCGTCTATTTGGCTGCTTCCGAGCAGACCCTGAGCGCTGTCTTAGTGAGAGAGGAAGACCGAACCCAAATGCCTATCTACTACGTGAGCAAGGTCCTCCGGGACGCCGAGCTCCGTTATCCGAAGATAGAGAAGATAGCCTACTCACTAGTCACAGCGGCGAGGAAGCTTCGGCCATACTTCCAGTCCCACTCCATCATCGTCCCCACCGACCAACCTCTAAAGCAGGTCCTCTACAAGCCCGAGACCTCGGGTCGGCTAATGAAGTGGTCCATAGAGCTGAGTCAGCATGACATCTCTTATCAGCCTCGGACGGCAATTAAGGCGCAGGCCCTCGCCGATTTCATCGTGGAGTCCACTATCCCTGAGGTCGGCCACGTCCCGAAAGGACCCCCCGTCTGGACAGTCTTTGTGGACGGATCGTCCTGTAACGAAGGAAGCGGCGCCGGCATCATACTGAACGGCCCTGACAACTTCGTCCTCCAGTACGCAATCCGTATGAACTTCAAGGCCTCGAACAACGAGGCGGAGTACGAAGCACTCATCGCCGGGCTCGGACTCGCCCGAAGTGCTGGAGCCCAGCGCCTCCGGATTCACAGTGATTCCCAGCTAGTCGTGAACCAGGTCTCGGGCGAATATGAGGCCCGAGACGAGCGAATGGCGAAGTACCTCGCCAAGGTCCGGGACCTCCTGAGCCGGTTCGAAGAGGCCACCATCAAACGAGTCCCTCGGGAAGAAAACTCACAGGCCGATGCCCTCTCCAAATTGGCTTCGTCCTCACTTCAAGGTCTCGAACAGACCGTGCTGATCGAAGTCCTCTCTAAGCCGAGCATCGAAGATGAGACACCCGCCTCGGCGGAGTCGTTGCCAGTCATGCTACAAGACAATTGGATGAAGCCATTGATAGAATTCTTAAGGGATGGAGTTCTGCCATCGGATCCCAAAGAGGCTCGCCGAGTCAGGACTCGGGCCGAGCGGTTTGTCCTGATCGAGGGTATCCTATACAAACGCTCTTTCTCTCAGATAGACGGCCGACCGTACCTAAGGTGCCTCTCTCCGGATCAGGCCGAATATGCCCTGCAAGAGCTCCATGAAGGCATCGGAGGGGCACACTCAGGATTTAGGTCCTTGGCCCAAAAAGCTCTGAATTATGGGTACTTCTGGCCGACCCTCCTTCAAGACGTCGAGCGACACGTTCGGCAATGCAGTTCCTGTCAGAGACACTCTAGCATCCGACGCCTCCCTCAGGCCAACCTCACCTCCCTATCAAGTCCCATCCCCTTCGCAATGTGGGGCATGGACTTACTAGGGCCCTTCCCTCCAGCTCCGGGTCAGTTCAGGTTCTTGGTTGTAGCCATTGACTACTTCTCGAAGTGGGTCGAGGCCGAGCCCCTCGCCACTATAACCGAGAACAAAGTGGTACAGTTCTTCTGGAAGAGCATCATATGCAGGTTCGGAGTCCCCCGTGTCCTTGTAACGGACAACGGGACTCAGTTCACAGGCGCAGCGTTCCGAGCTCTATGCGACGACCTGGCCATTCAGCAGCGCTTCTCGTCCGTCTCCCATCCTCAGTCGAACGGACAGGCAGAAAATGCCAACTGGCAGATCCTCGTAGGTATCAAGAAAAGGCTCGACAAAAGTTCCAAGGGCTTATGGGTCGACCAACACCCCAACGTCCTATGGGACTACTGCACGAGCAAACGGACCCCCACAGGCGAGTCCCCCTTCAACCTCACCTATGGATCCGAGGCCGTGATACCTCTTGAGGTCGAAATACCTTCCCCTCGGCTCACAGCCTATGACGAAGCACAGAATGCCAGAGACCTCAGAGCAGAATTGGACTTGATAGACGAGCTGAGGGAAAGGGCGTCAATTCGGCAGCAGATCTACCGAAGGAGAGTTGAATTGGCGTACAACAGGAAGGTCCGGCCCGCCAACCTTAAACAAGGAGATTTGGTCTTGAGAAAGCTAGCTATATCCCTCTCCAGTCAGAAGATCAAGCTAGCCCCGAACTGGGAAGGGCCGTACAGGATCACGAAAGTTGTTCGGCCAGGAACATATCGCCTTGAAGACCTGGAGGGCAGAGAGCTTCCGAGGACCTGGAATGCCGACCACCTCCTGAAATACCAAGAAAGCGCTCCGGCGCCACTCTAAGTATCATGGAGTATCGAGCCATTCCAGCCCTCCGACTTGTAACCCATTTTTCACAAATTGTACCATGTAAAACGGTTCGCCGTCAAATATCAATAAAGAAAGCTCTATTATGTTTGTGAATTCGCATGTTTTCTCCCCTCTTATCACCTGCTTTTTATATTGTGATTTCAACCAATGGTTCGGAGTCCACGTTCGGCTCGGCCTCATCCCCTCGGATCGTCTCCGGACGGACCAGAGGGAGACCGCCGTTCCGAACTGCTCCCACAACTGTTGAACTATACCGATGGTTCGGAGTCCAACACTCGGCTCGACTTTACCTCCTCGGCTCGTCTCCGGACGAGCCAGGGGTAGATCGCCATTCGGAATTGCTCCCACAGCCGTTGAACTACACCGATGGTTTCGGAGTCCAACACTCGGCTCGACTCTACCTCCTCGGCCCGCCTCCGGACGAGCCAGGGGTAGATCGCCGTTCGGAATTGCTCTCACAGCCGTTGAACTGCACCGATGGTTTTGGATTCCAACACTCGGCTCGACTCTACCTCCTCGGATCGCCTCCGGACGAGCCAGGGGTAGATCGCCGTTCGGAATTGCTCCCACCACCGTCGAGCTCCAACGATGGTCCCGGGAGCCAACACTTGGTTCCCAGTCCATCCAAACTACTCCGGTAGATCGATGCCAGACCTTCGTTCGGCCACGTAATCCGAGCGATCCTGCCCAGCTGCCGAAGACCGAAGCCCTGCGTCTTCGGTCGGCCACCGAGCAAGTGCCTTCCCGAGCTTGTAAACGGAGAAAACACACTTTCCCCTCAACTTTCGTGCATGATCTCGATCAGACGGCTCAGATCTTGCCACCTGCGCTAAACGACAAGATAACGTTTTCTTGGGAACTAAGCCGCCTCGAGATTCGCGCCTACGTTCGACGGCTCAGATCTTACCACCTGCTCTAAACGACAAAATAGCACTTTCTTGGGGGCAGAGCCACCTAGGAATTCGTACCGTACCGTCTCAGAGTCGCTAAACGACAAAATACCGTACTCATGGGGACCCGTTCGGTTAAACTAACACGCTCGGTTCAAAGATCTCGGCACGACCAACACAGTTATAAGCAAAGACAAATATGCAGAGCAATGAAAGGGAATTTTATTAATGGTCGGCACATAATACAAAACATTCCATTACAAAGTGTTGGCAAACAAAACACACAACGCCCGACCTCCTACACTTGTCTCTCATATGGAAACATCCTCACTGGACTGTTCCGCCGACTGTTCGTCCTCCTCGGCTGGCAGCTCCCCTGCGCCCCTCCGGAGCTTCGCCATCACAGCCTGCAAGTGCCGAATCTCCGAGAGCAAATCATCCCGCTCGGCTATAATCTTCGACTGGTTGTGCCGAATGCATCTAACCCGAAGAGCGTTGCTGAATGCGATTTGCGAGTCTTCATCCCCTCCTATGGGGCTCAGCTCGACAATCCTATTCTCCAGACGCTGGATCTCGGCTTCCCGAAGGCCGAGGACGGACAAAAGGTGAGCCTGCTCACCTTCAGCTCGGCGTAACTCCACCTCGACGCTCCTAGGACTCGGAGCCGCCGTCCCAGAAGAGGCTTCGGATTCAGAGTCATCATCCGAGCCGTACAGATCAGCATATGAATCGGACGCCTCGAGCTGAAAAAAGGGGAAAACAAATAACAAAGTTTCAATGCACTGCCGGAGTCTGACACTTGGAAATTTTCTTAAAAAACTTTGAGATTTGCATTCATATATACATATGGTGGTTTCGCATACATCAGGACCGACTCCACTACAACATTTTACAATAAGTCAGAAGGGATGAAAGACGACGGGATCAGGGCCTCTTCGGAAGGGGAATGCTTCGGTTTAGGGAAACGCGAGGACGACGAGGCCTGCCCTCCGAGCTCGACCCTAAACCAACGAAGCGCGACCCCCCTTCGCTGCTGGCTCTAACTGCGACGCCGACCGAGGCACCGCTCGACGAGACAGCCGCGCTGCTCTGAGCATCGGCCGGACTCCGCCTGGTCATAGGCGAGCGCATCGCAAGTTCGTAAAACGTAATCCCCCTCTCGCTCTCCTCGCGAGTGCACGACGTGCTGCGAACATTAGCTCTCTCCGGCACGGGCTTGAGCGACGTGATCTCCTCCTCCAGTTCGATAATTCTATCCCTCAAGACGTCGTCCTTCGCCAACTTCTTCGGTCGAGGGGCCCTCAACGAGCCCGAGGCATTGGCACTATCAGTCGCAAGCCGTCGGTAATGGGTGACCTCGATCCCCCTATCTATCGTGATCCTTCTGAGCCTGTCGACTTCGGCCGATAGCCTCTTGCGCTCGGTTGACGCTTTCTCCAGTTCGGAAGTCAGCTTCTCTCCCTCCGCCGAACGTTCTTTCTCCGCTAACTCCAAGTATTGGACCTCAGCCAAAAGGTCGTCATTCTTCTGCTCGGCGGCTGCGAGCTCTCTACGGAGACTCTTGACTTCGCCTTCGGGACAAGGAGCTGGGGGGTGCTTCCGCAGTTGCCACAGCTCGCGACAGTACCTCCGCAGAGCTGCCTTCGTCTCCTCCAGCCTGCCGAGCAGGAGAAATCGATTATACCGGCTCTGAAAGAGCTCGCCCTTCGTTTTTGCCAGCTCCTTCCGAAGGTATACAACTTCCGTGATCGGACCGAATCTCACCTGAAAAGCAGAGATAAATCCGAGGCCCAACACTTGAAGAAATTTATGCCAAATCAGACACTAAATCCGAGACTCAACACTTGGATAAATTTCGGCCAAACAAAACATTTTTCATTCAAGTTCAAAGAGAAAGTTCTACAACAGCGGTGGTCAGTTCGCAGTTAGGCTTACAAAAAGAGACAAGATAGCAAAAGACAAAAAAGAAGAAAGACAACCGAGTCAGGGGTCGACCTTTTTGTCGTTCGGGTCCGTCAACCCCCCGGCCTTGTCCTCGCCATCGCCCCTGCCTCCGCCTTCGCTCCTGCTCTCCTCCTCGGAGTCGTCCTCCTCCTCGTCCTCGGCCTCGGCCTCCCATGGGTCTCCGACGGGTTCCGTCTCCCCCTCAGGGTCGAGCAACCCCTCGAGGACACCCTCCTCCCCTTCCACGGGATCGTAAAAGTTGTAGGAGGACGTGTCGAAGCCCGGGTTCTTGGCGGCTACATGTTGCAAGGCTCGGCCATAGGCATCCACCATGTTTTGGAGCATGTGCTGCGCGGCCTCCTCCTGCACGGCCTTCTTCACCTTCTTCACCTTCCTAAGGTGTTTGGCCTTGATCTTCTCGGCCCTCTTCCGAGCCTTTTCCACTTCCGACCGTGCCTTGGCCAGCTCCTCCTTCAGCTCGGCTGCCTCCTTCACCGACGCCTCGAGCTTGGCCGCCGTACCCTTCAGCTCGGCCACCTCCTTCTCCGAGGCCTCAAGCTTGGCCGCCGTGTCCTTCGACAGCTGAATGGCGTCGGCCAGCTGCCTCTCCAACCCCCCTACCTCCGGTCGGCAGCCGAGCAAGCGCCTTTCCGAGCTCGTAAACGGAGAAAAACGCTGCCGTGCGGTAACAGCCGTCAGATCTTTCCGAAATTCGTGCTCGTCCATGATCAACGGCTCAGATCGAGCCACGTCATCAACCGGTATTTAAATCGTTTTTTATTTATTTAAATCATTTTATTTATTTAAAAATTGCGAAAAAATTGCTAAAAATTTGGGAAAATTAACTAAAAATTCTGGAAAATAATTGGAAATTTGGGGGCACATTTTTGAACCCCTGAACGAACAATTATTGCCTAGAATGTACTGTTAAAGGCCCCCGAACGATTAGTGAACACGTCGCAAAATTAAATAAATAGTCCGAAAAAATAGATAAAAACCCTCAAATACCCGATGTGACCAGAGAACAGCAAGCGGAATCAAAAAATTACCTCACTACCCCCTTTCTAGATTCAAGATCCCACATTTGGACTCCGATACAACTCCACCAGCCACTAAAACAGTTAGATTACTCCTCAAAGTCTGATCATACTCAGTCTTTAGGAGTGGGGGGCTCGTGATATGGCTAAAAATGGGGTTAAATCGGGACCGTCCAGATCGAGCACGAATCTTGAAGCACAGGGGTAAAAAGGTAATTTCACATACAGATGGGCCCAAAACGGGTATTGGGTCTCCTTCTCACAGAACCAATCACCCGCGAAGGGATCCACTTCAACTAGGCACGGGTCCCGACCCGATACAAGCCCAGCTCACCAAGAGGACAATCAGGGCCACTGATTTGACTAAATCAAATCAACAAGCCTGATTGGCTCCCACCAGGGAATCAGGGCCTAATTTCCCAAAACAGAATAGGAGGATTTTCCTCCTGGCTGTTAGGCAGGAAATCAGGCCCCTAACCGTTCCAAAGGCGACTATAAATATCACCCCTCTACCACCATGACCAGGTTAATCACTTTTTCACCACTTAAGCTCTTTCTTAATCTTTCTCTGATTACTGACAAGAGCGTCGGAGGGTGCGTCGCCGAAATCAACCCCGGTGTCTCGCACTTCCTTGCAGGTCGTGGTGGGAGCAAGAAGGCTGAGTCAACTGTTCGGGTTTTTCTCGGACTCACAAATTCTATCTGTTTACCCCCACACCGAAATCAGCGGTAACAATCAGTAATTTAGGCCATACTAAGTTCGAATCTGAATTTCAGTTTAAAATATGATTTTTAGAGGAATTCATCTTCTTTCCAACCCTTCTGACCTTTCTCGATTTCTTTTTCGTATGTGTGAGATATGACTGTTTTACTACAGAGGTGTATATCATTTCCATATTTCATTTCTTGATGATTTTGATGACTAAACTATTTTGATACTTGTGCTAAACATATTATTTTGGTCTGAAATTTTGGTCAGTATTTCTATATCTATTTAGGGATTACCCAGAATTTTGGTGAATTTTATTGATGATTTTTATATACCGTTTCATGCTCGTTTATAAAACTGTACTTGCTGGAGTTTGCTCACTGTTCTGTAAACATTTGTATTTTCACCCAGATTCCTTTTACTGTATGAAAAATATTTGTGAAATATGAAAGTTATCTTATTTTATCTATTTTCATCTCCCTTTGGCAGATTTGGATTTCGTTTCACGGTTTGCGAGATATTACAGTTTTTATACAGCTGTGTTGGGAATTCCAGATTTGCCAAACTATCGTTTCTTGATATTTTCTGATTTTGTTGACTGAACTAATTTTACTGAAAATTTATGAAACTTTATATTCTGGTACTAGACATATAGGGAAATCCCCCAGATTTTTCTTGGATTTATTTGAGATGTTTTGATACTGTTTTCCTGACTGTGAATTCGATTTTCTGATTTCTGGCTGAACGTGTTTTCTGAATTCAAATCAGTTTTGAGTTATGTTTTTGTTAATTAATATATGACTTATTTATACTCGCTAGATTCGATTGGAAGTCTATTTTCTAGAAGTTTCGATGGATTCAGATTTGCATTTTTGTAACATTGAGAATTTCTGTTTTGCTACAGTATGATCTTGCTATCCTGAACTTGAGATTTAGTTTTTTTTATTCTTTTGTGAGTTATCTTGCACTTGTACATGTTTATCTTACAACTTGAACTTGTTACTTGATCATACCATGATATACTTGCTTGTTTCATGACACATACATGATTCTTTGACATTAATAATAAATTAACCAAACCGAGATTTAAAGGGACAGATCTAATAGTGGATAATTCAGAAACGTGTACTCGGAAGAGAATCTATTGATTCTATGTGATACTTGGCTTGATACTTGAGATACTTGAGACTTGGCTTGATACTTTAGATACTTGAGACTTGACTTGATACTTGATTACTTGAGGCTTGATATTTCACTACTTGAGGCTTGAATATTTCACTTGGCTTGATATTTACTTGAGGCTTGATACTTCACTCTTGAAGCTTGTTTACTTGATACTTGAGGCTTGATACTTGATACTTGATTTCTTGAGGCTTGTCTCTGAGTACACTATCCTATATGGTCAGCTATGAAATCTAAAACAAAACTGCATTGACTGTAACAACCATGTGATAAAAGGATGACACATGAAGTATTACCTAGATAGTAATAATACAAGACTTGAACATGATACATGCTTACTTGATACTTGATTACATGATACATGAGACTTGATGCTTGAACATGATACTTGATACTTGTACTTGACTACTTGACTACTTGACACTTATTACTTGTTACTTGTTACTTGATTTCGTGATACTTGATACATAACACTTGATACTTATTTACATGATACTTGTTCACTTGACACTTGATACATGCTACTTGTACTTGTTCACCTTACCATGCTAGTTGTTATACTTGATTACATGCTCATTCCATGTTATTAGTTAGTTTTTCCCATGTACTTGTATCTTGCATTACAAGTAGCCCGTAACTTGCAATTGACGGGTACTTGTTTTCGCTTTTCTTCTTTCCTGTAATTGTTAAATTGCAGATTTTGGAGAACAGGTTCCAGATGAAATTGGTGACATGAAGTATTAGTGCTGGATTTTTATTATTATTGTTTCTTGTTGCTTGCTTGAACAATATTGTATTTTAATACTTGGATTTATTCTTTTATTTAGGCAAATGTGACCCAAGATTTTGACTAATTCAGATCATGACTATTTGAGATTATATATTTGGTTTCAAGTATTCTTGTTGGTATTTTGGTTCATATGTGCATGTTGGTTGATACTTTTGCTTCCGACTATGATGATTCTTGTGAAAGTTGTAAAGATTCTTGAACAGCTTATGGATGATGAAAATCATTCGCTGGACTTTTGTCGCGTATCCGTATTCTGTATTCTTTTTGGGAAGCAGGGCGTGACAGGGTTTCTAGTGGTATCTGAGCCTAGGTTGGGCTAATGTATTAGTTACTTAATATATTAGACAAGCTTGGGTCGAACTAGAATCGGCTCAACATTTCACCAACCATGCATGCATAAATGAATTATTATCAACATTGATCTGGATGATAACTGTTTTTGGTTTTGTGCAGACTATGACTCGTAGGGGTTCTTCTCGTGTTCCGGGTGATCAGCCTGAGCTTGAGGCTGTCACCGTCGTGCTTAAGCGCTTGATCAATATGCAGCAAAACCACAGTGATTTGGTGATGGCTTCTTTGGAAGCTGCTTGAGTTCCTCCACCCGTTGTGCCTGTGCAGGCACCTCTTCCTTCCCGTCCGGGAACAGTCACAGACTTTATGAGGCTACATCCCGACAGGTTTTCTGGCACTGAGATGCCTTTGGAGGCTGGACAGTGGTTGATTAGGACAGAGCAACTGCTTTTGGCAGCTAGGTTGCATATGCTGATCGTGTGGATGTGGTGACCATCCAGCTGGTGGACTTGGCTCATATCTGGTGGAGGTCCGAGTCCGAAAGACTCGAAAGACCGATCACTTGGGCCACTTTCACTAGGAGCTTCTTGGAGAAGTTCTTCCCTAGCAGCACTAGAGTGGAGATGGAGCAACAATTCTTGGTCCTGAAACAGGTTGGTCGTTATTTCTAGTAATAGAATTCCATTACATATCGTTTAAGCAATGTTGTAACATGAGACTTTCTTGAAATAGGGCTCTAGGTCTGTTGACGAGTATGCAGCTGAATTTACTAGACTTAGCTGCTTCGCAGCCGTTCTTGTGGCGAACGAAGAGGATAGGGCTTGTAGATTTATTTTGGGGCTTGAGCACGAGATTAGGGTACAGCTTGTCTCCCTTCGCTTGCGCACTTATGCAGAAGCTCTTGAGGCAGCTCGTGCTCATGAGCAGACTCGTGGTGGATTGACTCCGTCTCAGCAGAATGTTTCGCACTCAATTGCTAGGCCTTCTGGTAGGCCTGTTCGGATGCCTGTCCCAGCCCATCTGATCAGGGCAGCTCCTTACTCTTCTGCGGTTCCTCAGCGGACCAGTTTTTGCGACTTTTGCTGTCTTGCTGGGCATGAGCACAAGGCCAATTGCCGCTGCTTTGGTTGTGTTGCTTATGATCATATGGCGCGAGATTGTCCGTGACAGCAGCAGATGGCTCTTCCAGTCAGGGGTTCCTTTCAGCAGGTTGGCCCAGCTCGTGGTCCAGTTAGGCCACCCCTTCCTCTGCAGCGCTAGATCATTGGTCAGAGGACCGCTGCTCCCAGGAGAGGTCAGCTTTCAACCTAACTGCTGCTAATCCTGAGTCAGCTGAGGGTGTGGTTACAGGTATCTTTTGTTTATTGCTTTTATTGTTTTGTTGTCTCTCTTGCGTTTCTTCATTTCCTTTTGCTTTATTTCTCTCTGTTGCCTTTCTGCATTTTGTTTTCCTTATCCCTGTTCAACCATTCTTTTCCTTATCTCTTTTGATTCTGTTTTAGGTACTATCCTTGTGTGCTCTTTTCCTGCTCATGTTCTTTTTGATTCCGAGGCAACCCATTCTTTTGTCTCCTCTCGATTTGTCGCTCGCCATCAGTTGGAGTGTAGCAATATGTCAGAGGCTTAGAACATTGTGACAGGTGATGGATTTGTCATTTGTTCCCGAGAGTGCAGGTAGTGTCCTGTAATTATTGGTAGCGCAGAGTTCAAGGCCAGTCTGATTGTAATTGGGAATTCAGGATTCGACGTTATTCTGGATATGGATTGATTGGGTGAAACCCATGCCATATTGATTGTCGTGCCAAGAAAGTTGTATTCCTGATTCCAGATCGCACAAAGTTTGAGTTCCATACCGGAGAGTCTTCCCTTGGCCGAGCTGCAGTTGATCAGGAGGTTTGTGCGATGGAATCGCATTCAGGCTGTGAGGCTGTGCCTCTAGTGGTTCGGAATTTCCTGGATGTTTTTTCAGAGGAGTTGCCTGGCTTACCCCCTGATAGGGATGTGGAGTTCGGTATTGTAGTTCAGCCGGGTACGATGCTTATATTGAAGAGTCCCTACAGGATGGCATCGGTTGAGTTAGCTGAGCTTAAGGTACATATTCAGGAAATGCTTGATTTAGGTTTCATCAGATCCAGTGTTTCGCCTTGGGGTGCCCCAGTCCTTTTTTCAACAAGAAGGATGGTAGTCATCGACTGTGTGTGGATTATCGGTAACTGAACTATGTTACTGTGAAGAATCGGTATCCATTGCCCAAGATTGATGATTTATTTGACCAGTTGAGTGGGGCTGCTATTTTCTCGAAGTTGGATCTTCGTTCTGGGTATAACCAAGTCAAAGTGAAGGCGACTGATGTGCAGAAGACTACTTTCAGGACCAGATATGGCCACTATGAGAGTCTTGTGATGCCGTTCGGAGTCACGAACGCACCTGTTGTATTCATGAGTCATATGAACTAGGTCTTTTCTCAGTTCTTGGATAGATTTGTGGTGGTCTTCATTGATGATATTTTGGTGTATTCTCGGAATCAGGAAGATCATGCTGAGCATCTTAGGGTGGTTCTGCAGACTTTGAGAGAGAATCAGCTCTATGGAAAACTCAGCAAGTGCCAGTTTTGGCTCGACAGGATTTCATTCTTGAGGCACATTATCTCAAGCGATGGTATTTTTGTGGATCCTGCCAAGGTTGAGGATGTGAAGGATTGGCCTGTTCCCAAGTCAGTTTCTGAAGTCAGGAGTTTTCTTGGTTTAGCTGGCTATTATCAGAAATTCGTCCAAGATTTTTCGAAGATAGCAGGACCGTTGACTAAGTTGATTGGGAAGGATCAAAAGTTCTGTTGGTCGGATGAGTATGGTGTGGCTTTTGCTGAGTTAAAGAACAGATTGACGTCAGCGCCTGTGATGACTATTCTCGATGGTTCAGGTGGATTTGTAATTCACTGTGATGCTTCTGGTAAGGGTCTTGGAGCAGTTTTGATGCAGAAGGGCCGAGTCATTGCGTATGCATCGAGGCAGTAGAGGCCACATAAGAAGAACTATCTGACTCACGACTTGGAGTTAGCGGCAATGATTTATGCTTTGAAGCTGTGGAGACATTATTTACTTGGAGACCGAATGGAGATCTTTACAGACACAAAAGTCTTAAGTACGTCTTCACCCAGAAGGAGTTAAACATGAGGCAAAGGTATTGGTTGGAGCTTATGGCCGATTATGACATCAGTTTGCAATACCATCCTGATAAAGTTAACTTGATGCCAGATGCTTTGAGCAGGAGACCGTCAGTTATGTTCTTGACTCAGCAAGGGAGTTGATTGAGCAGATGAGGAGGTTGGATTTGGAGGTTTTTTTTGCCGAGTTCTGGTCGGAGTTATTTGGCGCTCTAGCTACAGTCATCTCTTGTTGATCAGATTAAAAAGGTGCAGGCTGGTGATGCATAGTTGCAGGGTTTTCGAGCTGAGGTTGATTATGGGTCCAGGACGGACATGGTTATTCATGTTGATGGATCGCGTCATTTTGGTTCCCATTTATGTGTCCCGAAAGGTGAAGTTCGTCAGAGGTTGCTTGAGGAAGCCCACCAGTCATCCTATTCTATCCATCCCGGCAGTACTAAGATGTATCGAGATTTGAAGCTTCATTTCTGGTGGCATGGTATGAAGAGGGCTGTGGCTCGGTTTGTTTCTCAGTGCTTGGTCTGCCAACAAGTTAAGGCAGAGCATCAGAGGACCGCTAGACTTCTTCAACTGCTTCCTATTCTAGAGTGGAAGTGGGAACATATCACCATGGACTTTGTGACCGCTTTGCCGAGGAGTCCTAAGGGTCATAATGCCATTTGGGTGATCGTCGACCATTTGACAAAGAGTGCACACTTCATTCCTTTTTGTGTCGGGCAGTCTACTGAGAGGCTAGCTGAGAGGTACATGCAAGAGATTGTTAGACTTCATGGTGTTCCAGTCAGTATTGTATTCGACAGGGATACGAGATTCAGATCTCAGTTTGGGAAGAGTCTTCAGGCTAGTTTGGGGAGTAAGTTGAAGTACAGTACAGCTTTCCATCCCTAGACTGATAGACAATCAGAGCGGACTATTCAGATTCTTGAGGACATGTTGAGGTTCTGTATGCTTCAGTTTGGTGGATCTTGGGAGGACCATTTGCATCTCGTAGAGTTCTCGTACAATAACAACTTTTAAGCCAATATTAAAGCTGCTCCGTTCGAGGCACTCCATGGGTGGAAGTGCAGATCACCAGTGTGCTTGGATGACATTGGTGAGAGGAAGTTATTGGGTCCGGAGTTGATCACCAAGACAGTTGATGTTGTGGTTCAAATCACGAAGCATTTCCAAGCAGCTCAGGATCGACAGAGGCGATGGGCTGATGTCCATCGGAGGGCTTTAGAGTTTGGTGTTGGTGACCATGTTTTCCTAAAGGTATCGTTGTGGCGCGATGTCATTCGGTTCGGTGGTAGGGGCAAGCCTAGCCCTAGGTTTATTAGACCGTTTGAGATTTTGGAGCGAGTAGGCAAGGTGGCCTATCGTTTTACATTGCCGCCAGCATTATCAGAAGTGCACGATGTTTTTCATGTCTCACAACTCAAGAGATATATCCGAGATGAGAGACACATGATCGACTATTCTGAGTTGACCGTTCGGCTGAATTTGACTTGTGAGATTCTGCCAGTTGCTATTGTGGATCGCCCGAGAAAGTTCTTAAGAACAAGGTCATCAAATTGGTTCGTGTTGCTTGGAATCCTCACTCGCCTAGTGAGTCGACTTGGGAGCTGGAGGAGGAGATTCAGCAGAAGTTTCCTCATCTGTTTGAGTAGTGGTTGTTTTGTTTTGTTTTGCTTTTTTTTCGGGGTTACCCTATGTACCTTCTTTTTGAATTTCGATGAAAAAATTCTTCTTGTTATGTGGATAGGATTGTAACTCCCGTTTTTCGTTTTTTGTATTTTTGATGTATTTTTCTCTTTCTTGGTTATTGTACTCTCTTGTATTTTTCTAAACCGTATATTGGAGTTGTTTTCAACATATATTCGTTGTATTTCATTTTGATCTCTTTGTGTTTGATTTTTTGTCTCTTTGTTTCGTTCTTTATCGGTTATTGTCCTTTTCTTTTATTTGGTCCTTGTCCTCTTTATTTTTGTGCTTGGGTGCTTGTGGTGGTGATTGGTTACTCATCCATTTCCAATCCTATTGTTTGATCCCTAATTGAATTACCAAAGCAAAATTAAATCCACAATCCTATTTGATATCCTATACAATTTGAATCCTTTGAGACTAATCCTATTGCTACTCCTAAATTACCCACAACCCAATTACCTAATAACCTATCTCATTCTAACTAAACCCTAATTCCCACATACATATATATATATATATATATAACTCTCTCTCTCCCTCACCTAAACCCTACCCCTACTTCCATACACCCCCGGCCTCCCTCCTTGTTCCCTTGCGCCGCAAAGCCAACCCCGAACACCACAGCCAACCCCGAACACCCCAGCCCCCAATTCTGATGCCCCAATCCCTTGGCTGCTCCCCTTTCGGCCGACCAACACCCCAGGCCACAAACCCCTAGGCGCCACCCAATCACCATCCATCCATCCATCCCTCGTCTCACTCTCCCTTGCTCACTGTCCGTCGTCGACCAAGCCAGCGATGCCAGGCCGACCCCGCCATCTCTCTCTCTTGATCTCTCTCTTGTGGAGTTTTGTTCGTGTGGAGTTTTTGCACGAGTTTTCTTGGATTCATTCGTTCGTGGATTTTCGTTCGTGGGTTTTGTTCGTTGCTGGGATCCGTTCCCGTTATTCTTGGTGTTCGTTTTTCGTCTTCGGTTAAGGCAAGTAACTTGTACTCAATTCCTTTGTATGATACAAGTCATAAATACTGCTTGTAGTGTAGTTGGGTTCTAGAGACAATTCATGTGTGAAACTCCGTGTTGATATTGTCTCTATAGTGCTATTTGACCATAGTTGTGTCGCAAACGGCCACACGATACAATAAAGATATTACAAATCACTCGGCTTAAAACTCGAATTCAATGCTTCCCACGGGACCCTCGTGGCCGATGCCACCCACCTCAAGGCCTCCGGAGCGAGACCTTCCCCCCGCTTGCTCCACCTGTACGACTAGTAAGGACGTCCCAGCAACGGAACTCTGCGCGTCGGCAGGCTTGCTCCCTCGAAGGTCGGAGAAAGATCCAATACAGAACAGCTTGCTCCCTCGAACGGACTGAGCCAATGATGACCCGTGCCTAGCATAAGATTCAACCTCCGAATCGCCAACTCCTTCTCTACGATGACCTCGCGAAGAAAGGACTCCGAATCTGGTCGCCCGGTGGAGGCATCTGAGGTTGACCAGTTCGTCTCAACTCTCCCCCACCCCAGCTCATTTCAGAACCAGAAGAACTCGCGGAACATAGGTCGGCGCTAATGGTCCCGTGCATCTATCAAGAAGAAGGGAAAAACAGCGGTTCACTAAAGAAGCTTGCAAAAAACAACAAGTCACAGAGGATTGGCCAAAAATCTTTTTCTTTCATAAATTTAAAATTTTGGGTTACAAAAAGCGGTGACCAGTCCGCGCTACGCAAATACAAGTCAAAAGAAAAGTAAAATCCCTAAACTACTTTTTAGAGGGGGACGACACCTCATCGACATCCTGACTGCCCCTGGCCTCCTCCAGACGACGGTCCTCCAACTCCTCCTCGTCCTCGCCGCCGAGCGTCGGCGGATGCACGGGAAGCCGCCACCCGTAGTGGAGGTGGTCGACCCGAGCCTCTGGGTAGAGCTGCAGGAAGTGTTCCTTAGCCTTGGCGTAGGCTTCATCCTTAGCCAGGATCAGAGTGTCCGGCAAGGTGTTCTGCAAATCCTCAGCCTCCGCCTTGGCCTTAGCCCAAAAATATGCCAGCTCGTTCGTGTGATGGTCTTGCAGCGAGGCCATCTGAGCTTGGAAGACCGCCTAGGCTGACTGGGACTCCGTCAGCTTGTCTTTCAGACGAATTGCCTCACGAAAATACTTCT
This sequence comes from Hemerocallis citrina, assembly GCA_017893485.1. Classification (NCBI taxonomy): domain Eukaryota; kingdom Viridiplantae; phylum Streptophyta; class Magnoliopsida; order Asparagales; family Asphodelaceae; genus Hemerocallis; species Hemerocallis citrina. The sequence continues at coordinate 98,254,993 of CM030367.1, forward strand.
TGGCGTTCTTCCTCTCAACGACGACCTCCTTCTCCAGGCACTTGTGGAAGTGCTGCCCATGAAACAACGCCTGGCCGAGGAAGATCAAGTTAGAAAATTCCATAAATTCTAAGCATAAAGCGAATGCCAAACACTTACCGAAATGTGCGCCTGAGCCCACTTCATGTAGGTCGTCTCGGACGTCTCCACTGCCAGAGTCATCCGATCCCGCTCCGTGGCGAGATGCTCTACCACCTCCAGCGCCATCGGTCCTTCGGTCAGGGTGTCACCGGCCTTGACCCCCCAGTTCGGGGCGTGTGGCTTCATGCCCTGCCTACCCACCATCTCCTCGGCATTGAGACAAAGTGGTAGGAGCCCCTTCTCCAAGACGGCGGCCACTTTCTTACTACTGGAGCTCGCCCCCAGTTCCTTCGTCGACCTCGATGAGTGGTGGTGCCTCTTTGTCCTCTTCGGGGATGGATCCGATGGCCCTGAGGCCGCCCCTTTATTGGGCCCTGCAGCCGAGGCAGCCTTCTTCTCCTTATCGGCCCTCCTCTTGGCGGCAAAATCCACCAAGGCCTGTCGGTTGTCGAACTCCTTTGCGGTCATCTCTACGAAAAGAAAAAAAGGAAAAATGTTAACACGAAGGCAGGAAGATAAACAGATTAGAAGCAAAAACATACTAGGGTTGGCTGGGCTCAGTCTAGCTCGGGAAAGATGTAACTCCGTGACACGCGGCAACCCTATGCTATGCCCTTCCACAATCTTCTCTACAGTTGCCCACTTTTTTCCGTCAAGTCACTACGCCTCGGGGGCTTATGGTTCGACCTACTGAAATTCCAAACAGTTGGAATTTTCCACGGTTTCTCACTCTGGACGATAAAGTACTTCGCCTTCCATCCTTTAATGGAGTTCGGGTGGTCGTGCACCACCCTCTTGTGAGGACGCAGCGAGATATAAAAAATCCCATCCATGTCTCCAAGCGAGCTCATCCCTAGGATGGCACAAAAGTACATGAGCCTCAGTTTGATCCCCTTCTCCTAGCACTTCAGAATGAAGCAGACCAGGTGTTTCCACGAGTTAGGGCCATACTGAATTGGACTCAGCTCTCCCCACTTCAACACCCTCTCAATGAACGGGTGCAACGGCAGCCTCAATTCCGAGACGAAGGCATCCTCGGAAAACATGCAGAAGCTCGACTCCAGCGCTGTGGTTGGACAAATTCCGGGGTTCGGCACCGGAAGTTCGAATTTCTTCGGAATGAAGTAGGTCGTCCTTAAGATAGGCAGGTAGTCCGCCCTCAAGGCACACGGGACGCTGTCCATCTTGATCATGGACCGACCCGAGTCCCGCAGCAGTGAGGTAAACGCAAAAAGCCCCTCCACATCGTCGAGGTACATCCTGATCGATCCTGAGTTTTTATTGGACAGAGGGGGAAACTTGAACCCAGGCTCAGGTTCGTATTTATCTGGCTCGGCCGGACTATCGGGACGAATCTACTTCCTTTTTCTCCTACGGGGGCGAGGCTTCCTCTCCAGAGATGGGGTAGATAACGAGGACAGAGGTGGAAGATCTGCTTCTTCCTTAGCTGCCTCTCTCGCAGTTCCTCCTTCCCCTTCCCCCCGATCGTTGCCTGCCTCGGTTCCTCGTTCGGACCCCTCCTGGTCATTCTCCGCAACAAGCTCCTCTCCTTCGGGGCCTCCTTCCTCCTGGTCATCCTCCTCAACAAGCTCCTCTCCCTCGGAGCCTCCCTCCTCATGCTCACCATCCTCAACAAGCTCCTTTTTCGGCCTACGGATAAATAAGGGGGGCACGTCATAAATCACGACACCTTCGCCCCCCGATCCTAAATCCGACTGGACCCCTTCCTTCACTTTAAAGTCATCAAGAGACCAAGATGTCGACGTCGAATGGACTTCCTCCACATCGCGGCCTGAAGAGCTTGCCTCGGAGTCGGACCGAGAATGCAACATTACGAAGCAAAAATACTAACCTGATATACCGGGAAACGGGAAGATCACCGAAAAATGGTCGCCAACACTATGAAAAAAAACTCCTGTTGTCTAGAGATTGAGTGCAAGGTGAAGAAATGAAGAGAGGGGTGGGAGATTTATAATAGGGGAAGGGACTCCTTGAATTCCGCAAGAAGATCTGACCGTTGGATCTTGATCATCAAGATCTTATGGCCACTAGGATCTAAAATGCTTCGATTCTCACGCCCATGACGTTAGCCTAGAGCGTAAAAATACCTCTTTACCCTTGGCCCTATCAGTCGGTACAATGGCTCAGAACACGTGGCCAACTGCTCGAGTACTACACCTTTTTCAACACCAAAGCTTTTCCAACAAGTTTTGGGGGCTCGGCACTCGGATGCCACTAGAGGCATTCCAACTTCTCCTATAAGGTTTGGGGGTCGACGCTCGAATGTTACCGCGAGCCACGCCAAGCTTCTCCTTAAAACTTGGGGCTCGATGCTCGGATGTTTCCGCGAGCCACTTCAAGCTTCTCCTACAAAGTTTGGGGGTCGATGCTCGGATGTCACCGCGAGCCACGCCAAGCTTCTCCTACAAAGTTTGGGGGTCGACGCTCAGATGTCACCGCGAGCCACTCTAAGCTTCTCTTACAAAGATTGGGGCTCGACGCTCGGATGTCACCGCGAGCCCCTCCAAGCTTCTCCTACAAGGTTTGGGGGTCGATGCTCGGATGTCACCGCGAGCCACTCCCAGCTTCTCCTACAAGGTTTGGGGGTCGACGCTCGGATGTCACCGCGAGCCACTTCAAGCTTCTCCTACAAGGTTTGGAGCTCGATGCTCGGATGTCACCACGAGCCACTCCAAGCTTCTCCTACAAAGATTGGGGCTCGACACTCGGATATCACTGCAAGCCACTCCAAGCTTCTCCTACAAGGTTTGGGGCTCGACGCTCGGATGTCACCGCGAGCCACTCCAAGCTTCTCCTACAAGGTTTGGGGGTCGACGCTCGGATGTCACCGCGAGCCCCTCCAAGCTTCTCCTACAAGGTTTGGGGCTCGACGTTCGGATGTCACCGCGATCCCCTCCAAGCTTCTCCTACAAGGTTTGGGGCTCGACGCTCGGATGTCACCGCGAGCCCCTCCAAGCCTCTCTTACAAAGTTTGGGGCTCGACACTCGGATGGCACTACGAGCCACACCAGCTACACTTATACAAGTATGGGGCTCGTCTTCCGACCCTCAACGCTCAGCTAAGCGAGCCCCTACCTTTGGCTCTCGACGTCCCCATAGCTTTTCCAACAAGCATGGGGGCTCGTCTCCTGACCCAAGGTGCTGGGCTAAGCGAGCCCCCACTCTTCGGCTCTCGGCGTCCCCATAGCTTTTCCATCAAGTATGGGGCTCATCTTCCGACCTTCGACGCTCGGCTAAGCGAGCCCCTACCTTCGGCTCTCGGCGTCCCCATAGCTTTTCCAACAAGCATGGGGGCTCGTCTCCCGACCCTAGGCGCTCGACTAAACGAGCCCCCACTCTGCGGCTCTCAACGCCCCTCATACCTTCAAAGGGATCCTCTTCATCCTACCCCACTGGCCTCTCCAGGAAGATACAAAACACATTCTTCGTCGTACACACCGCTTCGCTCTTCCTACAGAGGCAAACCACTCCCACACGGCTAGGTAATCCAGCCCTCCAAGGGTGGGGGGCTCCTGATATGGGTCAGATGACGTGGCCCCTCCTGGGCCACCAGATCCTCTCAAAACCTGCTCTCCCCTGATCATCAGATCAACCCAGAGCCTCCTGGGCTTCTGCCATGTCAGGCCCACGAGCAAGCGGGTCCAACCAGGCCCAGCAGGATCTCAGACCCATTTGCTCCACCTATAAATACCAGACTCCCTCCTCACTGGAAAAGGTAATCAATCTTTCTCATCCAAAAAACCTAGCTCCTGTTGCTTTCCAGTGAGTGAATAGATCGTCGGAGGGCCTGTCGGAGGGATCTCTCCCGGTGTTTCTAGGCAGAGTGCAGGTACACAAGACCGAGCCGAGCCCCGAAGATCCGACCTGAGTTGCTGGATTCGAGCCGAGCATCCGTCCTCCATCTCACTCCTGCTACTCCCGAGCCGTTCCCAGCCGATGGTAGAATATATAGCTAGTACCGTGACTTCCACTATACAAATTACAAGAACTCACACCTGTTGCAGCCACACCCCAAAAACAAACCGTGTCAGGATGAAAAAGCTTCACAATTGGAATATGGTTCGCATGTTGCCACCTATAAACCATGCAAATCAGATATGTGTAGGTTCTGTTCTTGGAAAGCAGCATAAGGATCCCTTCCCAAGTGGTGGAAAATTATTGAGAGCAAATGAGCCTCTTGAACGTGTGCAAACAAATCTATGTGAGATAGGTGCTCTATCTTTAAGTGGAAGTAGGTACTACTTGACATTTATTGAAGATTACCACGGGTGGAATGTAGTACTTGCTTCTACCTACAGCAGGGAGCGTTGGGTGTCATGTAGCATTAAGGAAAAGTCAGAAGTTTTTGGCTTCTTTTGTCAGTTAAAGAAATTTGTAGAAAAGCAAAGTGGTTACTACATCAAGGTATTGAGATCAGATGGAGGTGGTAATTATTTTTCAGGCAAATTCTATAGATTTTGTAGAGATCGTGATCATGAGATCCAACATCAGAGCATGGCTAGTTATTCCTCTTAGCAGAACGAGGTTGCAAAGAGAAAGCACACAACCATTGTGGAGATGATTAGAAGCATGCATGCTTTCAGATAAGGGCATGCCGAAGAAGTTTTGGGCCGAACCAGTCTTATGTGTCGCTTATGTGTTGAATATAAAGAGCGTTTTCAAAAAGACACCTGAAGAAGCTTGGAGCGTTAGGAAGCTTGCAGTTGGTCATCTCAGAGTATTTGGTTCTATTTCTTATGTGCATATACCAAAGAAACAAGGAGGAATCCTGATGAGATGGTAGAAAAATGAGTTTTAATGGGATATAATGATTATATGAAGGCATAGAGATGTTAAATTTGACAAAGAAAGCCAATGAGATAGGAAGGAGAAAAGAAAAGATGTTGTAGATGTTTGGGGCGAAAAGGAAAAAGATGAAAGAGAAGATCAAGATCCAATTAGTCCTTAAAGCCTACCGTAGTCGTCACATTCACACACCTCACCATTTACATCCACTACACATATTCGAAGAAATCCTCCTCGTGTCATCACACTTCCATCCAAATATGATGATCTTAATATGAGCAGTGAGGAAGATGTTGATCGTGAAGATGAAATTTATCATCAAATTTTGTTTGTAGATTGTGATCCAGTTGTGTTTGAAGAAGCCATTAAAACAGTTAAGCGGAAGATAGCCATAGATGCAAAGGTTGAAGCTATAGAGAAGAGCACACATAAGAGTTGACTAAACTTCCAACATGGCACAAAGCTCTTAGTGTGAAGTGGGTCTACAAGACCAAGTACAAGCAATATGGTTCAATAGATCGTCATAAAGCAAATGTTAGTTGTGAAGGGCTATAAGAAAAAACTAGGAATTGAATATCATGAAGTGTTTGCTCCAGTTGCAAGTTGGAGTCAGTTCGGTTGTTGATTGCATTAGCAACTTAAAATCAATGGAAGATACATTAGATGTATGTGAAGTTAGCATTTCTCAATGGAGTTCTTGAAAAAGAAGTGTATGTGGAACAACCACTTGGTTATATTCAAAAAGGCAACGAAGACAAAATTTACAAGTTGAAGAAGGCTCTTTATATATTGAACAAGTACCCCGAGCATGGTATACTCTTATTGATACATTTTTCAGATAAATTACTTTAACAAGTGTCCCTATGAGCATTGTATCTATACGAAGAAAAATAAGAAAGGTGATATTTTATTTGTTTCTTTATATGTTGATGGCTTAGTCTTCACGGGAAATAATATTGCTATGGTTGATGAGTTCAAGAAGAGTATGGTTCGCGAGTTCGAGATGACTGATATGGGCCTTATGTCCTACTATCTTGGGATCAAAATTTCTCAAGGAGATGAAGGGATTTTTGTTTGACAAAAGAAGTATGCTCAAGAGACATTAGAGAAGTTCAAAATGGAGATTCCGAAGGCAGTTGATACTCTAGTAAAAACCAGCGTGAAATTGAGCAAGAAAGGTCAATGACAACATGTGGATCCTTCATATTTCAAGAGTTTGGGAGGTAGTCTTCGTTATTTGACTGCTATAAGACCCGATATAGTATACGATGTTAGGTTAATTAGCAGATACATGGAGCATCCTACTCTGTTGGGTTAATTAGCAGATACATGGAGCATCCTACTCTTATTCATCTTCAAGATGCAAAGAGGATCTTGTGATATGTCAAAGGAACTATGGATTGTGGTATGTTCTATAATTTTAGTGACTATCGTTCACTTGTTGGGTATACATATAGTGATTAGGCAGGTGATATTGATGATCAGAAGGGTACGTCGGGAAACATGTTTTTTTTTTATGAGGAATACTGCATTTACATGGTCATCCAAGAAGCAAGAAGTGGATGTATCTGTAGCAAAGCTAATATTTTCCTACATCACCGTGTGTTACTCAAGCAGTTTGGCTACAGAGGTTACTTAAAGAGCGTACTTGGGCAATCTCTAGAAGGTTTGACAAGGATTTATTGTGACAATAGCTCTGCTATTTCATTTGTCAAGAATTCAGTATTTCATGTTAGGGGCAAGCACATTGATGTGCGCTATCACTTCATCAAAGATTTTGTCAGAGACAAGGATATCGCATTGTTCTACATCAGACGAGAAGATTAAGCTGCAGATATATTCATGAAGCCATTGAAGAAGGACGTGTTCATCAAGTTGGGGGGAATGCTTGGGATGTGCTCGCTCGAAGAATTGAATTAAGGCAGGATGTTGATAGTAGTTAATTCAAATCATAGCTTAGTTCGATAAGTATAAGTTTATTTAATTATAAGTTAGAGACCAGGTTGGTTTAGAAGTATTTAGATAATTATATTTGGAGTCCAGGTTGGTTTAGAAGTGTTTAGATAATTATGTTTTGGTTAAGTCAGAGTTTGGTTTCAAATAGGATTCTGTAGTCAGGAAGTAGCGTCCCTTCGTGTAGCCTATTACAGGCATATCAAGTGTTAGATTTTAATCAGAGAGTCATAAAATCAAGTTTACTTGCTTCCATTATAAATTTCATCTTCTTTGTTTGTTTTGTTTTGGTTTTGTTCAACCTAACAAATTTTGTTAAAAAGAGAGCATATACTCATTATGTACTGATGTGGTTTGTTTTTTGGGGTAGCTGCACCAGATGTGAGTTCTCTCAATTTGTAATTTTGCGGAAGATTCGGTACCAACTGTACGCCCGACCCTCAGCGGAGGGATCGGCTCGGCAGTAGGCGGGAGTGAGGTGGAGGTCGGATGCTCAGCTCGGATTTGGAGGCTCGGCTCGGATCTGGAAGCTCGGATCTGGAAGCTCGGATCCGGAAGTCTCGTGTACCTGCACTCGGCCTAGGAACACCGGGGTTGATCCCAGTAGCAGGCCCTCCAACGATCTAGTTAGTCACTGAAGAGTAACAGTAACTAGGGTTTTTAGAGGGGAGAGATTGATTACCTTTGGAGGTGGGAGAGGGTCTGGTATTTATAGGCAGTGCAAAGCGGGTCTGGACCCGTTTGGGGCTGGGTCTGGACCCGGTTGCCCGTGGGCCTGACGTGGCAGAAGCCCATGAGGCTTAGGGCTGACCTGACAGACCTGATGATCAGGAGTGAATGATTTTTTAGGGGATCCTGTGACCCAGGAAGGACCACGTAATCTGACCCATATCAGGAGCCCCCCACTCTTGGAGGGCTGGATAATCCAGCCATGTAGGAGTGGTTTTTCGCCTCTGTAGGAAGAGTGGAGTGATGTGTACGGCGAAGAATGGGATCCGTATCTTTCCAAAGAGGTCAGTGGGTTAGGATGAAGGGGATCCCCTCTTGGAGTCACGAGGGGTGCCGGGTGCAGAAGAGTCGGAGCTCGGATTACCGAGCGTCGAGGGTCGGTAGGCGAGCCCCCTCACTTGTTGGAAAAGCAAGGGGGCATCGAGATCTTAGGAGTAGGGGGTCTTCTTGCCGAGCGTCGAGGGTCAGGAGACGAGCCCCTCACTTGTTGGTATAGCAAGGGACGTAGGAGCTCTTCTTGTCGAGCATCGAGGATCGGTAGGCGAGCCCCCTCACTTGTTGGAAAAGCAAGGGGATGTCGAGATCTGTGGAGTATGGGGTCTTCTTGCCAAGCGTCGATGGTCGGGAGACGATCCCCTCACTTGTTGGAAAAGCAAGGGACGTAGGAGCTCTTCTTGCCGAGCGTCGAAGCTCGATAGACGAGCCCCATCACTTGTTAGGAAAAGTAAAGGGACGTCGGGATCTATGGAGTAGGGGGTCTTCTTGCTGAGCGTCTAGGGTCGGGAGACGAGCCCCCTCACTGGTTGGGTGATAATTTAGGGCTCGCGGTGACATCCGAGCGTCGACCCCGAGGTCTCTTGGCCGAGCATCGAGGGTCGGTAGACGGGCCCCCTCACTTGTTGGGAAAAGCAAGGGGACGTCGAGATCTGTGGAGTAGGGGGTCTTCTTGCCGAGCGTCTAGGATCGGGAAACGAGCCCCCTCACTGGTTGGGGGATAATTTGGGTTTAGAAGAAACTTTTTGGGGCTCGCGGTGACATCCAAGCGTCAAAGCCCAAGCCGTTGAGAGAAACTTTTGGGGCTCGCGGTGTCATCCGAGCGTCGACCCCCAAGCTGTTTAGGAGAAACTTTTTGGGGCTCGCGGTGACATCCGAGCGTCGACCCCCAAGATGTTGAGAGAAACTTTTTTGGGCTCGCGGTGACTCCGAGCGTCGAGGCCCAAGCTGTTGAGATAAACTTTTTAGGGCTCGCGGTGTCATTCGAGCGTCGACCCCCAAGCTGTTTAGGAGAAACTTTTTGGGGCTCGCAGTGACATCCGAGCGTCAACCCCCAAGCTGTTGAGAGAAACTTTTTGGGGCTCGCATTGACATCCGAGCGTCGATGCCCAAGACATTTAGAGAAATTTTTTGGGGCTCGCGGTGACATCCGAGCGTTGACCCTAAAGCCGTTGAAAGAAACTTTTTGGGGCTCGCGGTGACATCCGAGCATCGACCCCCAAGCTGTTTAGGAGAAACTTTTTGGGGCTCGCGGTGACATTCGAGCGTCGACCCTAATGCTGTTGAGAGAAATTTTTTGGGGCTCGCGGTGACATCCGAGTGTTGACCCCCAAGCTATTTAGAAGAAACTTTTGTAAGAGGAACTTGGGTGAATAAAGGTGAAGTACCCGAGAAGTTGACCCTGCGCACCGAGCCGCCACGTTGGTCGACAGAGCCGAGGGTAAGAAGGTATTTTTGTGCTCTAGGCTGACGTCATCAAGATCTTAGTGGCCGTTAGATCTTGATGATAAAGATCAAACAGCCAGGTCTCTTTGCGGAATTCGAGGAGTTCTGTCTACGCTTATAAATCCCCCTCCCCTCACCCCACTTCTTCACTTTGCTTTCATCCCCTTCACAACAGAAATTTCCTTGCACGCCGCCGATGACCACTTTTTGTTGATCTTTACGTTCTCTGGTGAATCAGGTTAGTATTTTTGTTTTAAAATATGACGCTCTCAGTCCGGCTCCGAAGAAGGCACTTCAGGTCACGCCGAGGAGGAAGTTCACTCGTCTTCGATATCTTGGTCGTCGGGTGACTTGTGCCCGGTAAAGGAGGAGGTTCTATCAGTCGGAGGGTCGGATGGTGAGGACGACGTAGCCTTCATTGTAGAGCCTTTGCAATCCCTTAGGCCGGGTAAGGATCCTGTAGAGAAGGAGCACGAAGGGAGAGACCTCGAGGGAGAGGGGTTTGTTGAGGAAGAGAATGAGTCCGGGGTAGGAGGCCCGGAAGAAGAGGAGCAGGTTGAGGAGGGTGATAGTCAGGAGGGGTCTGAACAAGGAACTGAAGGCAGTAGCGATCTTGGTGAGGTCAGAGGAACCGCAGAAGAGGTAGAGGAGGAAGAGGCAGTCCTCCTGCCATTGCCCCCCTTAGCGACCCCATCCCCTGATAGGAAGGCTAGCCCCCGAAGGAGGAAAACGAAATGGATACGGCCCGACAGTCCGGCCGAGAAGGACAAGTATGAGTATGGCTCCGGGTTTAAGTACCCCCATCTTTTCAGCAAAAATCTAGGGGCAATCAGGATGTACCCTGACAACGTGGAGGATCTTCTTGCGTTCACTTCGCTGCTGCGGGACGAGGGTCGATCCATGATCAAGATGGAAACCGTGAAGTGCGCCTTGCATAGGGACTACTTGCCCATCTTGAGGGTAGCTTACTTTATTCCGTAGGAGTTCGAGCTGCTTGTGCCGAACCCAGGAATCTGCCCGACCACCACGCTAGAGCCGAGCTTCTGTATGTTCCCTGAGGATGCTTTCATCTCGGGGTTGAGACTTCCGCTGCATCCGTTCATCAAGAGAGTGCTAAACTGGGGGAAGCTGAGCCCCATGCAGTATGGTCCCAACTCTTGGAAACACCTAGTGGGTTTTATTTTGAAGTGTCAGGAGAAAGGGATCACGCCGAGGCTCACATACTTCCGAGCCATCCTGGGGATGAGCTTGCTCGGGGACTAGGAGGGGATTTTTATCTCTCGCCACGCCCTCATAAGAAAGTGATGCACGGACATCCGGACTCCATAAAGGGGTGGAAGGAGAAGTACTTTATAGTCCGAAGCGAGGAACCTTGGAAAATCCCAACGGTTTGGAATTTTGGAAGGCCGAACCACAAGCTGCCGAAGCGAAGAGACTTGACCGAAAAAGAGTGGGCGAAGGTTGATAAGATAGTGGAGGGGCACAGCATCGAGTGGCCTCGCGTCACAGAGCTGCATCTCGCCCGAGCTGGACTGAGCTCAGCCAACCCTAGTATGTTTTTGTTTCCATTCCGTCTTTCTTTTTGCTTCGCGTTAACATTCTTACTTTTCCCTTTTGTAGAGATGTCTGCCAAGGAGCTCGACAACTGAAATGCCGTAGTAGCCCTGGCGGCCAAGAGGAGGGCCGATATGTAGAAGAAGGCTGCCTCGGGGGCGGGGACCAGCCAGGCTGCGACCCCAAGGCCCGAGGAGTCAGCCCACAAAAGGGCGAAGAAGCACCACCACCATTCATCGAGGTAGACAAGAGAACCGGGGGCAAGCTCCAGTAGCAAAAAGGTTGCCGAGGTCGCGAAGGGGCCTCTCCCACCACTTCGATCGAATGCCGAGGAAATGGTGGGTCGGCAGGGCATGAGGTCGTATGCCCCCGACTGGGGGGTCAAGGCGGGGGATACACTCCTCGAAGTCCCGATTGCGGTGGAGGTGGTGGAGCACCTCGCCACGGAATGGGATCGCATGAACCTGGTGGTGGAGATGGCCGATACGTCTTATATGTGGTTCGCGCAGGCCCACCTCGCAATAAGTCTTCCTTTTGCGTTCCTTGTTTATCTTGCGAAGAATTCTTCTAACTTGATCCTCCTTGGCCAGGCAATGCAACATGCGCAGCACTTTCACAAGTGCCTCGAGAAGGTGATCGTCATCGAGAAGAAGAATGCCGAGCGCTACCTTCGAGAAGCCACTCAGCTGAAGGACGAGCTGACGGCAGCGGAGTCTGCCCTTGCGGTCGCCCAAGCCCAGCTGGTCTCGATCATGGAGCATCATGCGAACGAGCTGGTGCACTTCAAGGCGAAGGCCAAGAAGGAGAGTGAGGAGGCGGTGATCGCCATGGCGGACACCATGATCGCCTCGCAGGATGAGGTTTATAACAAGGCCAGGGAGCACATCTTGCAAATCTACCCGGACCTTCGGATCGGCCATCTGCACTATGGGTGGCAGTTCCCCGAGCTTCCGCTGATGCCCCGCGGTGGGGAGGACAAGGAGCAGGAGGATGCTCGACTGGAGGCCTGTGACGAAGAGGTGTCATCCCCCTCCTAAACAGTAGTCTAGGAATTTCCTTCTCCCTTTTTTTTTGTAATTTCCGAACGCGGACTACCACCGCTTTTTTGTAAGTAGAAATTTTTTGAATCTATAAACGGAGAATTTTTTGGCTGATGCTCTATGACTTGTGTTTTTTCACCTTTTTTGTGACCTATTGTTTTTCCCGTCTTTTTGATAGACGTATGAGGCCCTCGGTGCCGACCTTGGTTCTGTCGAGGTCTCCTGGGTCCGAGCTGGGCTGGGGGCCATGGAGAGTGTTCTGGCTCGCCAACATAAGAAGGCTAGGGATCGAGAGGTCACAGTGAATTACTTTATGAACAAGTCTAGAGAGCTCAGCCTAGAGGTCGTCACCTGAAGAAGGCCATAGCCGACCGGGACTGGTGGGCAGTTGAGACGAACTGGTCGATCTCGGATGCCTCGAGTGGGCGATCGGCTTTGGAGTCTTTTCTTCGTGAGTCTGTTGTAGAGAAAGAGTTGGAGATTCGTAGGCTGAAGCTAATGCTAGGCGCTGGTCTGGTCGAGGAGGCGAGTAATTCCGTGTTGGGACCTTCTCCGGCCTATTTATTGGAGGCAGCCTAGCCTGCTGATGCGGAAAGCTCCATTGCTGGGGTACCCTCGCTGGCTGGGCCGGCCGAGCGCACAAAGGATCCCGTGGGAAGCACCGGGTTTGAGTTTTAAGCCGAGCAATGAGTTATTTGTAAAATTTTCATTGTATTGTGGCTGTTTCTGGCATTCTATGAGTAATAAAAACTTTGACTTCTTTTCTTTGATGATTTGTTGAGTGAGGAGGGCAGGAGCGTAGCTCGAGGTCTTTGCTGAGCCTAGCCTTGCTGGAGGTCACCGCCGAGACAGAAGGAGCGGCTGTCTGCGGCTTGCTCGGGAGCCGAACCGCAGTTTCTTGTAGATAATGCTCAATGAGGGACGTTTTGCCTTCCGATAAACATTAATGGTGACGTTTCGCCTTTTGCCGTTTGGACTTCCCGATATAATAAATGTGCTGCTTAGGGGGCTATATAATCCCTATCTCCTCAACACTTTTCATCAGGAATTGATATTGACTCATCTGTCACCTACTGACAATTCGAGGTTTTCTGCTCCGAGGGTTGTTTACCCCGACCTATTAGCGGGTGAGAGGGGGGTCGACTCCGGAGGTGAGATTCGGGTGCTTGCCGAAGGCAAGCGCCCATAAGTGGAATTTTTGGCCAAGAGTTCTGGGTCGGTGGCTCCCCTACCACCCTCGAACAATTAGGGGTTTTATCTCTGAGGGCCGTAAACTCCGAGTTGTTCACGGGTGAGAGGTGGCTCAACCAATCGGTTCGGGGACTCGGTGAGAGTCCTGGGCCAGTGGCTCCCCTGGCGCCCTCGAACAATTTGGAGTTTTAGCTCTGGAAGCCGTAAACCCTGAGTTGTTCGCGGGTGAGAGGTGGGTCAACCAACGGTCCGAGGCTCAAGGCATTTGCCGAAGGCGAGCGTCCTAAATCTAATGAAAATTTTTAGGATGGGCGTGGTTGAAGGTCGTTGCCGAGCGTAAAGATCGTATGGCTTGAATAAGCCAAGGCCTTGCTCAAGGTCGACACCGAGCCCTCATGTGTATTCCTTGGTAGATAGTACGGGTGTAGCTGGAGGTCATCGCCGAGCATATAGGCTGCAGGGCTTGAAAAAGCTCAGGCCATGCTCAAGGTCGATGTCGAGCCCCAATACCTTAGAGAAGCTAGTTATGAGCGTAGTTGAAGGTCGTCGCCGAGCGTAAAGGTCGCATGGCTTTGGGAAAAAGCCAAGGTCTTGCTCGAGGTTGACACCGAGCCCTCATGTGCACTCCTTGGTAGATAATACGGGTGTAGATGGAGGTCATTACCGAGCGTATAAGCCGCAGGGCTTGAAAAAGCCAAGGCCATGCTCGAGGTCGATGCCAAGCCCCTATACCTTAGAAAAGCTAGTTATGAGCATAGCTGAAGGTCTTCGCCAAGCGTAAAGGTAGCATGGCTTTGAAAAAAGTCAAGGCCTTGCTCGAGGTCGATGCCGAACCCCCATACCTGTTCTCAGGTAGATAGTACGGGCGTGGCTGGCGGTCATCGCCAAGTGCATAGGCTGCAGGGTTTGAACAAGCCCAAGCCATGCTCGAGGTTGATGCCGAACCCCCATACCTTAGAGAAGCTAGTTATGAGCATAGCTAAAGGTCGTCGTCGAGCGTAAATGTCGCATGGCTTTGAAAAATCCAAGGCATTGCTCAAGGTCGACGTCGAGCCCCCATTCCTGTTCTCAGGTAGATAGTACGAGCGTGGCTGGTGGTCATCACCGAGCGCATAGGCTGCAGGGCTTGAACAAGCCCATGCCATGCTCGAGGTCGATGCTAAGCCCCCATACCTTAGAGAAGCTAGTTATGAGCGTAGTCAAAGGTCGTCGCCGAGCGTAAAGGTTGCATGGCTTTGAAAAAAGTCAAGGCCTTGCTCAAGGTCGACACCGAGCCCCCACACCTATTCTCGGGTAGATAGTACGGGCGTAGTTGGCGGTCATCGCCAAGTGCATAGGCTGTAGGGCTTGAACAAGCTCAAGCCATGCTCAAGGTCAATACCGAGCCCCCATACCTTAGAGAAGCTAGTTATGAGCAAAGGCCTTGCTCGAGGTTGACGCCGAGCCCCCACACCTGTTCTCGAGTAGATAGCACGGGTATAGCTAGCAGTCATCGTCAAGCGCATAGGCTGTTGGACTTGAACAAGCTCAAGCCATGCTTGAGGTCGATGCCGAGCCACCATTCCTTTGAAGTGACTTTTTGTGGCTCGCGGTGTCCTCCGAGCGCCGAGCCGCAAGCTGGTAACAGAAGCTTTTTGGGGCTCGCAGTTTCTTCTGAATGCCGAGCCCTGAGCTTGTAAGGGAAGCTTTTTGTGGCTCGCGGTTTCTTCCAAATGCCGAGCCCTAAGCTTGTATGGGAAGCTTTTTGTGTCTCACGGTACCTTCCAAAGGCCGAGCCCGAGACTTGTTTTTTAAGAAAGCTAATACAAAGCCGAAGCTTGTTTTAAGAAAGCTGGCATAATTACAATATATTTTGACTTTACAAAACAAGACATGACGTGCCGATTACATTTTTTATCATTTACATGGGGGTATCTGTAGAGGCTAATCCTCCCCTTTAAGGAATTTAATGAGGTGCTCTGCATTTAAGGGCCTTTTGATAGCCTTACCCTTAGGATCAGTGAGGCGATACGTGTCCGGGCATACGACCTCAGAAACTTTGTACAGGCCTTCCCAGTTTATGGCCATTTTTCTCTTTTGGCCGGGGTTGGACACCGCCAGCTTTTGGAGGACGAGATCCCCCAGCTTGATGTTGGTGGGTCGCACCTTTTTGTTCTAGAACCTCTCAATCCTCTGCTGGTAGGTGTTTCTTCTGATGGCAGACTTTTTCCTGACCTCGTCTATGAGATCAAGGTCGGCACGTAGCTGTGTCGAGTTGCTTGCTTCGTCGAAGGCCATGATCCGGGGCAAAGGGAGCCCGGTCTCGAGGGGAATTACTGCCTCCGCGCCGTATGTTAGATTGAATGGCGATTCTCCCGTGGGGATTCTCTTCGTCGTTCGATGGGCCCAGAGAATGCTCGGCAACTCGTCGACCCATAACCCCTTTGTAGAGTTATCAAGTCGTTTCTAGAGACCATCGAGGATCTGGCGGTTCGCATTCTCGGCCTTGCTGTTCGACTGTGGATGGCATACTGAAGAGAGGCACTGCTGGATCCCAAGATCCTCGCAGAACTTTCAGAAATTTTTACCCACGAACTGAGTCCCAATATCTGTGATCAGTATGTGTGGAATCCCAAATCGGCAGATGATGTGTTTCCAGAAAAATTGTTGGGTCTGCTGCTCGGTGATCATGGCCAGGGGCTCGGCCTCAATCCACTTTGGGAAGTAGTCAATTGCTATTATCAGAAACTTCCTTTGGCACATTGCCTTCGGAAATGGGCCTACCAGATCCATCTCCCACATAGCAAAGAGGGTAGGACTGGCCAGGGAGTGGAGATTTGCTTGCGGAGCTCTTTTCACCGAGGAGAACCTCTGACACGAGCCAACCTTTTTGACCAGGGCGAGAGCATCTTGTAACATTGTGGGCCAGTAGTACCCGCGATTCAGAGCCTTTCGCGCAAGCGATCGGCTTCCCGTATGGCACCCGCCAATTCCTTCATGGAGCTCTTTGAGAGCGTACTTTGGCTCGTTGAGGGTTAAGCAGCAGAGGTAGGGCCTTCCGTCCATCGTGGTATACGACCGTTTGAAGATGGTCTCGCTAATCAAGGCGAACCTCTCTGAATGGACCCTGATCCGCCTTGCCTTGGCTCGGTCTTTAGGGAGCTCTCCTTTGATTAGAAACCTTCTGATGGGAGTGGTCCAATCGTCAGGCTGAGCTCCGTCTTCTATGCAGAGGGTCTCGGGCAGGTCGGTACTCAGCTTGAGAAGTACTTCAATCAGAATGGTGTGATCGAGACCTTCAAAGGACGAGGAGGCTAACTTTGACAGAGCATCGGCCTGGGCATTCTGCTCTCTGGGGATCCTTAAGACTGCAGATTCGTCAAAGGATGCCAAGAGCCGTTGGACCATGGCCAAGTACCAGTTCATCTGATCATCACGGGCCTCGTACTCTTCGGTGATCTGATTGACCACGAGCTGAGAGTCACTGAAGGCACTGATCTGTCTGGCGCCTGCCTGATGTACCACGGTGAGCCCGACAATCATGGCCTCATATTCGGCCTCGTTGTTGGAGGCTGGAAAGTTGAGGCGGAGGCAATATTGGAGAAGGAAATTGCCAGGTCCTCGCAAAATGATGCTCGCACCACTCCCCGCTTGGCAGGAAGAGCCGTCGATGTAAACTTCCCATGTCTGGTCGGCCTCCCCACTTTCGGGTTGCTCGGAGATGGCGCATTCTGTGATGAACTCGGCGAGGGCCTGCCCCTGATGGTCGTTCTTGGCTGATAGCCGATGTCGTATTAACTGAGCTCGATCGACCATTTGACCAGTCGGCCGGAGCTCTAGGCTTGTAGAGTATGGCCTTCAGAGGCTGGTCCGTGAGGACCTGGATTAAGTGCGCTTGGAAATAAGGGCGGAACTTCGCGGCCATAACCAGGACGTATGCCACCTTCTCCATTTTTGCATATTGGGTCTCGGTCGCAAGCAGAACCTTGCTCACATAGTATAGTGGCTTTTGGACTCCGTCCTCTTCTCGAACGAGAACAGCACTGAGCACATTTTCTGAGGCTGAGAGATAAAGCCAGAGGGTCTCTCCTGGTTCGGGCTTGCTGAGGAGAGGAGGATTGGCGAGGTACTCTTTCAATTGGGCAAACGCCTCTTGATGCTGAGTACCCCACTCGAAGCCTCCGGTTCCGCGCAAAGCTTTGAAGAACGGGTGGGACTTCTCTCCGGACTTGGAGAGGAAACAGCCGATGGCCTCCAGTCTTCCCGTGAGCCTCTAGACTTCTATGATGTTTATAGGAGGGGCCATGTCTATTATGGCCTGAATCTTCTCGGGGTTCGCCTCGATGCCGCGCTGGCTAACGACGAACTCGAGGAATTTTCCTAAGGAAACGTGGAACACACACTTTGCCGGATTGACTCTCACATTATGGGTCTGAAGGACCCCAAAGGCTTCTTCCAGGTCGGCGACGTGGTCCTATCCCTGCTGGCTCTTAACGAGCATGTCGTCAATGTACACCTCCATGTTGCGACCGATCTGATCCTTGAAGACTCGGTTGACGAGCCTCTGATAAGTGGCACCGGCATTCTTCAGCCCAAAGGGCATAACTCGATAGTAATAAAGACCTTGGTTCGTGATGAAGGATGTCTTGGCTATATCAGGGGGGAACATTCGGATCTGGTTGTAGCCTGAAAAGGTGTGCATGAAAGAAAGGAGCTTGTGACCCGATGTTGCGTCGATCAGAGCGTCAATGCGTGGGAGAGGGAACGGATCTTTGGGGCACGCCTTGTTGAGTTCAGTAAAGTCTATGCAGATCCTCTAGCTCCCACTCGCCTTTCTGTCCATCACGACGTTCGCCAGCCACTCAGGGTAGCTGACCTCCTGTACTAACCGGGCAGACAAGAGTTGTCCACCTCCCCTTTCACTGCCTGCTGCCTCTCCGGGGTGAACTTACGTCGCTTCTGGATGATCGGCTTCGAGCCGGAGATCACGCTGAGTTTGTGCATGATCAGGTCTTCGGAGATCCCGAACATATCGGAGAGCTTCCAGGCAAAAAGGTCGACATTGCGGCGAATGCAATCGATCAGGTCGGACTTGAGGTCGGGCCCGAGTGATCAGCTCACACGGAACCACTTTGATATGTTCCCTGTCTCGAACGAGACATCTTCTAGTTCGTCCGCCGGCTCAGGCTCGAGCTGGCTCCTTTCGGGCTGCAGTTCGATAGCGTCCAAGGGGAACACACCGCCACCGATCGCCATCATATAGCACGATCTTGCTACTTCTTGGTTCCCTCGGACAACCCCGACACCTAATTCGGTAGGAAACTTTAGCTTTAGGTGGTAGGCCGAGGGAACAGCCTGGAGGGAGAAGAGCCCCGGTCAGCCGAGGATGGCATTGTAAGCTTCCTTGACGTACACCACCATGAATTTCATCGACTCAGTCCGCCTGTGAGGGGTCATACCAGCGGTGACATCCAAGGTCACGATCCCCTCGATTGGCATTGGGATGCCGGACATGCAGGGTGTACCCAGCTAGCTTCAGCTTATCTCGAAGTAGCTTGAGGTTCTCGAATGCTTTCAGGTAGAGGATGTTCACTGAGCTCCTGTTATCCACAAAGATCCGACGGACCTCGTAGTTCGCCATGACAAGGATGATGACGAGAGCATCACAGTGTGGGAGCTGGACCCCCTCCAGGTCTTTCCCTGAGAAGGAGACAAGGAGCTGCTGAACTTGGGGGGAAGGAAGACCCCGGATGGCATTTACCTCTCGGACGAACGCCTTACGGGAAGTGCTGGACTCTCCTCCCATGGGCCCCCATGGACGCAATGCAGGATGGCTTGACCTTCGGTCTCTTCAGGCTCGAGGTTTCGCTCGGGACGTGGTTTGGGGGTGCGAGGAGGAGGAGAAGGCCTCCGGTTTCTCGTGTTTCTTCAGTCCCGGGCATCTTCCAGTGTGAATTCTTGGAGGTACCCTCATTGGATGAGAGCCTCGATTTCGTCCTTCGGGGCCCGGCAGTAATAGGTTTCGTGCCCGTTGTCCCGGTGGAAGCAGCAATAGAACCGCTGATCCCTTTTCTTGTTGCTGGCCGGTCGAGGGGGCATTTGGACGAGGTCCCTATCCTCGATTGCTAAGAGGATAGCTGACACGTTCTGTGTCAGTGGTGTGTACCTCTCGAAGCGCGGGATCGGAGGGACCCTCTTCATGATGGTCCCGTCTTTTGAGACCTTCTTTGTTGGCTCCGCCTCGTCGGCCTTGCGCTTCCCCTTTCCCATGACCTCCTTGGTGTCCTCGAGATTTAGGGCCTTCTCGGCCTGAATGTACTTTTCGACCCGATTGAGCAGGTCAGGAAAATCGAAAGGAGGCTTCTTCGCCAGGAATGCCTTCAGCTGGCCGTGCCAGTCGTTGTGCCAGAATGCCGCCGAGGTGATCCCAGCGTCGAGGGAGGAGACCAACCTCGCCTCCATGGTGAACCTCTGGACGAACTGCTGGAGTGAATCGCCCTCCTTCTGTAACACCCTAAATTCCAAAATACAACTGAATCTGAAGTTTCACAGGATCTTTACACTTCTTTCGTACAATTTTACAAGGAAATTAAAAACATTTCTTACATCAGAGTTACAATACACATTTACATTTATACAGCGGAAGCAATTCACAGTGATTACATGGAATAATTACACAACATTTAAATCAATCTTTGAGCAGCATGTGTACTTCAATTTGTCAACCTCTTTTTCCTACATATGAAACTGTGGGCGCGTCAGTTCATTCACTGACGAAATATTATACACGACCATTCTCTCTATGCCGGAAACTGTATAACGATTTTCCATACTTAAACAACCACAAACTTGATCACAAAACAAACTACAAGGAACTATCCTATTTATGTCATGTTGTGATGTGCACTTAGTCCTTAATGCAGTTGTTTACATTGTATGACACTAATGCGCACTTGTTCAGAGTCTATGCAGCCCATACTACATAGGTCCGAGGGCAAGCCCTTAATCGTTCTTCATCTTGTAGGGTTCAATCCCTCGCCATGACTTAATCTACTACTGTAACTACGGTAAGTATCTTAAGCATTCTATGAACTACGAACTCACGTCTAGGCGCCCTTGAGAGAATCCCAATGCACTGACACATGACTCATCATGCAGGCATCCTGTGGTAATTCACCTCCTACCATAAACGTGACACCACTCGCAGTCATTCGATTGTCCCATAAGCATCGCCACCGGAAAGGTACTCTGGAGTAGTAACCACGTCCTAATCATGACGCATCATGGGACATCCTATGGATACTCTCACACCGCCAATTCAATGGCCCTCATACTCATGTTTGTCTCTTACGTTCATCACATCTTCACTATGTATCTCATCCTTATGTATAATCTGAGGTTACTATTCTAGAATCTAGCATTACTCCTGCATCGGTCCTTCCAACAACATTCATTATCAACGACCCAAACTTGGTCAACAAAATTTCATAAATTCTCTTTTTAAGTACTTTTCATGCTTGCCGATCTAGAGTCTTAGCCAAGTTCAAGTATAAGTCCTCATTTCACATTCATTGAAACATGTCCACAAATTTTCGCATTTCATCACATTCTCTTTTCAACAAATTTCTTATGCACAATTTACATACTTAAACTTTCATATTTAATTCCACTCAACATAAGTCTCAATTCATCTCTTTGAAATCATTTCCATACTCAAAAATTTCATTTTCTTTATTTTAGAGTCTCAAAAGATCAAAACTAAAGTGAACTTTTTACTCTAAAAAAGATGTATTTCTCTTTTAAAGGATCCATAATTGCAAAATAATATTTTTTTTGAGAAGTTTATAACTCAAGGATTTTCTAATATTTTCTCCCTGTTCCTTTTTAAATATTTTTATTTTGGTAAGATTCACAATAGTCAAAGTGAAATAAATAAAATTTAAAAAAAGGAAATATTTTTTTTCCAAAAAATTTTGGCCACAGCCAGATTCGAACCGCACAACACGCACACACATAGTGCACAGTCACCGAGACCCAAAGGTCCCATGCGCTAGCCAAAAGGGACAAGGTACCCAAATGTCACGAAGGGGGAGTGGGAGGGTTTTGAGTTTGATTCTCGGTGTATGGGAAAAAATCAAATTTTGAAATAAAAGCCCCTTGCCGAGAATCGAACCCACACACACACAATCTACAGTAACGCACTAAAGCCCCCCTATAACCAGTATGACCATAGGAATTAACTAATATAAGATTGGTCAAAAATAAGTTTAAGTCGAGTCTTTGTCTATAGGAAATATTCTAATTTTCAAACGATCGTAACTTAGTTTCTTCTTCACAGAAATTTCTAAAAATTTCCAGAATACTAGATTTACATATATTCAACAAATCAATGTTTTTAAAATAATTTTTTGGCATTAAAATAAGTATTTTCACTCTAATTTATGTTCACTGTTTACAATATTGAAAAGAAAATCACTTTAACAAATTTGCTACTCAATTTCTTGCATTAGGATTTTGTTAAAAAGTGTAAATTCCCATTTTTCCTCTTTATTCATAATGCTTATAATCCAAGTTGTATTTTTGAGCAAAATAATACCATGGTTCCATAAGCGCAAAAATTAATAATTCATTCGTTAATCAACACATAAACCTTTTCTACAATTACATGGTTCCAATTCTACAACTTCATAGCAATAAGTGAATTTTAATTACATTAAACACAATTTATAACCAATAGCACACAATTCATCAAGCATTTACTCATTCGTTTAGCAAGTCCTTTTTAGAGTCTACAAGTGATTATCTTATTAGTTCTTTTAGCATGCATAAATATCACAAATTCCCTAGCATGATATCTAATATTAGAAGTATAAAAAATCACACACCTGTTTGAAGAAAATACTACAAAGCTCCTACGATCTCCTTGAATACGATTGGTCGTTCTCCTCCTAGAATGAGCCACCACAATGATCCTTCTCCTTGCACTTGGTGAAACTGAGTCCTCCCCTTGCCGTGGGTTGAAGTAGCCGATCTCCAAAGGTAGAGAACACACACACACTAATGCACTCAATCTCTTTACTCTCTCTCAATCTTTTACTCTCCTATAGTTTCTTTCTTTTAATTATTTTTCTTAGTGTTGTATGCAAGAAGGTAGGGAGTATTTATACTAGTTTTAGGATAGATTGGAGGGCTAGGATTACACTAGATGGTTGTAGATGAATGGCTAGAATAAGATGGAAAGTTGTAGCAACTACCCATGACACAAAAACCACCTCTCCACTAGTCCACACCCTCCACTCTCTCTCTCCTACTATCCGGCCAAGGATGGAGTGTGCAATGCACACACACGTGCAAGCACGTGCCCCAACTAGTGTCCCCCTAATTAAAATTGTACGTTAAAAATTAATTAATTGTCTACAAAAATATGTGTCTACATGATAAGTTAATTAAAAAGTAGTTAATTCATGGGATTTTAAAAATAATGGGCTTTTAGAAAATAAATACTTAATTTAGTAAGTTGGGTTTAGTTTTAAAAAGCAAATTTAGGCTCCTTAAAAGAAAATTGGGCTTAAAGAATAAAAGAAGAAAAGAGAGAAAATAATTATTTGTTCATGTTATAGAAAATTATTTCATAAGAGAATATTTATACAAAATTTTGCACGTGCACAACACGTAAAAATTTACAATTTCACCTTCATAAAATTCAGGGTATCACACCTTCTGTCGGAGGTCCAGTAAGGACGCACTCGTCTTCTCGGCTTTCCTGCTGGCTACGAAGTGGGCCAGGAATTTGTCCTCCAGCTGGTCGAACGAGTAGATCGAGCTGGGAACGAGCTTAAAGAACCATTCCCGAGCTAGACCCCGGAGGGTGGCAGGGAAGGCACGGCATAGGAGGGGATCCGAAGCACTGTGAATCATCATGAGGGTCTTGAAACCCTCCATGTGATCAGCAGGATCACCCTCGCCGTCATAGGTCTCAAATTGGGGAGGTCAAAAATTTTGGGATATTTCCGCTTGTAGGATTGCAGCAGAGAAAGGAGGTCGGGTCGGCCTATGACCCTAAGCCGGCCTCACGCCGCCGTTGCCGAAGTGGTCGGGGTGATTCTCCATTTCCTGGAGGCATCTTAGGACGTCCTCGTCGTACTCTGGCGGGGCTGTCAGGCCGTGAGACGCGCTGGCTCCAGCGTCCGACCGCGCATAAGAGCGGTGGGTGTCTCGTTGACAGGGGTCCCTAGGATGGCCTCCAGGATCTCGTTTCGGAAGTCTTGGAACTCCTAGTGGGTGACCGAAGCCTGTTCGGCTGGGCCACGTTGGGGTGGCAACCTCCGGTCGATGCGGCTGAGCACCGGTTCCTGCTCTCGGGGCGGATGCCTGGGACGGTTCAGGGCCAGTTAGAAGCGGCCCCTCCCCTAGTTCGACTAGCCTGTCGGTTCTGGATGACCCGACGTAGGTCGGGTACGACCGAGCGAGAGGCGCCCGACTCGGGTCCGAGGCTGACCCTCGGATTGTTGGATCCAGGAGTGTCGGCAGGGACGTCCTGACGACGTGTAGAGATGACAGCTCTCCTGGGCTTGGGTGCCATGTGAGCTCGGATTGAATGGGTGCCGTTAATGGCTGGATTCGGACTGATGTCCGTACCGAGGTTTCCCACAGACGCCGCCAACCTGATGCGGTTTGTTTTTAGGGGTTGCTGCACCAGGTGTGAGTTCTCTTAGTTTGTAATTTTGCGGAAGCTTCGGTACTTACTGTACGCCCGACCCTCAGCTGAGGGAATGACTCGGGAGTAGGCGGGAGTGAGGTGGAGGTCGGATGCTCGGCTCGGATCTGGAAGTCTCGGGTACCTGCGCTCGGCCTAGGAACACCGGGGTTGATCCCGGTGGCAGGCCCTCTGACGGTCTAGTTAGTCACTGAAGAGTAACACTAACTAGGATTTTTAGAGGGGAGAGATTGATAACCTTTGGAGGTGGGCGAGGGCCTGGTATTTATAGGCAGTGCACAGCGAGTCTGGACCCGTTTGGAGTCGGGTCTGGACCCGGTTGCCCCGGTTGCCCGTGGGCCTGACGTGACAGAAGCCTATGAGGCTTAGGGCTGACCTGACAGACCTGATGATCAGGGGTGAATGATTTTTGAGGAAATCCTGTAGCCCATGAGGGGCCACATCATCTGACCCATATCATATACGATATTATTAGCTACTAATAAATTGGGTTAATAAATTATAAAACTTCAGGGTTCTGTGTGTTGAATCAAAGTGGCGTTTAAGGGATGTTCCACATTTGACTAATAATTTTTTTTGTAGGAACATATTTGACAAATAGTTCATGCAGGTTTTCCGTTATTTACCGAGGATTTGTGAAGTTTACGACATCAAATCTCAATGTTAATTCGCTTAGTTTTGTAAATATTTTGCCTTTGTACAAAACTTTTAAAGGGGAGTCACTGATTTTGGCGACAGCCTTGTTGGCAGATGTGGGGAAGATAATGCTAGCCAATATTGGTGGTTATGAAGTGGAATAGGAAGAAAGTAGTGCTTTTATTTTTATCATGAGTATTTACGTGATAATCAGGGGGCAGAGCCACTTAATTAACAGGTGCAAAAAATATATATATATATATATAAAATATCATATCAATCATTATTACAATTGACTTTGATAGGTGTTACTTTTTTTTCCTGTTTGGGAGCAAACAGATAATGCGAATTCTTTTTTAAAAGATAAAAACAACAGACCTTTAAATTCTTGCCGATATTGACATTGGACTGTTATGACAACTCAGTTAAACAAGTCTGTTTTGGGTTGTTGGGCATGAAAGAGGCCCACTCCTGTTTACGGACACGTTTCTAGTGAAATTTATCGTTTTACCCCTGAGAGCTTTAAGATTCGTGCCCAATTTAAACGGTCCCGATTTTGTTCTATTTTTACCCTTATCACAAGCCCCCCCCCCCCCCCCCCCCCCCTCCTCTTCCGAAAACTGAGTTTCACAACCTTTGAGCATTAGTTCGCCCGTTTTTAATAGTTTACAGAACTTATTGGAGTTTTCGGGGAAGTTTGAATCTTGCTCGCGATGTAAATGTGTTATTTTGAGTTTATAAAATACCCAGAATTATTTTTAGAACTTTCTGGATTTTTTGTCATTTTTCAAAGTTTTCTAAATTATTTTCAATTTTTTGAACTTTTATTCAATTTTCGAATTTTTAATAATAAATTTTCTATTGTTTAATTAATTATTCTAAATTATAATTATATTTTCGAAATATAAAATATTAATCTGAATAAATAATTTGAAATTTTTAAAATAATTATTTCAAATTTTATTTTTTCTGGAATTTTCAAATAATTATTTCAAATAAATAATTAAATAATGGATTTAATCGATTACCTAATGACATGGCAGCATCTGGAGCGTCGATCTTGTTGGGCGCAGGCATTGAGGAGATCCGACGGCTCACTATTACCCGGTTTGGCTCTTACACAGTTTGGAATCGGGTACGCCTTTTAAAGGGATCAGAGCGCTCAATCATGTCGAACGCGAAAATTGGGGATATTGAAGGGGCCACGTGCTTTGCCCACGTGCTACCCGGTTTAGGGTTTACACGGTTTGGCGTGGACTAAGGCACCACGTGGCGCTTTGATAGGGCGCCACGTCAGCGTTGGCCAGTCAACATTGACTTGGTCAATGCTGACCCCGGATTTTCTTTTCTTCTTTGGGCGCAAATACTTTGCGGCAAAAGAATAACGGCACCGGGTATGGTGGGTGCCTAGGCTCGAAACACCCGCCATTAAGGTTGGGTGATGAGCAGCCCACTTTGCCAACTTGTTTACTTTTAGAATTAAGCTATTGCTTTTTATTTAACTTAGAAGTGCTTTTTTGAGGGATTTGCATGATGTTGTAATGTAACGAACTTTCCCGGTGCTACAAAGATCCGATTGAAGCGTGTGATCCCTCGTTTCGAATGTGACTCGAAAATCTACAATTTCTCTTAATAAGTGAGCTGAGGAATTGTAACACCCCACAAAATTTAGATAATTTTGCTCCACATGTGTTATGAACTGGTATTTTATACAATTGCATATAATGTCTTATGTAATACCTTGAATATTTTAGATAGTAGTTTGTGAAATATAAATATTTGGGAATGGTCTATATGCATATTTAATATCCTATTTTTGAATAAGGACTTAAGAGCAATTGTGTTAGGGACTTCTAGGAAATGATTATTACAAAAAGGGGCTTTAATGAAATTATCAATTTTTTTTATATTATGCATGATTCTTGCTGGTTTGTGGCATAGGGGAGGTTTAGAGAGATGGAATTAATTAGAATCTAGAGTAGGAGAGGTGGATTAAGTTAGATGGCATAGTGCATATTTAGGCTTATAAATACCCACATAAGCCTAGATGAGAAACTAACTCTTAGGAGTAGAAATTTTCTTAAGACGAACTTAGAAACTCTATTTTTTTTCATGAGTTGTAGATTATTAACATAAGATATGATAATAATAGTATATGTTTTCATGTGGTCAAAAGGTTAAGTTTATCGATTTTTGTGTTGGAATGCTTTGTGAAGCTTAGAAACAATCGAATTCAGAAGCTATAGGTAGATAACAACTTTACTACTCTAATTTTAACTACATTGTAGGGTGTATGCTTGTTAGAGAAGCTATATATGTTGTATTGGATGAGTATTTATGCATAGATTATGTGTTAATTGTTAATTGATTGTGTGAAATTATGGTAATATTAACTTGGAAACTGTTACCGCTGAATCTGGTGTGGGGGTAAACAGATGAGATTTGTGAGTTCGTGGAAAAACCTGAATAGCGGATCCAATCCTGCTGATTCCTGCCGCTCACCTGCAAGGAAGTGCGATACACCGGGGTAGATTCCTGCGACGCACCCTCCGACGCTCTTATCAGTAACCAGTGATGATTAAGAAAGAGCTTAGGTTGGAAAAAGAGTGATTACCTGGTCACAGTGGTAGGTAGGAGGTATTTATAGCCACCATGGGAGTCTGATTAGGGACCTGATTTCCTGTGAAACCGTTAGGAGTAAAATCCTCATAATTAGTTTAGGAAACTGATCCCTGATTCCCGGTGAAAGGATAACTGCAAATTAGGCCCGTTGATTTAGTCAAATCAGTGACCCTGATCTCCTCTTGCTGGTCTTGGTTTATTTTGAGTCGGGACCCGTACCCAGCTGGAGTGGATCCGTTTCGCGGGTTATTGGATCTGTGAAGGGGAGATCCAGTGCCCGCTTAGGGTCCATCTATATGCAAAATTGCCCTTTTACCCCTGAGCTTCAAGATTCGTTCCCAATCTGGACGGTTCCGATTTAACCCCATTTTTAGCCATATCACGAGCCCCCCACTTTTAAAGACTGAGTGTGATCAGCCTTTGAGGAGTAGTTTAACTGTTTCAGTGGCTAGTGGAGTTGTATTGGATTCCAAATGGAGGGTTTTGAATCTCGAAGGGGGTAGTGAGGTGATTTTTGAAACTGTAAGCTGTTCCGAAGCCTTGTTGAATATTCGATGGTTTTTTATCTATTTTTTCAGATTATTTATTTATTTTTGCGATGTGTTAACCAATCGTTCGGGGGCCTTAACAGTACATTCTAGGCAATAATTGTTCGTTCATGGGCTCAAAAATATTCTCCCGAATTTATAATTATTTTCTAGAATTTTTAGTTAATTTTCCCGAATTTTTAGCAATTTTTTCGCAATTTTTAAATAAATAAAACGATTAAATAAATAAAAACTAATTTTTAATACCTATTTATGGCGTGGCGCAATCTGGGCCCTTGATCAGCGCCGAGCGCGATTGTCTGGGCGATCAGACGTTCCGCGCTCCTCGGTAGATAGTCTCTTTATATACGAGGGTCGGTTCCTCGTCTCCTCGGCTCGGCTGCTCGGTGCCAAGCTCAGAATCAGCCAAACCACGTGGCATGATCCTGAGCGTCCATCTCAGCGCGGATCCCCAAAAAATGCTATCTTGTCGTTTAGTGGACGTGGCGAGATCCGGACCGTCCATCATGACGAGCGCGCATTTTGACAAGATCCAACGGCTGGGGATGGTCGGCAGGTTTTTTTCCCATATTCGAGGGTCGGTTCCTCGTCCCCTCGGCTTGGCAGGTCGGCACACATAGCTCGGAATCAACCGAAGTACGTGGCGTGATCCTGGGCGTCCATCTCAGCGCGGATCCCAAAAAAACACTATCTTGTCGTTTAGTGGACGTGGCGAGATCTGAGCCGTCCATCATGATGAGCGCGCTTTTTGACAGGATCCAACGGCTGAGGATGGTCGGCAAATATTTTCTCCATATACGAGGGTCGGTTCCTCGTCCCCTCGGCTCGGCAGGTCGGCACACGCAGCTTGAAATCAGCCGAAGTACGTGGCATGATCCGGAGCGTCCATCTCAGCGCGGATCCCCAAAAAACACTATCTTGTCGTTTAGTGGACATGGCGAGATCTGAGCCGTCCATCATGATGAGCGCGCTTTTTGACAGGATCCAACGGCTGAGGATGGTCGGCAGGTTTTTTTCCCATATTCGAGGGTCGGTTCCTCGTCCCTTCGGTTCGGAGGTTCGATGTCGTCAGCCGAGGTATGAAGTTGGATGTTTTGGAGAGTCTTGGTTTTGAAGGGTCGCCACCCTCCGGCCTTGTAGCTCGGCTGTTTTGCCAAGCTATTCAGTAGCTCGGTTAAGCAGACCGGTGGCAGGCAGCTCGGAAGGTACAAGTGGTCGAATCTGGAGCGTCCATCATTGCGTGAATCACGAGGACAGGGTTCAGATCACGAGAAAATGATATCTTGTCGTTTTGTGGGCGTGGCGTAATCTGAACCGTCCATCGAGTTTTGACACGAATTTTGGACAGATCCGACGGTGATTTCTCCTCGGAAGGATTTTTCTCCATATACGAGGGTCGGTTCCTCGTCCCCTCGGTTCGGAGGCTCGGTGCCTTTGGCCGAGGTATGGAGTTAGACGTTTTGGAGAGTCTTGGTTTTGAAGGGTCGCCACCCTCCAGCCCAGTAGCTCGGCTGTTTTGCCAAGCTGTTCAGTAGCTCGGTTAAGCAGGCCGGTGGCAGGCAGCTTGGAAGGTACACGTGGTCGAATCTGGAGCGTCCATCATTGCATGAATCACGAGGACAGGGTTCAGATCACGAGAAAACGCTATCTTGTCGTTTTGTGGGCGTGGCGTAATCTGAACCGTCCATCAAGTTTTGACACGAATTTTGGACAGATCCGACGGTGATTTCGCCTCGGAAGGATTTTTCTCCATATACGAGGGTCGGTTCCTCGTCGCCTCGGTTCGGAGGCTCGGTGCCTTTGGCCGAGGTATGGAGTTAGATGTTTTGGAGAAACTCAGTAGCTCGGCTGCTCACCCAAGCTGTTCGATAGCTCGGCCAGGCACGCCGGTGGCCGAATCATGGACTTAGTGATTTGAGGATTCTCTGTTGTCAAACTGAAATGTCGTGACGTTCCGCTTTGGCGCTTTGGCTTCTTAGTGGGCCTTTTAGATTCCCAAGGCAGCCCAAACGTTGCTTTTGGGGTTATAAGTTTCCACTCCCCCACCCCCAAGCTCATTTCTCACTTTTCACTCTAAGATTTCACTTTTACTCTCTGTGCTCTCTGCTAGCGGCGATCTTTGCTCCAAGGCAGTTGCGCTAGCTGTCGCATGGGTTAGGCGATTTTCGACGAGCTCATTCCGACCGTGAACGTCACTTCAAGGTCAGTCTATTTGCCTTAGCTTTTTTATAGAGATGTTAAGAGTGAACTCGGGGAGTGAGGCCTCGTTCTCGGGCGATGGTGGCACCGAGGAGAAGAGGCAGGCGGAGATCCGAAGGAAGGGGAAGCAAGTAGCCGAGCCGTTTGTGGCCGAGGCGAGGAAGGAGAAGAAGAAGAGGAGGGTGGTGGCCCAATCTCCCGTGGTCGAGGTGATCGTGGAGAATCCGAAGCAGGCCCCCGAGACGGGCCGATACCCTTGTGTACTGTATGGGCACGCTGGGGTTAGGCAATAGGAAGGTGACCTCATGAAGAAGGCGATCTTCGGTCAGTCGGAAGTTTACAAGGAACCCAACCCGGCACTGACCACCGAGGCAGATGAGATTGGGTCGGTGCTATCCGAGAGTGATCTCCTTCGGATCAGAAAGGGGTTCGCCATCCCTCCGAAGTACAAGCTAATTCTCCCCGGCGCTGGGATGCGGGCGAATTCCAAGCTATCGTCGTCGGATATGTGCATGTTCGACTACGACTCTCTGAATGCCGGACTGCGTTTTCCGCTGCATCCTTTTATTTGCCAGGTCCTCGGGTGGTACTGCCTCGCGTCGACCCAATTTATGCCGAACACATGGCGTCATGTGAACGCCTTCCTGCTCCAGTGCCGCAACGCTGAAGTCGAGCCGGACCTAACGGTCTTTCGAAGCATGTATCGGATAAACCGGATACACAAGACCGAGCATCGGTACTACCTGGCGCTGAGGAAGGGTGTTCGGATCATAGAAAACCCAGACTCAATCAAAGGCTGGAAGGAAAAGTTCTTCATATTGAGGGGGGCACCAATTCTGCAAATTCCGAGCCGGTGGAAGCCAGAGGTGCCTAAGTTTGCGAGAGTCGACCCCGAACTGACTGCGGCCGAGGAATTGATGGCGAGGAAGATCATAGCCCTCCCAATGTTGAGTTGGAGGGAGATGACGGAGGAGGTGCTGTTTGGGTCAGGCCTTAGCCCAATCGACCCGAGTACGCTCCTGACATCTCGTTTATTTTGTTTTTCTTTTAAGTTTTTAGCTCGCCTTACTGACTCAATTTTTTTTGTCGTTTGGTACAGAAGTGCCGAAGATGGACTTCAATGTCATGATGATCGATAGGGGCAAGGTGGCTGATGGTAGGAAGAGGAAGAGGCCGACCACGGCCACCTCGTCAGGTCGGCAGCTCAAAGTTGTTTCGACAACCACTCTGCCTCCTCCGGCCACCAAGGCGCCTTCGTCGGTGGTTGTTGCCGAAGAGCCCTCGGCGCCCGTTGCATCTACCCCGGTTGGTGGGGCCTTCGATGTCACTGCGGCGTTGTCGCTCGAGGCTCCGCCGTTGACCGCTCTGGCCGAGGAGATCTTGACCGAGCAGCACAAGCAGCTGTTCGTGCCGAACTGGCGAGTGAAGAATCACGATGGATTCCTCAGAAACTCGCAGATGTCGATGCAGGTCGTCAAGCACCTGGCGACCCCGAAAGATAGAGCCGCGCTGCTGGCGGGGACAGTCGGCGACGGCACCTACGAAGTGGTTTGGTCGCTCGTATCGGTAAGTTTTTCTTGTGAATTTCTTTAAGTTTATCCCTCGGCCCCTATCTTTGTGCTAACCGTTGTTTTGTCTTCACAGGCCACCTGTCACTTCAGCCATCTCCTTGAGGCGTTCGCCAAACAGGAGAAAGAGTTGAAGGCTGCCAATGATAAAAACAGGGCGGAAAAGGTGAAGGCAGTTCGGCAGCTCGAAGCAGAGCAGAGGCGAGCTGAGGGTTTGGAGGTCCAGGTTGCCGATCTTGTGGCCGACCTGGAGCGAGTTAAGGGACGGCTTGCTGAGGAGTCTGCCAAAGCTGCAAAGGCTGCCGAGGATCTGGCGGTGTCAGCGAAGGCTCTGGCTGAAGTGAAGGCGGAGAAAGAGGCCTTGGGAACGAAGATCAAGGCCAAGGTCGAGGCCGAGGCAAAGAAGCACATGGCCACGAACATGGAGATGTCCTACCAGAGGGCGCTCGACCATGTTCAGGACTGCGTCCCCGGCTTCGAGCGGGTCGGCTACAGGCTGTGGCCGGGGTCACCCTCAGGCGGGGAGGAGGAGGAAGGCGAAGGTGATGAGGGAGAAGGCGACGACAACGAGGAGGAGGTCGCCGATGCTTTGGTGACAGACCCCCAGGCCGACGGGAGAAATGAGGGGCCATCTGGCGAAGCGCCTGTGGTCGAACCGGCAACGCAGGTGGACCCTTGATCTTCTCGTCTTTTTGTAATTTTTGTTTTCTTTTCCAAAAACAATGTAACGCATTTTTGCGGACTGGCCACCGCTTTTATGATGAATGAAAAAGATTGTTTTGGCTTCGAATTTGTCTAAGTGTTTAGTTCGACCATGTAGTTCTTCAATGTGGTGCTTTCCTATTTCAGATCGTCGAGCAAACTCATGCCACCGCGGCAGCTCGGCGCCGTGCGGAGTTGTTTCAGCAGTCCCGTGAGGCTCGCCTTGAGGGCGAGGTTCATCTGACGAGGAGAATACTGTACAACATAGAGAAGAGAAACAGCGAGTTGTTGGCCGAGTTGCACCACCTGCGACTAGTTGAGGCCGAACTCTCTGCGAAGGAGGAAGAGTTGGCCCTAGCTTTGGCCGAGCGAGATGATTTTGCAAGGAGGGTCGAGCAGCTGCAAAGGGTAACGGTCGACAAGAGTATCGAGGTGACCCACTTGCGCCGTGTCATATCTGATAGCGCCGAGTATCCTGGTTCGGCGAAGCTTCCTCGGTTCAAGGTAATTGTGAGGGACGACACACTGAAGGACAGGATCGTTGAACTGGAGGATGAGGTTGCTCGGCTTAAACCTCAGCCTGTGACGGCTAATGTCCGCAGTACCTCGTGTACTCGCAAAGAGAATGACCGAGGGATTACATTCTATCAACTCACGAGCCGCGCCCCCATCGTAAGTCAGACAGCGGCCGACGCCCAAAGTGGAGTAGCGGTATCTTCAAGTGGTGCTTCGGTTGGAGCGACTGTCAGGGTCAGCAGCGAGGGGGCGTCTCATTTCGTCGGCTTAGAGACGAGCTCGGAGGTCAAGAAGCGCCGACCCCGAGTGTCCCTGAACCGGAGCGTCCCCCTTCCACGGAGGCACTAAATGGGTCGTACTGTGTTTTTGGGTCTCCGAACTGTCTTTTGTTGTAACCTTTGGGTCTTGTAAATTTATCAAGTTATATTAATGAAATTGGAGTTGGTTTGCTCGTTGTAGTGCTGTAGTTGCTTTATTCTTGAAATGAATCGTGAGAAGCGAGTGTTAGCTTCGTCGAGCGCCTTAGCCACGAAACTCATGCTTTAACTGTGGTCCTGACTCTTGCTCGGTATATACCGGTGCGGCTCGGCACCTCGGCAGATGTGTAGCTTTGTTTCGAGACAGGAGCCACGTGGCTTGGTCTGGACGGTGGATCATGATCATGGGGCGGATCACAAGAAGGGAGGCGCGAGTTTCGAGAAAACGTTATCTTGTCATTTTGTGGCGACGTGGCGCGATGTGATCCGTCCATCATGATTGGGTGCGAGTTTTGAGAAGATCTAACGGTGAAATCGGGTCGGCCGTATTTTTCTCCATATTCGAGGGTCGGTTCTTCGTCCGCTCGGCTCAGGGTATTGGGTTAGCGCGGTCGAACCGAATGCTGGACTTCGAACCACCGCTAGAGTTGCTCGACGGTTGTGGAGAAGTTCCGAACGGCGACCTTCTTCTAGCTCGCCGAGGAGCAAGCTTGCAAAGTAGGGTCGAGCCGAGTGTTGGACTCCGAACCATCGGTTGATTTGTCCAACGGTTGTGGGAGCTGTTCCGAATGGCGAACTACTTCTAGCTCGCTTAAGAGCGAGCTTGTGAAGTAGAGTCGAACCACGTGTTGGACTCTGAACCATCGGTAGATTTGTTCAACGGTTGTGGGAGCAGTTCCGAACGGCGATCTACTTCTGGCTCGCCTACGGGCGAACCGACGAAGTAGGGTCGAGCCGAGTGTTGGACTCCGAACCATCGGTGATTTGTTCAACAGTTGTGGGAGCAGTTCTGAATGGCGAACTACTTCTAGCTCGCTTAAGAGTGATCTTGCAAAGTAGAGTCGAACCAAGTATTGGACTCCGAACCATCGGTAGATTTCAACGGTCGTGGGAGCAATTCCGAATGGCGGCCCACTCCTAGCCCGCTTAGAAGCGAGCTTGCGGAGTAGAATCGAACCAAGTGTTGGACTCCGGACCATCGGTAGATTGTTCAACGATTGTGGGAGCAATTCCGAGCGGCGAACTACTTCGGGCCCGCTTAAGAGCGAGCTTGCAAAGTAGAGTCGAGCCGGGTATTAGACTCCGAACCATTGATTGAATAAAGAATAAAGGCGGAGAGACACAAGCAATTTTATAAGTACGAAAAAGCATTCTTTATTGATAATTGACGGCGAGCCGTTTTTACATATGACAACTTAAGAGAGGAATTACAAGTGAGAGGAGATGAATGGTTCAACACCCTGTGATACTCAGAGAGGTGCCGGGGCGCTTTCTTGGTATTTTAAAAGGTGGTCGGCATTCCAGGTCCTCGGAATCTCTCTGCCCTCGAGGTCTTCCAGACGATAAGCTCCGGGCCGAACCACTTTTGCGATCTTGTAGGGTCCTTCCCAATTCGGAGCTAGCTTGCTCTTCTGATTGGGGAAGGAGATGGTTAGTTTTTTGAGGACCAAGTCCCCCTCCTTGAGATCGGTGGGTCGGACTCTCTTGTTGTACGCCAACTCGATCCTCCTCCGGTAGTTCTGTTGGCGTATTGATGCTCTTTACCTCAGCTCGTCCACCAGGTCTAAGTTCGCCCGGAGGTCTCTGGCATTCTGTTCCTCGTTGTAGGCTACGAGGAGAGGAGAAGGTATTCCGACTTCGAGAGATATCACTGCCTCGGACCCATAGGTGAGGTTGAACGGGGACTCTCCTGTGGGGGTCCGTTTGTTGGTGCGGTAGTTCCACAGCACGTTGGGGAGTTGGTCAACCCATAAGCCTTTGGAACATTTGTCCAATCTCTTCTTGATACCAGAGAGGATCTGCCGGTTAGCGTTCTCCGCCTGACCATTCGACTGTGGGTGGGAGACGGAGGAGAAGCGCTGTTGGATGACAAGGTCTTCACATAGAGCTCGGAACGCGGCCCCAGTAAACTGAGTTTCGTTGTCTGTTACGAGGACACGGGGGACGCCGAATCGGCAGATGACGTTCTTCCAGAAGAATTGAAGCACCTTGTTCTCGGTGATAGTGGCAAGGGGCTCGGCCTCAATCCACTTCGAGAAGTAGTCGGCTACGACCAAGAACTTGAACTGGCCCAGAGCTGGAGGGAATGGCCCTAGTAAATCCATCCCCCACATTGCGAAGGGGACAGGACTTGATAGGGAGGCGAGGTTGGCTTGGGGGAGGCGATGAATGTTGGAATGTCTCTGACAAGAGCCACATTGCCGAACGTGTCGCTCGGCGTCAGAAGTATCCGTAATTCAGAGTTTTCCGAGCCAAAGACCTAGACCCTGAATGTGCCCTGCCGATGCCTTCGTGGAGCTCCTGTAAGGCGTAGTCGGCCTGTTCTGGGGAAAGGCACCTCAGGTACGGTCGGCCGTCAATCTGCGAGAAGGAGCGCTTGTACAAGATCTCCTCGATCAGGATGTACCGCTCGGCCCTGGTTCTTACTCGGCGTGCTTCCTTGGGGTCCTCGGGGAGGAGTCCGTCCCTTAAGAATTCCACTAACAGCTTCATCCAATTATCTTACAGTAGGACCGGCAATGACTCCACTGAGTCGAGGGTCTCGTCTTCTATGCTCGGTTTCAAGAGGACCTCGATCAAGACGGTCTGCTCGAGACCTTGGAGGGAGGATGAGGCCAACTTGGAGAGGGCGCCGGCTTGTGAATTCTCTTCTCGAGGGACTCGTTGGATGAGTGCCTCTTCGAACCAGGCCATGAAGGTTTTGACTTTAGCGAGGTACTTCGCCATCCGTTCGTCTCGTGCCTCGTAATCGCCCAAGACTTGGTTCACAACCAGCTGAGAGTCACTATGGATTCGGAGGCACTGTGCTCCGGCACTTCGGGCAAGTCCGAGGCCCGCGATTAGTGCCTCATACTCTGCTTCGTTGTTTGAGGCCTTGAAATTCATGCAGAGGGCATAATGGAGGACGAAGTCATCTGGACCCGTCAGGATGATACCGGCGCTGCTTCCCCGTTGCAAGAGGAACCATCCACAAAAACCGTCCAAATAGGGGGTCCGTTCGGGACATGGCTGACCTCGGGAATGGTGGTCTCGACGATGAAGTCCGCGAGGGCTTGAGCTTTGATCGCAGTCCGGGGCTGGTAGGATATGTCGTGTTGGCTCAGCTCGATGGACCATTTCATAAGCCAGCCTGAGGTTTCCGGCTTGTGGAGGACCTGCTTCAGCGGTTGGTCGGTAAGGACCACAACCGAGTAGGACTGAAAGTATGGGCGGAGCTTCCTTGCCGCCATAACCAGGGCGTAGGCCATCTTTTCTACCTTCAGGTAGCGGAGCTCGGCGTCCCGAAGTACCTTGCTCACATAGTAAATGGGCCTCTGAGCCCGGTCTTCTTCCCTCACCAAAACGGCACTTAAGTTCTGCTCGGAAGCAGCCAGGTAGATGAAGAGGGTTTCCCCTGGAACGGGCTTGCTGAGCAGGGGAGGATTGACCAAGTAGGCTTTCAACTGGTTGAACGACTCCTGTTGCAGTTCGCCCCACTCGAAACCCTTGGCCCCCCTGAGAGCCTTGAAGAAGGGGAGGCACTTTTCCCCAGACTTCGAAAGGAATCGCCCAATAGCGGCGAGGCGACCCGTAAGCCTCTGCACTTCCTTGACATTCCGGGGCGGGGCCATGTCCAGTATGGCCTTAATTTTTTCAGGATTAGCTTCGATCCCTCGCTGGCTGACCATGAAGCCGAAGAACATTCCTGAGGAGTCCCCGAACGCACACTTGTTCGGATTAAGCCTCATGTTGTGCCTTCTCAGTACGCCGAATGCCTCCCGTAGGTTGGCCACGTGGTCGGTACCTCGGACGCTCTTCACGAGCATGTCGTCGACGTATACTTTCATGTTGCGGCCTATCTGGCTTTGGAAGACTTTGTTGACGAGGCGCTGGTAGGTGGCTCCAGCGTTCTTCAATCCGAACGGCATAACTCTATAACAGTAGAGGCCTTGGTCGGTAATGAAGGAAGTCTTCGGAATGTCCGGGGGGAACATTCGGATCTGGTTGTAGCCGGAGAAGGCATCCATAAAGCTAAGGAGCTCATGGCCCGAGGTGGCATCGATGAGGGTGTCGATATTCGGGAGAGGGAACGGATCCTTCGGACACGCCTTATTCAAGTCTGTGAAGTCGATGCATATCCTCCAGGAACCATTTGACTTCTTAACCATGACGACGTTGGATAGCCACTCAGGGTAGTTCACCTCCTGTATGAACCGAGCTTTTAGGAGCTTGTCCACCTCCTCCTTGATGGCTTGTTGTCGCTCGGGAGCGAATTTGCGCCTCTTCTGCTGAACCGGTCTGCACCCCGGTTCGACGCTGAGGCGGTGCACTAGAAGCTCCTCGGAAATCCCGGGCATATCCGCGGCAGACCAAGCAAATAGGTCACGGTTCTCCCGGATGCACTGCACCAAGTCGGAACATAGGGCAGTCGGCAGGGACTTGCTGATGAGGAACTTTCGACTCGGGTCCTCGTCCGTGAAGAGCACTTCTTCCAATTCGTCCGCCGGCTCGGACGTGGGTCGGACGTTCGGCTCGGGGATCTCTAAAGTCTCGAGGGAGAGCACCGGATCCCTAGTGGAAGTCATGTAGCACTTCCGAGCCGTCTCTTGGCTGCCCCGGACTTCTCCCACTCCCGCCCGGGTGGGGAACTTCATCTTGAGGTGGTACGCCGAAGGAACGGCTTCCAGGGCAGCTAGGCCAGGTCGGCCCAAGATGACATTGTATGCAGCCGGGACATTGACGACCATAAAGTCCATTGGCTCTGTCCGGGTGGTAGGGGTCTTCCCAGCAGTTACGTCCAGGGTTATAACCCCTTCGACAGTTACTGGTACCCCTGTGAACCCGTGGAGCGTGTAGCCGGCCGGTTTGAGGCGATCCCGGGATAGTTGCAGCCCTCGAAAGGCCGAGAGGAAGAGGATGTTCACATAGCTCCCATTGTCTACCAGGATCCTCTGCACTTTGAAGTTCGCCATGCGGAGGTCGATAACAAGTGCGTCGCAGTGGGGAGTCCGGACCCCTTCGAGGTCTTCATCAGAGAAAGTTACTGGGACGCCGAGGCCTTTGGGGGGAGGGGCACCGCGAATTGAGTTGACTGCTCGGACGAAGGCCTTTCGAGAGGAGTTGGAAGAGCCCCCCATTGGACCCCCGTGGATAAGGTGCAGAACACGTTCCTCCTCGAACTCGGGGGTTTCATCTCGTCGCTCGGAGCGCTTGTTAGTCCCCCGAGGCGGAGGAGTGGTGCGATCTCCCCGATCATTTGCCTTCACAAACTTAGCCAACTGCCCCCTCTGGATGAGGGCCTCTATTTCGTTCTTCAGCGCCCGGCAATCGTTGGTGTCGTGGCCTTGATCCCGGTGGTAACGGCACCACTTCTCCTTGTTCCTCCTCTTGGCTGGGGTGTTCATCCTCGGAGCGGGAGGTATAACTCCCTCCTTCTCGACTTCCATCAGGATGGTGGAGACGTTGGTAGTGAGAGGGGTAAATTTCTCGAACCTGGGAGGAGGACGGTGCTGACCGCTATTATCCTTCTATAGCTTCTTGGCCCCTTCCTCTTCCGTTGTCTTTCTCTTCGACCCGGAAGCGGATCCTCCGAAGCCCGGGAAGCACTCGGCTTCCTCTGCCCGAATATATTTCTCGCATCTAAGGAGAAGGTCGGCGAAGTTGTGCGGGGGCTTTTTGGCGAGGGACGACCGAAGGTTAGAGTTGAGGACGTTGGACTGGAATGCGACGGTCGCCACAGACTGGTCGAGGGAGGCGATGGACAGGACCTCCGCAGTAAATCTCCTCATATAGTCCCTCAACTTCTCTCCCCTCTCCTATCGGAGGTGGAGTAGAGAGAGGCTGGTCTTCTCCGTTCGTCTGCTGCTCACAAAGTGAGTTATGAAGAGCATTTCAAACTGCTCAAAAGAGAAGATGGAAGAGGGAGCGAGCCGGGAGTACCATTCCCGCGCCGAATCCTTGAGAGTGGCGGGGAAGGTTTTGCAGAGCATGGCGTCGGAAGCTTGATGGATTAGCATCAAGGTCTTGAAGCTCTCGACATGATCAACAGGGTCTGACTCCCCTGAGTACGTTTCAAACTGCGGAGGCTTGAAACCCCTCGGGATGGGAGCCTCCATGATGGTCTGAGAGAAGGGGGTCTGCTGGGGCGGACAGTCCTTCCTCTCGACTCCTCTTCCTTGTCTATTCGACCGATGCACCTCTCCATCTCGTGGAGACGACGGTAGAGGGCATCGTCCCTCCGGTGGTAGTCAAACGACCCCCTGGACTCATCTTCATAGGAAGGGGAGCGGGGACTACGGCATCGATAGTCCTGGGATCGGCAAGGACTATGAGGGTGTTGCTGGTGTTAGGAGCCGGGGGAGGACTTATGGATCGGTGGCGAGGACTTGGGACCCGTGGGGGTGTTGGAACCCTTTGGGCATTATTGTTGTTGTGGCGAAGGTTGAGGGCCTACAACACCGTCGCCTGGAATTGTTGGAACTCGGCACGAGTGATGGGTGCCTCATCGTTCCTCGGATGATGTCTACCAGCAGGGGAATGTGGCCTCCTCCTACGACGCTCGGGAGATTCCCCCCGTCCTCTCCGTTCCGGCGACCTCCTGCCATCTCGGCAATGAGGAGATCACTCGCCTTGATGTTGGCGGGAGACTCCCTCTCGGGCCCGCTTCTCATCTAGGCGGTTGCTCAGGTCCTCATCCTTCTGCCGATTTAAAATGGTGTTACGGAGGTCGGAAGCTCGGGGATTATGGGAGGCCATAGAATCCGAGGAGGCATTGTGTACTGACACATGGTCTGGGTGGAGAGGTTGCTTCTGCCTCCGCTGGTTCTGACCAGTGGGACCATTAGGGGGTTGTTGATTCAGAAGAGGGGGGTGGCCCTGTTGGAAATGGTCTTGGACCGGGGGAGGAAGTTGTTCGGGCTGCGGAGCAGGATGTACGAGGACTTCCTCTTGTTGATCGCTAGGGTTGGGTCCACGGTTGGACCCCCTGGACCTGACCTTTCTGGGAGGCATGGCCGGAGAAGAGCTAGTCGACGGGAAGAGGAGAGGCTACTATTCGTATGGTTTCCCACAGACGGCGCCAATCTGTTACCACTGAATCTGGTGTGGGGGTAAACAGATGAGATTTGTGAGTTCGTGGAAAAACCTGAATAGCGGATCCAAGCCTGCTGATTCCTGCCGCTCACCTGCAAGGAAGTGCGATACATCGGGGTAGATTCCGGCGACGCACCCTCCGATGCTCTTGTCAGTAACCAGTGATGATTAAGAAAGAGCTTAAGTTGGAAAAAGAGTGACTACCTGGTCACAGTGGTAGGTAGGAGGTATTTATAGTCACCATGGGAGTCTGATTAGGGACCTGATTTCCTGTGAAACCATTAGGAGTAAAATTCTCATAATTAGTTTAGGAAACTGATCCCTGAAGCCGGTGAGAGGATAACTGCAAATCAGGCCCGTTGATTTAGTCAAATCAGTGACCCTGATCTCCTCTTGCTGGTTTGGGTTTGTTTTGGGTCGGGACCCGTACCCAGCTGGAGTGGATCCGTTTCGCGGGTTATTGGATCTGTGAAGGGGAGATCCAGTGCCCGCTTAGGGTCCATCTATATGCGAAATTACCGTTTTACCCCTGAGCTTCAAGATTCGTTCCCAATCTGGACGGTTCCGATTTAACCCCATTTTTAGCCATATCAGAAACATTTTACAGTATCTATCCTGAATTTTGGACTTACTTCAGAAAATCATTTAACTAGATGGAATCTAAAGCTGAAATTTTTAAAAGTGTCTCGTATGTCTATAAAATCTCTTCAAAATTTCAATATTTTACATGTCATTTGGTATTTTAGATAAATCCGAACTCATTCCTGGTTAAGAATGGAAACATGACATATTCTATAATTCTGTCCTGAATATTATATTTACTTCCAAAAATCATTTCTCTCTAATTATATGGAATTTGAATATAAACTTTTTATATTTGAAACTAGTATATATCTATAATATTTTCACAAAAATTCATGAGGTTTGGATATCGTTTAATGTTTTAAATAAATTCGAACTTAGGACTAGTTGACAATTTGCCTTGGTTTTGGATATTTGTATACCTCCGATTT
The DNA here is from genome assembly GCA_017893485.1 of Hemerocallis citrina. NCBI lineage: Eukaryota > Viridiplantae > Streptophyta > Magnoliopsida > Asparagales > Asphodelaceae > Hemerocallis > Hemerocallis citrina. Next base: position 98,296,152 of record CM030367.1, read on the forward strand.
TTTACCATTTTAACCTCTTATATGCAGAATTTTGAGGAAACTTAAAACTAAGAATTTGAAGTAGATTCGTTCATCTTTCTTTCGAGTCTAAGAAATCAAATTTCCATTCAGTGTGGGATTTTCGGTGATTTTTGCAAGTAGTAAGAGCTGCAACTTTGCATATGGATTTAGAAAAATTAATTGTGGTTAAATTTAGATGTTCTTAACAACAGTGTTGTAGTAGACTCATTTAGGTTTCATATAAAACTAAGACAGAGTTGAATATTGGAATTTATATGACTTTTCGGATAAATATTGGAATTTATATGATTTTTTGCCAGACCATTGTGTTGTTGTCCAAAGACAGAGCTGAATATTCAAATGGTGGATTCTATACATGAGACTGAAGAAACGCACGGTAAATCCACATGTGTGGGCTAGGGATAGGCCAGTAAGGTCAATGAATCTGAGAGAATGACTTCGTCAAAACCCAAGGGAATGCTTGTGACTTAGGCGATGCCCAAGTCCGACAATAGTTAGAGAACTCTGAGGGAGGAGTGTAATAGGGTCAGTCTGACCAAAATTTCAATTTGTGTGTAATATAAGTCCTGAATAATGATCATTAAGTCATATTATATTTTGCATCATTTAGACTAAGATCTTACATTACTTTAATAAATATTTTGCATTAGAAAAAGATATGACATAAACAATGACGAACATGTCCGGTAGAGAGCTGCGGTTCCTAGGAATGTTCAGGACTGAGGATACGTCCAGAAAATCCACGGTGTGTGGGCTAGGGGTATGTCTGTCAGGATCGTAGTTACGGGAGATAGACTTGCTAGAGTTCATAATTAAGGATACGCCAGGTAAATCCACGGTGTGTGGGCTAGGGATATGCCTGTCAGGTCCAATATCCTGGGGGTGCAACTTTCATGTGATTACACGTTGGAGTACAAATCATTGGGTTTAGGCATTGCATAGCGAGGGATTGAACCCTGCAATGAGAAAAAAAGCTAGTAGCTTGCATTCGAAAACTATGTTATATGAGCGGCATATCGTTACAAACAAGTGTTCATTAAAAAAACATATTTGAAGTGTAGCATAGTAGGTATATGTTTCACACTTTAGTAAATTAGTTACACACTCACTCATACGACATTGTATAATTAACTATTTTTCATTTAAATTTAATACACTGATTCAAGTTTTTATTCTATTATGTTGTGTTTGGGGAGTTAGTTAAAGTTGTTGGGATTTTTACCGTCAGCCGCACGAGCTGACGAACCCATAGATTTTGGTTTTGCAGGTAAGGGTGCCTCCTATCTTAGCATAGGAGTGTGACATCCTGAGCCTGTCATCTTATCAATCCAAGTGGTTTGGACTTGTAGTAAGATTTCTTTTTTTTTTTTATGTATTATATTATGTTTATGTACTCAACTGAAGTAAAAGATTCTGGGTGTGTCACGAATTTTTGTGTGTATAAAATTCGGGGCATTACAGGAATCGTCCGTTTTTATGGTCAAAACAGGCATGTGATATCATTGTATCTGTAAAGTTGAGAAGAGCTTCGGTGTCGGGGATCTACGAAGATGAGTTTCGCCCCTGGGGAGCTATGAAGAGGAGCTTCGCTCCCATTAGGGTAAGAAGCAGAGCTTCGCCATGGAGGAGCTATGAAGAAAAGCTTTGTAAGACTCTGGGGAAGAGTCGTTCGGGAGGCAAATTTCGGGAGCGGGTCTAGGGGTGAGTTGAGCTCCGAACTCGTTGTGGAAGAAGAAGGTTGCTCTAGAGGCGAGAGTGATGAAGGGCATTACCAGACTCTAGGAAAGAGCCATTCTTGGAGGTGAGTTTAGGGAGCATTTCTAGACAAGTTGGGCTCTAAACTCACTGTCACTGAAGATGGTCGCTCAGGAAACGAGCAGGATGAAGGGTATCACCAGACTCTAGGGAAGAGCTATTCGATAGGCGAGTTTAGAAAACATCTCTAGAAGAGTTGGGCTTCGAACTCGCTATTAGCAAAGATGGCCGCTCGGAAAGCGAGCAGAATGGAGGGTATCACCAGACTCTGGGGAAGAGTTGTTTGGTAGTCGAATTTGGGGAGCACCAGACTTATTGTAGGGAGCAATAAGTTATTGGGGGGGCTCTAAAGAAGGTCGAGGAACCGAACTCATTGCCTTGAGTTATTGAGTTGTGAAGCCCTTTGTATTTTTTACTTAGCAGATAGTTGCGCCTAATAGCAGATTGACCACCGCTTGATGTATCTTTATCATTTTAAATTGCAATGAAAACTCTTTTAGTACTTAATACTTGTGTTCTTCTTTGCCGACTACTGTTTTAGATGTGTTTTCTTAGAACTCTTGAGTCGTTTCATCTCTAGTGGCTTTGGTTACCACCGTTGTAGTGACTTCATGCTGTTTCATATTAACAAGTTGTTGTGTATGTCGAGAGCGACCCCTGTGATGATGAGGCCGCCCGTCTCCATGCCAAGCTACGCGTGGCGGATTTGGGGCTTGCTTACTTACTTACAGGAGAAGTTTTCCAAGGCAGAAGTGGAGCCCGTCCACTTGTGGAGAGTGTTGACAAGGAGGAACATCAAGGTGTGCCATCTTGGCTACCGTTCGTGAGAGATGTCCCTGCCCAATGCGGATGGGCACTTACATGATGATGAGGTTCCTCTTGTCGAGGTGGTCGCTGGGAGAGACTCAGGGATTAAATCCATTCATCGCTCTTCGCTTGCGGCCACAACTGAGAGGGATGAGTTGAAGAACATGGTTCATGAGAAGAGCTTGGAAGTTTCTCATCTGAAAAAGGTCATCCCCAAGTTCTTGGGAGAAACTCGTCCGGATTATTCAGCTCTTGTTCGTTGGAAAATTAGGGTGAATGATGCTCATATCAAGGAGAGGCTTTTCGAGCAAGATGTGGAGATCCGCTAGTTGAAGCGGCTTCTTGTGGGGACTAGGTCCAGGAGCACCTCTTGCTCTCATGAGGAGCTAAATCAAGGGAGGTCATTCCATGAATTGGCTTTAAGTTCACACGGCGCATCGAGGAATTTGGGAGATGTCCAAATCGGAGTGGCTGGTTCATCGAGTTTTGCCTCGGCTGGAGGGGCAACGCTTGTTGTCGGCCATGCGGCTAGGACTCAATCTGCGGGTTTGGTCTTCCTTTCGGATGGTGTGAAGGATCGAGGTGGTGCTTTGGTAGCTAGGGAGCCATAGGCCACGCGTATCCCTTAACAGGAATATCTCCTTACCACGGAATAGGGTTTGCATTCGGGTCAAACGGGCCGGACCGGGCCTAACCCACCCGGGTTGGACCTTGACTTAGGCGGGCTCGGACCAGTTTGGCAACTTAACTGGGCCGGGCCGGGCCAAAAGTTGTTTAAGGCGACCCGCCCAACCCGTGAACCTTTTAGGGTCCAACCCGGGTCAGGTCGGGTCGACCTGTGGGTTGGCCCGTTTAGATAGATAGGTTTTTTTATAATATTTTTAACTTATAATAATAATAATAATAACAATAATAATAATAATAATAATAAACATTAAAAATCGTAATAATAATAATAATATTGAAAGAGTGAAATTGGCAAAAAATATTGAAATATTATTCATATGAATTTAAGTTATACAATTTTCACAATTTCTAATGAAATGAAGAATTCAATTCATAAATATATTTTATACACTAACATATTTCTTATATACAATTTTAATTGACTACAATTTTTCTAATTTAACATAACAAGCAAAGATATAATACAATTTCTAACGAGTCGGTCGAGTTGCTATTACAAGCAAAGCTATTGTTGTTGTTGTTGTTGTTGTTGTTCTTCCGGCGAGTTGCTCCCACCTGTGGACGTTGATAGTGCTTTCCCTTGTGTCCTATCTTCAGCCTTTAGCCAGTCTTCTGTGCAAACGAGCATCTCTAACGTGTCGGGCTTCAAGCGATTCCTGTAATCAGTTAGAACTCTGCCACTTGAAGAAAATGCACTTTCAGAAGCAACTGTAGAGGCAGGAGGAGTTAGTAAATCTTTAGCCATAATTGACAGAATACTATAAGTGTGTTCATGGTCTTTCCACCATTGTAAAATATCTAGTGGAGAAGAAGAAGGCTTAGAATCTTGTTGGTTATACCAATTTAATTCATTTGGTTGATTAGTCCTAGATTTTTTGATTGAATTTGTGCAAGTAAATTAAATGTTCTGTCATCAAATTTACTCTTTACCCTTACCTTTAGAAGTACCAGAAGAAGAACTAACTACAGAAGTTGTACTACTAGAAGCAAAATATTTATCATAATAATCATACAAGTTATTTAATATAGATTCAAACTGAACTAAAAAAGTAGCGCAATCAATTACTATTTCTACATTTTCCCCAAGTAATGCAAAAAAATTTCAATCAAACTCTTCGTACCTTCTAATTTGATACGAGGATCCATAACGGTAGCAACACAAATCAACATAGGAGGAGGAAAATAATACTTCAAAAAAATTTGTATGCAGGTTTAACAATCTCACCAACATGGGGATCATTTAACATTTCGTTAAATGTTTGCATCATGCTAACTAATGAAATAAAAATGCTACTAGAAGTAGATTCATATGTTTTTGAAAATTTTAAAGTTGCGGTTTTAAAAGGTTCTAAAAATTTCAACAAAGCTTCGGCATAATACCAATCGGTGGGAGTCATTTCAAAATTTGGCATATGAAATGCGATACAAAAATCATTTACAACGGCTTTATATTCGGTAACAACATGTAGTAAATCAAAAGTAAAATTCCATCGGTGTCAAACATCCTTTGGAAATCTTCTAAAAGGTACATTTTTAAGCCTACACCAAACTTTCTATTCTTGAAATACGCTTGAACTTAATGCAATGAAATGTACACAATTTCTAATTTTAACTATATATAGATCGGCTATTTTTAATGCATCTTGAACACATAAATTTAAAATATGACATGCTCATCTAACATGAAAAATATTGTCAGATGGAGGGTTTAGTACGGATTTTATAGTAGTAATTGCTACATTGTTGTTAGATGCATTATCAAAACTAATACACATAATTTTATCGCGAATATGAAAAATATCACAAATTTCTAAAATACGGTTTGCTATTTCAATGCCACTATGGGGATACGGCAACGCCGCAAGTGATATGATTCTTTTTTGAAGAATCCAATCATTGTCGATCCAATGACAGGTTATTCCCATCATTGGAATATTGTTGACACCCGTCCAACAATCCGAAGTCAAATTAAGTCTACAAATTAAACTCCATAAAATTGCAATCAGATCGTCCTTCATTTACGATGTACACTTTAAAACAATCCGATTTGCAAGTATTTCTCGGAATTCTTCTAAAATGATGGTTTAAGGCCGTTTGAATAAAATTTTCCAAGTCCCTACTCTCGGGATAGGAAAATGGTAACTCTTCCTTTATGACTAATCGGGCCATTTCCCGACGAACAAGATCAGGATCATAAGGGTGGCTATCAATTAGACCGGTCCTAGGGTTGATTTTTTTTTGGCCTTGTAGGTCAGCAAGAAGGTCTTTATGGTTATGTTGGATGTGTCTACTAATTGTACCGGTGCCGTCACCCTCTTAAATTTGTATGCTTTAGAACATGTTTTACAAACTTTCAAACCTATACCCGGAGTCTGTTCGTCTGGGATATAATCGTAAAACTTATGTAAATCACTACTTTCTCCTCTACTTTTCCTACTACTACGGGGTTGTGTGGTTTTGGTTGGTTGTTGTTGTTCTTCTTCTTCTTCTAATTGTATGTCAACCTACAAACTCGTCGTGTGCACCCCATTGTTGGGTAGGAGGATCATGGTACTCTTGGGCGGGCTCACTAATTGGGACAATTGGTAGCCTACGGGAAGAGGAGGAGGAATCTTGCCCGCTACGACCGCTACCGCGTGATCTAGACATAATGTAGTAATGTATGTAAAAAAACTACACAATGTAGGAACGATGAATTATAAAAAAATCTAAAAAACAAGAGGGTTGAGATAGAGAAGATAAAAAAAACCAACAATAATTATAACTACAACACAAAAATAAAATAACAAAAAAGGTATGAAATTTTGATACCGTTCACCGAGGATATGCGTATATAAAAAAAACGATGAAAATAAGAATAGAAGTAGAACTAGAAATAAGCGATTCTGGAATTGAAGATGTTACCGCTGAATCTGGTGTGGGGGTAAACAGATAGAATTTGTGGACTCGTAGAAAACCTGAATAGCAAACACCCAACCTGTTCCGCCCGAGTTCGATCGCTGACTCCCTCCATTCACCTGCAGGGAAGTGCGAGACACCGGGGTTGATCCCGGCGATGCACCCTCCGACACTCTAGTCAGTAACCAAGAATGATTAAGAAAGAGCGTTAATAGGAAAAAGAGTGATTACCCTGTAACAGTGGTAGGTGGGGGGTATTTATAGCCGCCTTAGGGATCAGATTCGGAAGGTAGTAATTCCTGTGTTCTGATAAGGAGTAAAATTCTCATAACCAGATTAGGAATCTGTTACCCCTAATTCCCGATGGGAGGATAATGGCGAATCAGGCCCATTGATTTGGCCTAATCAGAGACCCTGATTCTATCCAGCCGGACTGGGTCTGAATCGGGTCGGGACCCGTATCCAGCTGAGGTGGATTCGTTCGCGGGTTATCGGATCTGTGAGAAGGAGATCTAGTACCCGTTTCGAACCCCTCTGTATGTGAGATTACCGTTTTACCCCTGGGCTTCAAGATTCGTGCTCGATTTGGGCGGTTCCGATTTAACCCCACTTTTAGCCATATCACGAGCCCCCCACTCCTAAAGACTTAGTTTGATCAGCCTTTGAGGAGTAGTTTTACTGTTTTTAATGGCTGGCGGGGTTGTATCGGAGTCCAAACGGATGGTCTTTGAATCTTTGAAGGAGGTAGTGTGGCAATTCTTCAAGCTGGTTGCATCCTCAGTTGTTCTTGAGCTTTTCTGGCCGTTGGGTGATTTCTATCTATTTTTTCGGATTATGTATTTAATTTTGCGAAGTGTTAACTAGTCGTTCGGGGGTATTAACAACGCGTTCCAGGCATTAATTGTTCGTTCAGGGGCCCGAAAATGTACCCCCGAATTCACAATTATTTCCTAGAATTTTTAGTTAATTTTTCCGAATTTTTAGTAATTTTTTCGCAATTTTTAAATAGATAAAACGATTAAAATAAATAAAAACTAATTTTTAATGCCGATTTATGGCGTGGCACGATCTGGGCCCTCTATCAGCGCCGAGCGCAATTTTCTGGGTGATCGGACGATCCGCCTTCCTCGGCAGATAGTTTCTTCGTATCGAGGGTCGGTTCCTCGTCTCCTCGGCTCGGCAGCTCGGCACATGGCTCGGAATCTGCCGAACTACGTGGCGTGATCCTGAGCATCCATTTCAGTGCGAATTCCCAAAAAGCGCTATCTTGTCGTTTAGCGAACGTGGCAAGATCTGAGCCGTCCATCATGACGAGCGCGTTTTTTGACAAGATCCAATGGCTGAGGAGGGTCGGCGGATTTTTTCTCCATATACGAGGGTCGGTTCCTCGTCCCCTCGGCTCGGCAGCTCGGCGCATAGCTCGGAATCAGCCGAACTACGTGGCATGATCCTGGGCGTCCATCTCAGCGCGGATCCCCAAAAAATGCTATCTTGTCGTTTAGCGAACGTGGCAAGATCTGAGCCGTCCATCATGACGAGCGCGTTTTTTGACAAGATCCAACGGCTGAGGAGGGTCGGCGGATTTTTTCGCCATATACGAAGGTCGGTTCCTTGTTCCCTCGGCTCGGCAGCTCGGCGCATAGCTCGAAATCGGCCGAACTACGTGGCATGATCCTGAGCATCCATCTCGCCACGAATCCCCAAAAAACGCTATCTTGTCGTTTAGTGAACGTGGCAAGATCTGAGCCGTCCATCATGACGAGCGCATATTCTGACAAGATCCAACGGCTGAGGAGGGTCGGCGGATTTTTTCTCCATATATGAGGGTCGGTTCCTCGTCCCCTCGGTTCGGAGGATTGGTGCCATTTAGCCGGGTTATGGAGTTAGACGTTTTGAATCATCTTGGCTCTGGAGCGTCGCCACCCTCCAACCCAGTGGCTCGGCTGCTTAGCCAAGCTGTTCAGTAGCTCGGCTAAGCAGACCGGTGGCAGGAAGCTCGGAAGGTACACGTGGTCAGATCTGGAGCGTCCATCATTGCGTGAATCACGAGGACTAGGTTCAGATCACGAGAAAATGTTATTTTGTCATTTTGTGAGCGTAGCGCAATCTGAACCGTCCATTGTGTCTTGACACGAATTTTGGACAGATCCGACTATGATTCAGCCTCAGTAGGATTTTTCTCCATATATGAGGGTCGGTTCCTCGTCCCCTCGGTTCGGAGGCTCGGTGCCGTTTAGCCGAGGTATGGAGTTTTGAAGGGACTCATTAGCTCGGTTGCTCAGCCAAGTTGCTCGATAGCCCGGCTCGGCAGACCGGTGGCTGAGTCGTGGACTTAAGTGATTTAAGGAGTCTTTGCTTTCGAAACGTCGCAACTCTCCGCTTGGCGCTTTGGCTTCTTAGTGGGCTTTTTAGATTCCCAAGGAAGCCTAACATCACACTAGGTTATAAGCTCTCACTCCCCCACCCCCAAGTTAATTTCACTTTTTACTCCAAACTTTCACTTTCACTCTCTGCGTTCTCTGCTAGCGGCGATTTTTGCTCCAAGGCGGTTACGTTAGCTGTCGCGTGGGCCAGGTGATTTTCGGCGATCTTATTCCAACCGTGAACGTCACTTCAAGGTCAGTTTACTTGCCTTAGCCTTTTTCTAGAGATGTCAAGAGTTGACTCGGGGAGTGAGGCCTCGTCCTCGGGTGATAGTGGTGCCGAGGAGAGGAGGCAGATGGAGATCCGAAGGAAGGGGAAGCAGGTGGTCGAGCCGTCTGTGGCCGAGGCAAAGAAGAAGAAGAAGAGGGTAGTGGCCCAATCTCCTATAGTCGAGGAGATTGTGGAGAATCCGAGGCAAGCCCCTGAGATGGGCCGGTACCCTTGTGTACTGTCCGGGCATGCTGGGGTTAGGCAATACGAGGGCGACCTTATGAAGAAGGCGATCATAGGTCAGTCAGAAGTTTACGAAGAGAACAATCCGGTTCTGACCACCGAGGCTGACGAGATTGGATCGGTGCTGTCCGAAAGGGACCTGCTCCGGATCAGAAAAGGGTTCGCCATCCCTTCGGAGTACAAGCTCATTCTCCCCGGCCCTGGGATGCGAGCGAACTCCAAGCTGTCGTCGTCGGATATGTGCATGTTCGACTTCGACTCTCTGAACGCCGGACTGCGCTTTCCCCTGCACCCTTTCATTCGTCAGGTCCTCGGGTGGTATTGCCTTGCGCCGACCCAATTTATGCCGAACAAATGGCGCCATGTGAACGCCTTCCTGCTGCAGTGCCGCAATGCCGAGGTCGAACCAGACCTGACGATCTTCCGAAGCATGTATCGGATAAACCGGATGCACAAGACCGAGCATCGCTACTACCTGGCGCCGAGGAAAGGCGTTCGGATTATAGAAAACCCGGACTCGATCAAAGGATGGAAGGAGAAGTTCTTCATATTAAGGGAGTCGTCGATGGTGCAAGTTCCGAGCCGGTGGAAGGTAGAGGTGCCAAAGTTACGTGAGGGCCGACCCGGAACTGTCTGCGGCCGAGGAGGAAGTGGTGGGGAAGATCATGGCCCTCCCGATGTTGAGCTGGAGGGAGATGACCGAGGAGGTGCTACACGGGTCAGGCCTTAGTCCGATCGACCCGAGTACGCTCCTGACATCTCGCAAAAAAAAAAAAATCTCAAGTTTTTAGCTCGTTTCATTAACTTTCAATTTGTTTGTTGTTTGGTACAGAAGCGCCGAAGATGGACTTTACGGCCATGATGAACGAGAGGGGTAAGGTGGCCGATGGAAGGAAGAGGAAGAGGCCGAGCACGACCGCCTCATCGGGTCAGCCTCCCAAGGTAGCTTCGGCAGTTATTCCGCCTCCCCCTGTCGCTGAGGTCCCCTCGCCAATGGTGGTTGTTGTCGCCAAGTCTTCGGCTCATGCTGCTTCTTCCGCGGTCGGTGAGGCCTTCGACGTCTCGGCGGCGTTGTCGCTTCAGGCTCCGCCGCTGACCGCTGAGGCCGAGGTGATCTTGACCGAACAGCATAAGCAACTGTTCGTTCTGGACTGGCAGTTCAAGAAACACGATGGCTTCCTCGGGAATTCGCAGATGTCAATGCAGGCCGTGAAGCACTTGGCGACCCCGAAGGACCGAGACGTGCTGAAGGCGGGGATGGTTGGCAACGACACTTATGAGGTCGCCCGGTCGCTTGTATCGGTAAGTCGCGCGTACCTTTTCTTTAGAATTTTTTCAAATCTTCCGTCCGGCACTCACTTTGTTCTATCGTTTCGTTTCGACATGCTACTTGTCACTTCAACCACCTCCTTGAAGCGTTCGCCGAACAGGAGAAGGAGTTGAAGGCCGCCTGTGATAAGGACAGGGCGGACAAGGTGAAGGCGGTTCGGCAGCTCGAAGCGGAGCAGAGGCGAGCCGATGGCTTGGAGGTCCGGGTCGCCGACCTTGAGGCGGACCTAGAGCGGACTAAGGGGTGGCTCGCCGAAGAGGTCGCCAAGGTCGCTAAGGCTGCTGAGGAGCTGGCGGCATCGGCTAAGGCTCTGGCAGAGACGAAAGCGGAGAAGGATGCCTTGGCGATGAAGATCAGGGCCGAGGTGGAGGCCGAGGCGAAGGAGCATATGGCCACGAATATGGAGAGGTCCTACCAGAGGGCGCTCGACCATGTCCAGGACCGCGTCCCCAGCTTTCAGCGGGTCGACTATAGGCTGTGGCCCGGATCCACACCAGATGGCGAGGAGGAGGAAGGCGAAGGTGACGAGGGAGAGGACGACGCCGATGATGAGGTGGTTGCCGAGGTGGATGTGACAAACCCCCAGGTCGATGTGGGAGATGAGGGGCCGTCTGGCGAAGCGCCTGTGGTTGAGCCGACGACGCAGGTGGACCCCTGATCTCCTTGCCTTTTTGTAATCTTTTTTCTTCTTTTAAAAATGTAATGCCTTTTTGCGGACTGGCCACCGCTTCTTCCTTTATGAATGAAAATTTTATTTCTTATTTCAAATTTGTGCAAGTGTTTGGGTCGGTCCGTAGTCTCCCAATTTGTGACGTTCTTGTATTTCAGATCCTCGAACATGCCCCAAATACCGTAGCGGCTCGGCGTCGTGCCGAGCTGTTTAAGCAATCTCGCGAGGCTCGACTCGAGGGTGAGATCGAGCTGATCCGGAGAGTGTCGCTCAACGTAGAGAAGAAGTATAGTGAGCTGCTGGCCGAGGTGCATCACCTACGAATAGTCGAGGAGGAGTTCTCGACGAAGGAGGAGGAGCTAGCCTTGGTGCAGGCCGAGCGAGACGAGCTCGCAAAGAAGGTCGAGCAGCTGCAGAGGGTCATGGTCGACAAAAGCATCGAGGTGACTAACTTACGTCGTATTATATCCGATAGTGCTGAGTGTCCCAGTTCGGCAAAACTCCCTCGATTCAAGATAATGGTTAAGGACGACACTCTGAAAGACAGGATCGTTGAGCTCGAGGAAGAGGTGGCTCGACTGAAGCCTCAGCCTGTAAGGGCTAATGTCCGCAGCACCTCATGTACCCGCGAGGAGATAGAGCGAGGGATCACCTTTTACGAGCTCGCGACTCGTCGTCAAGTCATTGGTCGGACAGCAGCCGATGCACAAAGCGGAGTAGCTATTAGCTCGAGTGGAGCCTCGGTCGGCGCCACCATTAGGATCAGCAGCGAGGCGGCATCCCAGTTCGTCGGCCTAGAGACAAGCTCGGAGATGAAAAGACGGAAACCCCGATTGTCTCTAAATCGGAACGTCCCTGTTCCGAGGAGGCACTGAACGTGTTGCATCGAGCTTTAGACTTGCGTCGTTCTCCTTGTTGTAATGACATACCGTGTAAATTTGTTAAATCGTTTTTTCGCTGTAACTCTTTGCCTTGTAAATCTTTCTCGTTGTTTTAATAAAATCGATGTTGCTTTGCTCATTGTTGTGCCGTAGTTGCCTTACTCGAACCATAAGGACCCCTAGTTATCTTCTTCGAGTGCTTTATCTGCGGAACTTTAGTTTTTTGTTCGGAGTATACCGAGGCGACTTTGCGCTTCCGAGGTGCGATAGCTCGGACTTCAGACTCAGTCCACGTGGCACAATCTAGATGGTCGATCATGATCGTGGTACGTATCACGAGGCGGGAGGCACGAGTTCCAAGAAAACACTATCTTGTCGTTTTGTGGACACGTGGCACGATTTGATCCGCTTATCAAGCCCTAGCACAGACTTTGAGGTGATCTAACGGTGAAACCGGTTCGGCATAATTTTTCTCCATATACGAGGGTCGGTTCCTCGTCTGCTCGGCTCGGGGTGTTGAGTGAACGCGGTCGAGCCGATCGCTGGACTCCGAACCACCGTTAGAGTTGCTCGACGGTCGTGGGAGCAGTTCCGAATGGCGACCTACTTCTAGCTCGCTTACGAGCGAACTTGCGAAGTAGAATCGAGCCAAGTGTTGGACTCCGAACCATTGGTAGAGTAGTTCAACGGTTGTGGGAGCAGTTCCGAATGGCGACCTACTTCTAGCTCGCCTACGAGCAAATTTGAGAAGTAGAATCGAGCCAAGTGTTGGACTCCGAACCATCGGGTGAGTAGTTCAACGGTTGTGGGAGCAGTTCCGAATGGCGACCTACTTCTAGCTCGCTTACGAGCGAATTTGCGAAGTAGAATCGAGCTAAGTGTTGGACTCCGAACCATCGGTAGAGTAGTTCAACGGTCGTGGGAGCAGTTCCGAATGGCGACCTACTTCTAGCTCGCTTATGAGCGAACTTGTGAAGTAGAATCGAGCCAAGTGTTGGACTCCGAACCATCAGTAGAGTAGTTCAACGGTTGTGGGAGCAGTTCCGAATGACGACCTACTTCTAGCTCGCTTACGAGCGAACTTGCGAAGTAGAATCGAGCCAAGTGTTGGACTCTGAACCATCGGTAGAGTAGTTTAACGGTTGTGGGAGCAGTTCCAAATGGCGACCTACTTCTAGCTCGCTTACGAGCGAATCTGCGAAGTAGAATCGAGCCAAGTGTTGGACTCCGAACCATCGGTAGAGTAGTTCAACAGTTGTGGGAGCAGTTCCGACTGGCGACCTACTTCTAGCTTGCTTACGAGCGAATTTGCGAAGTAGAATCGAGCCAAGTGTTGGACTCTGAACCATCGGTAGAGTGAAGAGTAAAGGCAGAGAGTTGTAAACAGTTTTTACAAGTAAAATATGAGAAAGCTTTCTTTATTGACTAATGGTCGGCTACTTCTAAAGTTGCGAGCCGTTGTTACATATGAGAAACAAATTAGTGAAAATACAGGGGGTAGGAGAGGAACGGTTCGACATCCTGAAATACTTAGAGAGGTGCCGGGGCACCTTCTTGGTACTTCAAAAGATGGTCGGCATTCCAGGTCCTAGGGATTTCTCTGCCTTCGTGGTCTTCGAGACGATAAGCTCCTGGCCGAACTACTTTCGTGATCCTATAGGGCCCCTCCCAATTTGGAGCCAGCTTGCTCTTCTGACTAGGGAAGGAGACAGCTAGCTTTCTGAGGACTAGGTCCCCTTCCTTGGGATCGGTAGGTCGAACCTTTTTGTTATATGCCAGCTCGATCCTCCTTCGATAGTTCTGTTGGCGGATTGATGCTCTTTCCCTCAGCTCGTCTATCAGATCTAGGTTTGCCCGAAGATCCCTGGCATTCTGTTCTTCGTTGTAGGCTACAAGGCGAGGAGAAGGTATTCCGACCTCCAGAGGGATCACCGCCTCGGACCCATAGGTGAGGTTAAATGGGGACTCTCCTGTGGGGGTCCGTTTAGTGGTGCGGTAGTTCCACAGCATGTTGGGGAGCTGATCCACCCATAAACCTTTGGAGCACTTGTCCAACCTCTTCTTAATGCCAGCGAGAATCTGCCGGTTAGCATTTTCGACTTGGCCATTCGACTGCGGATGGGAGACGGAGGAGAAGCGTTGCTGGATTGCGAGGTCTTCACACAGAGCTCGGAACGCAGCCCCAGTAAATTGGGTTCCGTTGTCAGTTACGAGGACTCGGGGAACACCGAATCGGCAGATGACGTGCTTCTAGAAGAACTGGAGCACCTTGTTCTCTGTGATCGTTGCCAGAGGCTCGGCCTCTATCCACTTCGAAAAATAGTCGATCGCCACGACGAGGAACTTGAACTGGCCCGGAGCTGGAGGGAATGGCCCTAGTAAATCTATTCCCCACATGGCGAAGGGGATAGGACTTGATAGGGAGGCGAGCTGAGTTTGTGGGAGGCGACGAATGTTTGAATGTTTCTGACAAGAGTCGCATTTCCGAACGTGTCGCTCGGCGTCTCGGAGGATGGTAGGCCAGAAGTAACCGTAATTCAACACCTTCCAAGCCAGTGATCTGGACCCTGAATGTGCTCCGCCGATGCCTTCGTGGAGCTCCTGCAAGGTGTAGTCGGCTTGTTCTGGGGAGAGGCACCTCAAGTACGGCCTGCCGTCCACTTGCGAGAAGGAACATTTGTACAAGATTCCCCCGACGAGAGTGTACCGTTCCGCCCTGGTCCTTACTTGGCGAGCCTCCTTAGGGTCATCAGGGAGGAACCCGTCCCTTAGGAATTCGACCAGCGGTTTCATCCAGTCATCTTGTAGTAGGACCGGCAGCGAGTCCACCGAGTCGAGGGTCTCGTCTTCTATACTCGGTTTTAAGAGGACCTCGATCAAGACGGTCTGTTCGAGACCTTGGAGGGAGGATGAGGCTAACTTGGAGAGGGCGTCGGCCTGTGAATTCTCTTCTCGGGGGATTCGCCGGATGAGCGCTTCTTCGAACCGGGCCATGAGGGTTCGGACTTTAGCGAGGTACTTTGCCATCCGATCGTCCCGTGCTTCGTAATCGCCCAAGACTTGATTCACTACCAGTTGAGAGTCACTATGAATTAGGAGGCGTTGTGCCCCTGCACTTCGGGCAAGCCCAAGGCCAGCGATTAGTGCTTCATACTCCGCTTCGTTGTTCGAGGCCTTGAAGTTCATGCGCAGGGCATACTAGAGGATGAAGTCGTCTAGACCTGCCAAAATGATCCCGGCTCCACTTTCCTCGTTGCAAAAGGAACCGTCCACAAAAACCATCCAAATTGGAGGTCCGTTCGGCACCAGGCTGACCTCGGGAATGGTGGTCTCGACGATGAACTCTGCAAGGGCTTGAGCTTTGATCGCAGTCCGGAGCTGGTACGAGACGTCGTACTGGCTTAGTTCGATGGACCATTTCATGAGGCGGCCAGAGGTCTCAGGTCTGTGGAGGACTTGTTTCAGCGGTTGGTCGGTAAGGACGACCACCGAATAGGACTGGAAGTAGGGGCGAAGCTTCCTCGCCGCCATGATCAGAGCGTACGCCATCTTTTCTATCTTCGGGTAGCGAAGCTCGGCATCGCGAAGCACCTTGCTTACATAGTAGATGGGCCTTTGAGTCCGGTCTTCTTCCCTTACTAAAACGGCGCTGAGGGTCTGCTCGGAAGCAGCCAAGTAGAGGTACAAGGTTTCGCTCGGGACAGGCTTGCTGAGCAGAGGAGGATTGACGAGGTAAGCCTTTAGCTGGTCGAACGACTCCTGCTGCTGCTGCCCCCATTCGAAACCTTTAGCCCCCCTGAGAACCTTGAAGAAGGGGAGGCATTTCTCCCCGGACTTGGAGAGGAAACGACCAATTGCGGCGAGGCGGCCTGTCAGCCTCTGAACTTCCTTAACATTCTTGGGAGGGACCATGTCTAATATGGCCTGGATTTTCTCTGGATTAGCTTCGATTACTCGCTGGCTGACCATGAAGCCGAAGAACTTTCCTGATGAGACTCCGAACGCACACTTGTTTGGGTTGAGCCTTATGTTGTGCTTTCTCAGTACGCTGAATGCCTCCTGCAGGTCGGCGACATGGTCAGTACCTCGGATGCTCTTTATAAGCATATCGTCGACATACACTTCCATATTGCGACCTATTTGGCTCTGGAAGACCTTGTTAACAAGGCGCTGGTAAGTGGCACCAGCGTTCTTCAATCCGAATGGCATCACTCTGTAACAGTGGTGGCCCTGGTCGGTCACAAACGAGGTCTTCGGGATATCCGGGGGAAACATCCAGATCTGATTGTAGCCTGAGAAAGCGTCTATGAAGCTGAGGAGCTCATGTCCCGAAGTTGCGTCGATGAGGGTGTCGATGCTTGGAAGAGGGAAGGGGTCTTTGGGACAGGCCTTGTTTAGATCAGTGAAATCGATACATATCCTCCAGGTCCCGTTCGACTTCTTGACCATGACTACATTGGAAAGCCATTCCGGGTAGTTAACCTCCCGTATGAACCGGGCCTTTAGGAGCTTGTTCACCTCTTCTTTGATGGCTTGCTACCGCTCGGGAGCGAACTTGCGCCTCTTTTGTTGGACCGGTTTGGACCCCGGCTCAACACTGAGGCGGTGGACCAAAAGCTCCTCGGAAATTCCCGGCATATCAGCGGCGGACCAGGCAAAAAGGTCGCGGTTACCGCGGATGCACTGCACTATGTCGGAACATAGAACAGAAGGGAGGGTCTTGCTGATGAAGAACTTTCTGCTCGGGTCATCCTCCGAAAAGAGCACCTCTTCCAGTTCGTCCACCGGCTCGGATGTTGGTCGAACGGCCTCCTGGGGGATTTCTAAAGTTTCGAGAGAGAGGACCGGACCCCCAGTGGAAGTCATGTAGCACTTCCGGGCCATTTCCTGACTGCCCTTGACCTCCCCTACTCCTGCCCGGGTAGGGAATTTCATCTTGAGGTGGTAGGCCGAGGGAACGGCTTCTAAGGCAGCTAAGCCGGGTTGGCCTAGGATGACGTTGTATGCAGCTGGGACGTCGACGACCATAGGCTCGGTCCGGGTGGTAGGAGTTTTTCTAGCAGTTACGTCGAGGGTTATCACCCCTTCGATAGTTACTGGCACTCCCGTGAACCCGTGGAGAGTGTAACCGGCCGGTTTGAGACGGTCCCTAGGTAGCTGAAGACCTCGGAAGGCTGAGAGGAAGAGGATGTTCACGGAGCTTCCGTTGTCTACTAGGATCCTCTGCACTTTGAAGTTCGCCATACGGAGATCGATAACAAGTGCATCGCAGTGGGGAGTCCTAACCCCCTCGAGATCTTCATCTGAGAATGTGACCGGGACACCGAGGCCTTTTGGGAGAGGGGCGTTGTGAACAGAATTAACTTCTCGGACGAACGCCTTTCGAGAAGAGTTGGAAGAGCCTCCCATGGGGCCTCCATGGATAAGGTGTAGGACGCGTTCCTCCTCGAACTCGGGGGGTTCATCGCGTCGCTCGGAACGCTTGTTAGCCCCCTGAGGCGGAGGAGTGGTGCGATCGGCCCGATCATTTGCTCTCACAAACTTGGCCAACTGCCCCCTCTGGATGAGGGCCTCTATCTCGTTCTTCAACGCCCGGCAGTCGTTGGTGTCGTGGCCATGATCCCGGTGGTAACGGCACCACTTCTCCTTGTTCCTCTTCTTGGCTGGGGTGTTCATCCTCGGAGCAGGAGGTATGACACCTTCCTTCTCGACTTCCATCAGGATGGTGGAGACGTTGGTAGTGAGAGGAGTAAATTTCTCGAACCTGGGGGGAGGGCGGCGCTGACCGCTATTATCCCTCTGCAACTTTTTGGCTCCTTCCTCTTCAGTTGTCTTTCTCTTCATCCCGGAGGCAGATCCTCCGAAGCTCGGGAGGCATTCGACCTCCTCTGCCCGAATATATTTTTCGCACCTAAGGAGAAGGTTGGCAAAGTTATGCGGGGGCTTTTTGGCGAGGGACGAACGAAGGTTGGAATTAAGGACGTTGGATTGGAATGCGACGGTTGTCACTGATTGCTCGAGAGAGGCGATGGACCTGACCTCTGCGGTAAACCTCCTCACATAGTCCCTCAAATTTTCTCCCTTCTCCTGATGGAGGTGGAGTAACGAGATGTTGGTCGTCTCCATGCGTCTGCTACTCACAAAGTGGGTTATGAAGAGCGTCTCGAACTGCTCAAAAGAGAATATGGAAGAGGGGGTGAGCCAGGAGTACCATTCCCGAGCCTAACCCTTAAGGGTGGCGGGGAAGGTTTTGCAGAGCATGGCGTCGGAAGCTTGGTGGATTAGCATCAAGGTCTTGAAGCTTTCGACATGGTCAACGGGGTCCGACTCCCCCGAATAAGTTTCAAACTGCGGAGGCTTGAAACCCCTTGGGATGGGAGCCTCCATGATGGTCCGGGAGAAGGAAGGTCTGCCGGGGCGGACGGTCCTTCCTCTCGACTCTTCCTCCTTGTCCATTCGACCGATGCGTCTCTCCATCTCGTGGAGACGGCGGTAGAGATCATCGTCCCTCCGGTGGTAGTCAAACGAGCCCCTGGACTCGTCTTCATAAGAAGGGGAGCGGGGACTACGACGGCGGTAGTCTTGGGAGCGGCAAGGACTATGGTTGTGTTGTTGGTGATTAGGAGCCGGAGGAGGTGTTACGGACCGGGGACGAGGACTTGGGACCCGTGGGGGTGTCAGAACCCTTTGGGCATTATTGTTGTTGGGGCGAAGGTTGAGGGCCTGCAACACTGTTGCCTGGAATTGTAGGAACTCAGCACGAGTGATGGGTGCCTCATCATTCCTCGGATGACGCCGACCAGCGGGGGAATGTGGTCTCCTCCTATGACGCTCGGGGGATTCCCTCCGTCCCCTTTGGTCCAGGGACCTCCTGCTATCTCGGTGGTGAGGAGATCGCTCACCCGGATGTTGTTGGCGGGAAACTCCCTCTCGGGCCCGCTTCTCATCCAGGCGACGGCGAAGATCCTCATCCTTTTGCCGATTTAGAACGGTATTGCGGAGGTCGGAAACTCGAGGATGGTGGGAGGCCATGGAATCCGAAGAGGCATTGTGGATGGATACGTGGTCCGGATGGAGAGGTTATTTTTGCGGGTCGGGGCGCGAGACCGCTACGCCGGCATTTGAAGGACCGGGGAGACCATTAGGAGGTTGCTGATTTGGGAGAGGAGGCAGATCCTCGGTTTGAAGCGGAAGTTGCCCCTGTTAATGAGCGGGTTGGAAGGGGACTTCTTGTTGCTGATCTGGATTGGGCCCACGATTGGATCCCCTGGATCTTACTTTTCTGGGCGGCATGGCTGGAGGAGATCTCACCAACGGGAAGAGGGGAGGCTGCTATTCTTATGTTTTCCACAGACGGCGCCAATCTATTACCGCTGAATCTGGTGTGGGGGTAAACAGATAGAAATTGTGGACTCGTAGAAAACCTGAATAGCAAACACCCAACCTGTTCCACCGGAGTTCGATCGCTGACTTCCTCCGTTCACCTGCAGGGAAGTGCGAGACACTGGGGTTGATCCCGGCGACGCACCCTCCGACACTCTAGTCAGTAACCAGGAATGATTAAGAAAGAGCGTTAATAGGAAAAAGAGTGATTACCTTGTAACACTGGTAGATGGGGGGTATTTATAGCCGCCTTAGGGATCAGATTCGGAAGGTAGTAATTCCTGTGATCTGATAAGGAGTAAAATTCTCATAACCAGATTAGGAATCTGTTACCCCTAATTCCCGGTGGGAGGATAATGGCGAATCAGGCCCGTTGATTTGGCCTAATCAGAGACCCTGATTCTATCCAGCCGGACTGGGTCTGAATCGGGTCGGGACCCATATCCAGCTGAGGTGGATTCGTTCGCGGGTTATCGGATTTGTGAGAAGGAGATCCAGTACCCGTTTCGAACCCATCTGTATGTGAGATTACCGTTTTACCCCTGGGCTTCAAGATTCGTGCTCGA
The DNA here is from genome assembly GCA_017893485.1 of Hemerocallis citrina. NCBI lineage: Eukaryota > Viridiplantae > Streptophyta > Magnoliopsida > Asparagales > Asphodelaceae > Hemerocallis > Hemerocallis citrina. The sequence continues at coordinate 98,316,027 of CM030367.1, forward strand.
TTTGGGCGGTTCCGATTTAACCCCACTTTTAGCCATATCAGAAGAGTTGAAGAGAGATTGAAGGAGAATTGACGACTTGATCACTTGGAGTTGGACGAGAGTTGAAGAGTTGAAGACGTTGTTGAATTTTGATTTTGATACGATCGAAAATTGATCGTGTATATGCCTTGAAGACTTGCTTGTTGAATACTTCAATTTTTGAAAAATTCCTGAGAAATGAGTTATAATAGTAGAGAGAGTAAGAGAGTAAGGTGTGATTTTTTTATGGGGTTTTGGGGGGTATTTATAGGCTTAAAATGTATAAAAAACCAAAAAAACCCACAAAAAAAAAACAAAAAAAAACGGCTAGGAAGAGAGCCAACGGCTCTGTTGTACAGTAAACCCCCCCCCCCCCAAACGTTTTGCTGACCCGCGGGTCAACGGTCGGCCCATAACGGGTCAAATGTTCGACCCGTACGGGTCCAACGGGTCGTAACCCACGGGTCGACCCGCGGGTTGGCGGGCGGGTTAAGCTTTTTTTAATGGGTTCACGTGCCGGGTTAGGCGGGTTGGATTTGCGTTTTCGCCGACCCGGATCGACCCGTTACTGTACACGGGTTCGACCCGAACCCGCCAAGCCTTTTCACGGGCCGGGTTCAATGGGCGGGTCGCGGGTGGGTTGCCGGTTGACCCGGCCCACTTGCCATCCCTACCACGGAAGAGTAGAAATGACTCTGAGGGAGATTTATAATCTTGCGGAGACTTGTAACCTTACAGAGACTTGTAATCTTGTTTATGCTACTTTTGAATTTGTATTGAGATGTTGATGTAAAATGGAAAATCTTCTAAGTGTTCAAGCATTGTCTCCTTGAGTAGTATCTCTTTGTGTTTAGAGTAGTTGTGGTAACTTTAGTAGAGGGTTGAACCTCTTGTACTCTTGTTGTGGCAAGTTGTGAGAGTATCCTTTGGGATCAGCTTGTGTAACCCCTGTTTTTCCAAAAATATATTTTTGTGTATTTTCTGTATTTTAAAAATTTTCGCATACTGTTTTTCCGGTTTTCAAATTCTTTTATCAAAATGTATTTTTGAATCTTCTATTAAAATCTATTTTCGTTAAATAATCTTATTTGTAACTATTTTATATGATTTTAAATAAACACTATTTTGTAATGCAAATTATATTTTTTGTAAACAATATTTTTATTTGTTATTTAATTTTTCTATTAAATTTTAAAACATCCTAAACCCAATTACCCATTACCTAATTAGATCCTAACAATATACTTTCCTATTACCTTATATATTCTTACCTAGTTATACTATACACCCAGACCGCTACCCATTATCCAATAAAACCCATAGCCATTTAATTATATTCCAACCAAATCCCTACACCATACAACCCAACCGTGAGCTGCATATTTCCTCCCACCTTAATCCTTGCCCTACTTCATATTCCTACCGAACCTAAACTAACCCCCCCAAAAAAAAAAAAAACACCCGCCCACTTCTTTTTCTCTCCTATAGCCGCCAGCCAAGAAGATGTGCATCTCCCATTATGCAAACCTAGTATATTTATACACCCTTATGTATTTGTTTTCAATCCGCAAACTGCATACTTTTTTTTCCCAAACTCTTGCGCCATCTATGCTTCATCTCTCCCGCTTTCTCTCCATCCACCGTCTCGCGCTCTTTTGCTCTTAGAATTTTTTTGTGCGTGTGGATCGTTCGTGAGTTCGTTGATTTTTGGTTCGTGGGAATTGCTCCAACTTTTGAGTTCGTCGATCTTCATCCCAGATTTAAGGCAAGTAACTTGTACTACAATTCATTTGGTTTGATACAAGTCAAAAAGTTCACCTATAATATAGTTGGGTCTAGAGACAACCATCGATTGTGATTTCCTTGATGGGTTTTGTCTCTATTGTGATAATTTGGCCATAGATGACTCATGACATAAATCTTGATATGTGATAACCTAGGAATTGCCCAATTCTTAATTTTTAGTCATGTATGTGAATAATTGTGTGAATTTGCATTTGGATTAAGATCCATGTGAAATAATAGGTGTGGACATGTTAATAACCCTAAATCACGATGTTTAGATATTTGGTAGGTTGTATTTCAAGTTTGAATGTGTTTGGATCAATATTCTTGAAGTTATGATGTTCTTGTTTTGAAGTGTGAAATCTGTAAATTCTGGATGTTCTGTGTTGTTTGCTGTTTTCGTCTATACTGCAGTCAGTATCTTGATTCCAGTATAAAATATGAAATTTAGATAATTTTGTCTATTTTCAAACCCCACTGGTTTTGCTTGATTTGAATTTCGTATGACTGAGTTATGACTGTTTTAGTACAGAGATGTCGATCTTTTCCAGATTCTGTTTTTCAGTAATTTTGATAACAATTCATTTTAAAGAACTATACTACATATATTATTTTGATCCAAAACTTTGGTCAGTATTTCTTTATCAAGTTAGGGATTACCCAGAATTTTGGTGAATTTTATTGATAAGTTTTATGTGATGTTTCATGCTCGTTTATGAAATCTATACTTGCTGTATTTTACTTGCTGTCCTGCAAAGAATTGTGTTTTCACCCTGATTCATTTTACTGTATGGAAAATGTTTGTGAAATACGAAAGTTAGTATATTTTATCAATTATCATAATACTTTGGCGGAGTTGGATTTCGTTTCACTGGTTGCAAGATATCTTAATTTTCGTACAGCAGTGTTGGGACTTTCAGATTTTCCAAAGTATTGTTTCTTGATATTTTCTTAATTTAGAGGACTAAACAAAATTTACTGGAATATTATGAAACTTTATATTTTGAATCTAGACATATAGGGAAATATCCCAGATTTTTACTGGATTTAATTGAGAAGTTTTGATGCAGTTTTCCTGACTGAGAATTCGTTTTCCTGATTTCTGGCTGAACCTATTTTCTGTATTAAAACCAGTTTTGAGTTATGATGTTGTGAATTACTATATGGGTTAATTATACTCGCTGGATTCGTGTAGAAGTCTATTTTCCATATTCTTTGACGGATCCAGATTTCGATGGTTGTAGTAATAAGTATCACTGTTTTAGTACAACATTGTCTTATTGTCCTGAATTAGAAAACTAGTTGTTTTACCCGGTTATGTGTTATCTTGTAGTTGTACTTGTTTATCTTGCACCCTGAACCTGATACATGTTTATACCTTGTTATCCTTGCTTTGTTTTGCGACACATACATGCATACCTGATTATAATAATAAATGATCAAGCCGAGGTTTTAAGGGAAAGATCTAATAATGGATAATTCAGAAACGTGTACTCGAAAGGGGGCCCGTATTTCCCATTTTGATTCATGTTAATATATGAACCTGTTGCTGCATGGACCTGTTGGTTCATGTACCTATTACTTGTTGCTGTATGGACCTGTTGGTTCATGTACCTGTTACCTGTTGCTGCATGGACCTGTTGGTTCATGTACCTATTACTTGTTGCTGCACGGACCTGTTGGTCGTGTACATGTTGCTTCATGAACCTGTTGCTGCATGAATCGGATGATTCGTGTACCTGTTGCTTCATGAACCTGTTACCTGTTTCTGTTTTGATTCCTGAGTACACTACCCTCTATGGTCCACTATGAAATCTAAAGCGAAACTGTTTGTTGTAGCAACCATATTGTATGGGCGGCATGAAGTGCTACCTAGATAGTAATCACTAAAAGACTTGAACATGATACTTGAACATGATACTTGAACATGATATATGTTTGCTTGATACTTTACTACATGATACATGAGATTTGTTTACATGAGATTTGATAACCTGCGACTTGATACATGATTACATGAAACTTGACACTTGATGCATGTTTATAAGATACTTGATTACTTGACACTTGATTTATACCATGTACACTTGATCACTTTTACCATGCCAGTTGTTATTTTGACCTCACACTTATACCATGTGCTAGTTAGTTTCTCTATGTGCTTGTATCCTACATTATAAGTGACCCGTGACTTGCAATTGATGGGTACTTGTATTTTCTCTTTTCCTCTTTCCTGCATTCGTTGTATTGCAGATTTTGGAGAACAGGTTCCAGACGGTATTGGTGACATGATGTACTAGATGCTGGAATTTCGCTATTATTATTCTTGTTGTTTATTTTGGACAATATTGTATTCATGTATTTGGATTTATTCTTGTATTTGGGCAATGTGACCCAGGATAATTTGTGTTATTCAGATCATGACTATTTGAGATTAATATATTTCATTTCAAGTATTCTTGTTGGTATTTGGTTCATATGTGCATGTGGTCGACTTTTCTGGTTTCCGACTCTGATTATATTGTGATATGTTGTAAAAATTCTTGAACAGCTTATGGATGATGAAAATCATTCGCTGGGCCAATGTTACGTGCTCGTATTCCGTATTTTTGAGAAGCGGGGCGTGACAGTTTGGCCCTATTTTTATTGATTGGAGTGGCTATCGCGTTGTGATTGCTTGCCCCAAATGGCCAGTTGGGCTCTCTAATTCAGTTGTTTGTATGTTGCTAAAGCAACTTCATCCTAGGGGTGAAGACTCCAGTCTTGTTTTTTAAAGCATTTTAAGAACATATCGAGTGGCAAGTTGAGTCTCTGAGCTTGTTCGGGTGTGTTACTAGACCAACTCTATGAACCACGAATATGGACTCCAAAAAGGTTGATGACAAGTTTTGGGAGCAATCGAATGGTGATACTTGCCCCGCACACTTACTCGGTGATAAGTGGCTAAAGCGACTCTAAGAACCATGAGTATTGACTCTGCACTTGTATGGGGGTTGTTTTGGGAGTAGATCGAACGGTGAGGAGTGCCCTGCGCTTGCTCGGTGGCAAGTGTCTAGGGATACTCTAAGAACCATGAGTATGGACTCCTAAAGGGTTGACGAGGAGTTTTGGGAGCAATCTATTGGTGAGGCGTGCCCCGCACACTTACTCGGTGGTAAGTGGTTGGAGCGACTCTAAGATCCATGAGTATGGACTCCACACTTGTCCGGGGTTGTTTTGGGAGCAGATCGAATGGTGAGGTGTGCCCTGCCTTTTCTCAGTGGCAAGTGGCTAGAGCAACTCTAAGAACCATGAGTATGGATTCCAAATAGGTTAACGGCAAATTTTAGGAGTAATCAAATGGCGAGGCGTGCCCCGCACACTTACTCGGTGGTAAGTGGCTAGAGCGACTCTAAAAACCATGAGTATGGACTCCACACTTTTCCGGGGTTATTTTGGGAGCAGATCGAATGGTGAGGTGTGCACTGCCTTTTCTCAGTGGCAAGTGGCTATATCGACTCTAACAACCATGAGGATGGACTCCGAACAGGTTGACAATGAATTTTGGGATCAATCGAATGGCGAGGCGTGCCCCGCACACTTACTCGATGGTAAGTGGCTAGAGCGACTCCAAGAACCATGAGTATGGGATCTAACTTGTCCGGGGTTATTTTGGGAGCAAATCGAATGGCGAGGCCTGCCGTGCCTTTGCTCGGTGGCAAGTATTTAGAGGGACTCTAAGAACCATGAGTATGAACTCTGAACAGGTTAACAACAAGTTTTGGGAGCAACTGAATGGTAAGGCGTTCCCCGCACACTTACTTAGTGGTAAGTGGTTAGAGCAACTCTAAGAACCATGAGTATTGACTCCACACTTATCCGGGATTGTTTTAGGAGCAGATCGAATGGCGAGGAGTGACCTGTCTTTGCTCGGTGACAAGTGGCTAGAGTGACTTTAAGAACCATGAGCATAGACTACGAACAGGCTGACGACGAGTTTTGAGAGCAATCGAATGGCGTGGCGTGCCCCGCACACTTACTCGGTGGCAAGTGAATAGAGCGACTCAAAGAACCATGAGTATGGACTTTGCACTTATACATTAGGGTGCTTAGTGAGTAAATGGTGCTACTCGAGGGCAAACCATGTGTCTAACCCAGTAGGATTGTACAAGAATTTTGCAAAAGAAAAGACTGAAATTTTATTTTAAAAAATAAAATAAGCTGCTGCTCTGATGCTAACCTTGACTACATGTTGTGACCGTTATGAGTGTCGGTTTTTATTATATGTTTTGAAGCTAACTGTCACGCCCCACCTTCGGAACACCAGTACATAACGTAGGCACAACGAATAATGTAAGCACCATCCATAAGCTTTACCAGACTAATTCAGCAATAAGAACAACAAAATACAACCACGCAAGAAATATAACCACATGAAACAAAGATAAATTCCAATAATAAATGAAATAATCCAACAGTATAAATATCCAACATCCGGGATCAAAACAAACTACGGGTCATAAAGCCCAAAACAAAGTACAAGTCATAACAATGTTCAAGATAATAAATCTAGCAGCAAATAAAACTATGCAGCGGAGACTGGTTCCAACTCTAGAAACGTTGCTCACCAATTCCTTCGGGAACAAATTCTTCAGTACTTGTAAAATCTTGATCTAGAAAGAAAGAAAAGAGTGCCCTTAGATCAAGTCGTGGGCGGTAAGGGAAAGCATGTATTTCAAATAATAGGGACATGGTCAAAGACAAAGAACAAAACAAAGAGCAGGCAATAATACCAAAGGTGTACAATAATCACGCATGTAATGAGTGATGTCAAGACAAGATCAAGCATGAGATGCAGATTATTAAGTATTTTATTAGCCTATCTAGTGCATGTACTACTGCGTCTCATTCCACAGGTTCGGCGTAAGCACGATGATTGTTTTAGACTGATGGTGAATAACGGTTCGTGTACTCGGCATTGATAACAATAATTTACGTGCAGGAATCATTGCAATCAATACTCCTCCTTCTGTGTCAAGTGTTCGTGCGTGCGAGAAGGCCTTACCGAGTACATTTCTCGATTGTTCACTACCAAGTCTACCCATAATACCACGACTTGTTAATAGCTTATTTTCATCCTATGTGAGTATGCAAGAGGGTATCAGTGTTGTATATTACTATATGTAACTAGTTCTAAGCATTACAGACAAAGCATGAGGCAAACACATCATATAAACGCATTTCACAAAATCAGGACAACATGACCTTGCTGTACTAAAACATGGATTATGGTCACAAAAAAATAGCAAACCTGAATCTGCCGGAAGATCTGGAAAGTAGACTTCCAAACTATTCCAGAGAGTATAACTAAAGCATATAAAAGATACCGAAACTAGTGTGAAAACTCTAATCTAATCAGGTTTTATGTTCAGGTAGCATACAGTAAGTTGTGTTCAACTAATTGTTTCGAGTCAGAGAACTCATTAATAAAATCTATAAAAATTCAGGGACATACCTATACATGTCTAGGTCCAGCGTAATTTATTTCATATTTTTGTTTTACTGTTAACAGGGTCAAATAAAATAAGAAACAGTAGGATACGTATGAAATTATGAATCTGGAATTACTAACACAGTTGTACTAAAAAGATGATATCTAGCAGATGAAAAATTGGAATTTAAATCCGCACCGAGGAAAAGTGATCTAGACATCCAGGGCTACAATTTATGTTCAGCAAGTTCTTTCAAATTATGTCATTAGCATGGATAAAAATCTGATTCAAAGTGAAACATCCAGCAGTCCAGAAATTGACTTAACATAAGAAGGCAATAAATAAATCATACGATCACATATAGCATGAAAATTGGTAATCAAAGTGATCCTAGGTGTCAACATGCAAATTTCTAAGTTTAAGATATAATTATCACAGTCATGGTATCAATTCATCGAGCAACTTAAATCTAGCACATACAATTTAACATGTCCAATTTATCGAGCAGTCATATGCATGAATCTATTTATTTAAAAGTGCATATGTATGAAATAATGGGGACTAGGATTTAGATCAAAGAAATAGCATGATGTTAAGAGTATGTTTGTTTAGATTGTGTAAACCCTCGATAAACTTAATGGAATTGTCAAAAGCAGTTTTGATAACAAAATGGACGGGGTCTACTTGCAGGAGATCAAATAAACTTGAACAAAAGAATCAATTAGTTCAAGAGGAGACTTTCCTGTTATATTGCAGATACAATTAATAAGAATAACGGGATCAGAATCCCAGGCGAAAACTCCCAAAAACACGTGCGAAATACGTGCGAAGGACCAATAGCTACAAGCACATCAACAGCCAAATGAAAAACCTCACACCGGATCGGACAAAACACGGGACAGCGACACGGGATCTGATGCGCCCAGAACACGGAACAGCAAATTCAACCAATGGGTGACCTCCTACACACCGGATCGGCCCAAACACGGGACAGCTCAAGGGGATCCACTACGGCCGAACACAGAACAGCGGGCTCGACCAATAGATGGTCGTCTCCTTCCTCGGCAAAGAGATAGAGAGAGCATGGCATACGGCGGCGACTGCGCGGCACTGCGGCAGGGACGAAGCGGCGTCAGCACCACGGTCGGGAAGCGACGGTGGCGACGGTAACCTCGACGACGGCGAACTCTATTTTTCGGTTGGAAACAGAGAGCGGCGACAACGGTGACTCCGGGATTCGAACAGCGATGCTAGGGGACTACAGTGGAGCGGCAAGGGACGGCGGTGACACTGGTGAAGTGCACGGAGGTGATGAAGGATGACGGCGATGGGTAATGGCGACGAGAACTCAGATGAATTGGGTTACAGCGAGGATGAATGGGAAACACAATGGGGAAAATGCGACGGTGACGAGGGCGAGGGGATGGAGACGATGATGATGGTGGCGGCGGTGGTGAAGGACGATCGGAGTTGGCAACGGGACAGGGGTGTTTTCGGTTGGGTTTGGGTGCAGTGAAAACAGAGAAGGGGGATGGGGATTGGGGTGAGAGAAACGGTGGAGGAGAGAGAGAGAATATAAAATATTAGGGTTTAATACGAATATTTATAGGGGTTCAAGAATTAGGAATTTGGGTTGAGGTTATGTGGGTTCTGGGTAACGGTTTTGGCTCCAAAAGGAGAAAAATAAATGCAATGAGATGAGACGAACACAAAGGAGAACAAATCAAACTCAAAATAGAAAGAACAAAATTTACAAAGAGAACGAAATCAAACCAAAAGAACACAGATCGATCAAGAGAGAATAAAAGAACCCAAGAAAAGACAAAATACACTATAACAAATGAATCCAAATACAATAATCAAAGAAAACAAAATACAATAAATCTGAAAAATAGGGCTTACAAATCCTATCCACCTTACAAGAAGAATTTCGTCCTCGAAATTCATACAAGAGGTGCATATGGCAAACCCCGAAACAAATAAAGCAAAACAAAGCAAAACAAATACTACTCAAACAAATGAGGAAACCTCTCCCGAATCTCTTCCTCTAACTCCCAAGTAGACTCCCCTGGCGAGCGAGGATCCCAAGAAACTCGAACCAACTTGATGACTCTATTCTTTAGCACCTTCTCTCGACGGTCTAAGATAGAGACGGGTCGAATTTCACAGGACAAATCCGGCCTCACAGACAAGTCTGAGTAGTCAACCAGATGACTGTCATCTCTGATGTATTTCCTAGGCTAGAAAACATGGAATACATCTTGGACACCCGCTAAAGCTAGCGGTAGCACGAGCCTGTAAGCTACCTTACCCACACGTTCCACAATATCGAATGGGCCGATGAATTGAGGACTCAACTTGCCACCACCACCGAAATGGATAACACCTTCCAAAGGCAATACCTTGAGGAACACATGCTCACCTGCCTCAAACCCTAGAGGTCTCCGATGACAGTCAGCCCACCTCTTCTACCGATCCTGAGCGGCTTGCAAATGCTTGCGGATCTGAACCACGGCATCAACTGTCTTCATGATCAACTCAGAGCCTAAAAGCTTCCTCTTGCCGATATCATCCCAACAGACCGGTGATCTACACTTGCGCCCATACAAAGCTTCGAATGGAGTAGCCTTAAGACTCGCCTGGTAACTGTTATTATAAGAGAACTCGACCAAGTGAAGATGATCCTCCCACGAACCTCCAAACTAAAGAACGCAGGATCTCAACATATCTTCTAGGGTCTGAATTGTCCTTTCTGACTGCCCATCCGTCTGAGGATGGAACATTGTACTGTAGCTCAATTTGGTATCCAAGCTCCTCTGCAAACTCTCCCTGAACTGATACCTGAATCTCGTAACTCTATTCGATACGATGCTGACAGGAACTCCATGCAGACGAACAACCTCCTGAACGTACTGCTCGGCCAAACTCTCTATGGACTGACCTACACGGAAAGGAATGAAGTGAGAACACTTTGTCAGCCGATCCACTATCATCCAGATAGCATTATGACCTTTAGGACTCCTCGGCAAAGCTGTCACAAAGTCCATCATGATATTCTCCCATTTCCATTCAGGGATAGAAAGGGGTTGCAAAAGTCCTGCGGTCCACTGATGCTCCGCCTTCACCTGCTGACAGATTAGGCACTGGGCGACGAATCGAGCCACGACCCGCTTCATACCATGCCACCAGAAATGTTGTTTCAAGTCCCTGTACATCTTGGAACCACCAAGATGAATAGAATATGCGGACCGATGAGCTTCCTCGAGTAGTTTCTGCCTGACTTCTCCTCTAGGTACACACAACCTAGAGCCAAACCGAAGCGACCCATCAGCATGGACAACCAAATCAGATCTCAAACCAGCTTCAACCTCACTCCGAAACTCCTGCAATTGCGGATCACTCCCTTGAGCTGCCTTGATCTGCTCTACTAAGGAAGACGGCAACTGCAACAACATAAGCTGCCGATCTGATCCAGGAAGCAACACATCCAACTCCAGCCTCCTCATGTCCTCCACTAGTTCCTTCTGCTGAGTGAGGAACATAGCGGAAGGCCTCCAACTCAAAGCATCTGGCACCGAACTTATTCTGCCCGGGTGATATTGCAAATTGATGTCAAAATTTGCCATCAATTCCAGCCATCTTCTCTGTCTCATGTTCAACTTCTTCTGCGTAAACACATACTTAAGGCTCTTGTGATCTGTGAAAATTTCAACTCTATCCCCAAGCAAATAGTGCATCCACAACTTCAAGGCAAAGATCACAGCTGCAAGCTCCAGATCATGCGTAGGATAGTTCTTCTCATGAAGTCTCAACTGTCTTGAAGCATAAGCAACAACCCTGCCTCGCTGCATCAGCACTGCTCCCAGACCTCTCCCCGAAGCATCACAAAAGATCACAAAACCACCCGAACTGTCGGTTATAGTCAGCACAGGTGTTGACGTCAACCGACGCTTCAACTCGATGAAAGCTTCATCACAAGCTTCATCCCAGACGAACTTCTGCTCCTTCCTGGTCAAACTGGTCAAGGGTCCAGCGATCTTGGAGAAATCTTGAACGAACTTCCGATAGTAACCAGCCAAACCAAGGAAACTCCACACCTCAGAAACAGACTTCGGAATAGGACAATCCTTGACCGCAGAAACCTTTGACGGATCCACAGAAACACCAGCACCGGAGATAATGTGGCCAAGAAAAGCCACCCGATCCAGCCAGAACTCGCACTTATCGAGCTTTCCATACAGCTGGTTCTCCCTCAAAGTCTACAGAACCACCTTCAGATGCTCAACATGATCCTCCCTGTTCCGCGAGTACACCAATATGTCGTCGATGAAGACCACAATAAACTGATCCAAGAATGGCAAAAACATACGGTTCATCAAACTCATGAACACAGCTGGTGCATTAGTCACTGCGAAAGGCATCACCAAGAACTTGTAATGCCCATACCTCGTTCGGAAAGCCATTTTCAGAACATCCTCTGACTTCACCCTGACTTGATGGTACCCGGAATGCAAATCCAACTTCGAGAACACTAAAGCACCTCCCAATTGGTCGAACAAATCGTCAATCCTCGGCAATGGATACCGATTCTTGACAGTAACATTGTTCAACTTCCTGTAGTCAATGCAAATCCTGCGGCTTCCATCCTTCTTACTGACAAACAGAACTGGGGCTCCCCATGGCGAAAAACTAGGTCTGACAAAACTCTTATTAAGCAGTTCCTGAACTTGTACCTTCAGTTCTGCCAATTCAACCGGTGCTATACGATACAAACTCTTGGAAATAGGGGCCGTACTGGGCTGAACATCGATGCTGAACTCCACATCTCGGACTGGTAACAAATCGGGCAATTCCTCAGGAAACACATCAAGGAAGTCCCGCACAACCAAGGGTACAACAACCCCATCAGAACCCAGTGACGTAAGAGAAACAACCTTGGGGTCCATCGAGTTCTTGACACGCCCAGATGGTGTCTCACCTGCATGGAAAACAAATTCCGGTTGACCAGAGAGCCTGAAAGTCATCTTCTTCTCCCAGCAATCAATCACGGCACAGGAAACACCCAACCAGTCCATACCCAGAATGACATCGAAATCGGAGTTGGGAATCACAATCAAATTCCCCGAGAAAACCACACCACCAATTAGCAACGGACTCTGCTTGCAAACTCTAGAACAGACAGTAACACCTCCACCTGTGGTGATGTCCCAAGCTGCGGGCATAGCATCGCTAGCCAAACCATGCTGATCGACAAAGTGAGAAGAAATGAAAGAGTGGGTAGCACCCGAATTAAACAACACATGAACAAGGAGAGAGAAGACTAAAATCACACATAGAAGAAGATCAAACAAAAGAATAAGGTGCTAACATGATATATACATGAATAATTGTACAAGGGAGGGAAAACAACAACAACATGCAGAAAACTGAATGAAAGAAAAGAAAGTACAACTACTGTGATATACCTGCAACCACTCCAACAGCAACTTCTGCTTCCTCGGCTGTCAGGTTATAAGCCTGACCACGACCACCAACCTAACCACATCCACACAATCTGCCTCGCCAACACGAGCGACGACCAGCAGTTGCTCCGTCCGGATAAGCCATTGCTCGACCTCTAACGGTGACTCAGTACCCGAAAACTTATCTGGGTGCAGCCTCATGAAATCCACTACTGTACCAGGCCTAGGTGGCAGTGGCCTAGGTGCATGTCCAGCGACATTCCCATTGGTTACCAAAGTGGCTCATTAGTTCATTGTGCTCCTGCTGAAGAGCCATTATCTGCTGAATCGTCTGGAGAATAGCAGCGTTGTCCGGCGACTGATCCCCCGAGCGAGAAGAAGAATTCCCACGAGCCATAGCCTGAAACACAATCAAAGATGGTCAGTACCCAGATTATATGTTGGTTATTATATATCATTCATGTGATTATCGTGGTGTGCAATCACTGAGTTAACCCGGCTAGAGCCAAACTCAACTAATATACCAATCAAAGCTAAACCTCATAAAGATAGTCATGTTTGATTGATATATTACTCAACCTTGGGCTCTGATACCACTAAAAATCCTGTCATGCCCCGCTTCCTAAAATACGGAACACGAGTACATAACGTAGGCCCAGCGAATGATGTAAACACCATCCATAAGCTGTACCAGACTAACTCAGCAATAAGAACAACAAAATACAATCACGTAAGAAATATAACCATATGAAACAAAGATAAATTCTAATAATGAATGAAATAATCCAACAGTATAAATATCTAACATTCGGGATCAAAACAAATTACAGGTCATAAAGCCCAAAACAAAGTACAAGTCATAACAATGTTCAAGATAATAAATCTAGCAGCAAACAAAACTATGCAGCGGAGACTGGTTCCAACTCTAGAAACATTGCTCACGAATTGGTTCGGGTACAGATCCTTCAGTACCTGTAAAATCTTGATCTAAAAAGAAAGAAAAGAGTACTTTTATTGCAGGTCGTGGACGGCAAGTAGAGAAAACAGATAGTAAGGGAAAGCATGTATTTCAAATAATAGGGACATGGTCAATGACAAAGAACAAAACAAAGAGCAGGCAATAATATCAAAGGTGTACAATAATCACGCATGTAATGAGTGATGTCAAGACAAGATCAAGCATGAGATACAGGTTATTAAGTATTTTATTAGCCTATCTAGTGCGCGTACTACTGTATCCCGTTCCACAAGTTCGGCGCAAGCACAGTGATCGTTTTAGACCGATGGTGAATTCACAGTTCGTGTACTCTATATTGATAACGATAATTTACATGCAGGAATCATCAATCAATCATTGCAATCAATACTCCTCCTTTCATGTCAGGTGTTCATGCGTGCGAGAAGGCCTTACCGAGTATATTTTCCGATTGTTCACTACCATGTCTACCCATAATATCCTGACTTATTAATAGTTTATTTTCATCCTATGTGAGCATGCAAGAGGGTGTAGATGTAGTATATTACTATATGTGACTAATTCTAAGGATTACAGACAAAGCATGAGGTAAACACATCATATAAACGCATTTCATAAAATCAGGATAGCATGACCTTATTGTACTAAAATATGGATTATGGTCACTACAAAATAGCAAACCTGAATCCGCCGAAAGATCTGGAAAGTAGACTTCGACACGGTTCCAGCGAGTATAATTAAAGCATATAAAATATACCGAAACTAGGGTGAAAACTCTATTCTAATTAGGTTTTATGTTCAGGCAACATGCAGTAAGTTGTTTTCAACTAATTATTTCGGGTCAGAGAACTCATTAATAAAATCTATAAAAATTCAGGAAAATACCTATATATGTCTAGGTCCAGCATAATTTATTTCATATTTTTCTTTTACATTTAACATGGTCAAATAAAATAAGACACGGCAGGATACGCATGAAATTATGAATTTGGAATTACTAACACTATTGTACTAAAAAGATGATATCTAGCAGACGACAAATTGGAATTTAAATCTGCACCAGGGAAAAGTAATCTAGACATCCAGGGCTATAATTTATGTTCAGCAAGTTCTTTCAAATTATGTCGTTAACATGGTTAAAAATCTGATTCAAAGTAATACATCCAGCAGTCCAGAAATTGACTTAACATAAGAAGGCAACAAATAAATCATTCGATCACATATAGCATGCAAATTGATAATCAAAGTGATCCTAGGTGTCAACATGCAAATTTCTAAGTTTAAGATACAATTATCACAGT
This sequence comes from Hemerocallis citrina, assembly GCA_017893485.1. Lineage (NCBI taxonomy): Eukaryota > Viridiplantae > Streptophyta > Magnoliopsida > Asparagales > Asphodelaceae > Hemerocallis > Hemerocallis citrina. The sequence continues at coordinate 98,331,040 of CM030367.1, forward strand.
CATGGTATCAATTCATCGAGCAACTTCAATCTAGCACATACAATTTAACATGTCCAATTTATCGCGCAGTCCTATGCATGAATCTAGTTATTTAAATGTGCATATGCATGAAATAATGGAAACTAGGGTTTAGATCAAAGAGATAGCACGATGTTAAGAATATGTCGGGTTAGCTCGTGTAAACCCTCGATAAACTTAACGGAATTGTCAAAAGCAGTTTTGATAACAAAATGGACGGGATCTATTTGCAGGAGATCAAATAAATTTGAACAAAAGAATAAATTAGTTCAAGAGGAGACTTGCTTGTTATATTGCAGATATAATTAATAAGAATAATAGGATCAAAATCCCGGGCGAAAACTCTCAAAAACACATGTGAAATACGTGCGAAGGACCAACAGCAACATCCAAATGAGAAACCTCACACCGGATTGGACAGAACACGGGACAGCGACACGGGATCTGATGTGCCCAGAACACGGAACAGCAAATTCAACCAATGGGTGACCTCCTACACACCTGATCGGCCCAAACACGGGAAAGCTCAAGGGGATCCGCTACGGCCGAACACAGAACAGCAGGCTCGACCAATAGATGGTTGTCTCCTTCCTCGACAAGGAGAGAAAGAGAGAGCATGGCATACGGCGGCGACTGTGCGGCACTGCGGCGGGGGTAAAACGGCGTCGGCACCACAGTCGGGAAGCGACGGAACCTCGACGACGGTGAACTCTGTTTTTCGGTTAGAAACAGAGATCGACGACAACGGCGACTCTGGGACTCGAAGGGCGATGCTAGGGGACTGCAGTGGAGCGGCGAAGGATGGCGGTGACACTGGTGAAGTGCACAGAGGTGATGAAGGACGACGATGTGTATTGGCGACGAGAACTCGGATGAATTGGGTTACGGCGAGGATGAATGGGAAACACGATGGGGAAAATGTGATGGTGACGAGGGCGAGGGGATGGAGACAATGATGAGGTGGCGGCGGTGGTGAAGGACGATCGGAGTTGGCAACGGGGCAGGGGTGTTTTCGGTTGGGTTTAGGTGCAACGAAAACAGAGAAGGGGGATAGGGATCGGGGTGAAAGAAACGGCGGAGGAGAGAGAGAGAGAATATAAAATATTAGGGTTTAATAGAATTATTTATAGGGGTTCAAGAATTAGGGTTTTGGGTTGAAGTTATGTGGATTCTGGGTAACAGTTTTGGCTCCAAAAAGAGGAAAAATAAATGCTATGAGATGAGACGAATACAAAGGAGAATAAATCAAACTCAAAATAGAAAGAGCAAAATTTGTAAATAGAACGGAATCCAACCAAAAGAACACAGATCGATCAAGAGAGAATAAAAGAACCCAAAAAAAGACAAAATACACTATAACAAATGAATCCAAATACAATAATCAAAGAAAACAAAGTACAATAAATATGAAAATAGGGCTTACACTAACTATTAGGGGAGGGCATTAAGCGCCCTCATTTTACTTCATCAGGTGTTCTGCATTCCAAGAGAAGGAATTTCGGTTCTCCCTAATGCAAGTGATGAGTTGCTCCTTGACTTGATAGGGAAGTGTCTTGCTCATGTTAAAACACTTAGCTTGATCCTCTTAAGAGAAAGGGATTTTAGGTAGTTCAATTACGGGTGCAGAGCCAGCTTGTCCCCTACCTTAGGAGAGTTCCATAGCATCGAAGGGGAGGACCGAGCTCCCCATTGTGGCAGTATAACACAACCAAGCAGCTTCTTGGCTTCCTTTGGCTTCCCCTACCCTACTGTTGTAGGGAACTTCATCTTCATGATGTAGGCTGAGACAACCGTGTGAAGGGCTGCTAACCCGGGTGACCAAAAATAGCATTGTAGGCAGACTTCATATCGACAATCATAAAATCAAGTACTTCCGTATGGGTGGCTGGAGCCTTCCCACTATCACATTGAGGTTGACTATTTCTTCGATTTGAACTGGGGCTGCTGAGAATCCATGGAGGGTGTACTCGACCGATTTGAGACGGTCTCACTTGAGCTTGAGGCCCTCTAATACATTCAAGAAGATAATGTTTACTGAGCTGCCGTTATCTACCAGGATGTGGTACACCTTATGATTGGCCATACATATGATGATTACAAGTGCTTCATAGTGAGGTGTTCGAACATCTTCGAGGTCTTGGTCTGAGAATGTGATTGGAACCCCCGAGCTCCTTGGAGGCGAGATGTTGTGCACTGAATTCACTTCACGAACAATTGATTTCCATGAGAAGTTAGATAATCCCTTATAGGTTCCCCATGGATGGAGTGGATTACCTTCATGCATCCTATGCCTTGGGACTGAAAAGGCCTCTTTAGTCGCTTGTTGGCTATTCTTGCGGAAGGAGGTTCAGTGTTTTTTATTTGGAAAAACTTGGAGAGGTATCCCCATCGGAGAAGGGATTCTAGCTCATCTTTGAGGACTCGACAGTCATCTATGAGACGCCCGTGATCTTTGTGAAAAGCACACCACTTGTTCTTATCCCTTCTTTTGCTTGAGGTGTTCATCTTAGGAGGAGGTTGATGTGTTAGTGTAGGTGCCCTAGAGGCAATACAATGATATTATGTAATCAGTATTATTGACATTATGTTCTATTTGATTATATTAATAATTTATTATGCTTCGTATTTACTGCGTTATAAATGTTAGCATGATAAATGTCCTTAGATTATTAATACGAACTATATGAACATGAGATTATATATAGTATAATAATCTTAAATGTCCCTAGTCGAGTATTATTATTATTAGGACAGTAATAATACATTGAGACTAGTATGTTGATTGATTGATGACCACCTCTCATGGGTCATTAGTATAGAGATACTAAAATCAATACATAGGTAAATGTAAGAGTACATTGTACTGGACAGACCCACTGTGAGATTCAACCATGGAATAAATAAATAAGTGTCATAAGTAATCTCACTGTGATAATGGTGTAATGGTCCTCTGACCTGAAATCATTATATTTCTACACGAGAATTAATGTACTTTGATTCTATCAAAAGTTATCTTTAATCGGGTAATGATAAAGATAGTATTGGGTTCATTATGAACCGTATGAGAAATGTGAATGATCTAGATGGAATTTAACCCTCCTAATTTTAGAAGCGATATTATCGGCCTCTTGTTTGAGTGAGACTATGAAATGCATGGCCATGCTCAAATATTGATTTGTTTGAATAGTCTACTCATCGATCAAGAAAATAAAGATTAAATTATCAAGAGGATGACACGAACCATGCCTCTAGTTTAATCTATAATATCAAGGTTAAAAGGATTATACGCCGTAGCTTAAGTGGTCTTGCGGTTGGGTTGGTTTCCCGGTGTTGACCGGTCAGCTCGACCCCCGCCAGGGGCTGCCGCCCCCGGACCCCTGCTGTATAATCTCGAATGTAACTCGAGTTTTATTATGTAAGTACATTAGTATAGGTTGTTTTCAATTATTCAATGTAATGTACTTGAAGATTGAAGGACGATCCAAGAAGTGGAGCAACCAAGGAGAATGAAGACATGTAATTGTATTTATATTTTCCACCATAGATTGGCCTCGATCCTTTCATTAGCTTGAAAGGATCATGTAGGATAAAGGCCATAACCAAGCACGTTTACATACTGCACTTTACATATTGATGTATGAATGTTTGTGTAGAATACATTATGATGCATGCTTCAATTAGATTAATAATGTATTAATGTATGTATTAGATACATCACCCATGCCATGCCTGCTTAAACAAGATAAAATCTGTAACGATTTAAGATGAACATTAAACAAACGATCATGAGAGTCTCGTGTTTATGAAACACGGCAATTAAATATGAATTTTCATTGATTCAACGATTGAATGATTTTGTCAGCAACCGATTTCGAATCTGTAAGAAAAGGGGTGCCAATAATGCCGTCTGTGCGTTAACCTTTGATCTGGAAATCATTCATTCAACGAATTTTTGATTTGAAATATTTAGTTCCAAGACAAATTGGGAATCTCTTTATGATGGGATCATGATCGTTTATAAGTAAACCCCTTAACAAAATATTAAGTTAATTAGATGCTTTCCAATGAATTAACACTCATCAAAGCCTAGATCATAAGGGGTGGGTTTGCCAAAGTAGAGCACTCCTTTTAATCGTGGTTAGGTGCGAAAGAATAAATGTGATATTCGTCATGTTAATCATTGGGTCCAACTTAACTAAGTCGTCACAATAGGATTGTGGATAGTGAACTTAGAAGCATAGAGTTTGGCAAAATTTATTAGATAAATTAGAACAATAGTTGTTCACCAAACTATCCAAGAATTATATGTGATATAATTGACAAATGTTGTCTACCTAAATAGTTATGTTTTGGGAGAATTGGCCAACGCTGACTCAAGGCATAATGAAATATGGATCTTGGCTCACTAGAAAATTAGTTTCCGAATTGATAGTAAGGGCTATTAGTTTGAACAAAATAGTGGGAGGTATATTAAGTTGAATGTACCATGATCACTTGAACATAATTATTAATTATTTGACAATCTAACTTATCTTATGCATTTTAAACATTGTAGATACTAAATGGCGCAAAACACAAACAACTCTTTCTCCGTGCGATCAGTCCTTGAGAAGGACAAGCTGACAGGAACAAACTTCCTTGACTGGTCTAGGAATTTGAGGATTGTCCTCAGGCAGGAGCGTAAGCTCCATGTTGTTGAAATTCCTCCATCGGTCCATCCTGGTGACGGTGCAACTCGTGCTCAACTAAATGCTTACCAGAAGCATATTGATGATGCGACGGATGTTGCTTGTCTCATGCTTGCAACTATGAGTGCTGAGCTTCAGAAGCAGCATGAGCATATGGATGCTTATGCTATGCTTGAGCATCTTCAGACGATGTTTCAAGTACAGGCTCGTCAAGAAAGGTTCAATACGTACAAAGCAATTTTTAACTGCAAGCAAGGAAATAACCCGGTTGGACCGCATGTTCTGAAGATGATTGGGTATTTTGAATACCTAGACCGTTTGGGCTCCGGGCTTACTCGAGAGGCTCAAATAGATATTATCTTGCAATCTTTGAACAGCAACTATGCCCAGTTTATTATGACTTTCATCATGACCTAGCAAGACAAAACACCCACTGAATTGTTGGCACTGTTAAGAACTACCGAAGCCAACATGCAAAAGGCACCTGAGAATGCTCCCATAATGATGGTGGGCAATAAAGGTGCTAAGGGAAAGGGGAAATGGAAGGGCAAGAAAAAGATTGGATCTAATGCAGTTGCTCCTTCCAAGCCCACTTTCAAGAAAGCTCTCAAGCCTAAAGGTGGTGTTGCTAAACCTGATAAGGGTGATTGTCACTGGTGCAAGAAACCAGGTCATTGGAAGAGAAACTGTCCAGCTTATTTGGAAAGTCTGAAGAGCGTGAAATCTCTGAATATTTCTGATTCAGGTATTCATGTTATAGAAGTCAATTTATCTACTTCTACATCTTGGGTATTGGATACTGGATGTGGTTCTCACATTTGTATTAATGTGCAGGGACTTCAAAGGAGTAGATCTTTGGCAAAGGGAGAGATCGACCTACGCGTTGGCAATGGAGCAAAGGTTGCTGCTTTGGCCGTAGGGACTTATTATTTATCGTTGCCCTCTGGGCTTATTTTAGAACTTGAGAACTGTTATTACGTGCCTGCGATTTGCAGAAACATTATTTCTATTTCTTGTTTGGACAAGAAGGGTTTTTCGTTTATAATAAAAGACAATTGTTGCTCTTTTGGTTTAAATGATTTAACTTATGGTGTAGCGCGTTTATTTAATGGTTTATATATTCTAGATCTTGATTATACTCCCGTCTATAATATGAATAAACGTCTTAAAGCAAATGACTCAAATCAAACATACCTTTGGCATTGTCGATTAGGCCATATAAATGAGAATCGCATATCCAAACTACATAAAGATGGATTTTTGGATAAGTTTGATTTTAAATCATACGATGAATGTGATGCTTGTTTACTTGGTAAAATGGCAAAAGCTCCTTTTACTAAACAAGGTAAAAGGGCCAACGAACGATTAGAACTGATACATAGTGATGTATGTGGTCCAATGCGTTCTATGGCAAGAGGTGGCTTTTATTACTTCATAACATTTACTGATGATTTCAGTAGATTCGGATATGTGTATCTTTTGAAACACAAATCTGAATCCTTTGAAAAGTTCAAAGAATTTAAAGCTGAAGTAGAAAAGCAAATAGGCGGAAGTATTAAAACTCTTCGATCTGATCGAGGAGGTGAATACTTAAGCCATGATTTTAAGAATTACTTAAAGGAGTGTGGTATAGTATCACAACTCACTCCTCCTGGAACACCACAATGGAATGGGGTTTCTGAAAGGAGAAATCGTACCTTGTTGGACATGGTACGATCGATGATGAGTCATGCTGATCTTCCAATAAGTTTCTGGGGTTATGCCCTAGAAACGGCTGCATATACACTAAACCGAGTTCCAACTAAAGCGGTTCAAAAGACTCCATATGAGATATGGACTGAGAAACGTCAAAGCATGTCATTTATGAAAATATGGGGATGTGAAGCATTTGTGAAACGTATGATCTCTGACAAGCTTGGACCAAAATCAGACAAGTGTTATTTTGTGGGGTACCCGAAGGAAACTAAGGGTTACTTCTTCTATAATCCGACCGAGAACAAAATAGTTGTTTCTCGCACTGCTGTATTTCTTGAACGAGAGCTAGTCTCCAAAAGAAACAGTGGGAGGAAAATAGAACTCGATGTAGCTCGAGACCCACAAGATAATGTTGAACCCGAATTGGAACTTGAGCAGGATATTCAAGATAATATTCAAGATGACACTGCTCAAGAAACACAGATTGTTCGTAGATCTGGTAGGATTCGCCATAAACCTGAGAGATATTATGGATTTCTCTTAATAGAGAATGGTGATTTGATGCTCATAGATCAAGATGAGCCCCTCACCTACCAAGATGCTATGAACAGTCCTGACTCTGAGAGATGGCTAGAAGCCATGAAATCTGAAATGGATTCCATGTATGATAACCAAGTATGGACTTTGGTTGATCCACCTGAAGGGGTAAAACCTATAGGGTGCAAATGGGTTTTCAAAAAGAAAATCGACATGGAAGGAAATGTTCAGACCTATAAAGCTAGGTTGGTTGCAAAAGGTTTCAAACAAATTCATGGTATTGACTATGATGAAACTTTTTCACCTGTAGCTATGGTCAAATCCATTAGGATTTTGCTTGCAATAGCAGCTTATCATGATTATGAGATCTGGCAGATGGATGTCAAAACAGCCTTCCTTAATGGGAGACTTGAAGAGGATGTGTACATGACACAACTTGAAGGTTTTGTCAGTCCAAGGGATGCTAAAAGGATATGTAAGTTGCGTCGATCCATTTATGGACTGAAGCAGGCCTCAAGGAGGTGGAATATTCGTTTTGACCAGACAGTCAAGGAATTTGGCTTTATTCAAAACGAAGATGAATCTTGTGTTTACAAAAGGGTTAGTGGGAGCCACGTGGCATTCATAGTATTATATGTTGATGATATATTACTTATCGGGAATGACATACCTTCTCTACAGGCTGTTAAGACTTGGTTGGGAAAAAATTTCTCCATGAAAAATTTAGGCGAGGCGACCTATATATTAGGGATCAGGATCTATAGAGATAGATCCAGAAGATTGATCGGCCTAAATCAGAGTACATATATTGACAAAGTACTGCATCGTTTTGGGATGCAAGGTGCTAAAAGGGGATTTGTCCCGATGTCTCATGGGATATCGATCTCGAGTGACAATAGTCCTAAAACATTGGATGAAAAGGACCGCATGAGAAAGATTCCATATGCTTCTGCAATTGGATCTATCATGTATGCAATGATATGTACTCGTCCTGATGTGTCGTATGCTTTGAGTATGACGAGCAGGTTCTAGTCTAATCCCGGTGAAGGTCACTGGACAGCTGTCAAGAATATTCTTAAGTACTTGAAGAGGACTAAAGATTCATTCTTGGTATATAGGGGAGAAAAGAGACTAGTGGTAAAAGGTTACACTGATTCTAGTTTCCAAACAGACAAGGATGATTCTATATCCCAGTCTGGTTTCGTGTTTTGTCTCAACGGAGGTGTTGTAAGCTGGAAAAGTTCAAAGCAAGAAACAGTAGCTGATTCTACAATGGAGGCTGAGTATATTGCTGCTTGCGAAGCAGCTAAGGAGGCAGTTTGGATCCGAAATTTCATCACAGGGCTTGGTGTGGTTCCATCGATCGCAGATCCTATCGATCTTTATTGCGATAACAGCGGAGCCATAGCACAAGCAAAGGAACCAAGATCGCACTCCAGGGCAAAACATATACTTAGAAGATATCACCTTATTCGTGAGATTAATGAACGAGGAGATATACATATATGTAAAGTGCAAACAAATGATAACGTAGCTGACCCACTGACTAAGGCTTTGTCGCAGCAGAAGCACGAGGGTCGCACTAGTTCCATTGGTATTCGATACATGAGTGATTGGCTCTAGTGCAAGTGGGAGATTGTTAGTGTAGGTGCCCTAGAGGCAATACAATGATATTATGTAATCAGTATTATTGACATTATGTTCTATTTGATTATATTAATAATTTATTATGCTTCGTATTTACTGCGTTATAAATGTTAGCATGATAAATGTCCTTAGATTATTAATACGAACTATATGAACATGAGATTATATATAGTATAATAATCTTAAATGTCCCTAGTCGAGTATTATTATTATTAGGACAGTAATAATACATTGAGACTAGTATGTTGATTGATTGATGACCACCTCTCATGGGTCATTAGTATAGAGATACTAAAATCAATACATAGGTAAATGTAAGAGTACATTGTACTGGACAGACCCACTGTGAGATTCAACCATGGAATAAATAAATAAGTGTCATAAGTAATCTCACTGTGATAATGGTGTAATGGTCCTCTGACCTGAAATCATTATATTTCTACACGAGAATTAATGTACTTTGATTCTATCAAAAGTTATCTTTAATCGGGTAATGATAAAGATAGTATTGGGTTCATTATGAACCGTGTGAGAAATGTGAATGATCTAGATGGAATTTAACCCTCCTAATTTTAGGAGCGATATGATCGGCCTCTTGTTTGAGTGAGACTATGAAATGCATGGCCATGCTCAAATATTGATTTGTTTGAATAGTCTACTCATCGATCAAGAAAATAAAGATTAAATTATTAAGAGGATGACACGAACCATGCATCTAGTTTAATCTATAATATCAAGGTTAAAAGGATTATATTACACGGAGACATTAGTCATGAAAGGTTTAATTGAATCACCAATTATTATTATTACTTGGGTAGCAATGATGTATTACTATATGCCGCTCATTGTTTATAATTTTATTATTAGATAATAAAATTATTGCCAACGTAATAATAACCTAAAGGGTCACACACTTAGAACGTTTAAAAGGAGTTTTAATTTAAATTCGGAATTTAAATTAAATGATTATAAATTCGAAATTAGTTATTTAATTAATTGAGTTGGACTTGATTAATTAAAGTGTAATTCGAATTTAAATCTTTAAACCGAATCAGTTTGGTTTAGTAGAAGCCCAAACCGATTACGGTTACGCCCACCTCATTCTCTCTTATAAATACATAGAGATGTATTGGTTTAGGGTTAATCTTTTGGCAAATTCGTTTTCCACAAAAACCCTAGCCGCTCCAACTGTTGAGAGGCAAGAGAGAGAGAGATAGAGGCAAGCATCATCGGCTAGTACCGGCTCCCTTGATCGTTGGACGATCGGACGTTCGTGTGGACTGCTTTAGAGACGTGGATCTTGCTACAAGGGTTGCGTGGTGATTGTATAACAGGACCTCCATCTTTCAGCCTTCGTAAAGCTCTTAAAAGGTAAAATTTTGTTTCCCCATAATCAGCCATGTCTTGTACACGGATCCTAGGGTTAGGGTTTCGGATTTTATGGTTTTACGACTGTTTTTTCCGCTGCGTTTGTGCCTCGAAACCCAACATGATGGAGTCCCTCCTTATCAACTTCCATGAGAATTGCAGAGATACTGGCATTAAGCATAGTGTACTTGTCACGCCCCGCTTCCGAAAAAGGAATACAGAATACGGATACGCAACAAAAGTCCAGTGAATGGTTTTCACCATCCATGAGCTGTAAGGATCTTTACAACAATACACAGGAATAAACAAGAATAGACATGAAATAATCAACCACGCATGCATGAATATATTTCTAAATCAACAGAATTTACTTAAAACAAAAATACTTAATCTTAAATAAACCAGATCTGGAACAACAAGTTATAAGTTCTGGGACAAAATGCCCAATACAAAATTCAGGTAGCAACAAATACAATTTATTCAAAGCAGGAAATAAACTCAAGCAGGAACTCTAGCCAAGCCTAGAACACTCAGTCACTTATGCCTTCGGGCAGCTGGTCACCAAAATCTACAAATTTAACAATTTGCAGGAAAGAGAACAGGAAATAAAACGCCTGTCAGTGCAAGTTTCGGGCCGCATGTAGTACAGGCAACAAGTACAAAAAGCAGATAAACAAGGTACAGAGTAGCAACAAGAAACAAGTACTGAAGTAAGCATGGAAGGAATGTGACAGAAAACAGAGCAACTAACTCTAAAACCAAGGAATAGAATCAAGTGGCATGAGTAGATAACAGGGTTCAGGCAATATGTACCAGGTGTCAAGTGGCATGCAAGCAGGTAAACAAGTAACAGATGTTAGGTAGCATGTACAGGTATCACGTAACAGGAATGTGCAAGTGATCAGGTATTCTCAAGTCTTGTATTTTAATCCTATCTCGGTAGCACTTCATGCATCTCAAATTTTACCACATGGTTGCTATATTCAAACAAGTTGCGATTAGATTTAGTAGTGGATTTCATAGGGCCGTGTACTCAGATATCAGGTAAACAGGATCATATATCATGTAATCATTTAATCATATAACAGATAATTAAGTCTCAGGTAGGACACATGGGTCCCCTTCTGAGTAAATCTTCCTATAGGGAAGTATGTAGCCAGATAATAAGGTAAATAGGTAATCAGGATTATGTATCATGTAATCATGTAATATGTAACAGGTGGGAAACATGGGCCCCCTTCCAAGTACACATTTCTATATATTCCACTACTAGATCTTTTCCTTAACCCCAGCTTGATTACTTGTCATTATTATTAAAGCAGGCATATACATGCACAAATAGGGCAAGAAAATCATGGCAAGAACAAGAGACAGGTTCGGGTTGGGCAGAAACATGCACGAGCAACAAATAACTCATAATAGACTAGAACAACAAAGCTTTCAATTCTGGACAGCAAGACACTATTGTACCAAAACTGAGATTCACGTTGCCACAGGAATGCATATCTGGATCCGTCAGAAAATCTAGAAACTAGACTCTCGGTCGAATCCAGAGCCTATACACAAGTCATATAACAACTACAGAAACAGGGCTCAAAACAGCGCTTTATACAGAATTCATGTTCAGCTTGAAATCGCAGAGTTTTATTTATAAGCATGAAAATGGCATAAAAACAAACTAATTAAATCTAGGAAAAATCTAAAAGGTTCCCTAGCATTTCTAGTATCAGCATATAAAATTTTATAAAATTCCATTACAGATAGAGTAGTCAAATTAATTTGGAAAACAAAAAGATGCAGCAAATTTATGAATCTGAAATTTTAGACACAGCAGTACCAAAACAGCAATAAATCACAAAATACAACTCGGAATTCAAATCCGTAACAAAGGTTGTAAAATAGGCATAACAGGCTATATTTCATATTCCTAAGTATTTAATCAAAAGTGACTGTAATCAAGTTGAAAGTAGAGTTCTTCACTGAACGGCATGCAGTTTGACAATTATATGATTAGTTGCACGAGCATGAAATAAGTTATGAAAGTCATTAAACAAATCTACAAAAATTAGGAGTTGAACTCAGTCATGTCTAGATATACCCAGAGAAATATTATGTCCAAATTTTACTTTTAACATCAGTTTTAAAATAATAGATCATGTAACGATCTCATAATTCAGAATCTGGTAATTACGGCACAGCTGTAGTAAAACAACGATAACTCACACATTAAAAATCAAAATTGAGATTCGTCAAAAGTTATGGAAAAATAGACATTGAGGCCTACGAATCATATTCAAAAAAATAATTTATTTTACTGACCTTAACAGGGTCTAAAATGCTGAACCAAATCAGGGCATCAGCAAAACGAAATTTCTTTCATGCATTTAATCAAACAACTCATCTACAAAAGATCCAAATCAGAATATAATAAAAAACATGACGTATTAGATATTCAAATCAACATGGCATGGGTATTAACAAGTCTACAATGACATAACACATCTAGTACACCAAGCATGTAACAAATACACAACATACCATGAATCACGAAAGAGTATGTATATAGCACGAGTCTATCTACGACTAATTATTTTCATGTAGTGTGTGTGATAACTTATTATGATGGATCAAGACTACAAATGGATCAAACAAACGAGATCACAATTTATCAAAGAATAATCATGAGAACAAACACAATACAAGAGCGAGACTACATGCGGTATTTTGTACTTGTATATACAACAAAATAATATACAAGTTACTTATCTTTATTGGATGGGGACGTTGATCGACGATTTAGATCGGATGGATCGGATTGGCGCGGATCTTGATGACGGTCAAGATCAAGAAAACCAACGGCCGAGATCGCTCTGATGAAGTTGATCACGATCGGATCAGACGGTTGAGATCAAGAGATCATAATCACGATGGGGATTGGATGACCCAGATCTAATCTGATGGTGATCGATGGTTGGGGTTCACCCTGATGGTGAACAACTCATGGACAGGGGCTCAGCTCGACTAGCGACGGTGGCGAGGGTGGCGACTGCAGGGGTCGTCGGAGCTGCGGTGATGCACAGGAGTGCAGTGGGAGATGATCGGAGGTGGTGCTGTCTGGAGGGAGTGGCTGTGGCTAGGATGGAGACGGAGGAGGATGATGAGGATGCATCGAGCGGGGGAAGAAGGAGGACGAGCAGAGCACAGGGCGGTTGGAGGATGACGACGGGGATGGTGGGCTCTTCGGGAGCAGATGAGAGGGGGAAGATGAACAGTGTTAGGGTAATTAGGCGGCTGGAGATTAGATTAGGTTAAAATAGGGTTTAGGTTAAAACAATGGGTATATATATATAGGATTAATGGATAGCAGGTTTCGGGTTTGGGATCCAATAGGGGAAATGGTATTGGGTTTTGGGTAAAGATCGAATAAGAAAATGGGTTTAGAGTTTTAGGAAAATAAATGAATAAATAGATCAACAATAATATAGTAACACAATTAATCAATTTGTATGCATCAAATTAATACTCAAATACTACTAAATACAATAGAATGTAGGACCTCACGAAATGATCAAGACTTTATTTGAATCGAACCAAAATATAATAAGGAGCAAAATAATGTTACATATTATTTAATTAAATAAAATGGTATACATAAAATCCATACTTTAATAAAAATACAATATATATTGCAATCTATAGGCTTCCAAAAATTTTATAAACAATAAGTTTAATAATAATAATGATAATAATAATGATAATAATAATAATAATAATATTCTTAATAATCAAAGTAGTAATAATAATAATAATAATAATAATAAGATTTTTATTATAATATAAAAATCATTAGAAGGTAGTTTCAAATATAATTATTGATTAAAAATAGACTTTAATAGAATATCCAACGATACATTTTAACAAAAAGAATTTGAGAGGGGAAAAATAATTTTCAAAAATCGAAATAAAAAAATACCCAGAAAATACATATTGGCAGGAACGGGGGCTACAGTACTTCTCAAAACCAGGCATTAGGGGTGGACGACACTGACTTGCGGCATCCTTCTATGTCTTCCTGGGTCCGTCTTCATTGGTGCTCTTTCGTTTGTTCCCGGATGAGGGCACCTTCTATTCTTAGGGTCGAATAACATCTTCCACTTGGATGTACTTCTCGACTCTTTGAAGGAGGTCGAAGAAGTCCCGAGGGGGTCTTTTGTTGAGAGAAGCTTTAAGGTAGTCATAATTCACATTGTACCTGAAGGCAGCCGTGGATGCAGCTAAGTTGAGTGATAGGATGGTGTAACCCCTATTGCTCATATTTGTATTTTTAATTATATTTAATAAATTCTTGATTATTTAATTTTATTTCTGTGTATATTTAATTTCTTTTCATTGTATGGTGCGTTGTTCTTCTCTCTATTGTGATTCATTTTGCATTGATTCAACTTTTTATTCTTATTTAGTTGGCCTACAATTTGTTCTTGATCTTGTCTATTGTTTAAACCTATTTCATGGCCTAATTGTCTCTTATTGGATTCTTTTTATCCTATTGGATGCTACCCAGTTTACCTAAACCCATATTGTCTCTATTTAAACATCCTAATTGAACCCTAACCCTAATTACCAAACTCTCATACCTGTTCTCTATCTCTAGCCGTCTCTCTATCCCGATCCCCCACCCCCGACCTCTTCCATGTCGTCGCCGTCGTCGTCCTTCACTGCCGACGTCGGAGACCCCACTCCCTTCTCTCCTCTTCTTCCCCTTCGCTATGGTCGCGACCCCAGGCCGAGCTTCTGCTGCCGACGTCCCCTCAGTGGTCGAGCATCACCGCAGCACAGAGCGACCCCAGGCCGCCGTTGTCTCTCATGATGCCGTTCCGCCCCTCACCGTCGTCATCTTCCCCTAGGTTGTTGCTGGCTAATCTTGTTGTTCGGTTGCTACTGTCTCTTGAGTGTTGTACACGTGCTTTTGTGTACACGCATTTTGGTTTGGATTGGATTTCTCGTCTCTTTGTTCGCGTGTTCGTTGTTCGGGATCCGTTCCCGTTATTTTGTTCTTCATCTTCGTCGTCATAATCAGGTAAGTAGCTTGTATGTATTCTTTTTGTCATACAAGTTAATACCGTAAGTAATCTAGTATGAAAATATTTGTACTCTCATGATGATCCATATTTGTTAGTTTAACCGTTGCCATCATCTCTTGATCATGAGTATAATAATTGACACCCATTGCATGAAAACAATTAGGTTAGTGGACATCTTAACTGTATGTTGTTTGTGACACACCGTATATGGTAGATGACTGTTGCATAGATGTATGTTGGATGTATTATCTCATTATAGACGTTTTATTCACATGTCATGCTGATTTGAGTAACCCACATATACCATGCTTTGTATGACATCTAAATTGGACCGGTTGTAGTTAAGTTGTTTGATAAAATGCCGAAAATAACTTTTGTTTTGCTGCTGCCCTATTTTGTACAGTAATTTTGACCCCGTTAATATCAGTAAAATAAATAAGTTTGTGAACATGATTTGTAGCCTCTGATTTCTAGTTTCCAGGACTTTTGGCAGATTTGATTTTTGAGTTTTGATGCATGAGTTATTGCCATTTTACTGCAGACATATCGTATTTTTCAGATTCTGAACTATATGTATTCTGTATGGAATTTTATTTTAAAACTGATATTAAAAGTATAATTTGAACTCTATATTTTTCTGAGTATGTTTAGATATGACTGGGAGCAATCCTTAATTTTTGTGGAATTAATTAATGACTTTTGTATCTTATTTTATACTTATGAAACTAGTCGATATATTTCCAAACTGCATGATGTTCAGTAAAGAATTATGTTTTCAATCTGATTTTATTCGTTTTTGATGAAAACTTTGTGAATTGGAATTGTAGCCTTATTTGTCTATTTTATCACCGTTTTGACGGATCCGAATTTAGAATTATACTTTATGAATTATCTATGTTTTGATACTGTTGTGGCTGAACTTTCAGAATCGAGACTTTGTTGCATTACTCTATTTTCCCAATTTGTTGACCATACTATATGTAATATAATTTCATGATATTTTAAAACAAGATATGTTAGAGAATCTTCCAGATTTTTCTCAGATTTAATTATAATGATTTTAAACTCTTTTCATACTTATAAACACGATTTTGCATTTTCTGGCTGAACATAACTTCTGTGTTACATGCTATTTTCAACCCTATTTCTATAGCTGATATATGACTTATATATATGTGCTGGAATCGGCAAAGAGTGTAGTCTCTATATTTTCTGACGGATCTGAATTTGCTATTCTATAGCAACGGAAATCTCAGATTTGGTACAGTAGTGTCTTGCTGTCCAAAACTGTAAATTTCGTTGTTTTTACCATTATGAGTTGTTTTTATCAACCGTTGCAATCACTATTTCATCTTAGACTTATTTCGTGTTCTTGCCATGTCTTTAGCCTGTTTGTATTCTTTCACACATGTTTATTGATAATAAAAAAAATCAAGTCGGGGTTTTTAAGGGAAAAGATCGAGTAGTAGACAATCAATAAATACATATTCAGAAGGAACTCGTTTCCCCACTATTTACTGTGGTACCTACTGTTTATCTCTGGATGCATAAGGGCATGATCCATGGCACCGTTACTGTTTGTTATTACTGTAATTGTTACTGTTTGTCTGAATATATTGCCCTATAGAAATTTCACTACAAAATCTTAAAGCGAAACTATTTACTGTAGCAACCATGTGGTCAAATCTGGGATGTGTGAAGTTCTACCTAGTTAGTAATGAACATTAAACATAAGAATAACTGTTTATACTGTCATATCCTATTACAGTTATTGTGGATCTTTACTGTTACTGTTGATTACTGTTATCGTTGACACACGGTTACTATGGATCCTTACGGTTACTGTTATGCTTCTCCTGTTATCACTACACTGCTTACTGTCATCTGTAGACTGTTACATTTACTGCTTTCTCCATGTTAGTATTACCTGTTTAGTTTTCCCCCCATTTTCCTACTTGTAATGCTTGCGGCCCGGACTTGCATCTAACGGGCAATATGTTTTCCTGTTTTTCCTATTTTCCTTGTAATTGCTATATGAGCAGGTTTTGCTGATCGATTGCCTACTGAAGTTATTGAGCAAAAGTTTTGAGTTGCGCAATTGGAATGATTTGCTTGAATGTTTTGATGAACTATTTTATTTCATGAACTGTATTGAGACTTGTATTTGGGCTTATTGTTCCAGGATTATTGTTGGAACATTTATTATTCGTGCAATAAATACTGTTGAGTTATGATTTTTTTTGCATGTCTGGTTGGAGTATAATATTATATTTACTGTTATGATGAGTCAAACAGGTCTGTGCAGCTTATGGATGGTGAAAACTACCCACTGGGCTTAGTCACGTACATATTCCGTATTCTTTTGGGAAGCGGTTCGTGACAGATGGATTGAGACTCGATTGTGAAGCACCGAACATAACTCTTAAGGGACTCACCATCCCTTTGCTTCAAGTCAAGTAAGGAGACACTTGTCTTCTCTGTCTTGCGGCTGGTGATGAAGTGTGTGAAGAAGAGTTCCTCAAGCTGATCGAAGGAGAAGATGGACCCTGGAGAGAGACGAAAGAACAACTCACGTGATGATCCCTTCAGGGTTGCTGAAAAAGTCTTGCAGAGGAAGGAGTCGGATGCTTGGTGGATCATCATGAGAATTTTGAAGCTCTCAATGTGGTCTACTAGGTCGGACTCTCCATTATATGACTCGAAAGCTGGAATTTTAAAGTTGATTGGAGAAGGAGCCTCGATGATTTTTCTGGAGAAGGGGGTTCGAATAAGGCGGTATGTTCCTTCATGTTTTCCCTCTTCTTGTTTCACCAGTACTAGACGGTCTTTCATCTTTTGGAGGCGCTGGAGGGCAACGTTGTCTTTCTCTTCAAATCTAGTGGACCTGTGGGGCTCCTCACATTGTAGAGGAGTGGAACGGTGAAGGCTTGTTTGTCAGTCTTGCTAGGAACGATGTTGAGGGCCTGAAAGATTTCATCTTTGAATTCTTGGAGCTCTGCCTTGGTGACAGGTACTTCTTCCTCTCTTCCTCTCCTGGGGACTGATCGACTTGTTGGAGTTGGGTTCCTTCTCCCTCGAGGGAGTGTTCTTCTTTCTCCCCATGGAGAGTGATGGCTTCTTCGCCTCTGGGAGAGAGCGTTCCTCTGCATCCCTGACTTCAAGAAGAGAGGCCCCTCGTGCCTTCTTGGTGTGTTGGATGGGGGACCTCGTTCAAGGCTCACAGTTCGTTCACGAGGCCTGGGCAGTCAGACCCCTGCTGTCTAGAGATTATGATATGGTAGAGGTCCTGCTGTGCTTGAGGGGCCACAAATGGTATCATGGAGGGTGGGGAGGTGTAGACCGACCCTCTGTTCTCTCCAATGCGATGCACCTAGCGCTGAGCTGGGAACAAGAATTCCTCAAGTTGAATGTGAACTTCTTTGGGAGCCCCCCTGTGGAGCCTTTTTGGAGGGAGGCTGGGTAGGCCGTTGGGGTTGTTCCAGTTGAAGATGTTGATTTGGTTGAAGGGGTTGATCTTGCTAGAAGGTAGGAGAGACGTCCTCATGAGGAGGAGTTGGAGGAAGAAGGTTGGCTTGTTGACTTAAGGCCACTGCCTTCTCCTTCTTCTTTGGAGGTATGGCTGAAAATTGTTTTTACATGCGAATTTTGGTTGGAATTTCTTTTTGTTTCCCACAGACGGTGCCAACCTATTGCTACTATTTTCTGTGTGGGAGCAAACAGATAATGTGAATTCTTTTAAACAACAAATACAATTGACCTTCAATTCTTGCCGATATTGACTATTTCCAAGTGGTCTTGACTTCTGAATCTGGCTCGTTTGAACCGTTGGATCTGATCAGGATGGTGATGATTTCTCCAATTGACCTACAAAAGTTTGAAATACTGGGGTTGAGTCCGACGACAGACCCTCCGACACTCAAGTCAGAACTCAGAAAATATATGGGAGTTTTTGTGGAAAAATACTGATTATCTGATTTTTGTGGAGGTCATGGATATTTATTGTAACCCTTGTTTTCCTAAAAACGTATTTTTATATATTTTCTGTATTTAAAATTTTCGCAAATTATTTTTTTCCCGGTTTTCAAATCCTTTTGTCAAAATGTATTTTTTGGACATTCTATTTTAAAATCTATTTTTGATCCATAATTTTAGCTATAACTATTTTTCTATGATTTTTGTATTTAATACAGTTCTTATTATTGTTATTATTACTTTTATTATTTTTATCATTTTTTTGTTATTAGTAATATTGTTACTATCTGTATTATTTTGCTAGTGTTGTTATTTGCATTATTATTTTATTTTATTTTTATTGGTAAAATTACATTATTTTATAAATTATATTTATTAGTTATTGTATTAATTTTTTATTGGATTTTTTATCTAAAATACCCAACAACCCATTAGCTTTTAACCCATACCCACCTATCCTAAAACCCACTAAATTAATCACCTATTAAATTATTTCTTACCTATTACTACACCTACATTTAAAACTATCCTAATCAGTTTACTCCAAATAATTCCAAACCTATCATTCCCACCCAAATTATTCTTTCCTACTACCTTATATAAAACTTTCCTATCCATACCAATCCTACCCGTGAGCTTTTTTTCTCCAACCCGTTCTTGCTTACCACCCGGCCCTTTTCCTTCCCTTCTAGCCGTCACGTGCACCCTCCCCATCTTCCTCTAACCCTTTTTTTTTTTACACAATATATACTCTTGTTTATGTGTTCAGCGGAAGAAAAAAAAAAATTGCATATTATTTTTTCCCTAAACAATTGCACCCTATTTCCGTGCTTCATCTCTCCCGCCTCCTCTTCATCCGTCGTCGTGCACTATCTTTCTCTTAGAATTTTTTTGTGCGTGCTCAAATGCGCGTGTGGATCGTTCGTGAGTTCGTAGATTTTTGTTCGTGGGAATTGCTCTCACTTTTGATTTGCATCGTTCTTCATCTCCATAATAAGGCAAGTAACTTGTACTACAATTCATTAGGTTGATACAAGTCAAAAAGTTCACATCTAGTGTAGTTGGGTCTAGAGACAACCAAAATTTGTGTTTTCCTTGATGGGTTTTGTCTCTATTGTGATAATTTGGCCATAGATGACTTATGACATGAAACCTGATAGGATAATGACCTAGGATTTACCCAAAACTTGATTTTGATGCATATATGTGGATATTTGTATGAATGGTGTTTGATTGAATGCCCATGTGAAATAATTGGCTTGGACATGTTAGTAACCCTAAAACATGATGTTTAGATGCTTGGTAGGTTGTATTCCAGATTTGGATGTGTTTGGATCAATATTATGAAAGTTATGATGTTCTTGATTAGAAGTGTGAAATCTGTATTTTCTGCTTGTTCTGTTTTGATTGCTGTTTTCGTCCATGCTACAGTCAGTATTTGAATTACAAAATAAAAGATGGATTTTAGATAATTTTGTCTATTTTCAAACCCCACTAGCTTTACTTGATTTGGATTTCGTATGACTGAGTTATGAATGTTTTGGTACAGACGTGTCGATCAATTCCAGATTCTGTTTTGGGTTAAATTTTGTTAACAAATTATTTTCAAAAACTATTCTATACATAATATCTTGATCATATATTTTGGTCAGTGTTTTTTTATGATATTATGGACTACCTAGATTTTTGATGAATTTTAAAGATAAGTTTCATGGGGTTTTTCATGCTCTTTTCTAAAATTATCTCATGCTGTAATTTGCGCGCTGTTCAGAAAAGGACTATGTTTTCACTATAATTTCTTATACTGTATGAAATTTTTTTGTACAATATGAAAGTTAGTAAAATCTATCTATTTTCTTGTCACTTTGGCAGAATTGGATTTCGATTCACTGGTTGCGAAATATCTTAGTTTTTGTACAGCAGTGTTGAGATTTCCAGATTCACTAAACTATGTTTTCGTGTTGTTTTCCTATTTTTGATGACTTATTTATTCTTCGTGGAAAATTATAAAATTCTATATTTTGAATCTGGACATATAGGGGATTACCTCAGATTTTTCGTGGATTTATTTAATGTGTTTTCATGTTGTTTTCATGCTCTTGAATTTGTTTTCCTGATTTCTACCTGAACATGTTTTCTGTCTTCGAACTTGTTTTGAGTTGAGATGTTGTGAATTACTATATGACTTAATTATACTCGTTGGATTCATGTGGATGTCTAGTTTCCAGATCCTTCGACGGATCTAGGCTTGCATTTCTGTAGAGTCCAGAATCCCTGTTTTAGTACTATTTGGTCTTGTTGTCCTGATTATGAACCTAGATTATTTTGCTCGTATATGTGAATGTATACCATCCATGCATGCTGATTTGTTTCCCTGGATATAAACCTGATTATATCATATTTATTTGACATTATTTCGCACACATTCATTTCTGTTTGATAACCATAATAAAAGTAACCAAACCGGGGTTTAAGGGAAAGATCGAATAGTGGATAATTCAGAAACGTGTACTAGGAAGGGGGCCCGTGTTTCCCATTACTTGTTGTCATGTATCATGATTACATGATTCATGCTTGATATTACTTGTGCCATTTTTCATGATTACATGAATTATGCTTATTATACAATATGCTGCCATGTTTCATGACTACATGATTCATACTTGATATTACTTGTTGCCACGTGATCATGACTACATGACTCGTGCTTGATACTTGTTGCCACTTGTTCACGATTATGTGACTCGTGCTTGATACTTGTTGCCACTTGTTCGCGATTACGTGACTCATGCTTGATACTTGTTGTCACTTGTTCACGACTACGTGACTCGTGCTTGATACTTGTTACTTGACTTGTTCCTGAGTATAATGCCCTCTATGGTCCACTATGAAATTTAAAGCGAAACTGTTTATTGTAGCAACCATGTTGTATGGGCGGCGTGAAGTGCTACCTATATAGTAATAATATAAGACTTGAACATGATACATGGACATGATACATGAGACTTGATACCTGACACCTGATACATGAAATTTGTTTACGTGAGATTTGATAACCTGATACTTGATACATGATTACATAACATTTGACGCTTGATGCATGATTATAAGATTCTTGATTACTTGACACTTGTTGTATACCATGTACACTTGATCACTTTTGCCATGCTAGTTGTTTAGGTGACATCATGTTTACTCCATGCTAGGTTTGTTGCTTAGATTCACCCATTTCCATGTGCTTATATCCTACATTATTTGTGACCCGTAACTTGCAATTGACGGGTACTTGTGTTTTCTCTTTTTCTCTTTCCTGCATTCGTTGTATTGCAGATTTTGGAGGACATGTTCCAGATGGTATTGGTGACATAATGTACTAGGTGCTGGAATTTTGCTATTATTATTCTTGTTGCTTATTTTGGACAATATTGTATTCATGTATTTGGATTTATTCTTGTATTTAGACAATATGACCCAGGATCATTTGTGTATTTCAGATCATGATTATTTTAGATTAATATATTTTATTTCAAGTATTCGTGTTGGTATTTGGTTCATATGTGTATGTGGTTGACTTTTCTGGCTTCCGACTCTGATTATATTGTGTCATGTTGTAAAGATTCTGAAACAGTTTAAGGATGATAATAATCATTCGCTGGGCTTTTGTTACGTACTCGTATTCTGTATTTTTAGGAAGCGGGGCGTGACATTTATGGTCGCTTTTGGGGTTAGTTTCAAGATAAAGATTTATCTTTACTTCCCATGATTTAGTTATTTATTCTTCATGAAGAGATAAAAATTTTTGTGGAGATAGAGTTAAAACTTTTCTCATGATAAGATATATAGTTTTTAAACCGTCTCTTATAGATAATTGTAAGTTTAAAATATATTTAAATAATCATGGGCTCATTTACGTTGGGCTGTTATGACAACCCAGTTAGACAAGTCCGTTTTGGGTTTTGGAGCTTAAAAGATGCCAAACTCCCATTTACGGACTCATTTCTAGTGAAATTTACCGTTTTACCCCTTAAAGCTTTAAGATTCAAGCCCGATTTGAACGGTCCTGATTTGGTTCTATTTTTACCCGTATCGGTAGGTCTTATATGAAAGTAGTGGATGATTGTTTCATTATCAATGTCACAAAATACACATCTCTTAATGTAAGTATGACTAAAACGGTAAATTCATTGTATGATTAAAGTTCAATTATGGTCGCTTTTCGAAACAGCGAGTTTACCTTTAATGTTTTGAGACTTGACGATATTTCTTCAAGTGTTGAAAAAAGTTTCTAACTAAACTCGTTGTTTCAAACAACGACGATAATTGAACTAGACTCGTTGTTTCAAACAGCGAGTCTAATTCAGTTATGGTCACTTTTCGAAATAGCGGGTTTAGCTTGAGTGTTTCGAGACTTATTGAGATTTTTTCAAGTGTTTGAAAAAATTTCTATAACTAAATTCATTGTTTCAAATTTTAAAAGACGGGTGAATTAGTTTGATAAATATTTTCAAAAAGTGGGTCATTTGGGAAAAATTTCGCTCCCCCCCCCCCCCCCCTTCCCCGCGCGCACGTGTTTACTATGTGGTTCCGCTATTGGTGACATGAGATTAGTACAGCGAACTGATTTATCTGTTGGAATGAAAGCATGTCATTACATTGAACTGATTTTGCTGTAAAAATAAAAATTAGAGAAAGACAACAAGAAAAAGAAAAAAAAATAAGTAAGCAATTTGAAAATGCTAAACTAGTCACTAGTACATCTAACGACCGTAATTGCTTCTGTACACCAAATTTGTTTTAATGTGGTGAAAGACAATTGCACACGATATTCATGTAATGTCTCCCATGTCAGCCTCTAAAAGATTCATTGATTCAACATCAAAACTGAAACGCTATAATCTCGCCAGGGATACAGTACTACTCGCCTTAGCCGCTGCCGTATGCACCCTTTTCAAATAAATGCTAGACTAGTAATTTACACATGCGATGCACGTTTTATTACATATAGTTTTTTTAAAATAAAATTTTATATAGTTTGAGTTTAAACTTAAGATCTCCTTTATAATAGTCATGCACGTTTATTACATGTGTTGATAGATTTACAAATGTCTCTAAGGGTCTTATCTCATTGAAATATTGGAGATTAGAGTACAAACCAATATATCATAAGCGAATTCATAACATCGTGATGAGTAAAGTCTACATTTTTCCGCCAATTATTTTGTATCGACCACAATCTTGGTCATGTTCTCTGCACCCTAATGAAAATTTTCCCATACTAACTCACTTTTTGAAAATATTTACCAGATTGATCCACTATTTGAAAATATTTACCAAATTAACCCACTTTCTCAATTTTGAATACACTAGCATAACACGTTTTGAAAAAATGGCGTAGGTTAATTTTATGTCATTCTTTCCAAAAGTGGCATTAGTTTAATTTTTTTTAGCATATCATTGTTTAAAAAAATGGCATCAGTACATTTTTTATATAAATGTGAATCTTCTGACTTTAAAAAATTACAAGTGATGAAACAGCTTATAAATGGTATCATTATCTCCAAGAATGGCATTCACATTACTGATGTCGTTGTTGAAGATAATAAAATCAGTTATAATATTCATTAAACTTTCTTCCTTCACAGTCGTTATTCCAAACAACGACATCAAATAACTGTTATTCTTCTTAGAAACGGCGGCAACAGTTCACAAAAATAGATAAGCTAAGTATAAATAATAAAATGAACTGTTGCCACCGTTCCAAATAACGACATCAGTTATCCCTAACAATTAATATTATAACTGATGCCGCTATCCCTAACAACGGCATCTGCAATGCAGATGCCGTTGTTCGGGATAGCGGTATCAACTATAGGATTTTTTCACAATTGCAAATTTTTTTCTAAGTCGGAGAGAGTACACGATTTGAGTAAGTTAACTGATGTCGTTACTCTAAATAGCGGCATGCGAAACTTTTTTTTAACATATGCCAATATTGAAAATAACGGTATATAAATAACCTATGTCGTTATTTTCAATAGTGATTAATGCTGACGTATCCAAAGCTGAGTCAGTTAGGTAATTTTTTTTCAAAAGTGTGTCAAATTGGTCAATATTTTCAAAAAGTGGGTCAGCATGGAAAAAATTGTATACCAAAATCTCATGAAACAAATGCAAAATGTTATCATTAATGAGATTTGCATCCTTTCGCCTATTCCACGATAAATCTTTATAATAAATCACAAGGTAATTTGAAGGGAAAAAAAATTATCAAATAGCTCTCATTCAATTGAAACAAAATTAATGGCTCAGCTTTACAATTTCAAAAGATATCCCCCCCCCCCCCCCCCCCCAAAAAAAAAAAAAAAATTCCCCCCAAAAACTAAAATTATCCTCACTTTATCACTCTCTCTCACTCCTCTCTTCACTTTTTTCAGATTTCTCTCCATCTCTCTCTATCTACCCCAATAAATTTAGATTTTCAAATTTGTAAATGTTCCAATTTTTCAGATTTTTAATGCTTCTTTTGATTGCTCATTTATAAAATTTCATTGAGTTCCCTAACTAATTTCAGATGCAATGGAAGATTTAAATAAGATTTTTATGCTTATTTTGATTGCTCATGTAAATATTCACTCGAGTAAATTTCATCCTATAAAGTTACACTAAAAATAGCAAATATCTCCTTAAAAGTTATTTAATCATTTTGCACTCTCAAAGTTATAAGAAGTTGGATTTTACACCCCCATTTATAATTATTTTTCAACATATGCTGATTGAAACACTACAACACACGCTGGATTCACCGGCACTATATAAAGTTTAATTAAAAAATTTCCATCACTAGTTGCTCCTCAAAAAATCGTAGTGTGCAACTTTAGATATATGATCCATCTCATCTCCAAATTCAGATAAAAAAGCATCTCCAAATTCACTTAAAACCCAAGCAACAAGCATGAACAATCTCATTTTCAAACCCAAGCAATCCCCTTTCATGATATAAGTGTATATAAAGTTTAATTAAAAAATTTCCATCACTAGTCGCTCCTCAAAAAATCATAGTGTGCAACTTCAGATATATGATACATCTCATCTCCAAATTCAGACAAAAAAGCAACTAACACATCTCCAAATGCATCATAATTCCAGTTTACTCTTAACCAAACTAAAACTCAAATGCATAATAACCCATCTCCAAATGCATAAGAAAGCAAACTCAAACGAGTTAGTATTCTCATGCTATGTTCACCAAAAACACTTCGTTGATCTATAAACTGAGATCTGTAAAATAAACTTGTATATAACCTCACATAAAGCTTCAAAATGGGAGATGGTCGAGCTCAAAAAACCTAGCAAAATCCGAGCTAGAAACACCTGGCTCCGAAGTCCACTAACTCCTCAGATCCAAGCCAGTTAGTTCAACTTCTTAAAGCTCTCTAGCTTCAACAAGAATCAACAAGAAGGTAGCCTAGCCGAAAATCAACAAGAAGAACCAATAAGAAGCTAGCTTAGCCGATAATCAACAAGAAGAACCAACAAGAACCAATGCTAGTTTATTAATTTATGATCATGCTCGGATTTTGCTAAAGTTTCAGCCGATAATCAACAAGAACCAACAAGAACCAACAAGCCTCTTGAAACTGAGTATATTGCCACATTTTTGGCAAATTCAGTTTCAAATCTCCCCTAAATTACTCCTTACAAAAACAGTAAAGTCCCAAACCATTACCATCACAGAATCGCATAATCGCACAAACATAAACATCCAAAATTTCCCTAAATCGAGATCTCCCCTAAATTGAGTATCAAACCATTACCACCCAAAATTCCCACAAACATAAACATCACATAATCAATCGCACCATTACCATCACAAAATCGCACCATTACAATCAAACCATTACCATCACAAAATCAAGAAGTAGAGAGAGAGAGAGCGCGAGAGAGAGAGAGAGAGTACTTGCTTTGAGAGAGAAATGATTGAGCGGGATAGAGGAAGGGAAGGAGGCCCAATGGCGACGGCGACGAAGGAGTTGTCGAGGAAGGGAAGGAGGCCCAATGGCGACGTCGATGAAGGAGTTGTCGAGGAAGGGAAGGAGGCCCAAGGGCGACAGCGCGGGGAAACTTAGGGTTTGGTAAAAAAAAAACAAAACAAAATGTGCTAAGGGTTTCGCGGTAGGATTGGGGATTTATCCCTGTATATTCACCGGCATTTTTATTAATAAATGCCGGTGAATGGGAGAAGATTTGTGGGGATATATTTCTGCTTTCTATTCATCAGCGTGTTTTTATAAAAACGCCAGTGAATATTATAATTCACCGGCATTTTTTAGAGACCGCTGGTGTATAACTATACATTTTTGCGATCCTATCCTGGTCTTATCCTACCCCGGCGCGATTGGTAAAACGCCGGAAAATATACGCCGCTAAATCCAGCGTGTGTTGTAGTGAAACATGGACTTTTATTTACAACTAATTGTTGTCTTAGTATTTAAACTTGAACTACATAAACTCCATGATGTAAGTTCCAGATGCATGCATTCGAAAGGCAGGAAAGTAAATGTATCCAGCATTATACACAAACATTATTATAGTGTACATTTCAGAAAGTATATTAATATCTGATAGTATAACACACTGAGAACACCAAAGTTAATCGTTAATATTTTTACTTCCTTGATGTGTTGGATAATACTTTTATTTCTTCATGTCCAAAAAAATAAGATTGTCTAGATCCGATGGGACAAAATTTCTTCAATTTATTTTTCAGATTTTTAATGCTTCTTTTGATTGCTCATTTAGAAAATTTCACTGAGTTCCCTAATTGATTTCAGATGCAATGGAAGATTTAAATGGAGATTTTTATGCTTATTTTGGTTGCTCAAGTAAATATTCACTTGAGTAAATTTCATCCTATAAAGTTACACTAAAAATAGCAAATATCTTCTTATTTAATCATTTTGCACCCTCAAAGTTCTAAGAAGTTGGATTTTACACTCCCATTTATAATTATTTTTCAAAGTTCTAAGAAGTTGGATTTTACACCCCCATTTATAATTATTTTTCAACATATGCTGATGGAAACATGGACTTTTATTTACAACTAATTGTTGTCTTAGTATTTACACTTGAGCTACATAAACTCCATGATGTAAGTTTCAGATGCATGCATTCGAACGGCAGGAAAGTAAATGTATCCAGCATTATACACGAACATTATTATAGTGTACATTTCAGAAAGTATATTAATATCTAATAGTATAACACGCTGAGAACACCAAAGTTAATCGTTAATATTTTTATCTCCTTGATGTGTTGGACAATACTTCTATTTCTTCATGGTCAAAAAAATAAGATTGTCTAGATCCGATGGGACAAAATTTCTTCAATTTATTTCAACATTGGACCATAATACATACAAAAGATATTTTTTTAGTGTAATTTGATGTGATACGTAAAAATAAGATTGTCTAGATCCGATGGGACAAAATTTCTTCAATTTATTTCAACATTGGACCATAATACATATAAAAGATATTTTTTTAGTGTAATTTGATATGATACGTAAAAATAAGATTGTCTAGATCCGATGGAACAAAATTTCTTCAATTTATTTCAACATTGGACCATAATACATAATACAGATATTTTTTGTAACACCCCTGCCCCTTGCTTAGACAATTTATACAATTTTATAGATAAATTAGATACTATGTAGTACAACTGCCCACCACAGGCTACCTCTGTAATACCCTAAACTTTCATTTTAATAAAAATATTGGTTTTCACGGGTTGTGCACGTGCAAATTTCGTATGTATATTTATTTTTATATTTAAAATTTCTTTTTGTAGTATGAACAATTATTTTCTTTTTTTATTTTTCTAAAAGCATATTTTGTAAAGCCTAAAACGCTATTTTCTTAGTTTGAGCTCACTTTAATAATTTATTATTTTATTATTTTAGCCCACAAGTCTAAGCACACTATTTGTGAAGCCCACAAATTTAATTAATCATTTAAATGGTCACACTTGTCATGTAAACACAAATTGTGAACAATTTGATTAATTAAAATTATACAAACTTCAAATAGGGGAGTACTATGGGGTACGTGCATGCACGTAGTGTGCAATGCACACCATGTGGAGGCCGGATTATGCATGGGAGTGATGGGGAGTGTGTGTGTGTGTGCATGGGTAGTTTTTTTTAGTGTGGGTGGTTGCTACAACTTCCCCTCCTATCCTAGCCATCCATCTTTAACCATCTAATGAAATCCTAGCCCTCTAATCCATCCTAGAACTAGTATAAATACCCCCTACCTACTTGTATTCTACACTAAGAAACTATTGAAAGAAAGAAAATTATATAGGATAAATATATTAGAGTGAGTGTGAGTGTGTGTGTGTCCCTACATTGGAGGCCGGCCCATCTTTCCCCACAAGGAGCTCTCGGTTTTGGCAAGGAAGCAAGAAGAAGGACCTTTTGCATCACAATCTAGGAGGAGAAGGCACTCTCTCGCATTTTAGGGGACTCTAGGAGCTTTTAATTGGCTTTTTCTCCAATGAGGTGAGTGTTTCTCATGACTTCTAAAGTAGAAATCATGTTAGAAATGAATTGAATTGTTGTTAAAAAGCAACTAGTTGAAATGAAATCCATGTTTGCCTAATTAGAAAAGAATTGATAAACTAGTAGATGTGTGTTAATTGGGTTGCTAGATTTATTAATCATGAGTGAAAGTGAGTGTTTCTCATTTGCTTCTAATATTAGAATGCATGCTAGGTATGTTTTAAATGCAATTATATGAATTAACTAGTAAGAGATTGGACCCATGATTGTTAATTAGCGTATTAAAGTAGAATGGTATATTAGAGATGAATTGATAGAATGATTTACTAAGAGTTAATTGTTAATTTTTGTAGGAGAATTATCTATTTTTGTGTGCCATATGATTAATGTTAGAATATATGAAAGAGAATGTATTTTGCAAACAAATGATTGAATGCATCATGTGTAAATTTGTTGGTAAAATATAAGTTTTATTCATTAGAAAAGATGATTTTGTGTTCTAAAAACATAGTAGTTGTCAATAAGTAAGAGATCATTAATGTAGTGAATTTTTGTGGAAACCTATTTTTAATTATGAAGAAGTATGCTTTAGTTCTCGAATGTCGAAATTATGATCATGGAATACAAACTAAGGCTAAAATATATATTTTTAAAGGGTTAAAAATACTCATAAAAATACTGGTTACTGTAGAATTGAATGTATTTTAATTCTAGAAAATTTCGTTTTCAAAAGAGCAGAAAAAGTGACATTTTTGTTTTGAGACTTCATGATTTATAACTATGAACAGAGAGCATAATCAAAACCCAGATTAATTACTTTCAAAACGAATTGGCCACTTAGACCAACTAGTTGGTAGAGCTTTGGCCGCTACAGTAGGAGGATGTCTCGGGTTCGATACTGTGACTTTGTTTTTATTTATTTATTTTTTTTTTGTTAAAAACCCAAATAGCCGAGAGTCGATACTTAGGGATTATAACCCCCAATTATATCGTTCGGCGGCTTTGGCGTGTTGGTCTTGTGCATTGTCTGTTTCACCGGTGGTTGTGGGTTTGAATCCGGTTGGGAGTTTGAGTTTAAAAGAAAAATGTTTTTTTTTGTGGATTATTTTGATTAATTGAGTTTTAAAAATAGAATAAAAATTGAGAAAATGCAGATTAATTACTGAAAATTATTGGAACTTTTATAAGAAAAATTTATATAACTTTTGATAAAGTGTGATTAAGAAACTGGGATTTTTGCAAGAAGGGACTTCTTTTTTGAAATCAAATTGTTTATTTTTTAAGGAAAAATAAATGAGATTTTTGAGTTATAAAGATAAAAAATTAGTAATGAGGAATTTCTGGAAGTGTGATTGGTGTAATTAATTGGACTCCTAACTTGTGCTTGTAGTAAGATTTTGAAATAAGAATAATAGATTTGTGGAATACATGAATTGTTGATTACTACTAGTTGAAATTTATTCTTACGCATAAATTGCACGTGAAGTTGAATTATTGATTGTGATGAGTTATGGAAGATGTGAATACATGAATGCTATGCTTATGAAACATGAATTGTGATTAATCATGAAAATACCTTATGAGTATGAAAAGCTCGATATTGTAATTATGAGTTGAAATTGAGAATTAGGGTATAGCCAAGCCTTATACCGGCAAATAAAAGAAATGTGAAAATGATATTTGAAATGAGAAGACCAAGGTTTGGGTCATGTGAATTAAATGAATAAGACCGGTATAGTGGGAGTGCTACACTCTAAGGGTTGATTTTATTCGTGATTTAATTGAACTAAGGATTAGATGTATAGTGAAGATGTGATGAAAGTAAGAGAAATATTGAGTATGAGGGCCATTGGATTGGCGGTGTGAGAGTATTCACAGGATGTCCCATGGTGCGTCATGATAGGGCGTGGATACTGCTCCAGAGTAACGTCCCGGTTGCGCCGCTCGTGGGGTGTTTGACGACTGCGGGTGGTGTCATGTCTATGGTAGGAGCTGAATTACCACGGGATGTCTACATGATGAGTCATGTGACAGTGCGTTGGGATTCCCTCCAGGCCGCCTAGACATGAGTTCGTAGGTCAGAAAACATCTAGGATACTTACCGTAGTTACAGTAGTAGATTAAGTCATGACAAGGGATTGAACCTTACAAGATGAAGAACGGTTAAGGGCTTGCCCTCGGACCTATGTAGTATGGGCTGCATAGACTTTGAACATGTGCGCATTATTGTCATATAATACAAATAATTGCATTAAGGACTAAGTGCACATTCACAACACGACATCAATAGGATAGTCCCTTTTAGCTTTGTTTGTAACAAGTTTGTGGTTTGTTAAATAATGAGAATCGTTATACTGTTTCCGGCATAGAGAGGATGGCCGTGTATAATATTTCGTCAGTTGAATGAACTGACGCGCCCACAATTTTATATGCAGGGTAAAGATGCTTGACACAATTGAGGTATACATGCTGCGCAAGATTGTTTTAAATGTTGTTTCATGTAAATTATTGTAAAATTGCTTCCGCTGTGACAATGTACAAGTGTAATGTAACTCTGATGAAAGAAATTTTTTTATTTCCTTCTAAAATTGTACGAAAGAAGTGTAAAAATCCTGTGGAACTTTGAATTCAGTTGTATTTTGAAATTCGGGGTGTTATAGCCTCTCAAAAGTTGGTTAACCGATTAGGTGACTCTTGATCCTTGGCTAATACTATTTATATTATATTTATCTATCTTAATACCCGATATGGGATTATTACACATTACCTCTTCTCCGTGAGCTGTTAACACACAGCCTATACCCCGGGTGGCCCCCCTCAGCATAAGGCCATGTCACCACTCTGTTTGACGAAGTACACCCACAAGCCAAAGCTTTTTCCTATGTTGTTTACCATTACGTGGGCTCCCCACTCCATACAAATCAATTCCTTATACTTATCGCAAATGCTCATGCATCATATTATCAAACAATCAGATCATATACTTTCAACTTTCAACATATTATTATATGTATATATATACTATATATTTGAAAATTACAGGGTGTTACACCCCCCCCCCCCATTTCAGAAATCAGCGTCCTCGCTGAGCACGGGCATGCACAATCTAGTGCAGGATCTCCTTTCTAGCTGATGTGAAGCATCTGCTCTTCTATCCGCCCTCTCGGGGCAACCACAGTCCGACGACTGGGTATATAGTCTCACCTGACTAATTATAACAATCAACCGCAGTCCGACGACTAGGTCTATAGTCCCGGTGAATCGCTGCCGACGCAGTCAACCCACCGCCCGATAAATCACTGCCAACACAGTCAACCCATCGCCCGACTATAAGACATTCCCCACACTCGATGTCAAAAGTCGGCTCTGATACCATTTGTAATGCCCCTGCCCCTAGCTCAAACAATTTATACAATTTTATAGACAAATTAGATACTATGTAGTACAACTGTCCACCACAAGCTGCCTCTCAAAAGTTGGTTAACCGATTAGGTGACTCTTGGTCCTTGGCTTATACTATTTATATTATATTTATCTATCTTAATACCCGATATGGGATTATTACACATTACCTATTCTCCGTGAGTTGTTAACACACGGCCTATACCTCAGGTGGGCCCCCTCAGCATAAGGCCATGTCACCACTCTGTTTGACGAAGTCCACCCACAAGCCAAAGCTTTTTCCTTTGCTGTTTACCATTATGTGGGCCCCCCACTCCATACAAATCAATTCCTTATACTTACCACAAATGCTCATGCATCATATTATCAAACAATCAAATCATATACTTTCAACTTTCAACTTATTATTATATGTATATATATACTATATATTTTGAAAATTACGGGGTGTTACATTTTTTTAGTGTAATTTGATATGTCACATGGCTTTTTCCAAAACAAATGAAAGAAGTGATATGCATGCGAATATATGATATTCGCATAGCATAAATGCCCGTATATTTGGGTATTTCCGGTTCAAAATGATCAGCAAATATTTTTATGATAGAAAGTCAATGTATCTAACCAATTACTCCTACTGATTCATATCAGAATCGTCTACTGGTGGATTACCTGATGGATGGACTTATGAGTTTTGTGTGAATCAATCTTTGTACTTATTTTGAGGAGTTGTGTAACACCCCAAAAAAAAAATTTTTGAAAACTAAACCTCGTAATTCAGTTCTTTCAATTTCTATATCACTTTAAACATAAACTAAGAAAGTTATATTTCTAGGAAAATTTTGGCAGAGTTTCCCCTGTAAATTTTGCCCCGAAACACAAATAGCTTACGGAATTCCGCTCAAAATTTCGTAGCTCACAATACATGCAATAATTTTACGGGCTCCCCAGTCCAAAATGAGCAGAAACACATAGGCAATATAATATAATGCTCTGGGGGCCAAACTCATAACGGATTATCAAATATTCAATAAAAACCATAAATTCCTTTGAAAACATAAAGGATTTTTGTAAAATTTAGAAAAACCTTTTTGAAAACCAACCACAGAACCCAATACTCCACAACGAGGTGGGTACGGGCTTTCTCACCTCATCACAGCACTATATACATATACCTTTACCATAGTACAAAATAATTAATCAACTATTCACTCTTCTACTTATACTAAATACATAAATAATCTAACATCTCGACAAAATAAAATTCCTAACTCTATAACTACCTCGCCAGGCTGCTACCAACCTGCAAGAGAGTTAGGGTTGTCCCCTCTCAGGGAGGGACCCCCCTAACCCCCAGAAAACATCAGGGGTTAGCCATTTCTGGTGTGAGTATAATTTAAAAATCTAACAAATGAATTAAATTGTATAAAGAAAATAATTTAAACTTACAACATCAAGTAAGAAGTAACACCTTGAACATCTGAACTTAAAAACATCATCAATACGATTTTTTATCACAATACTCTTCAAGTCTGCATCGAATTATAAAATTACCCATAATTCACACATTCCACTATATGTTGCACATCAACCTCATATCTATCCTTATTTTATATTCGCGCAATACAAATTTCCATTCAATCCATTCCCTTTCAATTTAAATCCCCTAACCCGAATATTCATTTCTCCACAATTATCATCATATTAGCATTTCGCTATTTATATAAATATCACTTACTTGATGCTATTATACCTTTCTTTAATAACCCTTTATGTGAATACAAACTCGTAACCCAACATACTTTCTCCATTAACCATTTTCGTAACCCTTCTCCAAATACGAGTATTTATTTTATTGTAATATAACAAGTATCACTTCTTACATATATGCTTCTATTTTCATAATGCCACATTCATTCCTGTCTTATGACGCAAATATAACATCTTATTGCTTATTGCAATGCTCTCACACTTCATCACATCATTAATAGAATGCTTATACTCCTTACATCAAAAACATGTTTTATAGCTCATTCCCATCTCATTATACCACTTTAGTAATTCTCATTCTTATAAGTAATATATATTATTATTATCATTTTCACTTAATCCCCAAACACAATCTGGGGCCACAACATATCACACCCCATAACCGATAGCTTGGGTAATAATCACTGCACCTCAAACACATAGTTTGGGTAATATCACATCACATCTCAAGCCGATAGCTTGGTTATTAATTCACTTCAATCACTTATCATCTTCACTTTACTTAATTCTTTATTTCCATTAATCATTACCACTATCATACCAGCTCACCCTGCGAATTATGCCAAGGCAGGTAGTTCCCACCATTTCCACAGAAATAGCGGGCAGGTAGTTCCTTGACACAATTCCAAGGTACAACTCATATCAACTGTATATTTTACTTTAATGATCATATACATAATACAATTACTTCGTACTATTCATAAGAACACATGTCTCTTTTATTATTTTCATTTAAATTAACCACGTACTACATTTATCACTTCTTTTCATACACTAACCCATAACTCGTTTTCCTTCACATTTACTTCATTCACAACTACTTTCTTTCTCATCCACAATTCACAATTCACTTTCTGTACTTTCACATTTTTATTAACACTTAGTTATTTTATTAGTTTGTCGACCAGTGAGCCACAGTATCCCAACATACTGAAAGCCGACAGCCCAGTAAACACGCGGCCCGATGCTCACACAGAGTCTTACTCGTCCGAGGCTACGTCTTCCTCCTAGCCGAACTAGCGAAGGAACCACTAACCCCAATTAGAACTTGGGTACTCTCTCTCCGGTCCATCTGGAGGTATCTGCTCTCCCAGGTCTATCCTGGGGTATCATCTCTCTTTCCGGTCCCACCGGAGGTATCTGCTCTCCCAGGTCTATCCTGGGGTATCAACTCTCTCTCAGGTCTATCCTGAGGTATCATATCTCTCTCCGGTCCCACCGGAGGTATCTGCTCTCCCAGGTCTATCCTGGGGTATCATCTCTCTCTCCGGTCCCACCGGAGGTATCTGCTCTCCCAGGTCTATCCTGGGGTATCAACTCTCTCTCAGGTCTATCCTGAGGTATCATATTTCTCTCCGGTCCCACCGGAGGTATCTGCTCTCCCAGATCTATCCTGGGGTATCATCTCTCTTTCCGGTCCCACCGGAGGTATCTGCTCTCCCAGGTCTATCCTGGGGTATCAACTCTCTCTCAGGTAGGGATGGCAAACGGGTCGGGTGGG
Source organism: Hemerocallis citrina (assembly GCA_017893485.1). Taxonomy (NCBI): domain Eukaryota; kingdom Viridiplantae; phylum Streptophyta; class Magnoliopsida; order Asparagales; family Asphodelaceae; genus Hemerocallis; species Hemerocallis citrina. The sequence continues at coordinate 98,367,280 of CM030367.1, forward strand.
CCGGGCCGGGTCCAACCCGAACTGGTTGGCACGTATACTTAGCCGGTCCGGGCCGGGTTGCACTCTTATACGGGCCGGGCCAGGCCGGGCTAAGTTTTCGTTTGGGTGGCCTGCCCAACCCGTGAACCCTTTAGGGTTCAACCCGGGTTGGACCGGGTCGACCCACGGGTTGGCCCGTTTAATTATTTATTTATTTTTATTTTTTTTATTTTGGTAGCTTAAGTTAAAATAATAATAATTGTTATAATACTAAGTAAGTAATAATACTAATAAACAATAAAAATCGTAATAATAATAATAAGATTGAAAGAGTGAAATTGACAACAAATTTTGAAATATTATTCATATGAATTTAAGTTATACAATTTTAACAATTTATAACGAAATGAAGAATTCAATTCACAAATAAGTTTTATACAATAACATATTTCTTATATACAATTTTAATTGAGTACAAGTTTTCTAATTTGACATAACAAGCAAAGCTATTGTTGTTGTTGTTGTTGTTCTTCGGGCGAGTTGCTCCCACTTGTGGAACTTGATAGTGCTTTCCCTTACGTCCTATCTTCAGCCTTCAGCCAGTCTTCTGTGCAAACGAGCATCTCTAATGCCTCGGGCTTCAACCGATTCCTGTAATCAGATAGAACCCTGCCACTTGTTGAAAATGTACTCTCAGAAGCAACTGTAGAGACAGGAGGAGTAAGTAAATCTTTAGCCATAATTGACAGAATACTAAAAGTGTGTTCATGTTCTTTCCACCATTGTAAAAAGTCTAGTGCAGAAAGAGTAGGCTCAGTATCCTATTGGTTATACCAATTTAATTCATTTAGTTGATTAGTCCTAGGTTTTTTAGATTGAATTTGTTCAAGTAAACTAAATGTTCTATCACCAATTCTACTTTTACCCTTACCTTTAGAACTACCAGAAGAAGAACTAACAACAGAAGTTGTACTATTAGAAGCAAAACGTCTATCATAATAATCATACAAGTTATTTAACATAGATTCAAACTGAACTAAAAAGGTAGCGCAATCAATTGTTAATTCTACATTTACCTCTAAATATTCAAAAAATATTTCTATCAAATTCTTCGTACCGTCTAATTTGATACAAGGATCCATAACGGTAGCAACACAAATCAACATAGCAGGAGGAAAATAATACTTCAAAATTTTTGTAAATGCATGTTTTACAATGTCACTAATATAGGGATCATTTAACATTTCGTTAAATATTTGCGTCATGCTAACTAATTCAATAAAAATGCTACTAGAAGTAGATTCATATGTTTTTGAAAATTTTAAAGTTGCGGTTTTAAAAGGTTCTAAAAATTTCAACAAAGATTCGGCAAAAAACCAATCGGTGGGAGTCATTTCAAAATTGTGCATATTTTTTGCGATACAAAAAACATTTACAACTGCTTTATAATCGGTGACAACATTTAGTAAATCAAAAGTAGAATTTCATCGGTGTCTAATATCCTTTGGAAATTTTCTAAAAGGAACATTTCTAACCCTACACCAAGCTTTCCATTCTTGTAAAATGCTTGGACTTAATGCAATGAAATGTACACAATTTCTAATTTTAACTATATATGGATCGGCTATTCTTAATGCATCTTGAACACATAAATTTATAATATGACATGCACATCAAACATGAAAATATTGTCAGATGGAGGGTTTAATACAGATTTTAAAGTGGTAATTGCTACATTATTGTTAGATGCATTATCAAAACTAATAGCCATAATTTTATCGCGAATATGAAAACATCACAAATTTCTATAATACAGTTTACTATTTCAGCGCCACTATGGGGATACGGCAACGCTGCAAGTGATATGATTCTTTTTTGAAGAATCCAATCATTATCGATCCAATGACAGGTTATTCCTATCGTTGGAATATTGTTGACACCCGTCCAACAATCCGAAGTTAAACAAACCCTACAAGTTAAACTCCATAAAATTACAATCAAAGCGTCCTTCATTTCCATGTACACTTTAAAACAATCCGATTTGCAAGTATTTCTCGGAATTTTTTTCAAATGTGGGTTTAAGGTCGTTTGATTAAAATTTTCCAAGTTCCTACTCTCGGGATAGGAAAATGGTAACTCTTCCTTAATGACTAATCGGGTCATTTCCCGACGAACAAGTTTGGGATCATAAGGGTGGCTATCAACTTGACCGGTCCTAGGGTTTATTTTTTGTTGGCCTTGTATTTGATCAAGAAGTTCTTTATGATTATGTTAGATGTGCCTACTAATTGTACTGGTGCCGTCACCCTTCTTGAATTTGTATGTTTTACTACATGTTTTACACACTTTCAAATCTATACCCGGAGTATGTTCGTCCGGGATATAATCATAAAACTTATGCCAATCGCTAGTTTCTCCTCTACTTTTCCTACTACAACGGGGTTGTGTGGTTTCGGTTTGTTGTTGTTGTTCTTCTTCTTCTAATTGTATGTCACCTACAACATCATCGTGTGTACCCCATTGTTCCATAGTAGGATCAATGTAATCTTGGGCGGGCTCACTAGTTGGGACAATTGGTGGCCTACGTGAAGAGGAGGAGGAATCTTGTTCGCTACGACCGCTACCGCGTGATCTAGACATAATGTAGTAATGTGCTAAAGTATGTAAAAAAAATATACAATGTAGGAGCGGTGAATTATACAAAAAAATCTAAAAAAACAAGAGGGTTAAGATAGAGAAGTTCAAAAAACGAACAATAATTTTAACTACAACGCAAAAAAAAAATTTAACGAGAGAGATAGAGATATTTTGATACCGTTCACCGTGGAATACGCGTATGTAAAAAAACCGTTCAAATAAGAATAGAATAGAAAAAATGTAGAAGCGCTTTTCCGATTCCGCAATTAAAGAGTTGAGAAGAGGTTGAAGTAGATTTGACGAGGGTTGAAGAGAGTTGAAGACGTTGAAGACGTTGAATTTTGATTCCGATACGACCGAAATTTGATCGTGTATATGCCTCCTTATAGACTTGTTTGATGAATACTACAATTGTTCAAAAATTCTTTACAAATGATGTATAATAGTAGAGAGAGTAAGAGAGTGAGGTGTGATTTTTTATGAAATTTTTGGGGATATTTATAGGCAAAATATGTGGGGAAAAAAAAAAACCCAACGGCTCAAAGAGCCGTTCCAAACGGCTCTATCCCAGACAGAGCGTAGCGCAAGCAGTGCAAGCGGAACATTTCGACCGTTCGACCCGCGGGTCAACGGTCAACCCGTCACAGGTCAAACGTTCGACCCGTACGGGTCGAACGGGTCGAAACCGCGGGTCGACCCGCGGGTTAGCTGGTTGAATTCGCGAATTGAACGGGTTCGTGTGTAGAACCCCGTATTTTCAAATATTATTTTAAAGATTTGAAAATGAATTAAAATGATTTTTGGAGATTTAATAAATACTTTCTAAAAATTTATCTTTTACACGTGCAAATAGTTTCTTGGGAAGTTCAAAGTCAAATTTTCTTTATGGAAAATCATTATTTAATATTTGGAATTTATTTATTATTTTTCCAGATTTTTCTAAAATTAATCGGATCTATTTGCAATTTTTGAGAAAAGAAGGACCTTTTTGCAAATTTACCGTTTTTAAGGGTTAAAATGCAAAATATATTTTCTAGATGTTTTAAACATTACCGGTTGAGATTAATGAGTATATTTTACTTTTAAATCCTAATTTAAATGATTTTTATTGAGTTTCCAAGAATATAGCTATATATATGCAAAGTTATATTTTGGAAGGACTATTTTGCAAATGCATTTCTAAAACCCTAAATCATTATTTCCGGCCTATATAAGTGGGTGTGCAGCCGTCATTCACTGCACAACATTATATTTTGTGATTTTTGAGGATCGAGAGGAGGATTTTGGATCTCGCAAAAAAGGGAGACTTTCTTGTCGGATCTCTTTATTTCTAAGGTGAGTGATATAAATCTGTTTTGTTGTTTTGATTTAGGTGAGTGATATGAACTTTGTTTTGTGATTCGATTTATGTGAACGATTTTTTTGTTGTTTGTTTGACATGTATGTTTACTTGGTGTATTTCGTATGAGAACGATGCAATGGTTATTGTTGTATTATATATGTGAAATCCATGAACGTTTAGTATATCTTGATTGAAGAATTCTTTATTGCTTGAAAACATGTTCAAGATTTGAGTATGTTTATGATAATAAGGGATTGGATGGATGAACATCTGGATCTTGTGATTACAAATCAGATTTTGGTTTTGAGTTGTGGAAGAAAATTCAGTATTGAAAAATCCTAATGGAAGAATTAGGAGTTAAGAATATGAGAATTAAGTTTTGAGATATTGGATGATTTGAGTAATGTATCCGTAATGAGGATTATTTGAGATTGTCGTTTTTACCTGAATACAAATTATTTTAGTAAACGATGATTGCTTTTGGAAAACCCTAATTTTGATTATCATGAACAACCAAAACCTGGCAGTCTGTAGGCCGACAGTCGACTGGCAGACCTTTCAGTCGATTGGTACGACCCGGCTGCTATGATCTTTAGTTTCCTTGAAAATCCGCTCTAGACAGTCGACTTAGACCCTTTTCAGTCGACTGTCACACTTAGAATTTATTTTTCAAAGTTATCGTAGATTTTTCTCTGGTAAGTCGACTTATGACCTTTTAAGTCGACTTTTAATCTCTTTTAAGTCGACTTATGACTTTGCAAGTCGACTTATAACACTTAGAATATTTCTTAAAGATTTCTGGAAGTTCTCTCTGGTAAGTCGACTTATGATTTTGTAAGTCAACTTATGATCTGGTAAGTCGACTTATGTTTTTATAAGTCAACTTATAATCCGGTAAGTCGACTTATGATTTTTATAATTCAACTTATAATACTTAACTTATTTTCTTAAAATTACTGGATTTCCCTCTGGACAGTCGACTGGTGAGTTTTGCAGTCGACTGTAGACACTTAGATCTTACTTCTTAAAGATGTTAGTTTTCACTCTGGACAGTCGACTGGTGACCTTTTGCAGTCGACTGGTACTGATACTTTTTTAAGGTGTTTTGATGTTCTTTAAACGACTATTTCTTTAAATGTTTTGGGTCTGTAACCTACCATTATAAATATTATTCTTCTACAAAACATACGCTTTCAATATATATATTATGGTTGGATTTGGATTATGGAATCTATTAAAGACTTGAGTTTTGTTGAGCGGAGAGATTTCTCCTTTGATCGTTTGACGATGGAATAGTGAGTTATGATCACATTGAGGTCTCTAGGAGTTGAGTGGGAGTCCTGCGAACCAGCAGAATACACTAACTCCAGAGATAAGGATTTTTGGTGTATCTGATAATAATCGACGTAAGTATAGACTCATGATTTGTTAGTCCAACTAGAGGGTATTTGTTAGTCCAACTCGAGGGTCTACGGGCCTATTCACGGAGCATGCAGGATGCATTTGCGTGTCGAGGGTCGGCAGACCTATTCACGGAATGTATCGGGTGTATCTGTACATCGAGGGTCTTGAAGGCCTATTCGTGGGGTACATAATATTTCGGTGTTCGCGTGTCGAGGGTCTACGAGCCTATTCACGGAGCATGCAGGGTGCATTTGCGTGTCGAGGGTCGGCAGACATATTCACGGAATGTATCGGGTGTATCTGCACGTTGAGGGTCTTGAAGGCCTATTCATGGGGTACACGGCAGGGAGATGATTCTCCGGTTGTTGTTCTTGAGCTATCTTACTTGATGCTTGCGTGTCGAGGGCGGTGATGCCTATTCGCGGAGTATTCTGAATCTTGTTTCCCACCACTGTAGTGGGATTAGTTGCATATGGAGTTGTGTTTTCTTGACTTGGTTTTATGCTTGTGTTTTCCAGTTTTCCTACACTTGACACTTAGTCTAGCTTCACTTGTGTTTTTCATTCCATGATGTTTTCACACTTTATATCTTTGGTATTTCCCATTTATCCTTGTTGTTAATACATGCTGTTGATGACTTTATGTTGTTATGACTTAATTATATTGTATGTTTTATATCACCACACCATTTATGGCTGACCCCTTTAGTTTGGGGGTTAGGGATCATCTCTAGCCTCATGTGTTGCAGGTTGTTGCTTAGAGTTTGGGGGTTTGGATGCTTGAGTTAGCTTTGGAGATTATAAGTGATGTAATAGAGCCTTGTATAAATTTTGTAAAGAGAAGTGTTGTAAAAGAAAGTTGTAATTCAAGGTGTTGTAATTCCGCTGTGTTTGAAAGAGATGGTTGTAATAAATGTTTAGAAATAAAATTGTTCGTGTTTTTGGGCTATGTGTACTATTACATTGAAGTTGATGCTGGGATTGTGCCACGTATTTTCTAAGATATCATATTAGAAATTCGGGGCGCTACAGAGATTGGTATCAGAGCATGCTTCAATAGTAATAATAAACATAGCATAAAAATAACCTAGGTGTGGACACTAGAGAGTGAGTACCTAGGTGTGGACATTAGAGTGTGAGTATCACATAGAGCTGAAACATGATGTTTGGTTTGGGGCATGGTTGAGGTTTAGCCAAAGGATATTGATGTGAGTTTGAATTGTGTGTGATGCTCTAACTTTTCCCTCGTTTTGCAGTATTCGGAATGGTTGCACCCAGGCCTAGGAATGGTGGTAACAATGAGGATGGATCTGGTAGTTCTCGAGGAACTGGAATTGATCTTGAGGCTGAATTCGCTAATGACATTTAATTTGGCGCAAGGTGTATCAGACTCTGAATGCGCTAATGGCATTTAATTTGGCGCAAAGTAAGAATCAACAGCAGAATCAGCAGCAAAATCATGGAGCTGGACAGGGATTGGTTAACGCCGATCCTATCAAGCAGATCGAGTCCTTTAAGAGGATGAGGCCGCCAGTTTTTGAGGGACAATCGGATCCAAGCAAGGCTAACGATTGGATTAGAAGGATGGAGATGATCTTCGAGGTCTCAGAAACTCTGGCAGCCAATAAGGTAAAGTTGGCCACTATGCAGCTGGAGAGGGACGCTGGTGTCTGGTGGGAATCGTGAAGAGGACTTTGGGAGACCAGCCGATGACTTGGGAAGCTTTTCTGGAGGAATTCAGGGATCGCTTCTTTCCCCTAGATGTTCAGGAGAAGAAAGCAACTGAGTACTTGAACCTTCAGCAGGGTAGCATGACCGTGCGGGAGTATGAGACCAAGTTTGCTCAGCTATCGAGGTATGCACCAGAGTTAATTGCTGACGAGGCGAAAAAGGCCAAGAAGTTTGAACAGGGCTTGAAGCCAGACTTGAGGTCGAGAATGATCCCGTTGGGCATAAGGAGGTTCGACAAGCTGGTCAGAAGAGCAGCAATGACAGAGGAAGACATGGACCAGTTCCAGAAGAAGCAAGAAACCTGGAATAAGAAAAAGAGGCCAGCAGATGATCAGAATGGGAAGGAATTTCCAGTGAAGCAGGTCAAGTTCAGTGGGCCAGTGCAGAAGGCGCCCGCAGTTCAGGGTGTGACTTGTTTCAACTGTGGAGAGACAGGTCATTATCGAGCAGCATGCACCAAACCTCGGAAGGCGTGTTATCATTGTGGTCGTGAAGGGCATATTTGACCAAAATGTCCGCAACTGAAGAAAGATGATGCAGTGAAAGGTAAGAATCTGAAGAGGAGCAAGAGTCCGCATTGACTGAGGAGGATGCGGGTAACTCAGGAATGTAATCTATGTGTGCAAGAATTTTGAAATTCATTCTTTTGTATTAAGTAAAACTTTTATTTGGGGAATAATTGAAGATTGAGTATTTTTCTTCATGTAATAAGATTTATTTGGATTAATGGAATAAAGACAAAGTTTTATTTCATACTGTTTTCTTGCATGCAATTGTGTCACCCATTTATTGCTAGTCTTAAGTGGGGAGCTTAAGGTATTTCCAGACAAGGTCTTGAGGTGGCTATCCTTAGTCATGTCCTTCTAAGGAGAGAGTGGCCACTGATTCTCGGAAGGATGAAGCAGAAGGTCAGAGTTGGATGCAGGAGTTCAGTAGTTGTTGCAGCGTGGCTTCCGATGGCAAGTTATCAGAGTTGCGCAGCGGAAGATTGATTTTCTGAATTCTTTGCATGATTGTGTTTCTTCTGCATGTTTGTATTTCTCTTGTTGGAATGCATTCTTTCGTGTGATTGTATTTCTTTAAATTATGTTTCTATCCATAAGTTTTCATTCCTTGATTGATGCGTTTGTTTGGACCCCATTAGCAGTAGTTCTGAGGACAGATCTCTTCTAAGGAGGGAGTGATGTAGAACCCCGTATTTTCAAATATTCTTTTAAAGATTTGAAAATGAATTAAAATGATTTTTGGAGATTTAATAAATACTTTCTAAAAATTTATCTTTTACACGTGCAAAAAACACGTGCAAATAGTTTCTTGAGAAGTTCAAAGTCAAATTTTCTTTATGGAAAATCATTATTTAATATTTGGAATTTATTTATTATTTTTCCAGATTTTTCTGAAATTAATTGGATCTATTTGCAATTTTTTAGAAAAGAAGGACCTTTTTGCAAATTTACCGTTTTTAGGGGCTAAAATGCAAAATGTATTTTCTCGACGTTTTGACCATTACCGGTTGAGATTAATGAGTATATTTTACTTTTAAATCCTAATTTAAATGATTTTTATTGAGTTTCCAAGAATAGAGCTATATATATGCAAAGTTATATTTTGGAAGGACAATTTTGCAAATGCATTTCTAAAACCCTAAATAATTATTTTCGGCCTATATAAGTGGGTGTGCAGCCGTCATTCGCTGCACAACATTATATTTTGTGATTTTTGAGGATCGAGAGGAGGATTTTGGATCTCGCAAAAAAGGGAGACTTTCTTGTCGGATCTCTTCATTTCTAAGGTGAGTGATATAAATCTGTTTTGTTGTTTTGATTTAGGTGAGTGATATGAACTTTGTTTTGTGATTTGATTTATGTGAACGATTGTTTTGTTGTTTGTTTGACATGTATGTTTACTTGGTGTATTTCGTATGAGAACGATGCAATGGTTATTGTTGTATTATGTATGTGAAATCTATGAACGTTTAGTAGATCTTGATTGAAGAATTCTTTATTGCTTGAAAACATGTTCAAGATTTGAGTATGGTTATGATAATAAGGGATTGGATGGATGAACATCTGGATCTTGTGATTACAAATCAAATTTTGGTTTTGAGTTGTGGAAGAAAATTCAGTATTGAGAAATCCTAATGGAAAAATTAGGAGTTAAGAACATGAGAATTAAGTTTTGAGATATTGGATGATTTGAGTAATGTATCCGTAATGAGGATTATTTGAGATTGTCGTTTTTACCTGAATACAAATTATTTTAGTAAACGATGATTGCTTTCGGAAAACCCTAATTTTGATTATCATGAACAACCAAAACCTAGCAGTCTGTAGGCCGACAGTCGACTGGCAGACCTTTCAGTCGATTGGTACGACTCGGCTGCTATGATCTTTAGTTTCCTTGAAAATCCGCTCTAGACAGTCGACTTAGACCCTTTTCAGTCGACTGTCACACTTAGAATTTATTTTTCAAAGTTATCGCAGATTTTTCTCTGGTAAGTCGACTTATGTTTTTGTAAGTCAACTTATGATCTGGTAAGTCGACTTATGTTTTTATAAGTCAACTTATAATCTGGTAAGTCGACTTATGATTTTTATAATTCAACTTATAATACTTAACTTATTTTCTTAAAATTACTGGATTTCCCTCTGGACAGTCGACTGGTGAGTTTTGCAGTCGACTGTAGACACTTAGATCTTACTTCTTAAAGATGTTAGTTTTCACTCTGGACAGTCGACTGGTAACCTTTTGCAGTCGACTGGTACTGATACTTTTCTAAGGTGTTTTGATGTTCTTTAAACGACTATTTCTTTAAATGTTTTGGGTCTATAACCTACCATTATAAATATTATTCTTCTACAAAACATACGCTTTCAATATATATATTATGGTTGGATTTGGAGTATGGAATCTATTAAAGACTTGAGTTTTGTTGAGTGGAGAGATTTCTCCTTTGATCGTTTGACGATGGAATAGTGAGTTATGATCACATTTAGGTCTCTAGGAGTTGAGTGGGAGTCCTGCGAACTAGCAGAATACACTAACTCCAGAGATAAGGATTTTTGGTGTATTTGATAATAATCGACGTAAGTATAGACTCATGATTTGTTAGTCCAACTAGAGGGTATTTGTTAGTCCAACTCGAGGGTCTACGGGCCTATTCACGGAGCATGCAGGATGCATTTGCGTGTCGAGGGTCGGCAGACCTATTCACGGAATGTATCAGGTGTATCTGCACGTCGAGGGTCTTGAAGGCCTATTCGTGAGGTACATAATATTTAGGTGTTCGCGGGTCGAGAGTCTACGGGCCTATTCACGGAGCATGCACGGTGCATTCGCGTGTCGAGGGTCGGCAGACCTATTCACGGAATGTATCGGGTGTATCTGCACGTTGAGGGTCTTGAAGGCCTATTCGTGGGGTACACGGCAGGGAGATGATTCTCCGGTTGTTGTTCTTGAGCTATCTTACTTGATGCTTGCGCGTCGAGGGCGGTGATGCCTATTTGCGGAGTATTCTGAATCTTGTTTCCCATCACCGTAGTGGGATTAGTTGCATATGGAGTTGTGTTTTCTTGACTTGGTTTTATGCTTGTGTTTTCCAGTTTTCCTACACTTGACACTTAGTCTAGCTTCACTTCTTGTTTTCATTCCATGATGTTTTCACACTTTATATCTTTGTTATTTCCCATTTATCCTTGTTGTTAATACATGCTGTTGATGACTTTATGTTGTTATGACTTAATTATGTTGTATGTTTTATATCACTCACACCATTTATGGCTGACCCCTTTAGTTTGGGGGTTAGGGATCATCTCTAGCCTCATGTGTTGCAGGTTGTTGCTTAGAGTTTGGGAGTTTAGATGCTTGAGTTAGCTTTGGAGATTATAAGTGATGTAATAGAGTCTTGTGTAAATTTTGTAAAGAGAAGTGTTGTAAAAGAAAGTTGTAATTCAAGGTGTTGTAATTCCGCTGTGTTTGAAAGAGATGGTTGTAATAAATGTTTAGAAATAAAATTGTTCGTGTTTTTGGGCTATGTGTACTATTACATTGAAGTTGATGCTGGGATTGTGCCACGTATTTTCTAAGATATTATATTAGAAATTCGGGGCGCTACATCATGTGTCGGGTTTTGCGGGTACAATTCACGTTATTTGCGACCCGGGTAGACCCGGTACTGTTCACCGGGTTCGACCCGAACCCGCCAATTAGCTAACCGGGCCGAGTTCGCGGGCCGGGTCGCGGGTGGGTCGCCGGTTGACCCGGCCCAGTTGCCATCCCTACTCTCAGGTCTATCCTGAGGTATCATATCTCTCTCCGGTCCCACCGGAGGTATCTGCTCTCCCAGGTCTATCCTGGGGTATCATCTCTCTCTCTCCGGTCCCACCGTAGGTATCTGCTCTCCCAGGTCTATCCTGGGGTATCAACTCTCTCTCAGGTCTATCCTGAGGTATCATATCTCTCTCCGGTCCCACCGAAGGTATCTGCTCTCCCAGGTCCCACCTGGGGTATCATCAAGGGAAACCGGGCCTCAAGCCGATAGCTTGGGCGATAAAAACCACTTACCCCAAACATAGTTTGGGTCCACTATTCCCAAGCCGTTCCTTGGGCGTTAGGAGGTCTAGCCCAAACCCCCAGGATTGCTGTATGTACTGGTCAACAAAACCATCTGTTATTATCATTAATCATTGCATCTTTCCATTTTACTTTATCACACAAGCGCTTCACTTATTAATTCAATAGCTGCCACAACCTTGACTTTAATCATGTGAATAATAACACATTTTAATAACACTTACCATCTTATCTTTTATCTTACCATTTGATTCATATCCGCGTCCACAATATTAATTATCATCTCATTGTATCACATATACACATACACCATGTTATTTAACATAGAAACCATCATGTCATAGTATTACACATCATAAATGCACCATATTATTTAATTTGCCATAACATCACCCATTTTGAATACTATGCTATTTACTACTTCATTAAATCACATATAGGTTTACACCAAGTTATATCATAAATAAAAGAATTATAAGATGTTAGTCTGTATCGTAAGCGTATCAAAATATATAATTCATCACAGAATAATATCATATTATTGCCCATTAATTCACTTCGAACATAATTAAAATGTAAACATGTACCCAATTATTAATTTCATCAACTATTGCATCACACCTCATAATCATCTATATATAGTATACAAATATACACCACACATGCTGGTTTCCAGAAAAAAGGTGCCAAAATCACTTATTTCCTCTAATTAAATCTTATAATGTCTAATTATAGCATACTAGCTCGTACACCATGCACCATGTAATTATAATTACCTATAAGGGCCTATATGCCCCAAAACATGTACAAAACATGCACTGGATAAAAGTATACATAAACAATCTAATATAATTAGTTTTATACTTCAACACATCACAATAAACCATACTATAGATTTTATATACTTAAAATAGTCACTTTCACCACATATCTCAAAAACCCATTTTGGATCCTTAAAAATCTGTATTTTCAATAAAAATCCACTTTTGGCATAACTCCCACAAAACATATCAAAAGGCCACGAAATTCGGCCACAATATAAAATATTTATAAACACAACATACTCACCTGACGGATCGAGCAAACGATGTCCCACGTCCGCCCTGTAGCCAGTCGAAGTTCGACTTTTTCCACCTAAATAGGAAATTATAGGATCGATTAGCATGAAACTCAAAACTCGACCTACGGATCTCCAAATTCAAATCCGTCTTCACCCACATATCACAAATAACATACGTAGGCGAGCTACATCGACGGATTCCAAATTCGAACCCCAATACAAGAACTTACCTATTGATCGGAGGCTTTCTAATAGGAAAATTTCATATTTCCTAATTTCTTCAATCCCTTTGTCCTAATATCTCAAATTAGGGTTAACAACAATAATAAGACTCATCTACGCCTCCGAATTCATCAAATTCTCACCTCTATATCGCTCGGGCATTTACCGAATACCCGGCGTGCACTATTCACCTATAATTCATCTCACTCAATTTAATTGAGCTGGAAGCCTATAAAAATCATCCTAAATTCATATTAATCCTTGCATAATATTCTACACCCTCATATGCTTTTTTTACAATTATTTGGATCGAGTTTTCTACCCAATTTCATAAACCCTATAGTTCGAGTTTATGCCAAAATCACTACTCCCCATTTTATTCTAATGGCTCAATACAGTTTTTACCACCATACAAGAGATAATTCTTATATATATATATATATCTCTATTTTACAAACCCAAAACCCTAATTTACTAACAACTTGTAATTTCTCTAACAATCCACTAATTCCTCAAATCTACCACTTTCAATATCTCTAAATCTCTCTACCATAATAATCCTACTCAATAAAACTAACCACACTTAATTTTATACGAATAAATAAAATAGGATATACCTTTTCGAAAATCCGACACTTCCACGATAGAACCCTTCAATTAGCCTGCCCCTTAAATTAATTTGGATGTGACGGAGAATCCAAGTGGATTTGAGCGGGAGTGAGGGAGGCCGATGGGTTCGGCCGGGTGCTGCGATCGGGAAAGAAAAAGAAAAGAAGGGAGGAGGAAGGAGAAGAGAAAGGGGGTTTATAAAAATATTAATAATATTAATAATTAAATAAAGGCTATTAGCAAATAAACCCCCAATACCCTAAAATATTTCAAATAAACACCAACTTTATACTTTAATAATACTAATAATACAAAATACATTAAATCATCTCATAACAATCCTCCAAAATTATAAAATAAAGTAAATAATATTTCTTCACATAAAATCTCAACTCATGGCTTCAACATATCATCTACACCAATTCAATTAAAATATCCATACCAGTATCAATAAGATATCACTTAAAATAATTCTCACCCCTACAAAATTTAAAAAACGAATATTTTCAGTATTTTAAAATCTGAGGTGTTACATTCTACACACCTCAAAAGAAGCTCGTCCTCGAGCTATGGGGTTTAAGAAAACTCCTCGAACAAATTCAAGGTACCTCCTCCACACCATTACCTAGAATTTTCCGGTACATTATCGATATCAGAATTTCATTGCACCTTTAGCAGCTAAACAATTTATCGTCTGGTCAGCTGCACTGTCGATCTACAATAACCACTAATTTCAAAGGCTCTGCCACATCCAATGCTACAACCAGTTGGACTTCAATCTGTGAGGGCTCCATAACTGGAGATATATCCCTCACGCTTTCTCTACATAGAAACCAAAAAATACATCAAGAATGCCCGATATCTCTAAGATAAGCTTCAAACAATATACCACAGTTCCAATTCTTTCAATAATTCTGAAGGGCCATCATATTTCTGGTCTAACTTTTTCCCAGTTCCTATAATGGCGAGCTCCATGGATAAGGGATACCTTTAAGAATACCCAATCTCCAACTTCTAACTTCCGGAGGCTTTTGCCGCTAATCTACGTCACCTTTTCTTTTGCCGACTACACACCTCAAAAGAGGCTTATCCATGCTCACCTGATAATTAATATTCTTCCTTGTTCCGGACCACTAAAATATTCTCCTGGAATCTTGATTCATCTTCATGCCACCAACAATGACAATATACCGAGCATAAGGAACATTCTCCATCACTCGCTACCACAAGCCATCCTCATCAAGAACACCAAATCTACGATAATAACAAGAATTTCCTACTGCCTACTGACCAATCAGCATCACATTCATTAATCTCATCCAGAATTCAACCGTGCATCCTCTGTCACAAACATAAATTTTGAATTCAAGTTTGACTGGTCAACTGTAGGATAAACAACTGTATTGATAAACTATCGATATATAGGGTCGGATCAACCTCTACTACTGAAATAAAATCAAATTGATCTATTGAATTGAACACCGTCCACTCCTGGGACGTCATTAAGACAAAACCTTCTTTCCATTTATAGCATTCATCACCTTATTTCTTTCCCGGATGGTATTTTATTTCCATACCAAGCTACCATAGTACTCAAGCCACGTTTAGTGCCTCCTGCTCAAATCATTTACATGAACAAATGTTCAAACTCTTACGATCACAGAAAAAACTAAAACTATTTTCTGAAAAACAAATTTCTCAACACCTTTAATGCATGCCCTACTGTCACTAATTTCAAATCTGTGTAATTCACGTGCCCCGTATAACCACAACTGCCTCAAGATATAAGCCACAAACGTGCCTTCAGGCACCAAACTCCACCTGATCCGGTACTACATGCACTCCCTTCTCGGGATGATCAAAACATGAGCTGTCGTTCATCTTCCTTTAACCCTTGAAAATATCTTTCCACGTCGTTCGGATCATACCAACGACTCATTCTTTATGATAAAATGAATTATCAATACAGCAATAATAGAAAACCAAGGAATAAACCTCCGATAATAGCCACTTAAAACCAAGAAAGTTTGAATTTCCAACACATCCAAGGGTTATTTCCCGTCTTTTCACCTTTTGTAATTTTCTTCGGATCCACAAATACGCCTTCAACAGACACAATGTGCCCCAAAATTCACACTTCTCGCCCCCAAAAATAGTAATTTACAGACTTGTCATACCACTTCTAGTCCCGACGAATCTACAACTCAGTTCTGAGGTGCCATCTATGCCCCTCCATACTGCGAAAATACACCAAATATCACATACAAATACAATCACACCCTATTAATATAAGGGTGAAAGGTCTAATTCGTCAAATTCATGAAAACTGCAAGGACGTTCGCCAGTCCAGAAGACATTAAGGAAAACTTATACAATTCAGACCGAGTACGAAAAACAGCCCCTGGGATACTTCCCTTTTCAAGGATTATCCGACAGTACTCGGTGTGCAACTCTAGCCGGGAGATTAGTGGCATTCCCCGTAACTAATCCAACAAATTATATATTCTCAACAATGAATACTTAATAGTCACCTTACTCCGTACACCTTCTCGGTGAACTACCTTCTTTGTTACAAAACTATCGGTGCGCCCTATGGCATATCACTTGAACCGATAACCTTTTCCAGAAACATCACCTCAAACTCTTTTTATCTCTCCTTATTCCTAAAGTACTATACCACAAGTTGATTTAGAAATTGGAGTCATACCGAATATCAAATCGATCTTGAACTCCAGAGTTCGCCAAGGTGGGGGACCAAGAACCGCTTCGAATACATTAGAAACTTTGCAAACCACATCAACAATCTCAATCTTTGCCTTAAATATTTCCACCAAACCCAATGGGCAAAATTTTCATCGTCCAAGGCATTACATACAATCAAAATTGGATTTCATCGGGCTGTCTCACCTGAATCCTCCCTGCACCATACCCCAATTACGCAGATGACCTACATAACCTTTTACAACCAATCAATCTCCCCAAATATGGGATAAAACCATAACCACACATCACTCCACAGTCTATAAAACACACATATATGACATATGCCCATAGGACCCACACAAAATCTCTAGGGAATAATCCCTTATGGCACACAGCAATCAATATAATACAATACTCCAATAGTGCACCAATTCACACCAGGATTTCTACAGAGGTCAACCCATATGCAGGGTCATGAAAGGTAATGCTGACTCAAAGTCAGACCAAGGTCTAATGAGGATCGCACCATTCCATGATATAATCTATTCTTCAATAAAACACCCGTAAAAATACACTCTCTATCTCCAACTAAGCAATAATGAACCCATACTCACATGGCAAGATCACTAGGATTAACAAATTCCTAGTTAACCTAAGCTCTGATACCAAACTGTAACACCCCAAATTTTTTTTTTTGAAAACTAAACCTCGAAATTCAATTCTTTCAACTTCTATATCACTTTAAACATAAACTAAGAAAGTTATATTTCAAGGAAAATTTTGGCAGAGTTTCCCCTATAAATTTTGCCCTGAAACACAAATAGCTTACGGAATTCTGCTCAAAATTTCGTAGCTCACAATACATGCAATAATTTCACGGGCTCCCCAGGCCAAAATGAGCAGAAATACACAAGCAATATAATATAATGCTCTGGGGGCCAAACTCATAATGGATTATCAAATATTCAATAAAACCATAAATTCCTTTGAAAACATAAAGGATTTTTGTAAAAATTTAGAAAAACCTTTTTGAAAACCAACCACAGAACCCAATACTCCACAATGAGGTGGGTACGGGCTTTCTCACCTCATCACAGCACTATATACATATACCTTTATCATAGTACAAAATAATACATCAACTATTCACTCTTCTACTTATACTAAATACATAAATAATCTAACATCTCGACAAAATAAAATTCCTAACTCTATAACTACCTCGCCATGCTGCTACCAACCTGCAAGAGAGTTAGGGTTGTCCCCTCTCAGGGAGGGACCCCCTAACCCCCAGAAAACATCAGGGATTAGCCATTTCTGGTGTGAGTATAATTTAAAAATCTAACAAATGAATTAAATTGTATAAAGAAAATAATTTAAACTTACAACATCAAGTAAGAAGTAACACCTTGAACATCTGAACTTAAAAACATCATCAATACGATTTTATATCACAATACTCTTCAAGTCTGCATCGAATTATAAAATTACCCATAATTCACACATTCCACTATATGTTGCACATCAACCTCATATCTATCCTTATTTTATATTCGCGCAATACAAATTTCCATTCAATCCATTCCCTTTCAATTTATATCCCCTAACCCGAATATTCATTCCTCCACAATTATCATCATATTAGCATTTCGCTATTTATATAAATATCACTTGATGCTATTATACCTTTCTTTAATAACCCTTTATGTGAATACAAACTCGTAACCCAACATACTTTCTCCATTAACCATTTTCGTAACCCTTCTCCAAATACGAGTATTTATTTTATTGTAATATAACAAGTATCACTTCTTACATATATGCTTCTATTTTCATAATGCCACATTCATTCCTGTCTTATGACGCAAATATAACATCTTATTGCTTATTGCAATGCTCTCACACTTCATCACATCATTAATAGAATGCTTATACTCCTTACATCAAAAACATGTTTTATAGCTCATTCCCATATCATTATACCACTTTAGTAATTCTCATTCTTATAAGTAATATATATTATTATTATCATTTTTACTTAATCCCCAAACACAGTTTGGGGCCACAACATATCACACCCCATAGCCGATAGGTTGGGTAATTATCACTGCACCTCAAACACACAGTTTGGGTAATATCACATCACATCTCAAGCCGATAGCTTGGTTATTAATTCACTTCAATCACTTATCATCTTCACTTTACTTAATTCTTTATTTCCATTAATCATTACCACTATCATACCAGCTCACCCTGCGAATTATGCCAAGGCAGGTAGTTCCCACCATTTCCACAGAAATAGCGGGCAGGTAGTTCCTTGACACAATTCCAAGGTACAACTCATATCAACTGTATATTTTACTTTAATGATCACATACATAATAGAATTACTTCGTACTATTCATAAGAACACATGTCGCTTTTATTATTTTCATTTAAATTAACCACGTACTACATTTATCACTTCTTTTCATATACTAACCCATAACTCGTTTTCCTTCACATTTACTTCATTCACAACTACTTTCTTTCTCATCTACAATTCACATTTCACTTTCTGTACTTTCACATTTTTATTAACACTTAGTTATTTTATTAGTTTGTCGACCAGTGAGCCACAGTATGCCAACATACTGAAAGCCGACAGCCCAGTAAACACGCGGCCCGATGCTCACACAGAGTCTTACTCGTCCGAGGCTACGTCTTCCTCCTAGCCAAACTAGCGAGGAAACCACTAACCCCAAGTAGAACTTGGGTACTCTCTCTCCGGTCCATCCGGAGGTATCTGCTCTTCCAGGTCTATCCTGGGGTATCATCTCTCTCTCCGGTCCCACCGGAGGTATCTGCTCTCCCAGGTCTATCCTGGAGTATCAACTCTCTCTCAGGTCTATCCTGAGGTATCATATCTCTCTCCGGTCCCACCGGAGGTATCTGCTCTCCCAGGTCTATCCTGGGGTATCATCTCTCTCTCCGGTCTATCCTGAGGTATCATATCTCTCTCCGGTCCCACCGGAGGTATCTGCTCTCCCAGGTTTATTCTGGGGTATCATCTCTCTCTTCGGTCCCACCGGAGGTATCTGCTCTCCCAGGTCTATCCTGGGGTATCAACTCTCTCTCACGTCTATCCTGAGGTATCATATCTCTCTCCGGTCCCACCGGAGGTATCTGCTCTCCCAGGTCTATCCTGGGGTATCATCTCTCTCTCCGGTCCCACCGGAGGTATCTGCTCTCCCAGATCTATCCTGGGGTATCAACTCTCTCTCAGGTCTATCCTGAGGTATCATATCTCTCTCCGGTCCTACCGGAGGTATCTGCTCTCCCAGGTCTATCCTGGGGTATCATCTCTCTCTCCGGTCCCACCGAAGGTATCTGCTCTCCCAGGTCTATCCTGGGGTATCAACTCTCTCTCAGGTCTATCCTGAGGTATCATATCTCTCTCCGGTCCCACCGGAGGTATCTGCTCTCCCAGGTCCCACCTGGGGTATCATCATGGGAAACCGGGCCTCAAGCCGATAGCTTGGGCAATAAAAACCACTTACCCCAAACAGTTTGGGTCCACTATTCCCAAGCCGGTCCTTGGGCATTAGGAGGTCTAGCCCAAACCCCCAGGATTGCTGTAGGTACTGATCAACAAAACCATCTTTTATTATCATTAATCATTGCATCTTTCCATTTTACTTTATCACACAAGCGCTTCACTTATTAATTCAATAGCTGCCACAACCTTGACTTTAATCATGTGAATAATAACACATTTTAATAACACTTACCATCTTATCTTTTATCTTACCATTTGATGCATATCCGCGTCCACAATATTAATTATCATCTCATTGTATCACATATACACATACACCATGTCATTTAACATAGAAACCATCATGTCATAGTATTACACATCATAAATGCACCATATTATTTAATTTGTCATAACATCACCCATTATGAATACTATGCTATTTACTACTTCATTAAATCACATATAGGTATACACCAAGTTATATCATAAATAAAAAAATTATAAGATGTTAGTCTGTATCGTAAGCGTATCAAAATATATAATTTATCACAGAATAATATCATATTATTGCCCATTAATTCACTTCGAACATAATTAAAATGTAAACATGTACCCAATTATTAATTTCATCAACTATTGCATCACACGTCATAATCATCTATATATAGTTTACAAATATACACCACACATGCTAGTTTCCAGAAAAAAGGTTCCAAAATCACTTATTTCCTCTAATTAAATCTTATAATGTCTAATTATAGCATACTAGCTCGTACACCATGCTCCATGTAATTATAATTACCTATAAGGGCCTATATGCCCCAAAACATGCACAAAACATGCACTGGATAAAAGTATACATAAACAATCTAATATAATTAGTTTTTATACTTCAACACATCACAATAACCCATACTATAGATTTTATATACTTAAAATAGTCACTTTCACCACATATCTCAAAAACCCATTTTGGATCCCTAAAAATCCGTATTTTCAATAAAAATCCACTTTTGGCATAACTCCCACAAAACATATCAAAAGGCCACGAAATTCGGCCACAATATAAAATGTTTATAAACACAACATACTCACCTGACGGATCGAGCAAACGATGTCCCACGTCCGCCCTGTAGCCAGTCGAAGTTCGACTTTTTCCACCTAAATAGAAAATTATAGGATCGATTAGCATGAAACTCAAAACTCGACCTACGGATCTCCAACTTCAAATCCGTCTTCACCCACATATCACAAATAACATACGTAGGCGAGCTACATCGACGGATTCCAAATTCGAACCCCAATACAAGAATTTACCTATTGATCGGAGGCTTTCTAATAGGAAAATTTCCTATTTCCTAATTTCTTCAATCCCTTTGTCCTAATATCTCAAATTAGGGTTAACAACAATAATAAGACTCATCTACGCCTCCGAATTCATCAAATTCTCACCTCTATATCGCTCGGGCATTTACCGAATACCCGGCGTGCACTATTCACCTATAATTCATTTCACTTAATTTAATTGAGCTGGAAGCCTATAAAAATCATCCTAAATTCATATTAATCCTTGCATAATATTCTACACCCTCATATGCATTTTCTACAATTATTTGGATCGAGTTTTCTACCCGATTTCATAAACCCTATAGTTCGAGTTTATGCCAAAATCACTACTCCCCATTTTATTCTAATGGCTCAATACAATTTTTACCACCATACAAGAGATAATTCTTATATATATATATATATATATATATATATATATATATATATATATATATATCTATTTTACAAACCCAAAACCCTAATTTACCACTTCCAACATCTCTAAATCTCTCTACCATAATAATCCTACTCAATAAAACTAACCACACTTAATTTTATACGAATAAATAAAATAGGATATACCTTTTCGAAATCCTTTCGAAAATCCGACACTTCCACGATGTAGAGAACCCTTCAATTAGCCTGCCCCTTAAATTAATTTGGATTTGACGGAGAATCCAAGTGGATTTGAGCGGGAGTGAGGGAGGCCGATGGGTTCGGCCGGGTGCTGCGATCGGGAAAGAAAAAGAAAAGAAGGGAGGAGGAAGGACAAGAGAAGGGGGGTTTATAAAAATATTAATAATATTAATAATTAAATAAAGGCTATTAGCAAATAAACCCCAAATACCCTAAAATATTTCAAATAAACACCAACTTTATACTTTAATAATACTAATAATACAAAATACATTAAATCATCTCATAACAATCCTCCAAAATTATAAAATAAAGTAAATAATATTTCTTCACATAAAATCTCAACTCATGGCTTCAACATATCATCTACACCAATTCAATTAAAATATCCATACCAGTATCAATAAGATATCACTTAAAATAATTCTCACCCCTACAAAATATAAAAACGAATATTTTTGGTATTTTAAAATCCAATGTGTTACAAGTTGGGGCTATTGTTTTTTTTTTTTTTTTTGAGTTAAAAGGTGGAATAAAGCCACCCTGTTTCCTTAATAAGAGGTTAATAAAACAACCCCAGTGTACCGGGGGAGAAACAAAAGTACAGAGTACAGAGCAGGAAACAAAATACAGTGCAGAAAATAAAACATAAACCCCCAACAAAACCCTGGGGGGTGGGTCAAATCCTCCATACATCAACCCAATCAGAAGTACAGTAGGCCAGGAACGAACTCGCAGAGACTGTAGCGATTGGGAATCTAAAAGGGATGGGTGGCGCCGTCCCTCAATCCAGTGTCGGCCCAAAGTCTACCTCCTCATCATCAAAATCCTCCACCTGGAAGACTCTGTCAATCTTCCCTCTCGCTCCTGTGGCGGCAGCTATAGCCCAAAAAGAGATAAGATGCATGATATGAGTAAGGTTACCAAAAATACCACTACATGAAGCACGAAAATAAAAGTTGTTTCTGTCTAGCCATAACACCCATGTAGTTGCCGCAATGGCAATGTACCACGCATCCTTTATTTCATGACAAATCGAAGCGAATTTGGGATCGATCCACAAATCCTCATACTCATTGGGATAGTCACTTGTACCTAGGACTCTTAAAACCTCTACCATAGTCGCCTTACTCCTTGGGCATTGGATAAAAAGGTGATTCAAAGTCTCCGTAAGCATGTTACAGAACCCACAGGCAGTCGCCATCTGGGGTTGTCTTTTTGCTAGGTTTTCTCTAGTGAGGATTGCATTGCGGAGCACTAGCCAGAGGAATACTCTGACCTTCAGTGGTGTTTTCGCCTTCCAAAGCACCTGTGCCCAGCTGGGCCGGCATCCCCGGAAGTGAATACGACGGTACAGGGATCTGACCGTGAAAGCACCCTTGGACTCTAATCCCCAAAGCAGCTAATGTTGCCTTTTCTATTGTTAGTTCTATTGGCATGTAACCATTTTTTGTATCTATAACTATATTTCTGTTTTAATTATATATGTTGTTAGTTTTATATAGATGTATTGGTTGGAACCTTGATGGATTCATCCGTAAGATATGAAAAAAATATTTTAGAGATACGTATGTGATTGTTTTACGACATTCTAATTGTTTTTTATAACTTATCGTAAAGTTTATAGTATGGTGGTATTGCATATTGATATGGCTAAAAATAGGATTAAATCGGGACCATTCACATCGGACACGAATCTTAAAGCTCAGAGGTAAAACAATAATTTCACCTACTAACGGGTCTGAAGTGGGAACTGGGTCTTTATTCAAAGCCCAATAACCCATGAACGGATCTGTCTTACTGGATGCGGGTTTCAACCTGCAACGAACCCAGTCCAGCCGGATAGAATTAGGGTCCCTGATTAATACTAATCAACGGCCCAGATTCACATATATCCTTTCACTGGGAATTAGGGATTACATTCCTAATCTAATCACAGGGATTACATTCCTAATCTGATCCCAACGGCGACTATAAATACCCCCCATCTACCACTATTAAGGGGTAATCAATACTTTTCCAGTTCAAAGTTCTTCCTTAATTATTCAGATTACTGACAAGAGCGTCGGAGGGTGCGTCGCCGGGATCCATCCCGGTGTCTCGCACTTTTTGCAGGTTCGCAGCAGCGGCAAGAGACCAAGACAACAAGTCGGTGAAGGTCAACAGGTCAACAAGTTTGCCTTGTTCGTTTTTTCAAGAATCCACAAATACTATCTGTTTACCCCCACACCAAATTTAGCGGTAACAGATTGGCGCCGTCTGTGGGAAACGAAAAAGCAACCTGACCTAACTTCATCAACGATACTAGTTTCAAGCCATGCATCCAAAACAGAAGGGGAAGGCAGCGGTCTCCAACCGAAGAACCACTTCTTTTCCTCCTCTCCCTCCTCCGGTTTAAGGTGCTCCTACTCAACAGGCCCCTCAAGGGTCTCGGGGGGCAGCCCAGGGGGGCTCCCGTCAGAGTCGTCCGAAGCAACATCCTCCTCACGACCAAGTCACGGGTCCCAATCCTTCAGTTGAATCCCTGGCTTCTCAAAGCTCTCCCGAGCGGGATCTTCGTCAAGTAATTGACGACCGCCAAAAGGGGGTTGACCTTAGAACTTGCCTGAATGGATGGCGGGCCCTTGGTCGAGTCCTTCAACCCGAGAACTCAGGAGCTTCAAGAATCCGAACCCCCCGACGACCGAGGACTAGAAGATCCCTTCCCCCGAGGAGGCAAAGAGGGTCCCCTCAGCGTCATCGGCGGAGAAATCATTCTCCAGTAAGCCGAGCCACACATAGGGACCGCCAAGCTGGAGAGGCACCAATCACAAGGGCAGATCTTCGAGACTTCCAAGCGACGGTCTTAAGGGCCCTCAATATCACCCTAAAGAACGACCAGAGGCCACCTACTCATGAACGCCTAAGAGATTACGTTCGACGCTTCACCGCCGAAGCCCGGTCCATTCCCTCCCTCAACCAGTCAGTAGCCTCTGCCGCATTCAAGCACAACGTCACTAATGCCAACCTCAGGGCGTCCCTTGCCAAGAAGCCTCCTCGGAACTTCTCAGAGCTCCTACTTAAGGTGGAGAAGTACATACGGGCGGAAGAGGCTCTCAACCCCCTTGCTCTTTAGGAGACATCTTCTGGGAACAAACGGAAGAACACAAGTGAAGAGGGGTCCCAAAAATCCCAGAAGGACAGTAATGGCCAGTGCCGCTCGACTCCATGTTTTGAGAAGTTCACCCCCCTCATTGCTAATATATCAGAAGTACTTATGGAGGTGGAAAAGGAAGGACTACTCCGCGCTCCCCCTAGAATGAATACCCCTGGCAAGAAGAGGAACAAAGATAAGTGGTGCCACTTTCACAGGGACCACGGCCACGACACGAATGATTATCGGGCTCTGAAGGAGGAGATCGAAGAACTCATACAGCGGGGGCACCTGACCAAGTTCATCCAAAAAGAGGGGGTCGCGCTTCCCCCCTGAGGAGCCAACAAACGAACCGAAGGGCCCGCCGAGCTTCAAGACTCAGAATCTCCCAGCTCCTCCCAAGAGGTCTTCACCTTATTGTAGCAGTAGGATCTTGATTTTCAATAAGGCCGATGCTTGTAACTCAGCTAACAGCATGAAATAATGGCTTGCCCTATTGAAGCGGCCACTTAGTTTATCTTAATAAAACTTTACATTTTTCATTAAAAATCATTGCTCTTGCTTCTTCTCTATCTCTACGAGTCACATCTACGACTCGTTAAATGGTGAGTTCGGAGTCCAGCTTCTTCTACATGGCTGCTCCCGTAACTCACTAAGCTCTAACAACGAGTTCGGAGTCCAACACTTGGCTCGATTCCGCTTCAAATAACTTGCTCTTCAGCGAGTTAGAAGTGGTTCGCCATTCGGAACTGCTCCCACAACCGTTGATACTCTATTAAACGACGAGTTCGGAGTCCAACACTTGGCTCGATTCCGCTTCAAATAACTTGCTCTTCAGCGAGTTAGAAGTGGTTCGCCATTCGGAACTGCTCCCACAACCGTTGATACTCTCTTAAACGACGAGTTCGGAGTCCAACACTTGGCTCGATTCCGCTTCAAATAACTTGCTCTTCAGCGAGTTAGAAGTGGTTCGCCATTTGAAACTGCTCCCACAACCGTTGTTACTCTCTTAAACGACGAGTTCGAAGTCCAACACTTGGCTCGATTCCGCTTTAAATAACTTGCTCTTCAGCGAGTTAGAAGTGGTTCGCCATTCGGAACTGCTCCCACAATCGTTGATACTCTCTTAAACGACGAGTTCGGAGTCTAACACTTGGCTCGATTCCGCTTCAAATAACTTGCTCTTCAGCGAGTTAGAAGTGGTTCGCCATTCGGAACTGCTCCCACAACCGTTGATACTCTCTTAAACGACGAGTATAGAGTCCAACACTTGGCTCGATTCCACTTCAAATAACTTGCTCTTCAACGAGTTAGAAGTGGTTCGCCATTTGGAACTGCTCCCACAACCGTCGATACTCTATTAAACGACGAGTTCGGAGTCCAACACTTGGCTCGATTCCACTTCAAATAACTTGCTCTTCAGCGAGTTAGAAGTGGTTCGCCATTCGGAACTGCTCCTACAACAGTTGAGGCTCTCTTAAACGACAAGTTCGGAGCACAACTCTCTCCTAGAGGTCCTCCTCACAAATGGCTCTCTCCTAGAGCCGAGCTCTTCACTCCGCTCGCCTCCAAAGCGGACCTCTTTTCGACGAGTTCGGAGCACAACTCTCCCCTAAAGTTCCTCCTCACAAATGGCTCTCTCCTAGAGCCGAGCTTTTCACTCCGCTCGCCTCCAAAGCGGACCTCTTCTCGACGAGTTCGGAGCTCACAACTCTCCCCTAGAGTTGCTCCTCAAACTCGTCTATCAGATGGCTCTCTCGTAGAGCCGAGCTCTTCACTCCGCTCGCCTCCAAAGCGGACCTCTTCTCGACGAGTTCGGAGCTCACAACTCTCCCCTAGAGTTGCTCCTCAAACTCGTCTTCCAGATGGCTCTCTCCTAGAGTCGAGCTCTTCACTCTGCTCGCCTCCAAAGCGGACCTCTTCTCGACGAGTTCGGAGCTCACAACTCTCCCCTAGAGTTGCTCCTCAAACTCGTCTTCCAGATGGCTCTCTCCTAGAGCCGAGCTCTTCACTCTGCTCGCCTCCAAAGCGGACATCTTCTCAATGAGTTCGGAGCTCACAACTTTCCCCTAGAGTTGCTCCTCAAACTCGTCTTCCATATGGCTCTCTCCTAGAGCCGAGCTCTTCACTCCGCTCGCCTCCAAAGCGGACCTCTTCTCGACGAGTTCGGAGCTCACAACTCTCCCCTAGAGTTGCTCCTCAAACTCGTCTTCCAGATGGCTCTCTCCTAGAGCCGAGCTCTTCACTCTGCTCGCCTCCAAAGCGGACCTCTTCTCGACGAGTTCGGAGCTCACAACTCTCCCCTTGAGTTGCTCCTCAAACTCGTCTTCCAGATGGCTCTCTCCTAGAGCCGAGCTCTTCACTCTGCTCGCCTCCAAAGCGGACCTCTTCTCGACGAGTTCGGAGCTCACAACTCTCCCCTATAGTTGCTCCTCAAACTCGTCTTCCAAATGGCTCTATCCTGGAACCGATCTTTTCACTCCGCTCGCCTCCAAAGCGGGCCTCTTCTAAGCGAGTTCGTAGCTTAAAACTCTCCCATAGAGTTGCTCCTTACACTCTCTTCAAAGAATGGGTCTTCTCCACACCTAGGAGTGGAGCTCCTCTTCAAAAATCTCCAAAACCAAACAGAGCATCACCTCTTCCATATGCTGACCCCCTTCCTTGACAAGCTCCGACCCATCCCCTTCATCAACTCGTCGAGCTTCTCCTCACGCTCGAGCCGTCCGAACTCCGAGTTCCACTTCACCGAGCTACTACGGGCAGAGGGTGAACTACCGAGTCACCGAGCCGAGTGGACGAGGTACCGACCTCTACATATGGAGAAAAATTCTGCCGATCCCATCTCACCGTCGGATCGTCTCAAAATTTGTGCTAGAACATGATGAACGGCTCAGATCGTGCCACGTCTCCACAAAATGACAAGATAATGTTTTCTCGAAATTTGAGCCTCTTGTCTTGTGATTCGCGCCACGATCGTGATCAACCGTCCAGATGGAGCCACGTTGCTCGGATCTGAAATCCGAACTACCGATCTACCGAATTGCAAAGTGGCGAAAAATGTGCCTCAAAATCCGTGCTCGGATTCGCCGAACAAGCAAGCAGATAAAGAGGAAGAAAGAAAAAGAGGCTAACGGGTCGGGGTTGGATCCGATACCCACGGTCCGACCCATACCCTTCTTAGCTCCTTCATTCTTCTCCTTTTTCTTTAGTCTTCCCGCCAAAAGTACCCAACACTTCTGCTCTTCTTCACTGTGCGAAAGAACAAGGCAGAGGAGAGAACCCGAATGCCTCTCCTCCCCTTCCTCTTTCTTCTCAGGGCCGAGCTCTGCCATGGCCGAGCCACCGAGCCGAGGTGCCGAGGTACCGACCTCCACATATGGAGAAAAATGCTGCCGAGCCAGTTTCACCGTCAGATTGTCTCAAAAAACGTGCTAGAACATGATGAACGGCTCAGATCGCGCCACGTCTCCACTAAACGACAAGATAACGTTTTCTCGAAATTTGAGCCTCTTGTCTCATGATTCGCCCCACGATCGTGATCAATCGTCCAGATTGAGCCACGTAGCTCGGATCTCAAATCCGAGCTACCGAACTACCCAACTGCAAAGTGGCAAAAATGCACCTCAAAATCCGTGCTCGGATCTGTCGAACAAGACGCATCTGTCGAGCAGCAAGGAAGAAGGAAGAGAGAGAGAAAAGAAAAAAAAAGAAAAAAAAAAAAAAAGAGGCCGGGTTCGGACCCATTAAGGGGACCCAAACCCAAACCGAACCAACCCCTCCTACTTCACTTCTCCTCTTCTTCTCCACTCTCCCGCCAAAACAAAACCCAATAAAAAAAAACACAGCTGGTCCCTTCTTCTTCGCCAAGCTCGTCTCCCACGCGCATCCATGCGCTCGTCTCCCTTGCGCATCCATGAGCTCGTCTCCCATCGTCAAGCTCACGAAGCTCCGACCACCATCAAGCATCGGTGTCCCCCCTCCATCAGCATGAGCTTTGTCGAGTTTCGAAGCTGAGCTCCTCCGCTCGGTTTTGTCGAACTCCAGTGGTGAGCCCTCCACAATGCCCTCACCGAGCTCAACCTACGCCGAGGAACCCACTGTCGAGTTCTTCACCAACTCCGAGCTCCCTCCGTCGTCGACACCGAACCCACCTCGAGCTCCTCCTCTTCGAGCTCTCCTCCACCGCTATGGGTTCGCCGACACCAAGCTACGAGCTCCTCTCCCATGTCGAGCTCACCATCGGAGCTCCCCACGACAGCCGAAGTCTCCTTCGTCGAGCTCCGAAGCGCGAAGCTCCACTACAGTCTCGAGCTCCTCCCTCATCGATCGCCGAGCTCGCCACCACTCTGCTATCGCCAAACTCCGATGTCGAAGCTCGAACTCCTTATCTTGTTTGTCAAGCTCCTCCCCCTCGTGAGCTCTTCTCCTCGCCGAGCTCGAACGACGGCCAAGCTGCAACCGTCGAGCGCTGACCTCGACTCCAAGCTCTTCACCTTCAACTTGCAGCTCCACCCTCGACGAGCCACCCTTCGTCGAAGCTCGAACTCCTCCAACTCCTCGCCTCCTTACCGAGCTTGCCCATAGCCGAGCCCACCTCTTTCCGCCGAGCTCCTCTCCCATACTGACGTCGAGCTCCCTCTTCGTTGGAGTGGCACCGAAGAGAAGAGACGAAGGCGAAAAGAAAAGAACAGACGAAGAAGAAGAGAGAAACACAGCAGCGAAGGAGGGGGAACGAAATCACCACGTGGCTTCATCTCGCTGAGTGGCCGAGCCGAGGTGCCGAGGTGCTGAACTTGTAATTGGATAAAAAACCCGCCGACCCACACGATCCGTCTGATCGTCTCAAAATTCGCGTTGCGACACGATCGACGCTCAGAAACGCGCCACGTGTCGAGAACGTGATTTGCTTTACGATGCGCGCCATCTGATCACGATCGACGTCCAGAAATGCGCCACGTGTCCACGTAATATTTAATTTATTTATTTATAAATTTATTTGTTTTAATTATTTAAAAAAATCCGAAAAAATAATTAAAAAATTGAAAAAATTAATTAAAAATCTAAAAATAATTATTAATTTAGAAAAAATATTTTAAAATTCTGAAAAAAAAATTATTTAATTAGAATAATTAATTAATATTTTTTATAATTAATTATTTAAATTGGAAAATGAATAAAAAATTCAAAAAAATTCAAAAAAATTCAGAAAAATCTGAAAAAATCACCAAAAATCAAAAAAATTCTGAGAATATTTTTGGGTATTTTACAAGCCCATAATAACACCGTTACACCCCAAGAAAGATTCCAAATTCCTTTAAGAACACCGATAAAATCACGTACGCCATTAGAACAACAAAACTACTCCTCGAAGACTGTAAAACTCAGTCTCCAGGAGTGGGGGGCTCGTGATATGGCTAAAAATAGGATTAAATTGGGACCGTTCACATCGGACACGAATCTTAAAGCTCAGAGGTAAAACAATAATTTCACCTACTAACGGGTCTGAAGTGGGAACTGGGTCTTTATTCAAAACCCAATAACCCATGAACGGATCTGTCTTACTGGGTGCGGGTTTCAACCCGCAACGAACCCAGTCCAGCCGGATAGAATTAGGGTCCCTGATTAATACTAATCAACGGCCCAGATTCACATATATCCTTTCACTGGGAATTAGGGATTACATTCCTAATCTGATCACAGGGATTACATTCCTAATCTGATCCCAACGGCAACTATAAATACCCCCCATCTACCACTATTAAGGGGTAATCAATACTTTTCCAGTTTAAAGTTCTTACTTAATTATTCAGATTACTGACAAGAGCGTCGGAGGGTGCGTCGCCGGGATCCATCTCGGTGTCTCGCACTTTTTGCAGGTTCCAGCAGCGGCAAGAGACCAAGTCAACAAGTCGGTAAAGGTCAACAGGTCAACAGGCTTGCCTTGTTCGTTTTTTCAAGAATCCACAAATACTATCTGTTTATCCCCACACCAGATTTAGCGGTAACACATATAAATGTTGATACTTGTGTGATTTGTTCATTAAACAGGATTGTATATATTTCATTGTGTACAGGGCTTTTGATATGTTGTGTCGTTCTGAAGACGTGTTGTAGGCACGTGCCCACAAATAAACCTATTATATATAATAAATTACAAGGCAATTTGAAAAAAGAACTATTAAGTGGTTCTCCTTCAATTGAAACAAAACCAGTGACTCACATTCATCCTCCCCAAAAACATTTATCCCCCAAAAAGTTTCCCTTCTAAAACTAAAATTTTCCCTACAAAACAAAAATCATCCTCACTTTATTACCATCTCTCTCTCCTCTCTTCACTTCTTTAGATTTCTCTCTCTCTCTCTCTCTCTCTCTCTCTCTCTCTTTCTCTCTCTCTTCCTGGAAATTTATATTTTTAAAATTCAGGTTTGTAAATTCCGAGATTTTTCAGATTTTTTATGCTTCTTTTGATTGCCCATGTAGAAATTTTCACTGAGTTCCCTGGTTGATTTAAAATGCAATGAAAGATTAAAATGGATATTCACTTGGGTAAATTTCAAATTCTAAAGTTATACTGAAAGTAGTAAACATCTCCTCAAAAGTTAAATTTCATCATTTTGCACCCTCAAGTTCTACGAAGTTGAATTTTACACCTCATTTATAATTCATTTATGAACATATGTTGGTGAAAACATAGACTTTTATTTACAACAACTTGTTATCTTATTATTTAAACTTGAGCTACATAAACTCCATTATGGAAGCTTCAGATTTATGCATCCGAAATGCTGGAAAGTAAATATCCCCTATTTTTTGAAACTGTCAAGAATTGTATGGTATCGCCATTCAAGCAACGGGCAATTTTCGACCTTATAGCTACTTCCCATTGCGATTTAATCGCCATTCAAGAATCTAAATTGGATTCTCCCTCCTCACCTATCTTTAGGAATCTTGGAGGTTCCATTATATCGAAGTGGATTTCTCTTGATGCCATTGGCTCGAGAGGAGGTATTCTAGTCGGTTTCAAAGAATCATCCTTCTCTCTCGTCGCTACTCATCATCTTAACTTTTTTCTTATAGTTCAGCTTCATTGGTCCCGCTTCAATTGTCCCCTCAATGTCATATCGGTTTACGGTCCTTCCTCTGCGGAGAGAAGGCCCTTATTCTGGGATGAATTTCTATCCTTGCAACCCTTCTTATCTGATCTCTGTTTCCTGTGCGGAGATTTTAACGTCACCCGTTTCGCTTCCGAGAGATCCTCCCCGGGATCCTCCTTTCATCAATCTTGCCTCTTCAATGATTGCATCCGCTCCCTGCAATTAGCCGATCTACCGATTTCTGGTAGATCTTTTACTTGGTCGAACCAGAGACAACCTCCATCCCTAGCCAAGCTTGATCGTTTTCTAGTATCTCTTTCTTGGCTGAACCGCTTCCCCCAGACTTCTGCTCAGGCTCTCCCTAATCCTGCTTCGGACCATTGCCCGATATCGCTATCATCCCAATTCCCTTTCCAACACCAGCACAAATTTCGTTTCGAAAAATTTTGGTTGCAAGACCAGGTTTTTGTTAAGCTGGTGGGGGAATGTCTTGCCTTGATTACAGGCTCCTCCGGTCTGGATAACATTCTCCTCAAACTCCATGCTATTAAGCACGGATGCAAAATCTGGCGTGCTGAGAGGCACCGAAATACTGTCTTCCTAAAAAATTTTCTTCTCCAATCTATAGATTCCTTCGACAAGTTAGAGGAATCTCATCCTTTATCTGAAGCCGCCCGGGCTGAGCGACTGTCTTGCAAGCTGGACTATGCTAAAATTCTCCAGCAAGATCACTCTATATGGGCTCAAAGAGCTCGTATTAAGTGGTTGCAAGAGGGCGATGCGAACACCGCTTTCTTCCATAACTTTGCCTCTCATAGGCAACGTAGTAATCACATCTCCTCTCTTTCGGTTCAAGGGAGAGAGGTGTCTTCCGTTGGTGATATCCATTCGGAGTTCCTTAACTTCTATAAAAATCTTATTGGTACTAATAAACCTCGTTCTATTGAACTTGATTGGGTCCATCTTTATGGTAATCAATCTCACGATCTCTCCTCTCTCGAAGCCCCGTTCTCTTTGGAAGAGATTCATTCGGCGGTTTTTGCTTTAAAAAGCGACTCCGCTCCGGGGCCGGATGGTTTCCCTACTTTTTTCTATCAAAAATTTTGGCATTGGCTCAAGGATGACCTATTCAAGTTATTCCAGGACCTCCACCAGGGTCAATTCTCGTTTGATCGCATTAATTACGCTCATATTGTCCTCATCCCTAAAATCGCGGGTGCTCATTTGTTAACCAATTTTAGGCCTATCAGTCTTATCAATACTTCCTTTAAAATAATCATGAAAGTTCTTTCATCTAGGCTAAGTGCCATCATCTCTCCCCTCATTGACTCCGCTCAATCGGGTTTCATCAAGGATCGCTTCATACTTGATAGCGTAGCCTCAGCCCAGGAAATCATTTCCCATTGTCACAGATCTCGAGAAGAGGGTATCCTTCTGAAACTCGATTTTCAAAAAGCTTATGATAATGTCAATTGGGACTTCCTTTTAGATATTCTTTCCTTTCGAGGTTTTGGCCCCAAATGGATTGCCTGGATCAAATACAGCCTTTACTCGGGCACCTCTGCCATCTTTATCAACGGCTCAGAGGGCCATCAATTCAAGGTGAAATGCGGTCTCCGCCAAGGTGACCCTCTCTCTTCCCTCCTTTTCGCCCTTGTTGCGGATGTTTTCAGCAGACTTCTTAAGAATGCTTGGCATTCGCACATGATTGAGGGTCTGGGTGCTTCTCCCCTCTTCGAGGGTGTTCTTAACCTTCAATACGCTGACGACACTATTATCTTCTCTAAGCCTAACCTTCACTCTCTTCGTAACCTGAAATTGTTACTTTATTGTTTTGAATTGGCTTCAGGTTTATCTATCAATTTCCAAAAATCCTCGGTGATTTGGCTAAGCGGGTCCCCCAATCGTCAGACAGAGGTTTCCAATATCTTTAACTGCCCCATTGCCAATTTCCCCATCTCTTACCTGGGGATCACGCTCAGATGGGGTAAACTCCTCAGAGCCGACTGGATCCCTATGATTGATAAAGTCGAGTCTAGGCTTTCTGCCTGGTCAGGCAAACTCCTCTCCCGAGGAGGTAGATTAATTCTCATCAATTCTGTTCTTTCAGCGTTGCCCCAATATCTGATGTCTTTCTTTTTCCTCCCCTTCTGGGTGATCAAAAGGATCGATCAGATTAGGAGCAACTTCCTCTGGTCGGGATCCGCTTCTTATAACCCCGGCTCGCATCTAGCCAATTGGAAAATCGTCTGCTCTTCTAGAGAGGAGGGAGGACTTGGAGTCCTTAATCTTAGAGATCATAACATCGCCCTTCTTGGCAAGTGGATTTGGAGATTCCATCACCTTTATCACCTACCTTGGATTCAATGTATCAAAAATTACCGATCCTCTTCTTATTGGTGGGATTTCCCTCCGTCGACCTCTCGTTCCGCCTCTCCATTTTGGAAAGGTGTTTGGAAAGCGTCCAATGCTTTTCTTTGTAGTATATCTCGCTTGTGCGCTGAGGGAACATCAGCGCACTTTTGGTCCGACTTGTGGATCGGTAACATTAAGCTGTCCTCGGCTTTCCCCTCTTTATTTCGTTTAGCCGCGCTTCCCGAGGCAACAGTTGCAGAATCCTATATTGTTATAGATAATGTGAGGCACTGGTCGATTCCTTTCATATCTGAAATCCCTAACCATCTCATTCCGCAATTCAATAACCTCTTAAGTATCCTCAATGGCTACGTTTGGTTTCCCCTAGACGGAATCTCCTGGCGCTGGACGGCGTCGGGTATCTTCACGGTCCGCTCCTTTTACCGTTTCCTCAATTCTAGAGGAACGCGTTCCTTGCTATCGCAGTTCATTTGGGAAGCTAGTGTTCCTATCAAAGTTAAAATTAATACTTGGTTAGCCTTTAACAACAAACTGCTCACAGTCGAGATTCTCAACAAAAGAAACCTCGCCTGGGGGCAACTTTGTCCACTGTGTGATCAATTCCCGGAAGACATCCATCACCTTTTCACTCAGTGCTCGTTCATTCGCCCTCTTTGGAAGATTGTTACTTTAGCTTGGAATTTGAGAGTTATCCCTCACTCTTTATCTGTGGTTTGGGCCTCAAGCCCTCCGACAACATGTTTCGAAGTGCGTGGGTTTTAACTACTCACATCATTATATGGATCACTTGGATGGAAAGGAATAGTAGGATATTCCGTCTCCATCGCAAGCCAATAGCTGCTATTACAGATGAATTCTTTTTTCTGTTTAATCTCTGGGTTTCTAGCCCCTCCTTCAAAGAGGACGCCGCTCTGGCGTCAGATAAACTTATGCTAGCTTTTAACTGCCTTAAAAATATTCAGGCTTTATAATTCCCCTTACTGTTTTCTGTCGCTTATGTTACTTTCTTTCATTCACTCTTTTTTTATGCTTTCTTGTTTTGTCATGCAGGGTTGACTCCTTCCAGGTCTCTCGCGCCCCTTGCTGTTGATTTTGACTGGCTATCTTCTAGCCGTGTTCTTTTTGGTCCTCTTATGGACTTTTGCCTTTCTGTTGGGAAGGGGAGTATTCTAGTTTGGTTTCGGTGGTGGTGGTTACTGGATGTTTCTTCTATTTTACTGCTCCTGACTGTATAGTCATGTTGGGATTTTTTTGCTACTTTCTACTATTGCTACCTTTTACTATCCATTATCCTGCTCTTTCTGGGTTTTATTAGCCCTTTAATCCTCTATATTAGTTAACTTATTGCTATATTTTGAGTTTGGGTTGCTTGTTTAGTATGAAATTTGTCTGTGCAGTTTGGTTACCTTTGTTTGATCTTATTGTTGCTTTGTTTGTGAGAGCGCTTCATCTCTTTGCTCGGCCTGTGGACTCGGTTTGCAGGGTTTTGCCTTGGTCCCGTTGTGGTTTTATCCTCGTGCATGGGATTCCAACCCATCTTGTTACTGGGGTTGACCTATTGTTCGGTGGGTATATGGTTTGCACCAGTGGAGGGTTCCTCTGTGCTTGTTCCACTATGCTTTTCTCTTCTTCATTTTCCCTGCATGCGCTTACATCCTATTCTGTCTGGCTATAGTTTTATTATCTCTATGCTCTGTTTTCTTTGGGGTGTTGCTCGAGTAGGAGTCCCGATCCTAGCAGGACTGGTGGCACCTTTCATCAGTGAGCGTTCCCCTCCAGCTTGTCGAGTCCGGCTTGCTGTCCTATAGCGCAGTATCTGGGGCATGCTACTCTGGCGGTTTCTCTCCAGTGGGCGTCCCCTCTGATGTTTCGTTATCTGTCTTGTATTCTCAGTTTGTTGGATTGATTCTGTTAGCTGTAAATATTCCTTTATTACTGTGTTTCTTGTTTTACCGCTGGTAAAACCCTATTTGTAAACTATTATTTATTTAATTTATCTGTTGGCTGGAGTCTCTAGACTCTATCCGTTTCATCAAAAAAAAAAAAAAAGAATTGTATGGTATATTTTACTGTTCATATATATTTTTATATGTTGTATCGTTTTGAAGACGTGCCGTAGGCACGTACGTGCCCATGAGCAAACCTAGTGTACCTCGTTAACCAATCAGATTCAAGACTCAGGCACCCGCCCACAGGCCTCATCTTTCATCCACATTAGATGGAATCTATACAATATATTATGCTAAACCACTTTTAGTCCAAGGACTTTTCTATTTTTTTTTTAAACAAAAAAAAGGTGAGCAAATGTAAAGAGGCAACTCTCCACTCTGTATCCATCTAAACATCAAAGTGCAACTCAATCAAACCTTAAATAGCGTACAATATTATCTAGATTTTTTTTAAAAGTAGTTTTATTATTTTTTCATTTTTGTAAAATTAGGTGCAATATATTGCACAGGTTATACTATTTGTTATTTTGTTACTTTATTAATTAAAAAATAATAAGAATCATATATTTAAATATTAATTTTGAGAAAATAATTTACAAAATAATTTACAAAATATAAAATTTCTGCAACTAATTTCCTATAAAATTAGCGCACGAAAAATAAAAAATTTAGGCGGAAAAAGTTTAGCGGCTGAGAAGATAAGTCTGCAAATTGCATGATATTCCGAATTCTCTTTCCCAATTCGGCATTTAAAAAAAAATTAAAATATCCTTATAGGGTCGGGTAAGATCCAAAAAACCTACTCTTGGGTACAAACCTGCACCATTTGGACCCGTTAACAGCCCTTTTCTAAAGCTTTCAAACCCCCAAATCCTTCTCATTCTCCTCAAATTCAACAATCACCGCACCAACACCCATTACAGCCGCGCAATCCCTCTCCCTTCATCCCCTCCGGGAATCGCCGCCGCTACCGACGCCTCCATCACCGCCATCTCCGCTGCCTCCTCTGACGTCATCGTTTCCCTTGTCTTCCTATTTCCCGCCTTTTCTCACCGTGGAATTTGGCAGCCGCAAAACAGTACCCGGTTCGAAGTTGAGCTCTGATCTTGGATTGGAAACCCTAGATTGAGGAATCTAGTTGTGGAACTGAGGTCAAATTTGAACTCCGACTTGTACTTTTTGTTTTTTTTCTTTTCCTTTCTTTGTTTTGGTCTCCATTTGAAAAAGTTAGGTGTTTGGATTGTTTTGAAATTTCTTCTTGTGGATATGTTGTTAGATCTCGATTTTCTGTTTTTTAAATAAATTTTTTTGTGAGTTTTTTAAATGGAGAAATCACATTTTGTACTTGTTTTCTGGTGTGTTGATTAGTACTGTAATCCGAGTTTGCTTTTGAATTGATTTTTTAGGAAATGGGTTTTGCTTCTACTGCTCAGATCCAATTGTTTTTTGCTCTGCAATCTTTGTTAATTATGCTATTCTTTGATCGGTGCATATATATATATGTGTGTGTGTGTGTTCTGTTTGGGTATTTTAGAAATATGAACAATCCACAGAAATTCTAATAAGGAAATATGAGCAATACAAATTTGGGGCTTTGGAGTAAGAAAGAGGGGCTATTTTAAATATTTTTTCTGTTGATGATGCTAAAACTTTTCCTTTATGCTTCTTGTGATTGGTTTAAGCTAAAAGAGTAGGGTGTCTTCTAAATCGACTTGAATCGCTCCCATTTTAGTTCAATTGGGGTTCGAGTTTATCATGTTGTTGGGTATTTTATTTGTTTAGACTGTTTGAAATGATGATGCTACTGTGTTAACTTATTGTCGATTTTGTTAATATTTTATGATAGAAAGAAAACTCAAAAACTAATTTGGGGTCTTGATTGCCATTTGGCAAAAGGCAGGCGATGTTATTGTTTTGGGTCAGTTGGAGTACTTCGGGTTCTTGACTGTACTTTCTTTGATGTGATATCAGTAGCTATTCTTGCACGTCTTTGTTAGAGTTATCCTGGCAAATAGAAAGCCACATATTTAATGGGATAATAATCCTAGCATGTCTCGAAAATGTTGATTTCTTTATCATTGCAAAGTTTAATATTGCAATGGTAAAAATATCGGTTTAATCAATTTTTAAGGGCTTCTAATCGCACATAGTGATGTGACTGACATCATGCACTCCGTCATATATGGCAAGTGCTTTCTGCGGCAATGAGGGATATTGACTATGAGGTCGATCACGCACTAATTAATTTGAGGATGCTCTGAATGGTTGCATCTGTTGAGGTGTTGGTAGGATGAGTTAGTGAAGTCGGGTGTTGTGTTGGTCAGTGTAGTTTGTGTTTCAGGAGTTATGCAATATTTTGTCAGAAATTGCAAACAAATGTTTGATGGCTGTTCAATGTACTTAATTTTTTTACTTTTAGTAAATGAAAGGTATCTTAAATGCTAGTTTGTAGCAATCGTTCACCTTGTTGCTTTTAGTGATCCGTACATTAGCTGCTTTACTTCCTTTTGAATGGTTGGATTTGATAGTTTTACTTTCACCTTCTTCATTTGTTTATCTTCTCTCTTTTTAGATCGATTTCAAGTGTTTTACTGTCCTGCGAACTTTTATATTTAATTACTGACTTAATATTTAATCATTTCTTATTGATTCTGGATCTATTCAGGCTAAATAAGTTTTAATGGCTTCAACAAGAAAATCTAGAACTGCGAACAAGCGGTATAGTAAATCTAACGAGGAATGGGCTGATAAGGATGGGACGAACTTAAGTACAAAAAGGACAAGAGTAAGTGATTTTGTTGAACTCTGCATGGTTTTCTTTGTGTGACTATATTTGTTGTAAGAACATCTATCGTTGGATCTTATTTGTCTTTACACAATTTTCTCATTCTTTAATTACTGCATGTATCATATAGTTGTTAGATTTCATCTTTTTAATGTTGTGAAGAGCCTGTAAAGTTTTCCCTCCTTTCAGATTATATTTTATCTTCTCCATTATGATTCTTCAAAGTTGAGAATTGTTATATAAGTGGCACTATTAGCACCGTGTCATTGTCATATATGGTAAAATAGATGCTTCTTTGCCTATGTTTGATTTATTTTGTGAATCATTATTTTGTTTCTATGCTATATTGTGTGGATATGCTTTACGTTTGGCTGTCAACTCTATTTGTGCCTCAGTGGATGATGTAATATCTTATAGCATATGTATTATCTTTCGCCTTCCAGGCTTCCATAAATAATATTGTAGTATAGAGAATTTGGTAGATGCATTCTTATCATTTAGAATTCTAGGACAGTCTTGTCTCAACCATGATTTTGACACTATTTAAGAGAGATTCAAACATCATGTGCATACTCGGTCATAATATTTTTCCAGTGTTTTTCATGGAGCCTTTTTCCCATTTGGTTAGGAATAGGCTAAACTATGGTCATTTGGCATCATACAAACCCCTCTTTTATCCATAGTTGCCTTTGCTAGGGATTTGAGTTATTTGAATACACTGAAGGAGGGAGGGTATCTCCTGGTGGTTGTTTAATTTGGAAACTCTTTCATGGATCCTTGTGCTCTATATTTGACCCATTTTGGTCGGAAAGGGCTTATATGATGGCGATTAGGTTATAGAAAGCCTCTCTTTTAACCATAGATCCTTTTGGTAGGATTTGGGACCTAAATTAGAGAGAGTTGACATCAGGTCCAGATGGTCATAAAATTTTTGACATCTATTTCATGGAGCCTTCTGCGCCATTGTTGACAAATATGTCTGTCAGAAAGTGTTCAAATGCCTTGGCATGTCTTATGTGGGAATTACTTTGCTGGTCACATAATTCGAGCACGTACCTCATTCAGCCCCTTCCAAATTTTCATACAATAAGGTTTAAACTAGATGAAGGGAGCAGTTGAGCATAGCTCGTGCAGTATGTACCGTCCCACATTTAATAGGAGGTTATGGACTGAAAACTCTCAGTATGCAGTGCTAATGGGGATTTCCAAGCCAGTGGAGAATTTAGTGACTGTCTCCCTATCTCCTAGCTCCGAGCTGATGTTAAATAAAAAAAAGCAAAGAACTAGATGGAAGGCGGAAGACGATCCAATATTGCATAGTTGAATTTAATGCAAATGCAACAGCAATAGAGGATATTGCATGGAAGTTATTTTTGGAGAAAGGAGAATTACTTTCCAACTAGTATTTTCTTGTATTTTCTGTTCTTTTTCATGTAGTAATTCTTGTATTCTCTATATGGCATGAGATAATGTGTTGCTTTCCGATGATGATTGATTTCTAGAAGTGACTGCATCCGTCCTTTACCTTTTATGCTGTATTAAATTTTTTACACTTGTTTCTCTCTGATTGTCAAAAAATAAGTATTTATCTTGTAATG
Source organism: Hemerocallis citrina (assembly GCA_017893485.1). Taxonomy (NCBI): domain Eukaryota; kingdom Viridiplantae; phylum Streptophyta; class Magnoliopsida; order Asparagales; family Asphodelaceae; genus Hemerocallis; species Hemerocallis citrina. The sequence continues at coordinate 98,407,958 of CM030367.1, forward strand.
AGAGATTACTACTCCTATATGCTACTGGTTGATAACTGTCACTATTTTGGTTTGTGTACACTACAGAAGAGGAAGTTGTCTGACATGCTAGGGCCTCAATGGAGCAAAGAAGAGCTTGAACGTTTTTATGAAGCTTACCGAAAGTATGGGAAGGATTGGAGAAAGGTCAGTTTCATACTACTGATTTTGTTTTTCATTTCATTTATATTGGTCTTTCAGTGTATGGTATATTTTATTTTTAATTTATTATATGAAACTTTTAGAAGTTTGTTGTCTTATATGCATATCTTCCGTTCCCCTAATATAACATGTAGTTTTTCCATATTCCTGCTTATTTCTCTAATAGTTTTTATTATTAATTAATTTGAGTTTCCAGGTGGCTGGTACGGTAAGGAATAGATATTCGGACATGGTTGAAGCTCTCTACAATATGAACAAGGTGAGTTGTTGTTCTCACTGGATGTGGCCTATGTTTTTCTTTTGCACTTGTATAAACCTTTCAATTTTCAAATCCTTATTTGATGCAATTTGGTCAAGTAATTTTTCTCTAGTCCTTGTGAATGAGTCAATGAGAAGTCTTTGTGGCGTGAGTAGACACGCAGAAATTGAACCAAATTATGCCAGATCGTTCTTCCTAACCATTAATCAATCAGCCAATTTTATCGAGTGTTTCACTGAAGTAAAACTAACCCTAAATAGAGAATTTTCAAGATTCTTAATGGATTAATTTTACCAACACGTAGTGCGGATTAAAGTTAAAAATTTTAAACATTTAATTGGTTTGATGAATTTTCAAGAATTGAATCACGTTTAACAATCCCAATTAATAATTCAATTATAACAATCAATAATTAAATCCCTAAGTGTTCTTAGCAAGTAAAAGATTCAATATTGATTCGTACTCTAATCAAGCAAGTGGAACACTCAATTTCAATTGTTTTTGTGGCCGATAGGCAAATCAGATAATATAATAGAGATGATAATTGAAAACAGTATAACACAAATATTTGTAGATTGGAAAGAGTATACTGAGGGTTCGAAGAACTCACCGTAGATCTTGGGTTGAACAGTAACGCGGAATGCAGTAAATCAGCAACAACAGTTAGATAGAAACACAACAACTACAGCAAGAGGGAGAGGGAAGGTGCGGCCAGAGGCGGCGGTGCTGGCAAATCTGGGCTGGCATCGCTGGCTGCTGTCTTCGGTCGGCCCGACGGAAACAGACGGAGCGGGAGACGACGGGGAGAGATGGAGAGACGGAGACAGGGAGAGGTACTCAGGGTGTAAAGGGAGGTTGGAGACGGCGGCGTTGGGGGGTTTCGATGGGGGCGCTGGGGGTTGTCAACCAGGAGGAAGAAGTAGGGTTTCAATGGGTTGGTTGTATGGTGGTCGGTGTTGCTTGAAGGGGAATCGGGGTGTGTGCGGTGGTGGAGGCAGGGAGAGGAGTAGCGGGGAGCAGGAAGGGCGAGGGCGATAGAGTTGGGCGATCGGGTTGATGGCGGAGGTGGTCGAAACTGGAGAGTGGGTTGGATTTTGGTCGGGATTTAAGGGAGGAAGAAGATGGGGAGAGGGAAGGGGAATTAGGGTTTGACTTGTTTTTATTTGGGGATTTTTTAATTTGGGGATAGATTTTAGAGTTAAATCACTAACCCTAAAATTGTATTAGGATTTATCACAAACCTTAATAATTGGATCTCAATTGCATCACACAAAAAGAGACAGAAAGAGCAAAACTCAACACAGTAATTTTTTTATTGAAGAATGACATACTTTCTCATTAGTCTCAAAGCCTATAAATAGGCTTAAAATATATCTTGATACAAATCTCAAAATATTTTCAGAATCTCAAATACATAAAAAAGATTACATATGGCTATAATTGCCAAAAACAATTATGGTACTGAAATAAAATCTAAACAGAATAGATGTCATCATTCTCTCCGAGTGGGAGAGAGCTCGATCCAGTCGAGTCAAAACAAGTGATCCTGTTATGGTGCTCCAAAAGATCTGGATCCAGTTGCGGGAGCCCCTCACGATCACTGCAAGTGTCATCTGACTTCGGTTTGTTCTTCCATCTCACCAAATATTTGTGCATACTACCATCTCTTGTAGAGATTATCTGATCATCTAAAATATTATTCAATTATTCTGTTGGTGGGTGAATAGTATCAGGTAGAGGGGTAAATATGAGAATCTCACAATTAGGCTGCAGGATAGGCTTATTTATAAGAAAATTTCTAGGGTTGAATTTTGAGCCTTCATAAAGTACTAGATTCTCAATATTGAAGGTCTTATGCCAAAACCTTCAGGAAGGTCAACGACATATGTATTATCATTGATTGCATGTAAAATCTTAAATGGGCCTGCAACACGTATGTTCAAGTTCTTAACGGGTCCAACTGGAAACCGTTCCGGATGAATCTAAACCATCACCTCGTCACCAATATTAAAAGTTATAAATTTTCTTTTAGTATCTGCTATTAACTTGTAGTTAAAATTATTCTCATTAAGTTTCTTAAAAATTTCTCTATGCAAGTCATGAATGTGATATGCAAATGTGGGTGCAGACTCTGTGACTCTCGGATGTTCTAACACATGGATAAAATCTATAGGTTGCCAAGTGACTTGAAAAATGATGGGTGACTCAGGTACACTCAATGGAGGTGATTGGACAGACTGAATATAATTGAGAGACTGGTCATTCTCTTTTTCATCAAAGTCATCACTTACATTAGGTTCATAGGTTGTCGGGCTCATCAGCGATGATTGCAGTACCCTCTACTATATTGATCCTACTTGGGCTGGGACAGTTGCCAGCAACATGGCCATATCCCTTATATTTATAGCACTTAGTGAGAGGATCAATCTTAGAATAGTCTCTTTCAGTGTTCTTACCCCTGTTGTCATTTCTATGTGAATAGGAATTTAAAGTATGTTTGTTTGGGTAAGACTTGTTAGGGTACTAAGGAGAGGAGTGCTCAGGTCTAGAGGGGCCAGGAGGATTCATTCTAGAGGAATGATCCATCGAATCGCTGGACTTGTAATGGAAACTTGCTTTAAGGGAATCCATATCGAGGACAAGAGCATAAGCTGCCGCTAATGAGTCCATATTTCTATAAATTAGCTCGTCCCTAAGGTCGGCTCGTAATCCAGTCCTGAACCTAGAGAGAGTTTGTTCTTCACTCTGTTTACCTAAAGCATTGCACCGAATAAGGAAGTCATCAAATTTATCAACATATTCTTGTGTGGATTTACTTGCTTGATAAAGTTGGTTCCACGAATCTAGCAATCAGGTGTGGAACGATAACGGTACATATCTCTCAGTGAGCTTCTCTTTTATGGCTTCTCAAGTGGCTATGGGTGCCAGGCCTCGACCTCTGCGGGCATGTTCAAGATTGGTCCAGTGTTGTGCTTTACCCGTCAATTTCATAATGGCAAATTTAACTTTCAGGGATTCGCTCATGTCAAACCACACAAAGTAGTGATCCATCGCACGGATCCAATCAAGGTAAGCTTGGGGTTCCATGTGGCCTTCAAAATGGGAAACGTCAGTCTTAATGTTCTTCTTATATTGTTCATCAGGGTCATGTTCTTGACGTCAATCGTCACGAACATTCCCTTGAGGGATTTGATGATCAGTATGAAGTTCAGGAGCAACAGTTTGATTTAATTCCATTTTCTCAAGCCTCTGATTGATATTGGCAAGAGTTGCTTGAATGACAGCTAGGATAGCGGAAATATCAGAGTTGTCCATCTCAGTTCGGGAAGGTCTAGGGCTCCTAGTTGGGTGCTTTGGGAGGGATAAGAAAGGCTTTTCAGGATTTGGGATGGTGCTGCGAAGACGCATTCACTAAAAGTGAAAAACTAGGGGTTGTGTGTGTAATTTTTTTAATAATAAATCTGAAATGATCTAAAATAAAGAAAGAAAAAAATAAAAGACACATGATCCTAAATGAATGCAAAAATTGATGCCTAAATGATGCAATAACTAGGGTTTTAAGAACCTTCGCTCTGATACCAAAATGATGTAAAACTAATCCTAAATAGAGAATTTCCAAGATTCTTAATGGATTAATTTTACCAAAACGTAGTGCGGATTAAAGTTAGAAATTTTAAACAGTTAATTGGTTTGATGAATTTTCAAGAACTGAATCAAGTTTAACAATCCCAATTAATCATTCAATTATAACAATCAATAATTGAATCCCTAAGTGTTCTTAGCAAGTAAAATATTCAATATTGATTCGTACTCTAATCAAGCAAGTTGAACACTTAATCTCAATTGTTTTTTTTGGCCGACAGGCAAATCAGATAATATAATAGAGTTGATAACTGATAAAACAGTATAACACAAATGTTTGTAGATTCGAAAGTGTATACCGAGGGTTTGAAGATCTCAGTGTAGATCTCGAGTTGAACAGTAACGCGGAATACAGCAAATCAGCAACAACAGTCAGATAGAAACACAACAACTGCAGCAAGAGGGAGAGGGAAGGTGCGGCCAGAGGCGGCGACGCGCTGGCAAATCTGGGCTGGCGTCGCTGGCTGCTGTCCTCGGTCGGCGCGATGAAAACAGAGACGGAGCGGGAGACGACGGGGAGAGATGGAGAGACGGAGACAAGGAGAGGTACTCGGGGTGTAAGGGAGGTTGGAGACGGCGGCGTTGGGGGGTTTCGATGGCGGCACTGGGGGTTTCGATGGCAGCGAGGGCGTCGTCGACCAGGAGGAAGAGGTAGAGTTTCAATGGGTTGGTTGTATGGTGGTCGGTGTTGCTTGGAGGGGATTCGGGGTGTGTGCGGTGTTGGAGGCAGGGAGAGGAGTAGCGGGGAGCGGGAAGGGCGAGGGTGACGGAGTTGGGCGATCGGGTTGATGGCAGAGGTGGTCGAAACTGGAGAGTGGGTTGGATTTTGGTCGGGATTTGGGGGAGGAAGAAGACGATGGGGAGAGGGAAGGGGAATTAGGATTTGGGTTGTTTTTATTTGGGGATTTTTTAATTTGGGAATAAATTTTAGAGTTAATCACTAACCCTAAAATTGTATTAGGATTTATCACAACCCTAATAATTGAATTTCAATTGTATCACACAAAAAGAGACTGGAAGAGCAAAACTCAACACAGTAATTTTTTTATTCAAGAATGACATACTTTCTCATTAATCTCAAGGCCTATAAATAGGCTCAAAATACTTCTTGATACAAATCTCAAAATATTCTCAGAATCTCAAATACATAAAAAAGATTACACATGGCTATAATTGCCGAAAACAAATATGGTATTGAAATAAAATCTAAACAGATGTCCTCATCATTCACTTTTCCGTATTTTCTTGTGAGGAGTTGGCAAACTCATGTAAGGGTCTAGGTATTACTTATTAGCTGTAAAATGTTGATCTAATTATCGTTGACAGTTCGGTTACAGTAATTTGGCATGTATTTCATTTATTAAATGTCATTACATATGATTGGTTATGCAATTACAGGCATACTTATCTCTTCCTGAAGGGACTGCTACAGTAGCTGGATTAATTGCTATGATGACCGATCACTATAATATTCTGGTGAGTTTTGATATATATATATATATATATATATATATATATATTTGTTCATATTGTGGCTATTTCTTTCCGATCTGATAAACTGTATTGTAAACTGTTGTCATAGAGAATATGATAATTGCCATAAACATAGAAAGGAACATTGATTTACTCTTGTTTTGTTTCTTTGAGATACATGTCTATTTTAGAAATTGACTCTGATCTTGCTTCTCAAAACCTTGTCCAGACAACTCTGCGAAACAAGTAAAAGGAGGGGGGGGGGGGGGTACTAATTGAATGGGACGGACAATGAAACAAAATGTATTTTAATTTTGGTTTGTTTTAATTGTATTTGATCTGGAACTGATTTACTTAATAACAGGAGATTTTATGAATAGTTTCTTCCTGGGTGGAGGCGGGGAGAGACCACCTCCGGCCAACACACTGACTTGCTTATTGAGTTCTTATTCTAGATTTTTTATCCAGAGCCCATTTATTTGTTGATGGAACTAGAGAGGAGGTACATTTTAAAGTAGAAAGATGGACTAATTCTCTAGAAACTAATGTACTTAGAATTAGTAGAATAACACTATATGAGATGCAGTTTTAGCTAAAGCAGAATTGTTAAGGAATAATACAGTGACAGGGAGATACCTAGGTTTGAGCATTTCTGCCTTTCTAGCAACCAGGTTTATAGTTTAACCATCTGATATTTTGAGGAGGAGATGGTAATCGTAAAATAGATTAAAGATATTTTAACCACCATTATGTTCTCTGTGATGCCACGACCTGTTCATTCTCTGCCACCAAACCTTTTCTCCTACTTGAATGCCAGTTCCTAATTGGAAATTTGTGGAAGAGAATGATAAAAGATAGAGGTGCATGCCCTTAGTTATCTTTAGAGGATAAGCCAAATGACTTAAAAGATCTCAGAAAGTAATGTAACATTGATATAATAGCTAAGCAGTTAAAATCGGAAATAATCGGCGATTAATCGGTAATCGGTCTAGGTCCGATTAGTTCCTAAGGCGATTAATTGGAAAGATCACCGATTAATCGGTAATTGGACCTAGACCGATTATTTCCAAAAATTGATTTTAACTGCTTAGTATAAAAGATTTAGCTTAGTATAAAAGATTTAGGGGGCAAACATCTCAAAACTTCACATTCTGGCTTATATACTTATAGATGCACATGCATAAATATGTTTCAATGTATACACATGTTACTTAAATTTCATATGTATGCATATATGTAGGCACATGTTTCCATTTTATTTTTCCCACTTTACATACCTTGTGTCCATTTATAAAGTATCCTGCTTCCATTTACCATTTGGTGCTTTTAATTAAATTTTCTTCACGGAAACTTTCTTAATTCATGCCCAACTTAAAGCTTGTTCTATCTCAGAGAAATGGTAATTAGTTTGAGAAACGACAATTTGTTATAATTCGCTGTCAGTGAGTCTTTCAGAGATTTTTTTAGTTATTTATATATTTTTTAACTTCTGAGTGTAATTTGGTAGGAAGGCAGTGACAGTGAGCGTGAAAGCAATGATGTAATAAGACCATCTCGTAAACCTCAAAAGCGTGCTCGAGGAAAATATAGGCTCATCTCAAAAGGGTCTGATGGACCTTTTCCTGATTTGTTGCAATGTCAACCTGCCTCATCAAGTTATGCTTGCATGTCTTTATTGAAGAAGAAGCGTTCTGGAGGTAATGCCTCTTTCTAGTTTATACCTGATCTTTTAGAAGCTTGTCCATATGTTTGATGTTCATAAAATCACTGCTCTATAATTTTACAGGGCTTGATAAGCCATAAAACTTGTAATATATTTTTCATTGATGTATAAAGTCTGGTAGCCTTCTGTCCACCATCTCATATAAAAAGCATTTGGAAGTGTGGCTGGAGTGAAATGCAAGGTTTTGTTCCTTTAATCTCGTTTTCAGTTCAGATAATCAGTAATGATTATGATGTACTGTTTTGTCAACCTCATTTTAGGACTTAGGAGTTTTAAAAAAGAAAAACACACCCAATTCTTTGTACAAATGTTCTGTACCCCACTGCCCAAACCCTCTGCAGACACTCACTTTAGATTACCCATGTTTTCAAATAGCAGTAAAAGGTGAGCGGCATGCTGACACTTAAAATTGGCCAAGAGCGGGGTATAAAGCAGTAGTTGGTGCTTTTTCACGAACGGTAAAGATTGTTAAAAAGTCTTGTGTGTAGGTGTGTGTTTACTGACTTCATTTAATTATTATCTGCTTACTATATACAATTCAATACTTACTGGTTTCATGATTTGGTTATTCATAAAAACTTAAATGTGAATTTGTGATTTGATTTATTTACAATTTAGTAGCTGTTACTAATTATTATATATAGTTAGTACTTGTTATTAAATTGGTTACTCTTGACCTGATTTAGTTACTTGCAGACTTGCAGTACTGCTTAAGTATTACATGTGCTAACTATTTAAGTTATTATATATGTTACTAGTAATATATATGCTAATTATTGAGCTAATTAATAACTAGTATGTTCACTATTAAGTATTAAATAATCTATACGCTGATTAAAAACCGTTAGTATTTGTATTTTTAGACTAACAAAAATCCCTAACACACTACTGCAACTGAACCGTCTATCCTCGAGGTTGATTGTTATCTTACTGTCAAATGTCAACGTTTGGCAAGTAGTTTCTTCGTTTTCCTTGTATTTTTCGTGATTTCCTCTAATTTTCTATATTTCCCCGTATTTTCCCTTGTATTTAGTACTTTTAAATCGTTTTTAATAGAAAAAATATTTTGGTGCTTTTTGGTGCTTAAGCTCGCTAAAGGGCAAGGCTCTGAAACCTTACTTTTTTATGCTTCCCCGTTGAAACATTGAGACTAGCAGGCCCAACTGCATAGGCATATAATTGAATTTTTTTTATGTATGTCTAAAAGCTGTACTTCTAATAAGTAACTATGGAGTTTAACAGAGTGTATGTACCTTTATAGATGAATCCATTATGGTGATCATACTTCATAGAAATTTATTTCAATTCATTTGTATAAAACATAATCTCAAATAGTATATTGATCTGTTCAGTTTAGACTTGTCATTTATGTAATATGAAATGGCCCGTTCGTTTATAGTCTTGCCCAACTTTTCATTTCCATTTATTACTCTAACTTCACATAGTCTTGTCAAGATTACTCATCTAAGCAGTTAAAATCGGAATTAATCGGTAATCGGTCTAGATCCGATTAGTACCTAAGGCGATTCATCGGAAAAATCTCCGATTAATCGGTGATTAATTGGTAATCAGATCAAGACCGATTAGTTCCGAAAACCGATTTTGACTGCTTGGCTACTCATACTGGTTGCTTATGTCATTCTAGCAACCTTGTGAATTGGAAGTTTAGAGCACACGATAAAGAATCAATTTGAAAGCTAGCGAGATGTTACGTTATGTATGAGTTGTAAACTAACCTTCTGTCTATCAGCTACTACAAAGGAATGCGAATAATGAAATCTTATATGCTTCTTCAAAGTGACAAAGCTTATATTTGATACACAATCACTTGCCTTATCTGTTATTGTACAACTAAAACAACAAAGCCAATCCCAAATCTTTGGGATTAGCTGCGTGACTCCATTAAGGGCCATTTTTCAATCAATATCATATTCCTTCTGAGTTACCTCAGTCCAAGTCCATATTGGTCCACCCTAGTCCTTTTCCTTATTACAATCCTATCATTTTTTTGATATTGGCCTTGTATCATTTTTGACTTGCCTATCCCTTCTCAATTTCCCTCTCTTCATCCCCAACTGGAGCTTTCTCTAAGTTGTTATGGTTCCAACATTTACTATCGTACCCTTGAACATTTTGCCTTAATCTAGCTCAATATCTGCATGTCGTTATGCTGATTTTTCTGTACGTGTTTCTTGACTCCCTAGCTTGCTTACTTAGAAGAAGCATGGCAGATCATGTATTTGATTTGCAGAGTTTCCCTTTTTATTTTTTATGTATTTTGGACTCGTAAAGCATTTCACATTGCCCTAATGTTATAATTTATCTCAGTATTGGACATGTAATAGACACTCTCCTTACTCTTCTATCTCCATTTATCCATAAATTTCAAGCATTTCTTGATATTTTCTGTAGATGGGCTTGATATTAGCTTACATTTTTTTTGGCTAGACGAGCTTTCCCTTCCCATTGTGAAAACAAACAACTTCGTCGACTATGACTGATATTATTTTGCCTTTTATATGTGAAGATACAGGAAAAGATTATCATAGGATTATGTGTTAGATTAGATATAAGAAAAGATTTATTATGAACTGTTCTATAGAAAGTCAAGGAACATGCCTATCTGTCATTTGCATGTTCATGATGTTGGCATTCGTACTGGTTGGGCCAATGAATTGTAGGACTTCAGTCGTCCATCGTCACTCATTGTGAATTTGCTTAACGCTTCCATCCTCCATTTCTTCTTTCTACGTTAATCAAATTGTTTGTGTCCCCCTTTTTTCCTTAAATAATCCATTAGCTCCTCAAGCAAGGAAATCTCATTGGTAGCTTTCAGTGTCCCTGCTTTCCTCAGACCAAGTTACCTGTCATATTTTTACTGGTCTCAACTGTTTCCATTCTTTTTCTTCCTCCGCCCTCTCTTTTGTTGCTTTCTGCTTGATTAATGTTGTTGGTCCATTAGAATGTATTATGTGCTTCATTTTGTAAGCCCCTCCCTTTACTTTTAAGTTGCTGGGGGAGTGACTCACGTTTATGTTACAAGTAGCATAGTCTTCAATTTCGTATTAATAAAATGTTATGCATGTGCATTTTGTTTTTCTTTTAATTAGTAACTATTGCCCTTGTCTTCTGTAGTCTGGACATTTTCTGTACATTGAAGAGTGAATTGAACTTTTTGAAAAATTTTCCAGATCTATTTCCAGGTAGCCGACCTCGTGCCGTGGGTAAAAGAACCCCTCGCATCCCTGTCAGTAGTATGTATGGCAAACTGGGTGCTAAAGGTGATGACAATACCACTGCTGATGAGGGTGCTCATGTGGCAGCACTAGCTTTAGCAGAAGCATCTCAAAGAGGTGGTTCACCACAGATTTCTCGAACTCAGGGGAGAAGGGGTGAACACTCCAGACTCTCTCCTGTTCAAAGTGCTGAAAGGAAGGTGTAATTTTGAGTTCTCCAGTGTTTGCTTCTCATTATTTGTGTTATCAACAACAGGTTGGTCTAACTGTTTGTGCTTCAAATATAGGATGCTGATTCTGAAATGGCTGATTCAAAACCTATTGGTGTTATGGATGTGGAAGGTCTGGAAGGGAGTTTGGGAAGCAGGGAAGCTGAGAATGGAGATTTTACTAAAGATGCCAGCTATACGTTTGGAACTCATGAGAAGGAAGATAAGCATAAAGGAAAAAGATTAAAAGGAACAGAGGATGAAGATGATCGTTTTGATGACGACAGAGAAGCATGTAGTGGCACCGAGGAAGGGCTTACCAGGAAAATTAAGGATGAAACTGATATGGAAGTAATGAATAGTAAAGCTGCACGTGCTTCCAAGGGTTCCAAGAGAAGGAACCGCCAGTTATTTTCTATTGGTATGCTCCTCTCTTGCTTTCCAACTTTGACTGCACATCTCCTCCCCCAACCTTACACTGAGAAACGAACCCAGGAGAACTCACCCTTAAAATCTAGCTGTTAGGGGGAGAGAACCCAAGTTTATTTCAACCCCACATCGGCTACCGATATAACCGATATGAAACTAAATTGTCCCTAACAAACCACCACGCTTCCGATTCCGCCGTCTCCGGCTGCTTACACTCTAGGGCACCGGACGGTTTCACTCTAGCGATACTAGTCCGGCAGTAATTTTAATTCAGCCTCTAGGTAGCCCTTTCCGACTTTCGGTGGCTTTCACTTTAGCGACTGGCCCAACCCGAGTCTACCAGTAATTTTAATCCAGCCTCTAGATAGCCCTTTTCGAGCGCCACAGTGCTTTGATACCAATTGAAACGAACCTAGGAGAACGCACATTTTAAAACTAGCCGTTAAGGGGATGGAACCCAAGTTCATTTCAACCCCACATCGGCTACCCATATAACCGATATGGGAGTAAATGGTCCCTAACACTCCCACCCCCAAAAAAATGATTGCGTTTCTGTGTTATATAATATTTAGTCTTGTTGATTCTTGTTGCTACACTATTTGTTGTTGTAGATTTTCAGTTATCTCTGTGTGCAATGAATTTTCAGAAAAGTAGGCGTAAATTGACATCTGTCACTTGGATCAGAAGATGACATGTGCTTTTGTTCTAGTACCTTCTATGGTTCTATTATTCTTTCCAGAGTTTTGGAAAATCTAGTGCCCTTTTTGCAATATATGAATTTGCTTTCAACATATTTGCTTTCATCTGCTCTATTGTTCCTCGACAATGATTGTGGAGAATCATATACTTGATAATGCAAAAAGTTGAATTGACTACTAAAGGGAGAATAATCAACTTTAAACTAACCTAAGCAGTTAAAATCAGAAAAAATCGCCGATTAATAAGCGATTAATCGCTAATCGGATCAAAGGCGATTAATTTTATAGTGATTTACAATATTTCTATCGGTAGCGCTTTTACCGGGAATAATCACCGATTAAATCGGTAAACGGCTGATTATCGGTTAATCCTATTAACCAATTAAATCGGTTCTAAGTTTGTTTCACTTTGTTTTTGATTTTTTGCATTTTGGTATTAAATATGACAATGAGTGGAAAACTAGAATGTTTATTTATATCTAGTTTTTTTGGTATATGACATTAAACGTGAATTATGAATATGAAGATATGTGTGGATTGTTTACTATTTATTTATATCTTGAAAGTGCTATCTCTGAGTTTTACGGTATGCTTACTTAATTAGCGACATTAAAATTGATATTTCACGTGTTGACTTGTCTTTCAAAACTTATGATCTTCTTGATCATATACTTCAGGGAGGATAGATAATTTTTTTAATTTTTTCATATACTTGTATATATACATATATATACGATTTTTTCGATTTAATCCCCGATTATTTTCCGATTAACCGATTAATCATTAATCGCTCCTAGACTAATTAGTTCCGAAAACCAATTTTAACTACTTAGAAACTAACTCAAAATGTCCCCAATTTTGTCTATATTGCCAAATATGGTATTTTTTAACATCATTTTACACATGTCCCGTTGAGATTACTTTTTTTGCATAACAATTCGAACAAATTTTAAAAATTTAAATAGAAGCAGATATTGATTTTGGTTGTCCACCAACTGCACTTAAAATTTGGACCACCTTCGTTTTAGCATTTATAGAAAAGCTGGTTAGGTAATGCAATGCGAGCCATATTGGGCCCACACTTTATTTGATTTGTGCTGGGGAGAGCAGCACGTGGAATGATGAAGATCCCAGTTCGAACTTTATGTCAATACACCAAAACAAGGCACTGCTTTTGAATAAAACTAGTTAAAAAAATATTTATTAGTGGAATCATATGCTTTGATTGAGAGAAAAAAACACGAAGCAAAAAAAATCCGAAAAATGAAGAGTACGAGTATAGATATTATTGAGATGTAAACAAGATTTTACACAGGTTTTTTGTCCCAAATTGGGAATGCTTGCATATGGACATTACACCCATCTGGTGTCATATTATCTATGAAATTCCCACTTTTCTTTGTGCAATCAAAATTCTGAACATTCTACTATAGGAATTATCAGTTCCAAGGGAGTAAATGTAAGTATGACCATTTGCATACTAGGAAGCACGTATTCATTAAAGGTACAGAACAGTACATAACACAGACACAGGTATGATGCATGGAAAATTTATAAAAAGGACATGGAGACATAACCATGATATTATTTTGTATGATTTTGAATATAAAATTATTAATGAGTTCACATTTTAGTATAAATTCACATTGCATGCAGCATTAACTAAATAATCAAAATATGATATTTATTGACTATTGGTAAGTATTTGTACTTCAGAGTTCATGACAATATTGGAGAAGATCCTTGGTCCATACGAAAGTAACAAGAGTTAACTAGTGTAAGAAAACTAAAGTGTTTGTAAGTTTTTGATTATGTGTTCAAAAAAGATTTGATAAGCGTCTAACAAATGCCTAATATATGAGATATATTCTAAATTTTAAGACATGCTTGTAAAGTGGTCTGTGTCGGTTTCTAACATGGGTATGACTCCAGGATAGAAGTGCTTCATATTCCCGATTTTGCATATGTTGTATTTTCGTTGTAGCAATACTAATGTACTTTACCAAGAAGAGGGGGAGAGAGAGAGAGAGAGAGAGAGAGAGAGAGAGAGAGAGAGAGAGAGAGAGTCACTACTGGATCTCGTTACCTGTCACTACTGGATCTCGTAACCTTATTAGGCAGGACAAGTTTGAAGAGAGAGAGAGAGAGAGAGTCACTACTGGATCTCGTTACCTGTCACTACTGGATCTCGTAACCTTATTAGGCAGGACAAGTTTGAAATCATAAAGCACGAAAAAAGAATTTTTGGTCAAAAGCATCATATATTTATATGCTAAACCCTATCATGATAAAAATCAGTAGTTCTTTCTTGATTTACTTTTATCCTGAAAAATTCAAAATCATAAAATTGCAAGTATCATTCTTTGTAGTGAAGACACTCGAGATTAATATTTATACTAGTGATTGAAATTAACGTGTAAAATTAATACAGTGAATCAGTGGCATCAGTGTCAAATTAAATATATTTCCATCTTAAACAAACTCTTAAGTTTAGCATAGATCATATAACTGTCTTTTCGCACCTAGGTGCACTGCGCGCCGTAATGACATCTTTATGTAATCAGAAATGATCACAAAATTGAATGCAATAATTTAATCAAAAAAGATTTTGTCAGAAACCAAATTCAATCATGGCTTTGTTATGTTGATAGCCATCTTTACTTAGTATAAAATATTGTTCACTAGAATTGACTAAATCTTGAGTGGTCCAAACCTCTTGTGGCTCCAGATACATTGTTGATTGTTCATGGATGATCCGCTTTCTCTAGTTCTTCCCAGTCTAAGTTAGAATTTGTTCAGCATCAGTTTTGTCCACATCTAGATTTACAGGCACATGATGAATGATTACATATTTGGAGATATGACCATTGACATTAAACCATGCATTTTGAGTTGCTGCAGTAGCCTGCTGCCATGGAAGGCCACAGACTTGCCACTTCAAACAACTATGTCACCATTTCCACTGCAATACGTCCATTAACATAAACCTTGAATTCATTGTCTTTATGGATAGTCATGCTCATATACTTCTGCTCCTCAGGACCCCTGTGGACGTAGTTTCCCATTTCTGTCTAAGACAGCATACGTGCCTTCTGCTTCACACCAATTGGTGGCAATAGATACTATTCCTGCTTGGAAAAATGAATTACAGGAAGCTCTAGATTCTCCTTGATCCATGCATTGAAATTTTCATCAGTAATAATCTTTTAATTTTAATTTTATTTATTTAGTTTGAGAGGAAGGTCATAATAATGTCTCTGTAACAATGCTAATGTCAGACTCATCATTGATTGTTTAATTTGTTTCTATTAAATTTTAACTAATGTCAATTTCCATTATCTCAATATCAACGATTGCTATTGCATTAGGGAAGAGACCATCTTTAGCACCACCAAAACTATTTCTGTATAATATAAAGCAGCAGTCACATACATCTAAGTTGAAATCCTTCAGAGGAACCATAATTGGCCATGTAACTCCTTCCCTGTCTGTGTTTCTGTTCAACAACAGTTTGTAAGACTCATTATGGAACCCCAAATAAACCCATCTTTTGCAGTTTCTTGTGGTCAATGTGTGTTTTTTCTTACTGCACCTCAACTTCATATGTCTGTTTGTTTCTGCTAACCCACTGATGATCCACATTCTGCCCATCATGTCCTTACTATAAACTTCATCTTATTTGCCGTTGACTATGTAGTTGATATATTGTTCATTATTTCTTTCCAATATTATAGAATATCCAATGAGATATTCATGTTGGTGCTTACTCTGTTTTTTTTGTGTGGGTGTAGATGAACCCCCTGCTTTTGATGCTCTTCAGACGCTGGCAGATTTGTCACTTCATATTTTATTTCCATCTTCTACAGTTGAATCTGGTAAGCTTCTGATTCTGAAAATGAGTATTTGATGGTTGAAAATAGACTTTCAGCTGCTAGAATAGTGATTACAACTCTTTTACCATTATTTACTTGCCTTTATTTGCATGCACTTATTATTTATTTATTTATTCTGCTTCTTTTGTTGATACTAAGGGTGCGTTTGGCCTAGCTTTTTTTAGCTTTAAAGCTACTTTAGAAGGAGAAGCTAGAAAGTACAGCTTTGAAATTAAAAGCTGAAGCTGTTTGGATAGTCAGCTTTTTTTTTAACTTTAAAGCTACTTTTAAGCTAGAAGTTGTTTGGCATATATCAATTAAAAGCTACTTTTATACATCATCTTCACCAAATCCCTAATCCCTAATCTCCACCATCCTCACTAAATCCCTAATCCCGATGTCATCTTCACCTAAACCCTAATCTCCACCATCGACGGTCATCTCCTGATTTCTTCGATTTCTTCTCCGATTTCTTCATGGGGTCTTCGATTTTTTCTCAGATGGGGTCTTCGATTTCTTCATGGGGTCTTCGATTTCTTCATGGAGTCTTCGATTTCTCAGATGGGGTCTTTGATTTCTCAGATGGGGTCTTTGATTTCTTCATGGGGTCTTCGATTTCTTCTCCGATTTCTTCATGGGCTCGTCATCTCCACCATCGACGCTCTGGAATCATCGTAGACTTTTTTTTTTGGGTCTTCTCCTTCGTATTCAAGCTGTTATGGTGGCGAGGTTGACGATGGAGGAAGAAGAAGGGGAGAGTTGGGTTTTGATTTGTTTTTTTCTTTGTTGGTTTTGATCTAGAAGCTAGAAGCTAGAAGCTAGAAGTAGATCTTGGTAGCTTCTTTTAGAGCTCCTTTTTCTTAATAAAAAAAAAGCTACTTCTCTTTTTGTAGAGCTTTTCAAAATATATGTTTGGCCCAGCTTCTCCTTCTAAAGGAGAAGCTAAGCTAATTTTAAGCTGGGCCAAACACTACCTAAGAGTAACAATCCTTTCGAAGAGCATACTCTTTAATACTTATAGTTACAACCGAAAATATGGTCTGGTTGTACCACAAAAAGACAATGGAAACTGGGAATATGTAGAATTTGCTTCATGGTATCTTTGTACATTTCTAAATAATTTACTCATTTGAAGTTTGTTTCTTATCACATTTCTATAATTTTCCTTCAATTTATCAGCGTTTAATTCTTATATATTACCTACATTAAGCAGTATGACACACATCAGTGTTCATTTTGGTGGACGTGTGGTTTCCTAATTGCCCTCTTGTAAGGTTTTATGTCAGATTGTATAATCATCCTCAAAACTTTTCTCTTCATTGTTAGAAGTATTGATGACCACATAATACTCCAAATTAATTTCATTTTTTCTGTAACAATATAATTTTATTATTATGAACTACATCCTCTTCCATTATTATGAGTATTGATCTGAAGTGATTGTTTCTTGGTGTTTCCTGATAGCAAATATTCATTATCCCTTCCGCTTCCTCTTCGTCTGCAATGTTATGTTTTCACTTTAATCTAACTGATTTTAAATACTTTGAATCAATAGATTCTTCTCCGTTTTATTTTAGAAGAATTCCTTCTCTGTTCTCATACTCACCTGTTTCAACATCTTTATCGGCTAAAATATGTAATGAACATGGTTCATCATCCTTAAAGGCATAAAACTGACACATTAACATGGATGCCAAACCAAATGGAAAATTCAGAAGGTAATCAGGAGGTATTCAGAAGGCAAGTTGTGAGTGCCAGTAGGGTCTAGTGGTGAGCCACCTCTTTGCTAGTGAGCAGGACATTGGTTTCCGATTCCCTGTCGCAATTTTTATCCCTCAGTAGAATATATAAAGGTGAGAGTGAGTGAGTCCGTGTTACTATGGCCTTGTTGCTAAATAAATTTAAAAATTGCAAAAACTGGAAAATGTGAAAAAACAAAAGCGCATCAGTTTGATCCTCGAAAGAAGTTCATGGTAACGTGGAAAGATTTTTTCTTTCCTCAAATTTTCTCATGCTACATACATGTTCTGGATTATCTGCTATATAACCTAGCAGAAAGGGGGTTGTTGCTGCCCACTACCCTTAAAATTACCAAAATACCCCCCTTAAGTCAATAACCAATCAAAAAATAAGCAAATCAAATAAACCTAAAAACAAAATAAGAATTAAATCAAACCTAAAAAAAGAAACAATCATTCCAATTAAATATCATTCATACTCTAAAATTGAAAATTTGCTGTCATAACAGTTTACTAATAAAATAGGAAACAAATAAAAATCCGTCCCAAAGGAAAAATATAGAAATCCAGTTTGATTTTCCACATGCTGCAATTCCGAAAATTCAAGTAACATTTTTCTAATAAATAACAATCTCGATCTCACCCTTTCTCTCTCTTTTCTCTTTTCACAAAATTGCATGAATAAATATAGAAATAAATAAGCCACTGAATAATATATATAAATAAGTTATGGTTATAAATAAAACCTCATCAACATGCACTAAGAAAATGGTAATAAACAACCCCCTCAATCTCACCATGTTTCTCTTATAAGTAGTTATTTCATGTGTTGTAGTTAAATTAAGAAAATCACGTGCATTTTTATACACAGGTTAAACTAATATCAATATAACTAATAAACATTTTGTCTCTTTCCTGAACCCCTTCTTTTATTGAAAATAATTCCAAGTTAATCATTCAATATTCAACTGCAAGGAATTGTCCTGCCTAACATGAATCCAGTTTTGCCATTCTGAATCCTTTGTTTACTTTTCTAGACTTCACAAGGTCACCTTTTTATCAAAGTTTTATTGAGTTTTATGAGGTTGATTACATGATAAATTATGCATCTGCTTTTTTATTCATGTAAGTTTTGAATCGGAATACATTATTTGTTCTATATTCATTAATATTTTCTGGTTTTCTGGATATCTTTTATTTATTTTAACTATTTAGCTTGTTGGAGTTAAGATGTGTAACAAGTTTTAGAGGAATTTACTTATTAACATATTTATTTGGTGTGGTTTGTGTGTATGTGTGGTGGTGGCTTGGGGGGGGGGAGGGTTGTAGAGGATAGAAGTGGCGGAGATAATTTTGGGTACCTCTAACTGTATACTAGATATGATTTTAAATACATCCTCACTAAAGATTTAGGTTTTTAGTTGTATCTGATAGGTCCTATTTGGATTAGGACATTACTTGCTACAATTTATTTCCATCCAGATTTGACCTCTTGTCCTATATAAATTGGTCATCATGTATTCATGGATATACCCTGTTGTCGGTGTTTTAAATAGTGCTAACTTAGGAATCTGGGCAGATATAAGATCTTAAGGTGCTATACTCAAAATGTTGGTCACTTATTACTTCTTATTTCCTTATTTATATTCTATTTTCCTCAAGAAGTTGCAAATAAAATTGTTTATTTTGCATGAGTTCAAGTGATTTCATATGAGCTTAGGAGTCTGGGCAGGTTTAAGATCTTAAGCTGCTTCGCTCAAATGTTGGTCGCTCATTACTTCTTATTTCCTTAATTATGTCCCATTTTTCTCTAGAAGTATTTTACATGAGTTGAAGTGAAATATTGAAAAGAAGTATCAATAATACTTGTTAATATCTTTTTGATCTCTGTAGCGCCCCGAGTTCCATACACCACGAACTCTTGACACTAACCAGGATCTTGCTTCAAAGGGTATACAACACAAAAATCACATGAGATTAAAAACTTACTTTTTTACAAGGAACAATATTCTCCACGACGCTCCCCCACTCGAAACTCCAGCTTCCACGATCAGTCCTGCAACTATTCAACTGTGGGCGCGTCAGTTGAATGCAACTGACGCAAACTGATAATAACAGTGAACTTCCTTTTTTAACAACGATTTAATGCCTAAGAAAAAAATGTGATTCTCATAACAAAGTGTCGGTGTATGACATGATCCTGGAATCTAATGCACAAACACAAAAATGCACACGATGCACCTATTCTAATGCATGCTTGGTTTGGAAATGTATGCATTCCGCGCTACATACCTTCTTAAAAGCAACTTCATTGGAAACGTATGCATCCTATATTACATACTTCCCAACGAGTTCGTGTCCTTCAGATATTAGGGTTCGATCTCCTGCCATGCATCCTACTCTTGTACTCTAGTCCTGTTTTTGACATTCATCTAGTGTCTGATGAGGTTGCAGTTGTTCGGTCTACCCCGCTGCTGCAGTCGGTAGTGCCATGTTGGGACCTTGTGAGCTCTCTCCGCTCCTGTACACCCATAATGGTGCCAGCCCCTGCAGTCTTTCTCCACTCCCCGGTCTTACACACTACTTTGCCCGGACCCTGTGGTCTCTCTCCACTCCCGGACAACCTTGTGGAACCTCCACCTGAGGTGCTGGGCCCTGTGGTCTTTCTCTACTCTCGGACCTCATCAAAAGCTGTTATGACATCAAGGTAACCCTATAGGCCCCCATTCGCATTAAATAGCCCATAATACCTTTAGGCGGAGGCATAGGGGTCCATCCCCATCTCCAACCATAGCTTGGTCTTACACTAGATCCCAGAAATTAACAGATGAGACTATGCCGCACGTGCCCCAGATGAGATCACGCCGCATGTGTTCCCTTGACAGGTAAGTACACGCCAACTAGTGTCTGTCCTTACAGTCATAAATCACACTACCTAGGACTAGCGCATTTATTAATTTATACGACTTAGGTCAATTTCTCATCAGCTTTAATTCCTCCATTAATCGGCACTTAGTTTCTAGGTGGATTTTATTAGTTACTTACAGTATCATTGTTCACAATTACATTAGGTTATCATTATATTCTTATTTTCAGTTATTGGCCCAACTCGGCCCTTATCCAGTCCATGTCCGGCCCACGCCTGCCACGTGTCCGGCACACGTCTGGCCCATATTCAGCCCGTGTCCGGCCCACGAAAATAACTCACTTAGTTCCCTATATTAGATTCATTCATACAATTTCCATATCGAGCTTTCTAACTTGATCAAGATTACACTTACTTCCATATGCTAACTTCACAAGTTCTTCTATTACTACAAATTATATTCTCTCACCAATTAAATATCATGTTTAGTTAATACGACCTGTTCCCATATTTTCAAGTTACTCCATTTATCAAGAAGCTATTCTTAATTCAACCATGCTTCCACCTATTAATCTCAACTTGCATTACCCTTATTAGGACTAGGTGCTTATTAACTCCTTCAATTTGCTTACTAATTTACCAATTCTAACATGAACAATTTTACTAACATGATTTCTTCTTACTAACAAGTTAGTACTTCATGGTCAAGTCTACACTTAGCTCCTAACATAAACCATGCTTATTAACCATGAACAATTGGTGAGCAATTAGGTTACTAACAAGATCATCCTTATATATGTTCAAGTTTACATTACTAATATAATCAACGTCTACATTCCAACTTCTAACTTTTTACTAACATAACATTCTAGCATTTTACTTTACTAATTTACTAATGTATTGACATACTAACATAGTTAGTTTACTAGCTTACTAATATGAACAATGCTAATATTATTAACATGATTACCACTTACTAACATGATCACTACTACACAAGGAACTCTCGTATAGTTCTTAACTACACATTGGAGCTTACTAATATACATTAAGCTTACTAACATATTATTAGCTTACTAACACAATTCTAGTAGCTTACTAACAATGTAAAACTTACTAAAAGATGCTAATTTACCAACATAAAGATTTTAAGCATTCAAGCACGAATAATTTAATTAGACAATTACTACACAAAACATCACAAAATCATAACTTTATGTTTAATGGTTAACACACAATCGATCATGCCCAAGACATGGTTTTTATTCATAATCATGCATAAAAGATTCATCTTTTATACTTACACTACCATTCTTAACCTAAAGGTTGAATCTTTATTCATTCTCTAGCATTATACTACCATTCAAGATTGAATCTTTATTCATTCACTAGCATTTTCGTGCATATAAAATCATTACATTCATAAGTAAGAAGAACACCCACCTTCTTATGAGTGGAAACCTAGTTCTCTTCTCCTAAAGCTTCTTTGATTTTTCAAGCTCCAAAAGTTCCAGAAACTCTAAGAAAATTAATAGGAATTGAATTAGAATTGGAAAATAGAATGAAGAATTGAAGAGTGAAGTAGGCTTTACCCCCTCCTTTCCTACGCTTGGCCGAAACCCAAAAGAATGGGATTGAAGATGAGTAGAAAATGATTAGAAAAATTAGGGTTTTTGATGAGGACATCGGTTCAAGACGATTCAGGCGCTTCTATCAGCGCGGCATTGTCTAGGATGACTGTTCCATTAGCCTAGTATTTTATTGCAGTACTTATATTTGTTTTTGGCAATTATAGCCATATGTAGTAGTTTTACGATTTGCACCCTTTATTTTATTCATTATAATATAGATTGTATTGAGATTTGTTTTGAGCTTATATATAGGTCTCTTGATTAATGAACTAATATGCTATTCTTGATTAAAAAATTTATTGTGTCGAGTTATTGCTCTTCATTCCTCTTTTTGTGTGAGACAATTGAGAGAATTATTATGGTTTGTGAGAAATCCTAATAAAATATTAGGGTTTGTGATAAACTCTAAAACTACACCTAAATCTCCAAATTAAAAAAATCATAACCCTAATCTAATTTTCTTTCTCCTTCTTCCTCTCCTTCTTTTCCTTCACCCCGTAACCCCAAACCCATCAACTCTGAACCCAACCTCCACACCACCAACTGCTGCCCCCACACCATCACTGCAACCACCACCCGCAACACCCCGCTGCCTCCTCTCCTTCTCCACCGAAGTCGCAACTGAACCCACTTCTTCTGCCTGAACCCATCACGAAACGCCTTGTCTTCATTATCTCCACCTCGTCGCCTCGACAACAGCCCCATCCCCTTCGCTCCCTCACCTCCGACCAACCCTATCAGCCGCTCGCCTTCCACCACCAGCCGACACCCCCTCCACTCCAAATCCACTTCAATCTGAGCCCTAAATCCCAAATCCTCTCACATCCAAAATCCTAATCAACAAATTCAATCCAAATTCAAACCCTAAACCCTAATCCCTCGCCGCCACCTCCACCAGTCAACGCCGCCGCCATCCCCTTGAGATCGACCCTGGCACCACCACTGGCCGCTGCCGTTTTCCTCTTCCCGTCGACTTCCTGACGGCTCCTTACCGGCCGTCCCTGCCACCTTCGCAGCCAGTCGCGACATCCCCTCGTCGCCTTGGTGCATTCACCTTCGTTGCCGACTGCACACTATCTGCAACCCCAGTAAACTCTTTCCACTTTTCAAATATTTGTGTTACTGCTTTATCATCTCTACAATATTATTTGATTTATCTGTCATCCACAAATATTGAGAGAGTGCTTTTTACTTGCTTATTAGAGTACAAATCATTATTGTATATTTAACTTGCTAAGAACGCTTAGATATATAATTATTGATTGTTAGGATTGAATCTTTAATTGGACTTGTTAAACTTATTTCGTATCTTGAAAATCCATCAAACCGATTAATAGTTTAATTTCTAACTTAATCTGCATTATGTGTTGGTAAACTTAATCTCTTAATATTCTTGAAAATTCTCTATTTAGAGTTAAGTTTACATCAGTTTTGTTTTTGGGCTCTAGGGTTTCTTTCACCCTTTTTTTTGTGGCTTACGGCTGCTTGTCTTTCTCTTTTTTTTTGGTTGAAATGAGAAGAAGAAAGAAGTGGAATGAATGAGAAGATCCCTTTTATAATGCCAAGTGAAAAAATGAGTGGCGGTTGAGGGTGGTGATGTGGCTAAAAATTGACAAGGGAAGAGTGAGATGAGTGGAGTGTAGGACTTCTAGAGTTTCTTTTTCCCTTTTTTTTTCATGGCTAACTCGAACTCCAATTATAAATAACACATGATGTAAATGCCTTAGTGTACTATAATACACAATATATTTTTTTCATACAAAATAATTATTTGTTAGTTTGGGTTTCTTACAATCTCTTCCTCGAAAGAGGTGGTGGGATGACTTAAATCACCATCTAATACCAAGTCTTGAGATTTCTTTATATATATATATATATATATATATAGTTAAAGTTGAGTCCTTTTACCCCTTCATTTATTGTGTCATTTGTAGCCTAAACCTTTCACCAAGACAAAGTTGTTGACAATTTTGTTACGACCTTCTAATCATTCAAAACATTGATCTTATATAGGAAGATTATTTGTAAATGATGCTGACAAATGTATATTATCTTATACTGGCAGAAGGCATTTTGATGTAAATTGTGGTTAAATTAATTACTTGGTATAAATTCTTTATTATTTTAATAAATTACGCCAATATTGATTAACATGAAGTTATTGCATTAACTGTTAACTTATTATTATTATTTTATTGTTCATTTATTTTCTTTTGATGAAGAGTAGAAACCACTTCATTCTATTTGTATGTATCTGAGACCCCTTCAAAATGTTCCATTTTCAGAGTCATCTATCCAGGTTAAAGATGAAAAAAGAAATGTTGATGCTGATGAGAGGCCAAGCATTCCTGAATCTAGAATTACAGACAAGGACAGAGCACGTTCCAGTATAGCTGACATTGATGATGTAATCCCAAGAGGTTCTAAAAGTGTAAAGGGTTTGGCCCAGGATTCAAATGCTTCTGCTGAAATAAATCAGCAAAATTATGCACCTGTAAACAAAATCCAGAAAAGAAAGAGGAAGTCTGTGGGTGCAAAAGTGAGCGTCTCTTTTTCTTAATCTTTTCTTTTGTTCTGAGAGAACTTCAATGCAGTTGCACATGAGAATACTTGGTCATACATTACTTCGTTTGCTGATTACAGGTTTCCAAGCCTGAATTTGAGAGTGACTCTCAGAAAAGTGAAGTTCAGAAGATTGAGGTATTAACGAAATATACTTCATTTGAATTATTTTTTCTTTTTCCGATATTGGTGTAATGTTCTTTTGATTACATGTAAAACAACGTAAATCTGTTACTATACTACTACTGGACGTACTGACTAATATTGTATTCAATTATAAGGTCATCAAAAAATTACTTTCCAATTAATCAAAAACAATTATTCACATGGTATCAATGTGAACTGAGAACGAGGTGTTACTTAGGGTTGTGTTGATTTGTTTCTTACCAAAAGCTCGGTATTGCTGAAAGATAACGAAATTAAGGAAGAAAATCTGAACTGAAAAAGGCCTGTTTGCTGGCACTATTGCTGATAAGTAGGTACAACATGAAGGAGAGAGTGTAACATAGTGATTAGAGCTGGTATCGGGTCATATCAGGTCGGGTCCTCCACAACCTGGACCCGGATCCGATACCTCACGGGTCCAAAAATTGGACCCAGACCCGGACTTGCAAGAACCGAGTCCGGATCCTAGTTAAAAAAATCTATCCGTCGGGTCCGGTAGCGGGGAATAAATATTTGCACTTTACACCCGATATCCTACTGTTCCAACAATCTTTGCACTTAAGTAGATGAATAAATATTATATTTACACATCTATATTCAACAATAACTATTTATTTGTATATCCCTATAACACTATTATTCAAATTATATATTTTTTGAGTTATTTTTTGACGGGTTCGGGTCCGGGAACCGATCCGGTACTGGAAGTGCACCGGGTCTTATTTTAGGACCCGGACCCGGACCCGGACCCATATAGATCGAGTCGGTTCCAGTCCAATGCCGGGTCCGGGTTGGGTCTGGGTCGGATCCGGGTAGCGGGTAAATGTGACAGTGCTAATAGTGATATTATATTCGAGTTAGCACAATAGAGTATTTCATATATTTTAATCACATATTCTATTTAGGTTGTATATTGCACTGTTCTAAAAATCGATCTAGGCGGCCGCCTAGGCGGCGCCTAGGCGCTAGGCGGTCCCCAGGCGACTCGCCTAGGCCCTAGGCGTTTGAAAAAATTGGTTTGGCCTATTGGGCGGGTCCAGATGGGTCTAGGCGGGTCTGGACGGGTCTGGGCGGCCTAGGCAGATCCGGATCATAAAATAGAGCTTAACCTGATCTGACCCAATCCAGACCCATTGAAAATTGGGTCTAGGAGTTAGAGACTTGGTTCATATTAGTAATAGTAGTAGTAGTAATAGTTCCTAGCTGGTGTCTTTTACTTGTAGTAGTAGGTGTGGTCTGGTTGTTGTTTTCATCTTGAGGATTTAGCGTTATTGTCCCGATATCAACTTATCAATGAAACAGGATGACAACAATCTTCCTATATTCAAAAATATATATACTTATATAGCTACTACATATTTAGACAATCATCAGATTAGGAAGAGAAGGTTTTTTTAATTTTTCCCCAAAATTGTTTTCATAGGAACACACAACCTAATATTACAAATTGTAAGTTGGAGTTCACTGAAAACCACTAGTACAACATTGTTTACCTCCAAGATATCAAATCTACCGATCCTTTTGATTATGAAAAGATAAGTCAATCCATATTTCGAAAGAGATAGACTAGAATTAGTATAATAGTTTATTTTCTTGATACATCAAATTAAGACATTAAAAATTATGATGGGAAGCAATACTTTATCCTGACAAATCATTACTCTACCCAAATCTGTCATTAAAACCAACACCTTGATGCAATTGTGTCTTTTAGACTATCTATAGCTCATCTTGCAATAGCAAGGAGAAAAATCAAGAGTAAGAATGAGGAGCAATAAAGAGCATGATAATGCATGATGGAACAACAAAACAAAACCAACAAATAAATTGGGGCAAAAATAAACTAAACTAAACTAAATAAATAAATAATGCCTAGCGCCTAGCTGCCTAGGCCCCGCTTACAAGGTCTTAGGTGCTAGGCCCCCATCGGCCGCCCGACTACCGCCTAGCGACTTTTAGAACACTGGTATATTGTATATTATAGTTTCATAATTCGAAATTCATATTTCTGCAGGATTCTTAAAACATTTAAACAAATGTATTTTCTACATGAAAATGGAAATTAAACAGAATTAGTATAATGTATTGTTCTAATTCAATGAAATTACACATTGAAAATTTTCTATAAAAGTTGATTATTTTTAACTATATTTTAAATTTAATTAATTCTTGTTCACTTTTATAAGTTAAACCAAAAATCTAATACACTTTAATCTATGCCTTCCAAGTCATAATATACAGCTCTACTTATGCAGACATATACACTACATAAGTAGTTTCTGAACATAATATTAGTAAAAGAAGAATTGATACTAATATGAAATATACCTTTTATAGGCAATTTTTTGAACATGGTGTCGGCTTTTGATTGTTAAACTGGAGCTAAAGCCCTATAGAAAGTTGAAGGGACTAAGAATGGGGCTTTTGCAAATCTTTACAAAAAGCTTTTTGAATTGAACGCCAGCTAGAATATTTGATAGATCATCTTCAATTTTTGGCATGTACATTAAGAAGATCATGTGTAATCTGGATTCTCTTTGATGCTTAGGGTTACAACTAAGAAATTACACGTTATACATTTCAATCAGTCCTTTTTTGTGTGGTTGTGGTTGGGGGGTAGTTATATGGTTTAGTATATAAGTTGTTCGACATACATTAGCTTTTACTTCTAGCAGTTTTCTTGATTCTTCAATTCATCTCTGATAGAAACCGTTTTCCTAGAAGTTTGCATTTGCTCCTAGTGCAACTTCTTGAGGTGATTGATGCAAGTATTACACACTCCGTTGTTAGAAAAAGTTAAAACACGCCCATGATGGCATCCCCCATAACAATGTGTGCATTAATCTTCGTAGTGTATAAAATTGAGTTATACATAATCAATAAAAAAATTGAAAAAAGTTAAACGGGACTAAATTATTATTTTATGTACACAGGTTGTGTATGATTCCAGTCAATTTTGACACCCTTCTATTTTGATTGTCAGGTTTGATTGTGTAAAATGGGTTTGTATCAAGAAACACATGTTTATCAATGTTAATATATATATATATATATATACTCGTTGTGAAAACCAAAGTTATCGGTTGCTACGACTTAAAATAGATAAACTGATTTCTTTTTGAGTGTATATTAGCTGGAAGTTTTCCCCTTTTGCTCTCTCCTTGAAGCTGCTTTGACTCCCATGTGTCAGAATTATCAGACATGCACATCTGTCTTCTACTGCATGTGCACAGTCCCACATTGTGGGTTTTTTGCACATATGGTGGTTTGCACCGTGCTAAAATGCTAAATATGCAGCTGCATATGCAAATGAATGTGCAGAATGTTTATGCAGGCTGCCATTCATAACATTAGTGGCTAGTACTTGCAAGGCTGCACCATATATTCAGGTTTATGATATCTATATAATAAAACACAAAGAAAGCTATTAAGTGGCTCTCATTCAAGTTGAAATCAATGGTCCAGATCTAGCCTCACAAAACATATTTTCCCGCTCAAAAGTTTCTCCCCAAAACTCAAATTCAAATCCCCCAAAACAATTTATTTATTTATTTCTCTCTCTATTTACTCAGAAATTTATATTCACATTTCAGGCTTGTAAATTTTCAGATTTTTTATGCATTTTTTTATTGATCATGTTACATTGAAAATAGCAAATATCTCATCAACAGTTAAATTTCATCATTTTCCACACAAAGTTCTAAGAAGTTGGATTTTACACCCCCATTTATAATTATTTTTCAACATATAGTAATGGAAACATGTACTTTTATTTACAACTAATTATTGTTTTACTATTTAAACTTGAGCTACATAATTGTTGTTTTACTGTTTACAAGACTTTTATATGCTGTATCGTTCCGAAAATGTGCCGTAGGCACGTGCCCACGGACAAATCTAGTTCTTTTACAAATTAGATGGAATGCTTGCTTATGTGCGGTGTTAACTTTCCTACCTATTATATTAATTTCACCAACCATTTTAAGAGAAATGATAATATTCCTGACCATTCAGTTCTGTTCCGTCCTACCTATTTTCGTTGATTTATAGAGTACATATTAATTCATAGAACTCTGGCGACAAATGTGGTGCTATATGTTTATTGCTTCCTTTATGTACTTCTGTGTAGGTGTCTGTTGAGGAGCTGAGGAGGTCGATTAATAAAGCTAAGCGATCTAATCAAGGTAGTCCACTGATAAAACAAGGAAAGTCATTCAAAATGTTGGAACGGCTTCCCTCCGGTACTGATCTGAGCAGAGGTGTGACAGATTCAATTGAAACAAATGCACAAGTTTTGACTACCAGCCAGGTTAATATGCGAACAAGAGTACGAAGCCGGCGGAAGATGGATCTGCAAAAAGCTCTGGCTGTTAAAGAGTCAAAGTCGAATGACAGCGTTGGCGATGATCGTCCTGAGAGTTATGCACTTCGAGTTAATAAAGGGCTGCTTGATATGAAGGTTTTTATATACTACCGTTCTGTATCTATCAGTAGTATAACTTCTTTATTTGGAGCTCTTATTGTCTCTGGTTTAACACATAATGCAGGAAAGGCTTTCTCATTGCTTGTCATCTCGATTATTGCGAAGATGGTGTGTGTTTGAGTGGTTTTATAGTGCAATTGACTACCCTTGGTTTGCCAAAACTGAGTTTGTGGAGTACTTAAATCATGTAAAATTGGGTCATGTACCAAGGCTTACTCGTGTTGAGTGGGGTGTCATACGAAGGTACCAGTTTCTATGAAATATTTACGACATTTGGAATTATGGTTGCTAATAAATTTTGCCTGTTGGTGCAGTTCTCTTGGCAAGCCACGGCGATTATCTAACAAGTTTCTGCAGGAAGAGAGGGAGAAACTTGAACAATATCGTGAATCTGTTAGAACACATTATGCTGAACTTCGAGCTGGTGTTAAGGAAGGGCTTCCCACAGATCTCGCTCGACCTTTATCAGTGGGGCAGCGTGTTAGTGCTTGTCATCCGAAGACAAGAGAAATCCATGACGGTAGTGTGCTAACTGTTGACCGCAGCCGCTGCAGAGTTCAATTTGACCGCCCTGAATTGGGGGTCGAATTTGTTATGGTAATACCATATTCTTTTTTCATATTACTAAACTTAAGCTGCCAGAACAATTCTTTTGCTACCTTTCTGTGCTTTAAGAACTTGACGTAAATCAGTGTTCCCCCTAGTTTGTGGGTGCTCCACTGGCTGGAGTCAGTAGATAACCTTAACTATTTGATAATTTTCATGAATTATGAGAACTATTATTTTGGTTCTTTACTAGTTAGTAACTTATGTACAGAGAATTCCAGAATTAATTTGTCCCAACTGCAGTTTAAGTGTTTACTAAATGCTGACACTTTCTTTTATGCTGGAAGGGGCTGAAATATACTAATTTACTTCGTCATTGACATGTTTTTTAGACATTAAAAGTGAAGCCTATACACATATTTCAAAGCACATCTTCTGCTCAAGATTTGTTAACTTTAAAATTCTAGTTTAAAGGAATGTGCTTAGTCTAATTCTTATATACGTACTTGGATATTGATTTGTATTTATATAGATGGGTAGCTGAATCGATAGATTTCATCATAAATAGTGAGGACCGATGAGCTTGTTTTGCTTGATAGCTCCTAATCATTTATGAAAGGCGTCCTAAATAGTTACTAATTCGGTAAGTTCAGCAACTCTCTAAATTTGTGTGATGTCATTTTATGTGAACATCACATGTACTTAAGAGTTAAATAGTAAACCTATTTCTATCTGATTAGTTTATGTGTCTAATACTAAATGTTTTGGGATCAGGGGGTGCAAGCTTTTCAATTTTCTCCATCTTTTGTTTTATTAGACTACTTGATGATAATAAGATGTGCTTGAAATGCTTGATGTGATAAAAATTGACTTTGATTAATTCCAGCTTTTTGTCAAGGAAGAAATATTAAAGCTAATTAATGCATGCCAAGTAATCATAGTATTTAACTATTTATGGATGTACAAAGGTCTCAATTTAATTCGGACAATGCTCATGCCTCTTAATTTCTGGGAAATAGGTCTTAATTCTTGAAAGGAAAGGATGCTGGGATCTATAAATTCTGCAATGTACAAAGTACTTTTCATGGAAAGAATTTCAAAGCTAATTAATATTTTCATGACTGTACAAATATCTTCTCTCTTTTATTAGGACATTGATTGCATGCCTCTTAATCCGTTGGAAAATATGCCTGAATCCTTGAGAAGACAGAATATTGGGATCTATAAATTCTACAACAGCTTAATGGATGTTAAACTAGACGGTAAACCAAAGGAGTGGAAAATTGGACAGCCTACAAACTTAGCCCCAAATGAGATTTTAGAGATCGCAGGCGGGTCCTCTTATATTTCTTCTCCTACTGGTCCATTCAATATATTGATGCAGGAGGCCAAGGTTTATTGGACTATCCTGTGCTTGATATCTTTAGATAAATTTCATATTTTTATTGTTTTCTTAACCTATTATCCTTTTCACCAGGGTGACTCGATCGACAATGTTTTACAGGCTAAGGCTGCTTTAAGTGAAGTTTCTGTTGCTGCTCATCAAGCAATGTATAGCCAACCTTGTACGCTGGCACAAATACAAGCAAGGGAAGCTGACATAAGAGCCCTTGCTGAATTAGCACGCGCTCTTGATAAAAAGGTAATAGTCATCTGCTCTAATCCTTATGTTTGATGCGTCGTTTGTCAAGCATATGAAACAGTTGTTTTACGTATTTTGAATTATATACTTCACCAATCCCTGTATTTATTTATCCTGCTAAAACTAAAATATGTGGAATGGTTCATTCTTAGTGTTAGGATTTTGATTCCTTGTTGGTAACAGATTATGAAGTCATTGGCTTTATTATAGAGCACCATCCTGTGAACTGGGGATTCTTAGTAACAGTTTGTC
Organism: Hemerocallis citrina; assembly: GCA_017893485.1. Lineage (NCBI taxonomy): Eukaryota > Viridiplantae > Streptophyta > Magnoliopsida > Asparagales > Asphodelaceae > Hemerocallis > Hemerocallis citrina. Next base: position 98,439,565 of record CM030367.1, read on the forward strand.
ATATTAGAGCCCATCAGTAACCAAGTCCAACCCTTTCTATAGGTTGAGTCTGGATCTAATATCTGATAAGTCACCAAAATCCCGTTATAATCGTCAGTTCATACAATTCCATTACGGAAAAAAAAGGAAAATTCGTTAGGGGATCTCAAGAAACTCCTTTGGGACATAATGGGAACAACCATAAAGAACCTTGTAGACACACCATTAACTTCACCCTTCAGTAATAAATTGAGAAATATATTATATCAACTAACCTAGAAAAAATTGACCAAGCCTACAGGCACTAAGGAATCAAAATTAAGCAGAAGCAGCTCAACCTCAAAAGAAATGTTTTCGTATACTGCTTCAAGTCATACTAGCTTAAAAGCCCAACAGCAAGGAATTTTTTTAACTATCCAATTCTCAGCTTGTCCTGTATGCCCTTCTCTCTCTCTCTCTCTCTCTCTCTCTCTCTCTCTCTATATATATATATATATATATATATATATATATGAACAATTAAAAACTACTAATATAACTACGTCTTTTGCCACAAATCACCTAACATCGACAAGGACCAACATTAGAGAGAGGAGGTTAAGCGTTAGCCTTTTTTTACATACGTTGGCCTTAGCCACATTCAATTATTATTTCCTTATTTTACATATGTTGGCTTTTGACCACTTTCAATAATGCTAGTGTGAGGATTGCTCTAGACATGAGAACTTTAGTTGGAACTTTGACGAGGAGTTGTTAATGGAGGCTCGGAGAGTGGAAGGGCCCCAGGAGGACTAATGGAGGTTGAGAGGAGGTAACTTTTACCATGTTATGGAGGTTGATGAAAACAAATGAAAGCTGATGAAGGTAGAAGTGGCGAAGGTCAAGACTGAAAGATGTGAAGCAGGTTGAGAGAGAGACTTGTGGTTGGGAGATGCCGCTCGAGAGTGTGCGGGTTTGAGTATAAACCTCTATAATAAGTTTTCAGGTTGAGTTTGGACAGTACTAGAAGCTAGTAAGAACTTTAAAATGTATTGTTATTGCATTTATCGCTTGGATGCACAACAATGCCCGCTACAAACCCACTTTCATACTTTGATGTAAAACCAACCCTAAAATAGAGAATTTTCCAAGAATTTTAATGGGTTAATTTTACCAACATGAAAGTGCGGATTTAGATTGAATATTCTAAACAATTAATTGGTTGGATGGATTTTCAAGAATTGAATCAAATGCTAACAATCCCAATTAATAATTCAATCTTAATCAATAAGCAAATCCCTACGTGTTTCAGCAAGTAAAAAGAGCAATACCAATTCGTACCCTAATCTAGCATGTGGATCACTCAATCTCAGTATTTTGTGGTCGACAGTCAAATCAGATAATATACTAGATGATAAAGCAGTAAAACATAAATACGGAAGAGATGGAAAGAGTATACCGAATCCGAAGAAGACCAACGCAGATCTCGGAGTTGGGCAGCGGCGAAGAGCACAGCAATCAAATCGACAATATTGGCAGCAAGACTCTCCAGAGCAATGGCAGCAAAGGGATCTGGCCGCTGCCGTCGGAGTAGATAGCGGCACAGGGAGGCGCTGAGGAGGGGTCTGCCGCGCCGGCGACGCAGCGAAGGGACGTCGCGACGGGGGGGGGTCGATCGGGATGTTGCTGCGACTGTGTGACGGTGACGGAGAGGAGCACGGGGATGCAAGTGGTGGTTCAGTCGATGAGGGTGTTGGGTGCGGGTTGAGGATCTGGAGATTGGAGGGGAGTTGATGACGGCGAAGTCGGTGAGGGCGTTTCGGGGTGAGGGATTTGGTCGCCGGGGTGTGGTAGCGAGAGAGGGAGAGGTCGATGGAGAGGTGGGTTCAGTGGGTTTTGTGGGGGATCGGGATAGGGGAAGAAGAAGAAGTAGAAGGTGAGAGGCTGTTATGGTGGCGGCTGGTGGGGGATTAGGGTTTATTAATTTGGGATTAGGGTTTGATTAGGAGATTATGATTTGTATTGGGGATTTTTTTAAGTGGGGATAAATTTTAGAACTAATCACTAATTCTAAAACTAGATTAGGATTTATCACAAACCCTAATTTGTCTCTCAGTTGTATCATACAAAGGAGAAAAAAATGAAGAGCAAACTCAACACAGATTTTTTTGATCAATAATGGCATACCTTTCTCATTCATCTCAGGGTCTTTAAATAGGCTCAATTACATCTTGAAACACATCTCCAAAATATTCTCAGAATCTAAAAATTACAAAAAAAGATTACATAAAAATGGAAATAAAATAAAAATCCTAAACTGAATAAAACAGCTGATGAAGACGATGCCTGCGCTGATAGAAACGCCCAAATCGTCTGGAACCGATGTCCTCATCATTCTCCCCGGGTGGGAGAAGGCTCGACCCAGTCGAGTCAAAACCAGTCCTCCTATCATAGTGCTCCAAGAGGTCTGGATCCAAGCGCTGGAGCTCTCTGCGATCTATCCAAGTGTTCTCCGACTTCGGCTTATTTTTCCACCTTACCAAATACTTGTGCATACCACCATCTCTAGTAGAGATTATCTGATCATCTAAAATATTATCCAATTCTTCTGTCGATGGGTAAGTAATATCTGGTAGTGGAGGTAATGGGGGAATCTCACCATTAGGCTGCAGGGTAGGCTCATCTATAAGAAAATTTCTAGGGTTGAATTTTGAGCCTTCATAAAGTACTAGATCCTCAATATTGAAAATTTTACTTATGCCAAAACCTTCAGGAAGGTCAACGACATAGGTACTATTATTGATTGCATGTAGAATCTTAAATGGGCCTGCAGCACGTATGTTCAAATTCTTAACGGGTCCAACAGGAAACCGTTCCGGATGAATCCGAACCATCACTTCGTCACCAATATCAAAAGTTATAAATTTCCTTCTAGTATCTGCTATTAACTTGTAGTTAAAATTATTCTCATTAAGTTCCTTGGAAATTTCTCTATGCAAGTCATGAATATTATATGCAAATGTGGGTGCAGACTCTGTGACTTTGTGATGTTCTAATACATGAGTAGAATCTATGGGTTGCCAAGTGACTTGGGAAGGAATGGGTGTCTCGGGTATACTCAATAGAGGTGACTGGATAGGCTGAATACAATTGAGAGAATGGTCATCGTCTTTTTCATCAAAGTCATCACTTATATTAGGTTCATAGGTAAACTCATTGTCGGGCTCATCAGCGATGACTGCGGTACCCTCTACTATATTGATCCTACTTGGACTAGGACAGTTGCCAGCAACATGACCGTATCCCTTACATTTATAGCACTTAGTGAGAGGGTCAATCTTACTGTAATCTCTTTCGGTGTTCTTACCCTTATGTTCATCTCTATGTGAATTAAAATTTGAATTAGATTTGCTGGGGTAAGATTTGTTGGGGTGCTGAGAGGGAGGCTGAGGTCTAGGTGGGTCAGTAGAGGTCATTCTAGAGGAATGATCTCTCGAGTCGCTGGACCTAGAATCAGAACTAGCTTTAAGGGAATCCATGTCGAGGACTAAGGCGTAGGCTGCCGCTATTGAGTCCACGTTTCTATAGATTAGCTCGTTCCTAAGGTCAGCTCGTAGTCCAGCTCTGAACCTAGAGAGAGTTTGTTCTTCACTCTCTTTACCTAACGCGTTGCACCGAATAAGGAAGTCATCGAATTTATCTACATATTCTTGTGTGGATTTACTTCCTTGATACAATAGGTTCCACGAATCTAGCAATCGGGTGTGGAACGATAATGGTACATACCTCTCAGTGAGCTTCTTTCATGACCTCCCAAGTGGCTATGGGTGCCAGGCCTCGGCCTCTGCGGGCATGTTCAAGATTGGTCCAATGTTGTTGAGCTTTACCGGTTAATTTCATAGTGGCAAATTTAACTTTAAGGGCTTCGCTCATGTCGAACCACACAAAGTAGTGGTCCATGGCACGGACCCAATCAAGGTAAGCTTGGGGTTCCATGTGGCCTTCAAATTGGGGAACGTTAGCCTTAACGTTCTTTTTATATTGTTCGTCAGGGTCACATTCTTGACGTCGATCGTCATGAACATTCCCTTGAGGGATCTGACGATGGCCATGAAGCTCAGGGACAATTGTTTGATTTAGCTCCACTTTCTCAAGCCTCTGATTGATATTGGCAAGAGTTGCTTGGATGGCAGCTAGGGTATTGGAGATATCAGAATTGTCCATTTCAGGTCTGGGAAGTCTCGGGTTCCTAATTGGGTGATAGGGAAGGGATAGGAAAGGCTCTTCAGGGTCTGTGATGGTGCTGCGAAGACGCATTCACCAAAAGTGGAAACTATGGGGTATGTGTCCTAATTTTTTTTTTTAAATGATTCTGAACTAAACTAAAATAAAATAAAAAAAATAAAATAAAATAAAAGACTACACGATACTAAATGAATGCAAAAATGATGCCTACGATGCAAGAACTAAGGTTATAAGAACCTTTGCTCTGATACCAAAATGATGTAAAACCAACCCTAAAATAGAGAATTTTCCAAGAATTTTAATGGGTTAATTTTACCAACATGAAAGTGCGGATTTAGATTGAATATTCTAAACAATTAATTGGTTGGATGGATTTTCAAGAATTGAATCAAATGCTAACAATCCCAATTAATAATTCAATCTTAATCAATAAGCAAATCCCTACGTGTTTCAGCAAGTAAAAAGAGCAATACCAATTCGTACCCTAATCTAGCATGTGGATCACTCAATCTCAGTATTTTGTGGTCGACAGTCAAATCAGATAATATACTAGATGATAAAGCAGTAAAACATAAATACGGAAGAGATGGAAAGAGTATACCGAATCCGAAGAAGACCAACGCAGATCTCGGAGTTGGGCAGCGGCGAAGAGCACAGCAATCAAATCGACAATATTGGCAGCAAGACTCTCCAGAGCAATGGCAGCAAAGGGATCTGGCCGCTGCCGTCGGAGTAGATAGCGGCACAGGGAGGCGCTGAGGAGGGGTCTGCCGCGCCGGCGACGCAGCGAAGGGACGTCGCGACGGGGGGGGGGTCGATCGGGATGTTGCTGCGACTGTGTGACGGTGACGGAGAGGAGCACGGGGATGCAAGTGGTGGTTCAGTCGATGAGGGTGTTGGGTGCGGGTTGAGGATCTGGAGATTGGAGGGGAGTTGATGACGGCGAAGTCGGTGAGGGCGTTTCGGGGTGAGGGATTTGGTCGCCGGGGTGTGGTAGCGAGAGAGGGAGAGGTCGATGGAGAGGTGGGTTCAGTGGGTTTTGTGGGGGATCGGGATAGGGGAAGAAGAAGAAGTAGAAGGTGAGAGGCTGTTATGGTGGCGGCTGGTGGGGGATTAGGGTTTATTAATTTGAGATTAGGGTTTGATTAGGAGATTATGATTTGTATTGGGGATTTTTTTAAGTGGGGATAAATTTTAGAACTAATCACTAATTCTAAAACTAGATTAGGATTTATCACAAACCCTAATTTGTCTCTCAGTTGTATCACACAAAGGAGAAAAAAAATGAAGAGCAAACTCAACACAGATTTTTTTGATCAATAATGGCATACCTTTCTCATTCATCTCAGGGTCTTTAAATAGGCTCAATTACATCTTGAAACACATCTCCAAAATATTCTCAGAATCTAAAAATTACAAAAAAAGATTACATAAAAATGGAAATAAAATAAAAATCCTAAACTGAATAAAACAGCTGATGAAGACGATGCCTGCGCTGATAGAAACGCCCAAATCGTCTGGAACCGATGTCCTCATCATACTTCCTCTTTTTTCCAGAAAATGTTGACAACTGCTTACATAATCTTTTGCTAAAAGCAAAGTGGCTTTGGCCCAACCGTGCCAAAACAGGTCAGTTGGGCGGTTTTCTGACATGTCTAAGACTGTTTGGTATTACTGTTACCAAAACTAATGTTAGAAAAATATGTACTTCAGAATTTTCTAAGTAAAACATTTTTTGAAAAGCTAAAAGCACCACTTTGGTGTGGTGAGAAAAGGCTAAAATAGCAGTTTCGGAAAAGTACTCTTGGCTAAACGTACTTCTAATTAAGTTTCCTAGTTACCTAATTTTGTGTTTAGTGCTTTTAGAATGAAAAGCACTCTCCCAAAGCAATGCTCAATGGAGCCTAAGACATGTACAACTATTGTGTGCCACCCAACCTGCTAACTCTTTGATAATTAAGGTGGAAAAATAATATTCTCTTACTTCAAAAAGATAAATTTTGCTTAACTCAAGATGAAAGGATGAATTCCTTTTCTGCGGTACTTTGAATAATTTCGAAGAAAGATGAAGTTTGTAACTAAACTCTACTAGAAAAAAGAACAGTGTATTATTACTAGTATTGTGTAATTTTATAAAATAAGATCAATGATGGGGAAATGAGGAGATTGATGTCCATAGAATCGAAGTGGGATGATCAATTGGAGGAGTGGTATCGTATTGTGTATTGCAAAGTACACAAGAAATTTGGAAGAAAATTTTGTAAGGCATTTGTGTGATCAACCATGTATATTTATTTGTCACAATGTTTGGCAATTAGGAACAATAATTAGAAAATAAGAGTAAGTGAATAAGTTTGTTATGTAGCTGAGTGGTGACTGGTGAAATTGTATCAGATAATTTAAGAAATGTGTGTTTTGCTTAGAAATTTGAACAAGTTTTATTTAGGTTAAAATAACGGTGGGCGATATTGTATACTAGAGAGGACTAGTGGTACAACGAGACAAACTTTGATTGAGGCAATTATGGTGAATATGAGAGCTGTTGATTTGTTGGAAAGAGATGACCCATAGAAGATCTAGAATGAGAAAAATTGGAATAGAAGTCCATCTTTGTTATTCTTGAAAAAAACTAAAACAAAGACGATTCTTCATAAGAGTCCAAATAGTGAAAGGATATAAATATGCAAAAGAATGGAACGCTAAAAAATGAATGCATTACCATCATCATAGATGAACTTGTTAAGTTTCACATTTTCTTTAAATAAAAGTTAAAATAGTAAGAGGATACAAATAAGTCAAAAATCATAAAGCTAAACAGAAATAAACATGCTACCACCATTGTTGATGAACTTATTAATTTTCGCATGGGACCAGCTGTAATGATGATAAGGAACACTGTAGTGAGAGGGGCATCATTCGGTCACATGCCATTCTCAAACATCAGAAGAATTCAACTAGGGCAGAATCATTTTATAATTTATATTTGTTATTTTTTAGATTTCTATAAATCAATTTGTATAAATAATTTTCTTTTATGATTACAATCTAGAATTCAGGAGCAACTACTTAAAACTATGGACTGTGCGATGTTAAAAGAGAAGTTCTATACTGATGATAAAACCGAGCCTTAAAACTTAGGGTTTTCTGATTGACCAATTAAAGTGGTGAGGTGTTTTCTATTCATCATATTTTTCCTGCTATCTTGGCATTGATAAGTGTGCTTGTTGCTATGAGCATTTTTTACTGTTATTTCCTTTATTGCTCTCTAGGTGTGGCACACTATCCACATGCAGTCCACTATGATTTTGTAGGATCCACATGCTGATCCAAACCCACTAAAAATGAAGGATCCATTTGATCCAAACCCACTAAAGGTTTGGAGCTTTGGATTTGGATTCCGGTTCGAATTATCCAATTTCATTATTTCTTCCATAATGATTATGAAATTGTGATGAAAAGAATTCAGTTTGTATAAAATAATTATAAGTTACTCATTGCATGTTCAAAATAATTGAATAAACATATAAAAACAATCAGATGTAGAAAAACTAAATTTATACCAATAGGTAAGCACAAATTTTTTTCACCTTTTATTGATATAAAATAAGAATTTTGCTTAGTGTATACTATTGTTTGTATTTCCTACTTCAAGCAATTTGTTTCTATTGGGTTTGGAAAAAAAATAAAGTAGAATATCTAAGTATTACTCTATATGTGATGAGGATATCAGTTCTGTTTAGCTTATTTTGAGATTTAGTCCGATGTAGTTGTTTTACAATTTGCACCTTTTTCTTTTATGCATTAGAATATTTTTGAGATTTTAGAATATTTTGAAATTTGTATCAAGATTTGTTTTGAGCCTATATATATGCCTTGAGAATAATGAGAAAATATGCTATTCTTGATTAAAAAATTATTGTGTTCAGTTATTGCTCTTCATCCCCTTTTTGTGTGAGACAATTGAGAGAATGATTAGGGTTTGTGAGAAATCCTAATAAAGTATTAGAGTTTGTGATAAATTCTAAAACTACACCAAAATCCCAAAGTCCACTTCAATTCCTAAACCCTAATCCGCAAATCAAACTCAAATCCAAACCTTAATTAACTCGTCCTCTTCATCTTCTCCCTCTCTTCTTCCCCGACCTTCCTCGACACCACCATCACCCAACACCACCGACCAACAACCCCCGACATCAACCTCCACCCAGCCACACCACCGATGACCCCCACTGCCCTCCAACCTCTAGACTCGTAGCACCCCTACTCGGCACCCCTTGCCACTCCCGACCGAACACCAACTCCGATCGTCGTCATCTTTCTCCCCATCCACGCTGTGATCAACCGTCGACAGCCCCTTGCCAACGCTGCACCATCCCGCCACCCTCAACATCCCGCCTGCTCCACCCCGTCGAGCCTCTCGTCGATGCTGCTCCCCTGCGTAGCCCTTGCCGACCACCACCCACAGTCGACAGCAGCTTCCCCCGTTGACTGTCCCCTTGTTGCCACTTCCTCGTGCGTTGTTCTTCGCTGCTGTCAACCCACGTCTGCAACCCCGGTAAACTCTTCGCTTCTCAAATATTTGTGCTCCTGTTTTATCATCTCTATAATATTATTTAATTTATCTGTCGTCCACAAATAATTGAGTGTGTGCTTCTACTTGCCAATTAGATTACAAATCATTATTGCATCTTTTACTTGTTAAGAACGCTTAGGTATATAACTGAATCGTTAATTGGGCTTTATTAAACTCATTTCATATCTTGAAAACCCATCAAGCCGATTAATAGTTTAATTTCTAACTTAATCTGCCTTACTTGTTGGTAAACTTAATCTTTTAATATTCTTGGAAATTCTCTATTTAGGGTTAAATTTACATAATTTTGGTATCAGAGCGAATGTTCTTAAAAACCTAGTTCTTACATCATTTATGCATTGTTTTTTGTTGCATTCATTTAGGATCGTTTAGAGTTTTTATTTTATTTTATTTTTTTCTTTCGTTCTTATAGATCACTTCAGATTAATAAAATAAATAAATAAATAAAAACACTTAGGTGCATTTAGGACACGTTTTTTCAAATTTTAGCAAACACGCGATCCCTAGTTTTTCACCGTTGGTGAATGCATCTTCACAGCACCATTACAGACCCTGAAGAGCCTTTCTTGTCCCTCACAAACCACCCAATTAGGAACTCTAGACCTCCGTGAATACCTCCCCAAACTGAGATGGACAACTCTGATATTTCTGCTACCCTAGCTGCCATCCAAGCAACTCTTGCCAATATTAATCAGAGACTTGAGAAAGTGGAATTAAATGAAACTGTTGCCCTTGAGCTTCATGCTAATCGTTAGATCGTGACCCTGATGAACAATACAAGAAGAACGTTAAGACTGACGTTTCCCATTTTGAAGGCTACATGGAACCCCAAGCTTATCTTGATTGGATCCGTGCCATGGACCACTACTTCGTAGGGTTTGACATGAGCGAAGCCCTGAAGGTCAAATTTGCCACGATAAATTGACTGGAAAAGCTCAACAACACTGGATCAATCTTTAACATGCCCGTAGAGGCTGAGACCTGGCATCCATAGTCACTTGGGAAGCCATGAAAGAGAAGCTCACTGAGAGATGTGTCTATATCGTTCCACACCCGATTGCTAGATTCGTGGAACCAACTCGATCAAGGAAGCAAATGCACCCAATAGTTTGTTGATAAGTTTGACGACTTTCTTATTTGGTGCAATGCCTTAGGTAAAGAGAGCGAAGAACGAACTCTCTAGGTTCAGAGCTGGATTACGAGCCGATCTTAGGAACGAGCTAATTCATAGAAGTGTGGATTCATTAGCGGCAGCTTATGTCTTTGTCCTCGATATGGATTTGCTTAAAGCAAATTTCCATGACAAGTCCATCGATTTGATGGATCATTCCTCTAGAATGATCCCCCCTGACCCCTCTAGACTTGAGCACTATCAGTACCTCAACAAGTCTTACCCAAGCAAGCCTACTTCAAATTCCTATTTACTTAGAAATGACAACACGGGTAAGAACACTGAACGAGACTATTCTAAGATTGAATCTCTCACAAAGTGCTATAAATGCAAGGGATACGGCCATGTTCCTGGTAACTGTCCCAGCCCAAGTAGGATCAATATAGTAGAGGGTACCGTTGTCATTGCTGATGAGCCCGATAATGAGCTTACTTATGATCCTCATGTAAGTAATGATTTCGATGAAGAAGAGGATGGCCAGCCTCTCAACTGTATCCTGTCTATCCAGTCACCTCCATTAAATGTTGTTAAGAGACTTAGAAGAAGGAAAGAAATTGTGAAATGCTTGAGTGATTTGCACTCAGCTGATCCTCTCTTTATATACACTCTAGGAATAAATACAATTTACATTTACAAGGAGATTATTAATAATGCTACTTCCTAGGTGCATGTATGATATTTCCTAGATACATGACTATCTAGGTACATGAATATGAATATAAATGCTACAACTCTCAATACTAATTGCTTCTAATTTCAACACTCTCCCTCAAGTTGGAGCATATAAGTCGAATGCTCCAGGCTTGGAACAAATATATTGAATTCTCGGTCCTCTTAGGGATTTTGTGAAGACGTTTGCCAGTTGATCATTAGAGGTAACAGATTTAGTGATAACTACTTTAGAAAGAACTTTCTCACGGACAAAATGACAATCAATCTCGATATGTTTAGTTCTCTCTTGGAATACCGGATTGGAAGCTATATGCAGAGCTGCCTGATTATCACAACATAGTTTCATTTGTTGAGTATCCCTAAACTTCAACTCTTGAAGAAGTTGTTTAATCCAAATGAGTTCACAAGTGGTTGTAGCCATAGATCTATATTCAGCCTCCGCACTGGATCTTGCAACAATATTTTGCTTTTTACTCTTCCAAGAGACAAGATTTCCACCAATAGAAACACAATATCTTGAGGTGGAATGCCTATCAATAGGCGAACCTGCCCAATTCGCATCACAAAAGCCAACTATTTGAGTGTCTCCTTTGTCTTCATAGAGTAGTCCTTGTCCCGTTGCCTTTTTAATGTACCTTAGAATTCGAATTGCTGCATCCCAATGATCATTATGAGGAGATTGCATGAATTGGCTTACTACCCCAACCGCAAAGGAGATATCCTGTCTTGTGATAGTGAGATAGATGAGTTTTCCAACCAATCTCTGATATCTTTCAGGATCAGAATAAGGCTCCCCCTGACTGGGTAATAATTTTAGATTCGAATCCATGGGACTATCGACTGGTTTACAATCCAACATACCAGTTTCTTTAAGTATGTCTAATGCATACTTCCTTTGTGAAATGATAATCCCATTCTTTGACTGAGCAACTTCAATTCCCAAAAAATATTTTAGCTTCCCCAGTCCTTGGTCTGAAAGTGACTAAATAAATGTTCCTTCAACTGAGAAATTGTCTCCTGGTCACTTCCCGTGTTGACTATATCATCTACATAAACCACCAAGTAAACATATTTATTTGGAGAGGGGTGACAATAGAAGACTGAATGATCCGCTTCACTACGTTTCATTCCAAAAGCCTAAACAACTGAACTGAATTTTCCAAACCAAGCTCGTGGGGACTGTTTAAGCCCATAGAGAGACCGTCGTACCTGCAAACCAAGCCAGACTCCCCCTGAGCAACAAATCCAGGTGGTTGCTCCATATAAATCTCCACTTCTAATTCTCCATGCAGGAATGCATTTTTAATATCCAACTGATACAATGGCCAATGACAGATGGCAGCTATGGCAAGAAAAAGTCGAACAGAAGTAATTTTGGCCACAGGGGAGAAAGTATCTCCATAATCAAGACCGTAGATCTTGGTATAACCTTTGGCTACCAATTGAGCTTTAAGACGATCAATTTGTCCATTGGCCCCAACTTTAATAGCGTATACCCACCGACAGCCAACAGGTTTCTTGCCCAGAGGAAGGGGAACTAACTCCCAGGTATCGTTATGCTCCAAAGCCTGCATTTCATCAATCATGGCTAGTCGCCATCCTGGATGATCAAGTGCTTCACAAAGATTTTTAGGAAGAGAAACAAAAGATAAAGAGGACACAAAGGAGTGATAAGAAGGAGAGAGACGATGATAACTTAAGAAATTATAAATAGGATGAGGATTACGTGTGGACCGAGTACCTTTCCTAAGAGCAATGGGAAAATCAAGATTCTCTTCAGGTAGGTCCATAGCCGGGTTGTCTGCTGGAGCAGGACATGATTCAGCCGGTCTTTCAGTGCCTTCAAATTCTGTAGTGGGAATTCGTGGGTGACACCAGTATACGATGGGTGATCTTTGAGTCTGCTCAGGTGGAGGATTGTCAGGAACATCTGTTGTAGCATCGACAGTTGACTTTGATTCTTGAAAAGAAGGTGATGGACCATGGTAGGGAATGGGAAAAACTTCGTGAAGAGTATTAGACTCAACTGTGGAGGGTGAGAAATATGGTTTTTCTTCAAAGAACGTTACATCTGCAGACATATAATAACGATTGTGAACAGGAGAGTAACATCGGTAACCTTTCTGTAGCCTGGAATATCCAAGGAAGACACATTTGATGGCTCGAGCAGAAAGTTTATCAAGACCTGGAGACAAGTCATGCACAAAAAAGTGTATCCAAAAATATGTGGAGCAATATGAAATAGTGGTTTTTTAGGAAATAAAATAGAATGCGGTATTTTATTTCCATTAGAGGAAGAGGGCATCCGATTTATCAAAAAACAGGCTGTCAAAACTGCTTCACCCCAATGTCGGACAGGTACATTTGCATGTAGTAATAATGTCCGAGCAGTCTCAACAAGATGTCTATTTTTCCTTTCGGCTATGCCATTCTGTTGAGGGGTATGAGGACAAGAGGATTGATGGAGAATGCCCTGCGATGACAAAAAAGAAGACATAGCAGAAGAAAAATATTCTTTTGCATTATCACTTCTAAGGATCTTAATTGTCTTACCAAATTGGGTTTTAATTTTATTAACAAAAGAAGTGAGAATGGACAAAATTTCAGATCGGTCTTTCATTAAGAAAACCCAAGTACATCGAGAAAATTCATCAATAAAGGTGATAAAATATCTATAACCCTTAGAAGACACATGACTAGGACCCCATACATCTGAATGAATAACTGACAAAGGGGAATCAACATGACTTTCAACATGTCTAAAAGAAGAACGGACATGTTTTCCTAGTTGACATGACTCACAGGCGAAGGTCGTTATTTTTCTAAGACTTGGAACCATTATTTTTAGTTTGGACAAATGTGGATGTCCCAAACGTTCATGAAGAAGTTTTGGTGATGCAGTAACACTACAAATCCAAGAAGAATCAGTCTTGAGATAGTAAAGACCATGAGATTCATGTCCTACGCCAATCGTCCGACCCGTACCACGTTCCTGTATAACAAATGAGTTAGCATGAAATGTTACTGAACAATTATGAGAACGAGTTAGTTGGCTCAAAGAGATTAAATTGAAAGGACAACCAGGTATAAACAGAACAAAGTCCAAAGACAGAGAATAAGTGGGTGATACATGACTTATTCCTTTTGCCGCAACTCTAGAACCATCAGCTAGAGTAATGAAATGAGGAATTGTAGGAGAAGAAATGGATGAAAATAAAGAACCATTACCAGCAATGTGATCAAAGGCACCTGAATCCATTATCCATGGACTTTGATCATTACCAGATTGAGAAATACAAGCAGTAGAGTGATGAGCACCTATAGCAGACGATGTTTGAGATTCCTTGGCAGCTTTTAATTGGAGGTACTCTTGATAATCAGCTTTTGAAAACTTTATCTCCGATGTTTCAGACTTGGAAATATTCACAGATTTTCTGGGGAATCCGTGAAGAGAGTAGCAAGTGTCTTGTGTGTGGCCAGTTTCAATAGTGTCAACTGAATTTCCTCCTATTTTTGATGAGGGGATCCGAAGGAGTCGAGTAATTAAATTTTCTAATGAAGGAACTTCTTGGCCAGTTAAGACTTGATCGCGAACATGATCAAAATCTGGATGCATTCCTCGTAAGGCCAACACCATATACGTATTATCTAGTTTCTTCTTCATATCTTCGAGATTATCAGCTTCTAGAGACAATTTTAACTCCTCCACTGCTGATTGGGATTTTGAAACATAAGCAACCATGTCATGATCAGTTTGTTTACGAGTGGCCAATTTTTGTGCAGCATCATATAATTGTTAAATGTCATTAGCAAAGACACTTTGAGCCTTTGTCCAGAAAGAGTGGCAAGTTTTGAAGGCTCTAAAGTTTGTCAGGATGGTTGGTTCAACTGATTGCCACAAGAGAGCACAAAGCTGATAATCAAGTTTCTTCCATTGATCGCATTTTTCTTCTGAAATCTCTCCTGGGGATTTTTTCAAATGTTCATGATATCCTTGACCTAGAAACCAAAGTTCCACGGAGGCAGACCATGCTAAATAATTCTTACCATTCAATTTTTCCGAAGTAATAGTGGGGGTTCCAGAAATAGAGAAAGCTGGACCATTATTTTTCTGAGAACTAGAGGCCATCTGAACAACTGCAAAGGCAAGGAAACAACGAGCAAGAAGCAGCAACAGTAAACAGTAATAAGGAAAAGAGAAGAACTTTGATAAATAGGGACTGAAGGTACTGCTGACCAGATGCAGAATCCTTCAAAATGTGAACTGATATGGCTAAAAATGGGGTTAAATCGGAGCCGTCCAGATTGGGCACGAATCTTGATGCTCGGGGGTAAAATGGTAATTTCACATTCAAGTGGATCCAAGGCGGGTACTGAATCTTCTTCTCACAGATCCAATAACCCGCGAACGGATCCACACCTGTTGGGTTCGGGTCCCGACCCAAGGCGAACCCAAATCAACAAGGGGCAAATCAGGATCCCTGATTTAGCCAAATTAACAGCCCTGATTTGCTCCCACCGGGAATCATGGGCTAATTTCCCAAAACAGAATGGGAGGATTTTCCTCCTTGCTGTTAAGCAGGAAATCAGGCCCCTAACCGTTCCAAAGGCGACTATAAATATCACCCCTCTACCACCAAGACCAGGTTAATCACTTTTTCACCACTTAAGCTCTTTCTTAATCTTTTTCTGATTACTGACAAGAGCGTCGGAGGGTGCGTCGCCGGAATCAACCCCGGTGTTTCGCACTTCCTTGCAGGTCGCGACAGGAGCAAGAAGGCTGAGTCAACTGTTCAGGTTGTTCCCGGACTCACAAATTCTATCTGTTTACCCCCACACCGAAATCAGCGGTAACATGAACGAACCTGCTCTAGATACCATGTTAAGAGACTTAGAAGAAGGAAAGAAATTGTGAAATGCTTAAGTGATTTGCACTCAGCTGATCCTCTATTTATATACACTTTAGGAATAAATACAATTTACATTTACAAGGAGATTATTAATAATGCTACTTCCTAGGGGCATGTATGATATTTCCTAGATATATGACTATCTAGGTACATGAATATGAATATGAATATAAATGCTACAACTCTCAATACTAATTGCTTCTAATTCCAACAAATGTATCTGAGTCACCCATCCTTTTCTAAGTCACTTGGCAGCCCATAGTATCCATGTGTTAGAACATTACAGAGTCACAGAGTCTGCATCCACATTTGCATCCCGCATTCATGAATTGCGTAGAGAAATTATCAAGGAAATTAATGAGAATAATTTTAACTACAAGTTAATAGCAAATACTAGAAGGAAATTCAAAATTTTTGATATTGGTGGCGAAGTGATGGTTCGGATTTGTCCAAAACGGTTTTTAGCTGGATCCGTTGAGAAATTAAACACATGTGCTGCTGGCCCATTTAAGAGTATATAAAATCAATGATAATACTTATGTCGTTGACCTTCCTGAAGGTTTTGGCATAAGTAAGATTTTCAATATTGAGAATCTAGTACTCTATGAAGGCTCAAAATTTAACCCTATAATTTTTTTTATAGATGAGCCTACCCTGCAATCTAATGGTGAGATTCTCATATTTACCCCTCTACCTGATATTATTTACTTACTGCCAGAAGAATTGAATAATATTTTAGATGATTAGATAATCTCTACAAGAGATGACAGTTGTAGTGATCGTGAGGAGCTCCAGCCCTTGGATCCAGATCTTTTGTAGCGCCATGACATGATCACTGGTTTTGACTTGACCCGGTCGAGCTCTCTCCCACCTGGCGAGAATGATGAGGACATCAATTCTGTTTAGTTTATTTTGAGATTTAGCCATATGTAGTAGTTTTACAATTTGCACCCTTTTCTTTTATGCATTAGAATATTTTTGAGATTTTAGAATATTTTGAGATTTGTATCAAGATTTGTTTTGAGCCTATATATAGGCCTTGAGAATAATGAGAAAATATGCTATTCTTGATTACAAAATTATTGTGTTGAGTTATTGCTCTTCCATCTTTTTGTGTGAGACAATTGAGAGAATTATTGGGGTTTGAGAAATCTTAATAAAGTGTTAGAGTTTGTGATAAACTTTAAAACTACACCAAAATCCCAAAATCCACTTCAATTCCTAAACCCTAATCCGCAAACTCAAATCCAAACCCTAATTGACTCATCCTCTTCATCTTCTCACTCTCTTCTTCCCCGACCTTCCTCGACGCCACCGTCACCCGACAGTACCGACCAACAACCCCCGACGTCATCCTCCACCCAGCCATACCACCGACGACCCCCACTGCCCTCCAACCTCCAGATCCGAAGCCTTCCTACTTGACACCCGTCGCCACTCCCAACCGAACACTAACTCCGATTGTCATCATCTTTTGCCGCAACCGCGCTGCGATCAACCGTCGACAGCCCCTCGCCATTGCTGCACCATCCCGCCACCCTCGACAACATCCCGCCTGCTCCACCCCGTCGAGCCCTCGTCGTCGACGCTGCTCCCCTGCGCTGCCCTCGCCGACCACCACCCAGGGTCGACTGCAGCTTCCCCGGTCGACTGTCCCCTTGTTGCCACTTCTTCTTGCTGTGTTCTTCGCTGCTGCTAACCAACATTTGCAACCCTGGTAAACTCTTTCCACTTCTCAAATATTTGTGCTGCTACTTTATCGTCTCTATAATATTATTTAATTTATCTGTTGTCCTCAAATAATTGAGTGTGTGCTTCTACTTGCCAATTAGAATACAAATTATTATTGCATTTTTTACTTGCTAAGAACGCTTAGGTATATACTTTTTGATTGTTAGAACTGATTCTTTAATTGGGCTTGTTAAACTCATCTCATATCTTGAAAATCCACCAAACCGATTAATAATTTAATTTCTAACTTAATCTGCCTTACATGTTGGTAAACTTAATTTTTTAATGTTCTTGGAAATTCTCTATTTAGGGTTAAGTTTACATCAATATGCGTTTAGGAAGGTATAAATAAACTGACATATACTAATATATGTGTTATCCATCGGGTTATTGGGTTTGGATCCAATAAGAAAATGTTTCTATTTTGTAGGATCCATACCCTCCCCATTAAGATAACAGATCTATTTTGGAGGTTCCATACCCTAATATTCAGGTCAGATTCGGATTTGCATCGGTTTATCGAATAAACTTGTCACCCCGATCTATAATGATGTTCTTATTGGTCGTATAAGTAATTGAAATTAATATGCTCCTGTTCAACCTTAATGAACTTGAGGGTTATTCCATCGCTGACAGTTTTTCCCAGTGCATGCAAAATAAATTGGATCAAATATATTATTCGTTGTTTTATACATCCTATTCATGCCATTTAAAACAATTTATTATCTAGCTTTCCACGTTGTTAATAGATAAGTTGTACTGTATCCAGATGATAACCTGATGTAAACTTAACCTTAAATAGAGAACTTTCAAGAATTTTAAGGATTAAATTTACCAACATGTAATACAGATTAAGTGAGAAATTAAAACTATTAATGGGTTTGATGGATTTTTAAGATATGAGATAAGTGTAATAAACCCAATCAAAATTATATATACCTAAGCGTTCTTTAGCAAGTAAAGCAGTCAATAACAATTCATACTCTGATTAGCAAGTAGAAGCACACACTTTCAATATTTGCGGACGACAGATAAATCAAATAATATTATGAAGATAAAGCAGTAACACAAATATTTGAGAAGTGGAAAGAGTTTACCAGAAGTTCGAAGAATATGTTACCACGTGTTCTGCTGCTCTCATAGAGATCCAATCCCTTGCTCCAAACACCAAACACAAAAAAATACGTCAAATCAGACCTGATTTCATCGGCTAGTAGCTAAGGAGAAGGAGGTCGATGTCACGGGGAAGGCATCGTTGGCCCGCGATGGCGTTAGCGCGGCGGGGTGTGGTGTCGGTGTTGGGTCGTACAGGAGGGGGGTTTGGGTTGGTCGGGTGGTGATGGAATGGCGGCGAAGACGGTCAGAAGTGTGGGGCGTGATGAGGGTGATGTTGTGGTGGTGGGTCGGAGTAGAGGTGACGACGGGGTGAAGGAGGTCGATGGTGGAGAGGCTGATGGGGGTTCGACGACGGCAAGGGTGTCGACGGGTGCGGGGGACGTCGACGTCGAAGGGGGGGGTAGAGTTTATCGATGCAGGGGAAGAAGGAGAAGGGAGTTAAGGTTGACTTTGAGTTGGATTTGGGGATTATGATTTTGGGATTTTTAATTTGGGGATTTGGGTATAGTTTTAGAGTTTATCGCAAAGCCTTATACTTCTCTCAATTGTCTCACACAAAAAGAGGGATGAAGAGCAATAACTCAACACAATAACTTTTTAATCAAAAATAGCATAACTTCTCATTAATCTCAAGGCCTATATAGAGGCTCAAAACAAATCTTGATATAAATCTCAAAAATATTCAAATGCATAAAAGAAAGGGTGCAAATCGTAAAATTACTACATATGACTATAATTGTCAAAAACAAATATGCGTACTAAATAAAATACTAAACTAATAAAGCAGCTGTCCTAGACGATGCCTGCACTGATAGAAACGTCCGAATCGTTTTGAATCAATGTCCTCATCATTCTCCCTGGATGGGAGTGGGCTCAATCCAGTCGAGTCAAACCAGTCCTCCTGTCATAGTGCTCCAAAAGGTCTGGATCCAAGTGCTAGAGCTCTTCACGATCTATCCAAGTATTCTCCGACTATGACTTATTTTTTCATTTTACCAAATACCTATGAATACCACAATCTCTAGTAGAGATTATTTGATCATCTAAAATATTATCCAATTTTTCTGTTGGTGGGTAGGTAGTATCAGGTAGTTGTGTAAATTTTACTAGTAGGCTACAGGGTAGGTCATCTATAAGAGAATTTCTAGGGATAAATTCTGGGCCTTCATAGGAAACTAGATCCTCAATATTGAAAGTCTTACTTATGCCAAAACCTTCAGGAAGGTCAACGACTTAGCATTATCATTGATTTTATGAAGAATTTTAAATGGGTCTGCAGCATGTGCATTTAACTTCTTAACGGATCTAGTTGGAAACCGTTCCGGACGAATCCGAACCATCACTTCGTCATCCACTTTAAAAGCTTTAATTTTTCTTCTAATTTTTGCTCTTAGCTTGTAGTTAAAATTATTCTCATTAATTTTTATAGAAATTTCTATATGCAAGTCATGAATGCGGGATGCAAATATAGATGCAGACTCTGAGACTCTGTATGTTCTAACATGGAGACAAGATTTATGGGCTGCCTAGGACGATAACCATGCACAATTTCGTTTGGACTCATGTCAGTGGTTCTATTTTTAGATGTGTTATAGAAAAATTCAGCAATGGTCAATTTCAAGTTCCAAGTTCTTAAGTTTTCTCCCACAAGAGTACGTAAGAGATTGCCAAGCCTACGATTGACAACCTCACTTTGTCCATCAGTCTGTGGGTGGAAGACCAAAGAAAACTTCAATTTCGTACCCATCTTGTGCCATAGTATCTTCCAAAAATAACTCGTGAATTTCACATTCCTATTGGACACTATGGTTTTTGGCAACCCATGTAGCTTCACAATATTATCAAAGAAGATCTGAGCTACACGAAACGCATCGAAAGTTTTCGAGTATGGGAGGAAGTGGGCCATTTTAGAAAAATGGTCCATGGCGACAAGAATGGAATCATGTTTCTTGTGTTTTCGGTAAGCCTAATACGAAATCCATACTCACATCTTCCCAAAGGCGACTGGGAACAGATAATGAAGTATACAGGCATGTGTTCTGTTTTTGTTCTTTGACAAGTTGACAAGTATGACACCTATTAACAAGTCTCGCAACGTCTCTTTTTAGTTTAGGCTAGTAAAATCTGTGTTCCACAACATCAATGGTCTTGCTATGCCCTAAGTGTCCAACAAGGCCACTAGCGTGCAATTTCCAAATAAGATACTCTCATAATGATGTATTAGGAATGCACAGTTTGGAGTGATAGAAGAGATAATCATCTTTCAAGAAATAATCATCTATCATCCTTCAAAGAGGTGTAGATCTCGTGAAAATTTGGGCAGGGGGCAAACTCATCTTTTAATCTCTCAAAATCAATAATTTCGGTGCGTAGTGTAGATAAGATCATGTGACAACAACTTAGCGCATCCGTGGCCTTATTATCAATCCCTTTTGTATGTCTAATGGTATACGAATATTCTTGTGGGAACTCTACCCATCGAGCATGTCTTGGATTCAACTTTTGTTGAGAATTAAGGAATTTTAAGACCTCATGGTCTGGAAAAATAACGAATTCTTGCGGCAGGAGGTAATGTCGCCAATAGCGAAGTGACTGAATTACCGCATATAACTCCTTGTCATAAGTGGAGTATTTTTGTTTTGGTTCGTTCAGTTTTTTGTTGAAATAAGCAACATGATGACTCTTTTGACCAAGGACTCCACTTATACCGATACCAGAAGTATCGCACGTTACTTCGAAGATTTTAGTGAAATCAGGTAACCTCATGACAGGTGGCTGAGTCATTCTTTTCTTGATCTTTTCGAAGGCTTTCGTGGTTTTTTTCGACCAGACGAATTCACCTTTCTTCAAACAGTCGGTTATCGGAGCCATGATTATGCTAAATCCTTGCACAAATCGACGATAGAAGGCAGCTAGACCATAAAAACTCTGCACATCACGAATATTCCGGGGCTCAAGCAACTCAGTAGTAACTCGTATTTTTTCTGGGTTAGCGAATACTCCTCTGACAGAAACAATAAATCCTAGAAAGATAGTCTGATCGGAGAGCAAGGTATATTTGGTAGAATTAGCATATAGTTCCTTCCTCAAAACACCGCAGACCTGTCTCAAATGGTGAAGATGTTGCCTAATGGATCAGCTGAAAATGAGAATATCATCAAAGTACACTATAAGGAACTTTCCCATAAAGGGACGGAGTACTTGCGTCATGATTCTTATAAATGTGCTTGGGGCATTCGTCAATCCAAACAGCATGACCATCCATTCCTACAGACCATCTTGAAGGCGGTCTTCCATTCATCACCAGGACAAATACGTATTTGGTGGTAGCCATTTTTAAGATCAATCTTGGAAATGATTGTGGCACCAGACATCATGTCCAATATGTCATCCAAACGGAGAATGGAAAAATGGTACTTTACCGTGATCTTGTTTATGGTACGACTACCCACACATACGCTAGGTTCCATCTTTCTTTGGCGTTAATAGAGCGGGAACAGCGCAAGGACTTAAACTTTCTCTGATAAAGCCCTTTACCAATAACTCATCAACTTGCCTTTTCAACTCAGTATGTTTTGTCGGATTTATCCGATAATGTGGCAAGTTAGGTAGACTCGTTCCCGAAACCAGATCAATAGAGTGTTGGATGTCACGCAGCGGGGGTAACTGGTTAAGGAGGTCAACAGGAAACACATCTGCAAATTCTTTTAGGGCAGGGGTAACTTGAGTCGGGATGAGTGATTTAGGATCTTTAGGGACTTCTCTCACTGTGAGTAGAAGTATTGTAGCCCCTTGTCAATTTCTTTCGTGAATTCTTTTTCACTCATATACGTTACTTCCTTGCCCTTTCTCGAGGGAGCTGGTGTTGTTTCAGCCAGACTAGTTCGTGGTCTCATGGGTATGAGCTTTATTTTTAGTCCGTCGTGCTGGAATACACATTGGTTGGATCGACCATATATGGTAACATCGTGGTCGTATAACTAAGGTTTTCCTAAAATGACTTGACCCATAATATTTTGAGCACATCACACCAAATTTGCTCTTTGTAAGCTTTGAAGTCCACATGGACCAAATATCGATGTGTTACTTGGAGGGCTGGCACATCTATCCAACATACTTTGTATGGGCGTGGATGGGATTCAGCTTTAAGTTTTGTCTTAGCTAAGACAACAGAAGAGAGCATTGACGCAGCTCCCACTGTCAACAATCACCTTGCAGTTTTTGCCACCTATAGTCGTAAATGTGTGAAATATAGCAGTGTGCTTCCAATCATCTTCTTTTGGTTGGGACAAAGCACATCTGACTACATTCAAGTGAGGTGATTGGATCGATCGAATACAGTGGAGATATTGGTCATCCTCTTCTTCGCCGAAGTTATCGCTAATATGCTCATAGATAAACTCATTGTCGGAATTATCAGCGATGACAACGGTACCTTCTAATATATTGATCCTACTGGTGCTGGGTTAGTTGCTAACATCATGGCCGTATCTCTTACATTTATAGCACTTAGTGAGAGGATCAACCTCGGAGTAGTCTTTTTCGGTGTTCTTACCCTTATTGTCATTTCTAGGTGGATAGAAATTTGAATTAGGCTTACTGGGATAAGATTTATTGGGGTACTGAGAAGAGGAGGGCTTAGGCCTAGAGGGGTCAGTAGAGGTCATTCTAGAGGAATGTTCTCTCGACTCGTTGGACTTACAGTGGAAACTTGCTTTAAGAGAATCCATGTCGAGGACAATGACATAAGCTGTTGCCAATGAGTCCACATTGGCAGTGAATTAGCTCGTTCCTAAGATCGGCTCGTAGTTCAGCTCTGAACCTAGAGAGGGTTTGTTCTTCGTTCTCTTTGCCTAAAGCATTGCCTCGAATGAGGAGTCATCGAACCTATCCACATACTTTTGGGTGGACCTGCTTCCCTGATAGAGTCGATTCCACGAATCAAGCATTCGGGTGTGGAAAGATAAGGGCATATATCTTTCAGTGAGCTCTATTTCATGGTCTTCAAAGTAGCTATGGATGCCAGGCCTCGGCCTCTACGGGCGTGTTCAAGATTGGTCCAATGTTGTTGAGCTTTACCAGTTAATTTCATTGTGGCAAATTTAACCTTCAGGGCTTCGCTTATGTCAAACCACACGAAGTAGTGGTTCAAGGCACAGATCCAATCGAGATAGGCTTGAGGTTCCATATGGCCTTCAAAGTGGGGAACATCAGCCTTAACGTTCTTCTTGTATAGTTCGTTAGGGTCACGATCTTAACGTCGGTCGCCACGATCATTCCCTTGAGGGATCGAACGATAAAGCTCAGGGGCAACATTTTGATTCAATTCAACTTTCTCAAACCTCTGATTGATATCGACAAGAGTTACTTGAATGACAGTGAGGGTAGTGAAAATATTTGAGTTGTCCATTTCAGTTCGGGGAGGGGCTTGCGGAATTCTAGGATTCCTGATTGGGTGGTTTGGGATGGACAAGGTTCTTTGGGATTGATGATGGTGCTGTGAAGATGCATTCACTAACGGTGAAAACTAGGAATCGTGGTGACGTGTGTTTGCTGAAATTTTGGGAAACGTGTCCTAAATGCTCTTAAAGTTTTTTTTTTCTTTTCTGAAATAATCTAAAAGAAAGAAAAGTAAATGACTCTAACACGATCTTAAATGAATGCAATAAATGATGCCTAAATGATGCAAGAATTAGGGTTTTAAGAATCACAGCTCTGATACCAAAATGATGTAAACTTAACCCTAAATAGAGAATTTTCAAGAATTTTAATAGATTAAATTTACCAACATGTAATGCAGATTAAGTGAGAACTGAGAAATTAAAACTATTAATGGGTTTGATGGATTTTTAATATGAGATAAGTGTAATAAACTCAATTAAAATTTAATCTTAATAATCAATAATTATATATACCTAAGCGTTCTTTAGCAAGTAAAACAGTCAATAACGATTCGTACTCTAATTAGCAAGTAGAAGCACACACTCTCAATATTTGTGGACGACAGATAAATCAAATAATATTATAGAGATGATAAAGCAGTAATACAAATATTTGAGAAGTTGAAAGAGTTTACCGGGAGTTCGAAGATTATGTTACCACGTGTTCTGCTACTCACATAGAGACCCAATCCCTTGCTGCAAACACCAAACACCAAAGATATCCAATCAAAAAAATACGTCAAATTAGATCTGATTTGATCGGCTAGTAGCTGTGCGCTCGGCAGGAAGGAGGAGGCCGATGTCAGGGGGAAGGCATCGTTGGCCCACGATGGCGTTAGCGTGGCGGGGCGTGGTGTCGGCGTCGGGTCAGAAAGGAGGGAGGTTTGGGTTGGTCGGGTGGTGAGGGAATGGCGGCGAAGACGGTCGGAAGTGTGGGGGCGTGATGAGGGTGATGCTGTGGTGGTGGGGGGGCGGAGTCTGGGGCGAGAACAGGGTGAAGGAGGTGGTCGATGGTGGAGGAGCTGATGGGTGGTTCAACGACGGCTAGGCTGCCGACGGGTGTGGGGTGACGGTGACGTCGAAAGGGAGGGGGTAGGGTTTAGGGATGTAGGGGAAGAAGAAGAAGGGAGTCAGAGTTGACTTTGAGTTGATTTGGGGATTAGGATTTTGGGATTTTTAATTTGGTAATTTGGATGTAGTTTTAGAGTTTATCACAAACCCTAATATTTCTTTCAATTGTCTCACACAAAAAGAGGGATGAAGAGCAATAACTCCACACTATTTTTTTAATTAAGAATAATATAACTTCTCATTAGCATTGGTATCGGGTCGGGTCGGGTCCTTCACTACCCGGACCCAATCCCGGACCCGGTCCCCTATGGGTCCAAAAATTGGACCCGGACCCGGACCCATGAGGACCGGATTCGGTTCCGGGTCCGGGTCCTATTAAAACATTCTTGCTCATTCGGGTAGGAGCGGGAGTGTGAGCGGCGAGCAAAGGCAGCGAGTGGAGGATTGAGAATAGGGGAGAGAAGAAAAATGCATGAGTTTTGAGTTTGGAAGAGGAATATTTAGAATTGAGGAGGAAGGAGGGGAGGGATGATGATAGAATATTTATTTTTATATTGATTTTTTGGGTTTTTTTAATGGGTCCGGGTCGGGTCTCTTTTGAGCGGACCCGGACTGGAAAGTACAACCGGTCCAATTTTAGGATCCGGACCTGGACCTGGATAGGCCGGGTCGGTTCCGGTCCAAGGCCGGATCTGGGACGGGTCCGGGTCGGATCCGGGTTTCGGATATTTATACCAATGCTACTTCTCATTATGCTCAAGGCCTATATATAGGCTCAAAATAAATCTTGATATAAATCTCAAAAATATTCTAATGCATAAAAGAAAGGGTGCAAATCTTAAAAATACTACATATGGCTATAATTGCCAAAAACAAATATGTGTACTGAATAAAATCCTAAACTAATGAAGCAGTTGTCCTAGACGATGCCTGCGCTGATAGAAACGCCCGAATCGTTTTGAACCGATGTCCTCATCATAACCATTTTACATGCCCACTGGGAGCTATTCTCTTAAGGTTGAACCTTATCTGGCTGTCAGTTATATTATTTTGTTGATTTAATTTTTCTCACATGCAACAGATTTAATTTTCTTTCTGGTTGTTGCCTTCAAATGAAACATGCTTTCAAGGTTGTGTTCTTGCTGTGATCAGATTTTGTTAATGTTTAGATAGTGTTTATGTGCTTCTCTTATTCTTTCTATAGGAAGCACTGCTGATAGAACTGAAGCACATGAACGATGAAGTGTATGGAAACCAGAAAGATAGCATCCCAATCGTGGACTTGGAGAACTTCAGGAAGCAGTATGCCATGGTGCTCCTACAGCTAAGAGATGCCAATGATCAAGTATACTCATCCATATTTTCATTGTTTATTGCTTTCAATCTTTCACGTGAATTATTAGGCTCTGAAGGCTTTATCAATATTTTACTCAGGTTGCGTCTGCCCTGCTCTACATGAGACAACGTAATACTTACCCTGGGAATTTAACACCTCCATGGAATAAGCCCATTGAGAATACTGGTGGATCTGCTACACTTCAAGGTTCTTATAATCCTGCTCTTCTGACTCAAGAGTCGGGAACAAATGTACTGGAAATTGTTCAAAGTTCAAGGCAAAAAGCTAGGATGATGGTTGATGTAGCTGTGCAGGTATGCATATCAATTGAATGCATGTCAGTTGAAAAAACATTTGTCCCAGCCTTTTGGAGCAGCTGTGCAATTTATTTGTTATTTTATTTTGTTTATTTATTTTTTGGTATTTGGCCTTAGCCGCCCACATTGGAAAGAGGAATTTGTCACCTCTCACTTAATCTCACTTCAGCACGAGAAGCCTTGCCAACTGAACTACATGTGCTTGGCCATTCATTAAAATTTCTATATATTAGTTTAGAACACTCCTCACAGAAATTAACTTGAGCTTGAATTAAGCCTATTTCTTTTGTCATGTTAATAGTAGGCAGTAGCTGGAGCTTCTGAAATACGAGTTATCCAGTTTTTTGTTATTTTTCAACTTTTCAGCCTGTTTTAATGCTTGTATTCAGCATCAATTTCTCCTTTTTTTCTTCTTATGATGGTATTCAATCTTTTTAAATTTGACAGTGCTCTCCGATCATTTGTTTTAATCATATCTATGCATTTGACAGGCAATACATGATCTTAAAGGAGGAGATGATGCTTTTGTTAAGATTGGGGAGGCAATGGATCATAATCGCAACTCTGGTTCAGGTGCAGCAACTGTGAGATATATTCCTCCTGACCCTTCACATGAAAACTCAGCACATCAGGGCCATGCAACTCCGAACCATATTTTTAGTCCAAAACCTGAATTTTCAAATAATGGAAATGAGGTGCATTTCCCTTCAGAGCTGATATCTAACTGCGTATCTACACTGTTCATGATACAGGTAAACTGAAAGCTTTAGCATACACGACTTGCCTTTAAGTGATTATGGTCACCCATCTTAAACTTGTGAAAATTGAAAATTTGCTGATAGGTTTGGGGATTTGATGAACTGCCATCTATACCGATAAATTATCTGTACGATGTTACTAATTTGAATAGCTGTCACAGGTGGGCATCTAGGTCATTAGAGTTATTTACACCTAAGCCTGTTGCATATATTGCTTCTTATTATATTTCTCCAGCCTTGGTGTCCTGGTATATGCAAGTAGATGTACATACCAGATGAGTCAGATAGTGCTTAGCATGCCATATTCTTTTAATATGGTTAGATCTGGGTTCGGACCGGGTCTTGCCAAACCCAGGCCTGATTGGAGTTAATCCTAAACCTCCTCTGGGCCTGCATACCTATGTCTTGACCTGAGCCCATCTTGTTTAGGCCAGTCCATGTGCCCCGCGGACCAACCTAATACGGGGACAAAGTAATTGCGCAACACATTAAGTAAATCGATTATGAAGGGGATGTTAATTTTAAAAGTTAGGTTATTGTTAGCTGCTGTCACTTAATTCATTAATTTCCCCAATTTTTTTGTTATCTTGTTTGGGACCGGCTACAAGCCGAGTTCATGTTGTTCCTAACCTAACCTATACCTGACCCATACATTTGTCGATCATCTTTTCTAGAACTATTCCTAGTCTAATTGTCTAAAGGACTGTTTCCTTTTCCTCTATCTTCTGTCCCAATCCCACTTTATAGTGGGTTGACCTGAGGGCTTAAGTCTGAACCCGAAGGCCACTTCCAACCCTGTCTTTTAATATTTAATACTCATAAATTTACATCACTTGAGAGTATAGCCTTAATTCCATTACTCTGTTATATTTTAGTTCATAAAATCATAACTGTGTTGTATTTTAGTTCATATAATCATTAAAATAAGTTAAGAGGGATGGATGCATTTAACTGAGGGTTTGTTTCCATACCGTTTCTACTTAAAAGTTCATATTTGATAAGGAGATAATGAATTTGTGATGGGGAACTCAAATATAGTCAAACTCATGCTTTCAACTTAAAGAATTATATTGAAGAGAAACACAAGCAGATGCAAAAAGTTCACTGAACCGTTAATGATACGATCAGAAATTGCAACATGACACTCTGACTCATGGAAGATTCTAACATACTACATTGAAGTAGGAAGCATCTTACCAGTGTGTGGCACATTCCTCACATGTATTGCATATTATTTGGGTTCCAAATTGCATTGTTGTGCTTCATTGCTCCTGCAATCTCTTGATCTATGCAAATTTGGAGGCGTAGAACCGTATAAATGCAGTATTTTTACTGATAACGTGCACACTGCGAATGAATTAACGTACACAAGAAACATTTTACCGTGAACATTTGAAAAATCAAAATAGCTGTATATCCATCAGAATCTTATTTTTTAAGTGTGATTTTATTCACTTTTAAGCCTTTTTCTAGGAGGGGAGTCTACCATGCTCAAACTCTTTTGAGAGATTGACTTAATGTGTTACTTTTCTATTTCTAAGATGTTAATCCTATGAATCGAATTCCTGGGTAAGGAGATATGGGTGAAGCAGGGGTTTTTTGCAATTCATAGGCACGTTTTTTAGCTTGTCTAACCAAAATCTCCTCTCTAAATTAAGAGCAAAAGTTCGAAAAAGAGGACAGTTGAGAGATTTGCTAATTTGATGTAGTTGATGAGCCATATATAAAATTATCAAGCTTTAATGTCAAATGTGGTTATATTTTTCAAAGGGTTGCGCGCGCACAATTATATATGGTAATTGTACAATTATATAATATTGAAAGAAGCAAATTGTCTTTTTAGAAAACTGTTAATTTGAAGTATGGATGATATATAGATATCTAATTTTATCAATCAGATCTATGCTGGATTTTCTTAAATTATGAATTTATTTTATAATGAAAATCAAGTAACCTCTAGTTTAATCCTTAGTTGGTGAAATCTGTATAGCCCAACCTTAAATTTGTATCTGCAGCACGCCTCAATAGTAGGAGACAATCTATTTTTATGATGATTTTTATAAATTTAATGTTATAATGTATGTTAATTTAAGTGTAGAGATGGGCTCATTACATATCACTATGCCTTTTGGTTATTTCTTCTAATTTGGCTTATTCGACTGTATGACACTTTTTTTTTCTTCATGTTAGTAGATCCACAAATTGGTCTTTTTTTCAGGCTCTTATGACTAGTATTATGACTTATGACTGTAATAACTAGATTAAGTCAATACAGATGACCCGTTATAGGAGGTTCAAAGGGACAGAAAAATAAAGAATAAAGCCATTTAAGTTGTGAGAATTATTGTGTTATTTCTGGAGGTTTGCCTTTAAATGATTCCTCTGATTTCGACGTTTCAAATGTTTTCATTCCAAGTTGTGGAAACGTTTCTCATTTCTGTATGTTATAAGGATTTCATATCATGAAAATCAGAATTTTTAAGAAGATGAGTTTAGAGCAGTCATAAGGTATTAAGAAGATAATAAAAAAAATAAGGTACCAAGAAAGCAATACAGTACATAGTGCTTTGAAGTTGAACCGAAGTGCTATATAGAATCGAAGTACACATGATATGAGCTTTCTTATAACAAGTAGTTAATGAGCATTCTTTTAATACGTAGTTAATAGTATTTGTGATGCATAATTTTAGGGGAGATAAGGTGAACAAGAATATGCTGGGTATAAAATGACGATTGATTGGGACTTGTGGACTAGGATGTATAATTCAAATTTCTTTAACTTATATTAGTTATTGTTTTCATGCTTTTGGATCCCTTTATACCTGACCTTGATACTTGCATATCTCATTCCACTACTACATTTACAGGACACAGGTTTAAATGGTAGTAATACTTTGGAAGAGTTTCTGTAGTGATAATAATATTTCTTAGATATCTATTCAAATCACCATTTTCCATAGAAGACAAACTGTTCCTGCCTAGGTGCAGCGAACCTGACCTGGTCTCTGATAATAGTGTACACTAGTTTTAGTTCGAAGAGCAAATGCTTTTATTTTTAAGTTCCTTGTGCTAATACTTAATGCCAGTGCATGTTTGTTCCATATTCCATCCATTTACTATACAGAGAGCTTGGAGGGAATCATTATGTGTACTCCTATAAGTCACTCTTAAGTATGTGAGTGAATACTACTCCCTCCATTTCAAAATATAAGTCATTTTAGGTTTCTACACGACTATTAAGAAACAACCTAGGATTAAGTAAAAGTACTCTATATTCTTGGTTTTTGAAGCTCATAAATGAGTCATCAATTGTACAATGTCCTATTTGCCCTCCTCTATAATTTTTATTACTTTTCTTTAAAAAAGGACAAGGGTGAAATTGGAAATCTCATATAAAGATTAATTCATGGACATTTAAGATTGACAAGATATCTCATTGAAAACCTAAAGTGACTTATATTATGAAACCAAAAAAAAGTCTAGAATGACTTATATTTTGAAACGGAGGGAGTATTTTATCGCAATACCATCTTTTTTAGTTTGTTCAAAGAAATGAGGGCTTTCTCTATGAAGCATCTCATTTGCATCAACAATTGTTGAATGGATTACAATGATCAATCATTTTGTTTATCCCTCTATACAGCTTGATAAGTATTCTTAGGTTTGTCTACTAGAATTGCCTTAATGTTTTGTATTTTCCATTTTTTAATGTTGCTATATGTGGTCAATTATTTTCTGAGGACAGATATTTGTATTGATATTTATGTATTGGACTCAAAGCTGAATTTCGACGTTTTCATGATGTAGAATTGTACGGAGCGGCAATATCCGCCAGCTGAAGTTGCACAAATTCTCGATTCTGCAGTTACTAGCCTCCAGCCATGTTGCCCACAAAACCTCGCAATTTATAGAGAGATAGAAACATGTATGGGCATCATCAAAAACCAAATGCTGGCTCTGATACCGACTCCAAGTGTTATTCTATCTGCTGAGGGGTCTGTCATGTAAAGCATCAAATAAACATCTCTTACCCAGTTTTTAGTTTCCCCTCTTCTTTCATCTTGTGTTCATTTGTTTGTATTATTTTCATCCGTCTGATGTGTTGTAAGGTGTTGAGAGTAGTTCCCATGCATCAATCACTCATTTCGAGCTGTAAAACTTACCGCAAGGCATGTAATATAAGCGTTTGCTATATATATATACCCTTTTATTTTTTTAAGAAGAATGTGCCCCTTAATTTTTTGAGGACATGACATCTTGCACAAATATGCTTGGGGCATGAGACAACTCCTTTGTTTCAAGAAAATTGATAGTTTATTACTTTCCCAGTTATTAAAAAGTGCTATTGATTGTTTACTCTGCAATTCAATGATCTCCCCAATGCTGTGAATTTAATATAGCTCCTCTAATTAAACTTCAAACCATAATGTAGCTTTTGCAGAGCCTCGAGAGAATTTGTTTCACTTATTTTGTGTGTGTGTGGAACAAGACTGTAGCCACACTTATTTTGGACGGGTATCATTTGTGCATACCTCTCCGTTATGCTTCCAGCATCTGAGGTTGGTGTAAATGCAGCGGATGGGGTGAATTTTCTTGGCTTTTCAATTCAATAAATCTTCTCCTGGTACCGTTGCATGTACCATTATCCTGGCTGTATGTATGACTAAAAAGAGAACGCTGGGAAAATTCTCTTGAATATTTTTGCATTCCATCAATATCCCGTGACCACACGCAATGGTGCATACGTGCATACAATCAAGTTTGCCTTCTGATACTGGTTAGAGCATGAGTCTCAAATCTTAAAAAAACGAATGTTTTCTCTTCAACACTCTCACTGCTTCACGCATAAACTTCCCATCCTTCTCCACACTACACTATTCCTCTTATGTTAAGCAAAATTGCATTCTCCTCCTCATCTTCTCTCATAGCTGTAGCCGCTTATGGAGACATGCAAGTTGGCGTTCGTTAGGCCCGGAGAAAAGGCATGGACAACTCTCCTTTGACTGTCAAGACATGGTTTTCCGTCAAGGCAAGTTCTTATCTTTTTCGAGTTCAGATTAAGTCTTGTTCCCAGTTCCATTATCTGGGGTGAATTTTCAGATAATGCTGCTGCTGCTGCTGATGGATTCCCTGATGATATCTACCTGTTTCACCGTGTACTAGTTTGTTGAAGGTGAGGGGGGTCGGATGCAAAGTTCAAGAAATATACGAGAATAGTGGTGTTCATGGGGTGCGAGTATTTGATTAGGAGGGAGAAGTTATCAGACCTTTCTTTCCTACTAGGTTTCGATTTAATTGCGAGATTTTCCAGTCTGCTTTGGTGCATACCTTCTTTGTTAAGTGAAATGGATATGTAATATGTGTTGTTATTATTTTCTGTGTGGGAGCAAATATATATTGTGAGTTCTTTGAAAATTTTGCGTTTCTAGGCTACTTTTTGATAGTATTTGCGATTTTGGGCCAAGTCCCAAACTATTAGCGTTGCTGGGCTAGCCTCTGCCACGTCAGCAACGGCCGCTATTGGGAATAGCGGCCTCTTCATAGATTGGAATTTTGTGCCCCCCACATTTGGCTGTGCACGAAGCTGATGAAGGCTGATTGGTTACTGAAGTGGTCGCTAGTGCCACTAGCGACCTCTTCTAACTGAGGTCGCTAGTGGCATTCGCGACCTTAGGTGGGTCCCCCGAAGGCTTCTAACTTACGAATACCCACTGTTTCCCTATTTACTTTTACTACTCTATCTCTTCTTCTCCCCTTCTTCCCCAATAGCGGCCGAACCCTACTCCCCAAAACCCTAAACCCTAAACCCTAGTTTCTCACCCCAAATTCAATTAATCCAAGTATTCTTCTTCCCCTCCCGATCTCCCTCATCACAGATCTTCTAATCGCGAGGATCTCCGCCATTCGTAAAGAATTTGGAAATCTCCATATCAACTCCAAACTCCAAATCCTAACGAGGTATGCCTAGTATAGTATTGTGTTGGTTGATTATTGGTCTTGATTACAATTTCTTTGCACTTATTGTTAATAATGTGACCCAAATAGGTTGTTTGTTTATTGAGATATTTTTGAGGAATTGGATATCTTTTTAGGAATATAGAGCACATAGAACACATTGGCTCTTGTGAATGAAAACAACTGTTAAAATGTGTTCTATAATTGAATATAACTGAATTGTGTCTACCATGATCTAAAGACTTGCCTTTGGTTTTAGTTACGATTCTGAAGTTATCAGCATAACTAAAATTATATATGTCTCTTATTTGACAATTTACTTCTTATTTTACTAAGAACTTCGCCAATGGAAATTGAAATTTTCTGTAGGCTTACCATGTCGAGTTGAGTTTTGAATAACTGCTAGGATACTTCTTTGTTAATGAACATATGTTGGTCCCCTATCTTAGTCATGTATTTGTTTCCCTTGATTAAATTTGTTCTGTTGTGTGTAGGCATTGTAGTCACCATTTGATATATGTGCTCTATATGATCTTACAACATTTGATATATGTGCTCCATATTTGTTTCCCTAGATTAAATTGGTTCAGAGCTTGGTACAACTTAACAACATTGTTATATGTGTTCTATATGATGTTACAAAGTATAAAATTGAGTCTGTAATCAAGAACACACAGTATAGAACCATCACAAACAAATTTACAAATTTTGTGTTAAGTGAGTACCTATCAAACTTACTTGTTTGCCTATACTTTGATAGGTGATCTATGCAAATATGGTCAGGACGATGGGAGCTGGATCAAAGAGTGCTAGGTCTGAGGTATGAACTATTATTTTCTAATGTTTAAATACTATATGCCAACATATGAAGTGTTCACTAAACATCGTTTATTTTATCCTCAGGGTGGCCAAGGCGATGTCCCGTCTACGTCTGCACCGACCGGTGAAGCTAGTTCTTCTCGTGCTGCACCTGTGGGACCAGGCCCTCATGACCCGACGTTGTTGACGTTGCAGCGGACACATAGGTCCCAACGGGTGTGGGACGGTACATCCCGAGAGTGTAGTTTCCGCACGCACGAGACACTACCTATGCATCCATTGACACACCAACTCCTTGTTCAGGCCGGCTTCTACGGTTTAGGTCTAATTGAAAAAACCAAGCTCGACAGACAATTACTCACAGCCTTACTCGAGCGATGGAGGCCGGAAACACATACGTTTCATCTCGGCGTTGGGGAGATGACCGTCACACTCCAGGATGTCGCGGTTATATCTGGACTACCAGTTGATGGATTCGCGGTGACGGGAACAATGGCTTTCAACAAGGAACAACTAGTGGAGGACTTCCTTGGTCGGGTGCCGGATGACAACACATTTGATGGGGTCTCAATGCGACTAAGTTGGTTGAAGAGAACTTTTAAAAATTTCCTAACCAACGATTCCAGTGAATATGATATTGAATGCTACACTAGGGCTTACCTGATCACAGTATTCGGAGGTGTTCTCTTTCCCAACTCCACGGGTGACGTGGTACCTATAATGTATTTGCCGCTTATTGGTGATCTGACGAGAGTTCGGCAATACCGCTGGGGTAGTGCAGCGCTAGCATCCTTGTACAGAAGTCTTTGTAGCGAGGCATTGATGGCGAAAGAGATGACTGGTCCAATGCTGCTGCTCCAGATCTGGTGTTGGGAACATTTACACCTAGGCAGACCTCGCATCAGCCGGCAATCAAGTGGGTGGATGAGGGACGCAGCGAATGCCGACATGCTGCCTCCCATCGCAGTATACTGGTCCGGTGGGCATACGTGGAGAGATAACCCACGTGGGGTGGTAACGTATTATAGAGATGAGCTGGATATGTTGAGAGAGGAGTTTGTTGTTTGGGAACCATACTCCAACAACCGATTGGAAAGGTTGCCTCCCATCTGCACCGCACATAGCAATCTTTGGTTGACTAGATCTCCGCTCATCAATTTCAGTATTGTGGAGATGTACTTCCCCGACCACGTGCTTCGTCAATTTGGACTACAACAAGACATCCCCCACCGCGGTCCTACGACACTCTCCTGCATAAAGTGAAAGGGGTTGGTCGTGTTCCCGACCATGATTGGGCTTCACACCATCAAGTTCATGTGAACTCTTGGAATTAGCAGAGGCATGCTACTGTTATAACGGGTATTCCACCATACGACGGATCACTCCAAGCTGCCTACCTATCTTGGTATCAGCGGATCACCCGTTTGTATGGGGCGCCCCGTACTTCAATGCCCACCGGTGTCCAATTGCCTATACCAAGTGCTGAGGCCGAACCCGCACCCGCCCATTCCTCTTTGCAAGCCATGTACCAACCGAAGGCCTCTTCGAGTCGAAAAATTGTAAGATAGATCGTTTTTCTTTTTCTTGTTTCACATAATTTTGGCTTTCTGTCAAGTTTGTTTATTTAACACTTGTTTAATATAATAGTTCATAGTAGATTATTAATTTTTTTTGTATTTCATTTTCGCAGATTGACCAAGTCTGGGTGGTAGCACGGAAATGCACACAAGTACTTGGTAGCAATGTAGCTCAAGCCGCAAAGGATCTTGCACGCGAGCTTCTCGCACCGTGTCGTACGGTGATTGAGGAGGTTGGTGAGGTGGCGAGATTTGACGCAATGCTAAGCTCCCCCATTCACAGCACATCGACTCGCAAGCAAAGGAAGAAGAAGAAGATGGCAACACGATCGAGCAAACGTCTCGAAAGACGTGTCGAAGAACGGGAAGAAGAAGATAGTGATGAGCAAGCGGATGAACCACAACGAACGGTGCAACATGCACTTGTTATCCGTGAACCCGAACCTGAGCGGCCGCCTACTGAGCAAGGACAAGCATCACATGAAATTGAGGAAGAGATCCCAGACGAGATGCTAATTTCCCAGGTTACACAAGTGAGTCGTAGACGGGTGCCCGTGCGTAAGAGAACCAAGCCCAACTACTTTACCCCGTCGTAGCCTTGTAGTCTTATATTATTGTATTTCCTCTTTTCAAGTTTGTGCTTCTCTTATTATTGTATTGTTAGTCCAGATTAGTGTACTGTTGTGGTTTGTTATATTTGTAATGGTTTGGTATGTTTAAGTTTGGTATGTTTAATTTGTTTGTTTGAATGTTTATGGTTTTGTGGTGTTGAAATGTTGGGTACACTCCCATTGTTGTGAGGGAAGTGTACGTTTAAAAGTTTGGGGTATCGAGAGGATTATGTTAAATGTGGGGTTGAAATGCAATGCAATTGGAGTAGTAAAATCAGAATTGTATTGAGGAAGTGATCAAGTCATGTGGTTTGTAGGCTAAATAAGTCAATACACTGTGGTCGCTAATGCCAATCGCGACCACCACTAATATAGGTCACGATTGGCATCAGCGATTATGCTGTAGCCATAAGAAATATGACCCAAATTGGGTCTATCCTGTGGCCGCGATTGCCACAAGCGACCACAGTTAACTGTGGTCGCTAGTGGCACTCGCGGCCACAGTATAGACCCAATTTGAGTCATATTCACAGAGAAGAGGTTGCTCTCGACCTCTTCTCTGTGAATATGACTCAAATTGGGTCTATACTGTGGCCGTGAATGCCACTAGCGACCACAGGCCACAGTATAGACCCAATTTGAGTCATATTCTCAGAGAAGAGGTTGCTCTCGACCTCTTCTCTGTGAATATGACACAAATTGGGTCTATACTGTGGCCGCGAGTGCCACTAGCGACCACAGTTAACTGTGGTCGCGATTGGCAATCGCGGCCATAGTATAGACCCAATTTGAGTCATATTCACAGAGAAGAGGTTGCTCTCGACCTCTTCTCTGTAAATATGACACAAATTGGGTCTATACTGTGGCCGCGAGTGCCACTAGCGACCACAGTTAAGAGGTTGCTTTCGACCTCTTCTCTGTAAATATGACACAAATTGGGTCTATACTGTGGCCGCGAGTGCCACTAGCGACCACAGTTAACTGTGGTCGCGATTGGCAATCGCGGCCACAGTATAGACCCAATTTGAGTCATATTCACAGAGAAGAGGTTGCTCTCGACCTCTTCTCTGTAAAAATGACACAAATTGGGTCTATACTGTGGCC
The DNA here is from genome assembly GCA_017893485.1 of Hemerocallis citrina. Classification (NCBI taxonomy): domain Eukaryota; kingdom Viridiplantae; phylum Streptophyta; class Magnoliopsida; order Asparagales; family Asphodelaceae; genus Hemerocallis; species Hemerocallis citrina. Next base: position 98,476,951 of record CM030367.1, read on the forward strand.
GCGAGTGCCACTAGCGACCACAGTTAACTGTGGTCGCGATTGGCAATCGCGGCCACAGTATAGATCCAATTTGGATCATATTTCTTATGGCTACAGTATAATCGCTGATGCCAATCGCGACCTATATTAGTGGTGGTCGCGATTGGCATTAGCGACCACATTGTATTGACTTAATTAGCCTACAGCCAACAGTAGTTCATCACTTCCTCAACACAAATTAACTTTTTCAGTTGCTCCATTTCAACACTACAATTGAACAATCACTTCCCTCACAACAATGGGAGTCTACCCAACATTTGAACACCACATAAACTTTTAAATCAGAAATATACCCATACCACAACCAAATATTAATCTTAAACCATGAAACATACCACCAGTGGGATACATAAATCCATTGAAAACTATATGTTACAAGCATTGTATACAACAAGGTCAGCTGCTTATAATTTATATGATTGGAGAAACTTCAAAATATATATGATTGGACAAAATTAGTCGACTACAAAAATCTGCACATCAAAATCCGACTAGCAAAATCTGTACATCAATATTCGACAACCCAAAAAACTGTGCATCAAAATATGACTCAAATTGCAGTCCTCCTCGGACTTTGCGCAAAACGACCCCGTGCAGCCCCTCCTCTTCCGCGTCTACTGGTTGTATTCAAGATTTCATCCTGCATTGCAACCAAATATAATTAATTTAAATGTACAATTAATTAACAGTTCAAACAACATTACAGGTTGGTTAATATGATAAAATGCTACACCGTAAATTCGATAATACCTGCGACGTTCGAGCTTCACCAGAGTTTTTCCGCTTTGTACATCGGCGCTTATTATGACCTGTTTGATTGCATTCGGAACAGGTTATCCTTGTAGCAACTCCGTCTGTAACATCCATGTCATTCCGAATCCGCGTAGATCTAGGTCTACCTTTCCGACATCTTCTGAGTGTGCCATCCGCTTTCAGTGTTGGTCCCAGTTGCGCAGGCCAGTAAGCTTCATCTGGGATTGGATTGAAAGTTGGTTGCCAAGTTCGAAATAAGCAATCGGTTGAATAGAAGGGGTCAATATAAGGCCGGTAATCCAAAGCCCTGGATGCACAAGCGGCTAACACATGAGAACAAGGCAAATGGTATAGCTGAAATTTATGACAGGTACAAGTACGGGCTCCTAAGTCGACCGTATGCAGGTTCCCACCCTTCTGTCGATTTCTTTCAAATCTAATACCTGTTTTAACTTGAAATACACCGGGGCTATGATGGAACATAATAGCTTCATGTGAGTTAGCTCTCTCTCGGCGTTTATCAAGCAGAGCTTTAACCTTTGGAGACCACTCTTTCCCATCGAATTTCATTTTCTGTGCGGCCTGCCGACGTTCAGTGAAGTAACTATTAAGACGATAGAATATCATCTCAACAATAGCTGTAACAGGCAAGCTCCGTACCCCCTTCAACACAGAATTGAAGCATTCACTACTATTTGTGGTCATGATGCCGTACCGACGACCTCCATCTGCGGCTAATGCCCATTTCTCTATTGGTTTCTCCTTTAGCCAGTTGCACGCCTCGACCTTCACGGACTCGATCTCCGCCATTCCTTTTTGGAGCTTTTTGGGTTGTTTTTGACAGGAAACTACCTTCACCTTGTTCCTCAACTCTTTGTTACCAAATTTTGAGAAAAAATTCGTAGCAAAATGACGCATGCAGTAACGGTGATAAGCATGTGGCTCATTCCAAGATCCGTTTTGCAACTCCATGCATGAGAGAATACCGGCATGACGATCGGAGATTACGCATAGCCCTTGACGGTCCGTGACGTAGTATCGAATACAGCTCATGAACCAAGTCCAACTTTCGATACTTTCTGCATCGACTATGGCGAAGGCGAATGGAAATAGTCGATCACTAGCATCTGGGGCCACCGCTATCAGTAAACATCCCTTATACTTACCGTACAAATGTGTACCATCAATACTTATTACCGGTCGGCATGCCTTGAATCCTTCTATTGAAGCTGCAAAACTTCAGAAAACTCTCTTAAATGTCTCCTCACCTGGTCCGGACGGAACTTTATCCCATTGTACATATGTACCCGGATTTGAAGCTTGCAGTGCTGACAGTAGAAGAGGCAACTTTGTATATGCTTCGGCGAACCCACCATATATCCTCTCAATCGCTCTTTGTTTCCCCCGCCATGCCTTGTTGTAAGAAATCTTATAATTGACGTCTTTCAACACCATCTCAATGATCGTCTTTGGAGTTATACTTATTTGTGCCTTCACAACATGCAAAATTAAGTTTGAAACTAATTTGGAGTCAACTTTCCTGTGATCCTGTGTCAATGTTGGATTAATGCAGGTGTGAGAACCTCCTAATTTCGTCACAACAAAGTGAGTCTGTCTAGCTGGAATCATTGCACGAAATCTCCAAGGACAGCCTTGATGCACCACATCGGGGTGTGTTCTTTGTTCCGATATTGTTCTAACCCTTGGTGCCATTTTACATTTAACATCATATATGGTTTTGTTTGATCTGACCGTAACATACTCTCGATGTTCCTTGATGTTGAAAAGTTTCACTGCATTTATCACCTCATCTTTGCTTGTGAATTTCTGGCCAATATACAAATCACGTTGGTCAGATGATGTGGATGCCTCTTCCCCAAAGTGGTATACTCTAGCAATATTACCCAATTCAACATGTCCAATATCATGAACAGTTGATGAAACCAATTGGGTCATTGGGACTACGTGTTCCACATTTGGTTGCAAATCATTAACTACGTTAGCTACATTAACGTGAGGATTCGCATCATGGACGTCCATTTCTTCTTCTTCTTCATCTTCACCGTCCACTACATCTTCAACCTCTTCTTCATGTTCTTCATCTTCTATGAGGTCATTGTTAACCAAAGCATGCTCGAAAGTTTCAACAATATTCTCACGTTCAACGAGATTGCGTATAAAATTGGAAGGAATTGGGATTTCATCTTCTGCAAGACTATATGTACTTTGAGTTATCAACATTTCACCATGTGGAGGAGACAAACTGACAGTCAAATCTACCGGATCACTAAGATTAAATTGAGAGGTCTGTACTTCGGCTATTGGAGTTGAAACATGACCAACATCTACACTACGTGTGTGAATCTTGGCTTGCTCTATATACAATTCCATTGCCGACCAACTAGTATATGGATCAAGCGACCTAGCTATCATTGCAACTAATGAGTCATCATCAACTATAGGTACTGACATAAAAATAGGGCCTCCTTTGCCTCTACCAGCTGCATACCTAGCTTTAATATGAACACTCCATTCACTCTTATCCCATTTAGTAACTTCGTATACGTTGTCCACCAATTCTTCCATTTTTATATCCCGATTGGCCCAAACTATCACCGGTTGTACTCCTTTATAGCAAAATCCTACAGTTCGGTCTTCAACTATTTCCCCCCCATAATACAACCAAATTAGAATTTTATAGTCCATACCTATACATTAGTACACAAATTTGGATTCAATATACAATCGTGCACAAAAAATATTTAAGACCAAACTAAACAAATATGAAGCAAGGCATTTACCCATTTCATATAAATATGGGTCTTGGCGTGTGTGCGCGCGTGTGTGTGTGTTTGTGTGTTTGTGCGTGTGTGCGTGTGTGCGCGTGTTATATTCATAATAGCATGGTCAAGGTGAACACAAAAAGTGAACACAAAAAAAATGTAACCAACACCAACAATAAAACATCAAAATACTATACTAGGGATACCTCGAATAGTCTTTGGGGGTTGGATATGAATTGGGGATTACAAAAAACTGTCGTAGGGAGAGCTAATTTGGATGAAGACGAAGTGTGAGGAGAGAGGTCGGGTGGAGAAAATTATAACTTGGAATAATGGGGATTTGGGTGAGAACTAATAAAGTTAGGGTTTTGGGTGAGAAATGAGGGAGTTAGGGTTTTGAGTAAGAAGGGAGTTAGGGTTTGGAGTAAGAAGTAAGGGAGTTAGGGTTTTGGAAATCGCCAGTTATTTGGGGAAGAGAGTAGTAGTAAAAGTAAATAGGGAAACAGTGGCTCTTCGTAAGTTAGAAGCCTTCGGGGGGACCCACCTAAGGTCGCGAATGCCACTAGCGACCTCAGTTAGAAGAGGTTGCTAATGGCACTAGCGACCACTTCAGTAGCCTTCAGCCTTCATCAGCTTCGTGCACAACCAAGTGTGGGGGGCACAAAATTCCAATCTATGAAGATGCCGCTATTCCCAATAGCGGCCGTTGTTGACGTGGCAGAGGCTAGCCCAGCAACGCTAATAGTTTGGGACTTGGCCCAAAATCGCAAATACTATCAAAAAGTAGCCTAGAAACGCAAAATTTTCAAACAATAAAAGATCTGACATTAACTTTTTGTTGGCGTTGATCGCCGTAAGCTATTCTTAACTCTGAAATCTGACTGTCGTGGATGGTTGGATCTGAGTGGTTGTGATCACTCCGACTGACCTGCAAAACAGTCTGAAACACCGGGGTTGGCCCCAGTGAGAGGCCCTCCAGTATCCAAGTCAAAAAACTCAGAATTAAATATATGAAGAGTTTTGTGAGTGAAAATTGTGATTATTTTGTTTTTGAAAATGTGTAACGATGCTTGGTGTGTAACGATGCTTTTTCTGAGTTTGTAAAATAATTAGAATTATTTTTAGAATTGTTTGGATTTTTTGTAATTTTTCCTGATTTTCCCACCAATTTTTAATCAATTTTTGAATTTTTTATTCAATTTCCAAAATTCAATAATTTTATTTTCAAAAATTTTAATTAATTATTCTAATTTTATAATTAGTTTTTTTCGGAATTACAAAATATTTTTCCGAAATAATAGATTTTTTGAATTTTTAAATTAGTTTTTCTCAATTTTAATAATAATAATTATTATTTGAAATTTTCAAATAATTAATTCGATTTAATAATTAAATAAGGAAATCAAAAAAAGAAATTAACTTGACGACATGGAGAAACTGGATCGTCCATCTAGATTAAGTGCGAATCGGGAGGAAAGCATTTTCATTTATTTTCCGATCAGATTTCGGTCTGTTCGGCGAGCGCTGCAGAACGACGTGACTCCTAGCACTGTCACATTTACCCCCAATACTTGTACCTGACCCGGACCCGATATTGAGCCGAAACCTACCCGGCCAAACGCGGGTTGGATCTGGGTCTGAAATTTATACCCGTTGCCTGTTCGGGTCGGGTCCATGTCCTTTGCAAATTGACCCAGACCTGGACCCGAACTCGGACCCGCTCAAAAAACATAATACAAATTCTTTTAAAGTAGACCCGACCCGACCCGTAACCCTTTAATATATTTCAATTAAAAATTAAATATAAATAGCCCAACCCGACCCGACTCCTCTCTTTCTCTCAGTCTCTCTTAATCCTCCCCAAAATCTACGGTTCACACAATCGCACTTAGCACTTAGCGCCGCTCTCCTTCGTTCTCGTCTAGTCCTTCTCACTCCGCTCTCATAATCGAACACCAAGAATCCATGATCCAAGTTCAAGTCTCTCACAGTCTCACGGTCTCACCAAGATCCAAGTTCAAGAATCAAGTCTCTCACTCCTACATTTCCTTTATTTTCTTATTAATTTTACAATTAATGTTAGAGATTGTCTGATAGAAGGTGGTCTTCAGGCTTGGGGTAGGTGCGGCCGTCAATCTCCTGGTGAGCATAATGTTATTGCTGGCCATTATGATGCTTTAAAGACGCACAATCCCAAAAGTTCAGAGTTTTTTGCCTACATAAGCCACTTTTTGAAAATATTAACGTTTTTGGATCAGTTTCCCAGCTATTAGAGTTTGCAACGTCGGCAGCGGCCGCTATTGGGAATAACGGCCTCTTCATTTTCGAGGTCGCTAATGGGAATAACGATCTATGATTTAATTTTTTTTTTGAATTTTTTATTTGCCGTCACTATTCCTACTAGCGACCTTAGTTATATAAGATCACTAATGGGATTAGCGACCTTTAATGAACTGTATTCTAACACTTAGCAAAATTTAGAGAAGTTTTGCTCTCTGAAAATAACAATCAATTTATTTTTAAAACTAAGTTCGCTATTCGGAACAGAGGCCTTTATTGTACTAAGGTCGCTATTCTGAATAGAGACCTTAGTTGTATAACTATTTTGCAAATTTTATAAATAACAATGAGATTGTGTTTCCTACTGTAGGTTGCTATTGTGAATAGCGGGCTTAAAAGGTCGCTATTCTCAATAGCGATCTCAGTTTTAAATTTTGGGGAAAGTTATTTAGGAATCGCTAAGTGTCTCAATACATTCATTTGTGACCGCTAATCCCATTAGCGATCTCATATAACTAAGGTCGCTAGTGGGAATAACGACGACAAACAAAAAATTCAAAATATTTAAAACATAGGCCGCTATTCCCATTAGCGACCTAAAAAATGAAGGAACGCTATTGGGAATAGCGGTCGTTGCTGACGTGACACAAGTTAGCCCACAAACACTAATAGTTTCGTAACTGGCCCATAATTGCAAATATTTTCAAAAAGTGGCCTATCACGGCAAAAAAATTCAAAAGTTCATTGGTAGGGTTTTGCGGTATGTATAATTTCCATGTATTTTTCATGCTCCTTATTTTTTAGAGGCAAGAAAAATCATTGCCTGAAAAGAAAAAAAAGTTTTGGATGTTTTCTTTTAAACTTCTATATATGCTATACTATATATTTTTTTCTCTAATGATGCATAGATTTATATTTCCTCAAAGTTTAGCGTCTTAAATAGATCCCTAAGAGTCTGTTTGGAAACATTTAAGTTGGGGATTGGAAATGAATGGAATGAAAATGAATGGAGAGGAATGGAAAGAAAGGGAAAGGGATGTGTTAACTTTATAAGTTGTGTGTGTTTGGCAACTGGTGGAATGGAATTGAATTTTTTTTATTTCCATTCCCTAGTCTTGTTTGGCAAACAATGAAATACTATAGATTACGACATTTTAAAAAACCTATGTTCTCAGGGAACCTATGTTTTTAAACTCAAAACAATGAAGTCACCTTTTGTGCTAACCTCCAAGATTGAACTGAACTTACAGAAACAAGGCCAATGTTTATAAAACATACCATCTCCAAATCCATAGCAAGGAATAAGGTTATCCTCGTCCAAAGTAGAGAGTGTTCTCCCAATGATTGATATAGCCTGCTCATATGGGTTTTGTTTAACTCCCAAGTCATGCAACGACCGGCTGCCAAAAGAAACTCTACCTAAAAATTAACATGACAATTTTAGCATGTCAGACATCATAGCACATTATAACCCCTAAGTCCTATATCAATGGATGGTCTATGTACTATAACATCAAAATAGGTCTTCCAAGCATGTCAGACATGTATACTGGTTTGAGTATCTCAAACCCATGTCTTGGTCAAAATCCTACTGACTTATCGTGTACAACCCTGATGCAAAAATATCTTGGTTATGTACATCGTGTTCACATTGTCATCAGGGGTGAGATGTAAGTTAACGTGAAAGAGAAAGAGTGGCATCAGAGGTAGGGGAATAATAATGGAAACTATAGATAGTTGCTAAGAGTTAGTTGTAGGGGCATATGCTCTAAACGTGTATTTTAAATAGTAAATCTTAGTTAGACATGATATATATTCTGGATACTTATCACACTGGATTTTCAAGATAACACTTATATCAGGGCAAATGAGTATTGTACATTTTGACTTAATTATCTGGGTATCCCAGTAGAACATAAAGAACCAGCAAAACATCAACTGAAATGAAAATGGAAGGATAACTGAGTTTGTGAAAGTAAACCTGTCCACTCATTGCTCTTCATAAAATCAATTCCAACTATCAGATTTGAAGATTCAAGACCAGCATTTGCAAGAGCATCAGTCACCTGCCATGCAATTGCAATAACTAACAAGTCATAAGCTAGATGTCCAAAGTAGAAGTGGATTCAGTAAGATGTGCAGCAACTTAGATGGCCTGAATTATCCAAGTAAAAGACACTTCTTATTCATTAATTTAAAAATCTGTATACTTTTACGTAGAAAATTCGATGACCGCAATTGATTTTGAATAAATCAATAGCATCTTGTTGTTTTGGTTAATCAAATCGATTGCTTCTGATTAATTAAATATGGATAGGTAGATAGATTCTTGTCCTTTTGATAGCTTTACGGGATGGGATTGGAAGTGTGTAATTTTGGGGTAGATTGCAGATGTTGAAGAAAAAGAAGCACGAGGTATCTTAGAGGTGGGAAAATATTTGTGGGCGTCTTCAGTCTGTCAGCTTATGAAATAGAAGTTGTTGTGAAAGGAGTGAGAATGACAGAAGCACCTTATGTAGTTATGTTTGACTTTGTCTATTTAAAACGAGATTATTAATTAAACAATAGGCAGGAGGAGAGGGCGGTGTGGCGGGACTGCGGGGCGAGGGTGAGGTGGTGCAGTCAGGACGACGAGGTTGAAGATGATGGAAGGGGGAGGGTCGTGAGGTGGCAGCTGGAAGTTGCTGAGGTGGAAAGACTTGGGTTTCGTGAGAATCAGAGGAAGAAGAAGAAGAAGAGAGAGAGCTGTTGATGAGGGAGTAAGAGGTGATTCTCCATCCCTTTACACAGCTTTCCGAGGGGGGTGGGGCTGGAATAGAAATCGGCTGAAATCTTTCTCTAAGGAATGAAATTTAGTTGTTTCCTTTATTTTCTTTTTCAAAACAAACAGACTGTGGAATAGGATAAGATGAGCCAATCCCCAGTATTCCATTCATTTCCCTAGTTTTTTGGGTTCCCAAACGCGCCCTAAAATTACTATCCGTAAGTATTAGCTGAAGTTACATATTGTAATCATTTTACTATATTCAGTTAATAATATTTATTATGAGCTAGCAATTTCAGTTTTTATTCTTGCTGGTTTGATCATTTGAAATAAAATAACATATGTTTTGCTTTTGCAGGAGTAGTAACTGAAGGCTTATTTTCACAAAAGTCCATAGATATCACAGAGGATCTTGTTTCCAATTTCTGCAACCAAGGTATAAAAATATGTAATTTGTTTCAGAGAGTCAAACAGAGGATTAGCATATCTATTACCTAATTTGTGTAGCCTATTTCAAAATTTTGAATTGTTCAGATTTCAATTAGTTTGCTTCCCATTTATGATTTCCACAACTGCTAATATGGTACAGCTATTGATAAGAGTAGTCTGGTGGTGCTGATCAAGAGGGTAACAGTGGAGTAAATTTGTTTGATTCCACTGCTCACTGAGGCAAAGTGCAGTAAAGTTGATTTTCAAATTATTTGATAATGCTAGTTGATTTTCACTGAGGCAAAGTGCAGTAAAGTTCATATAATGCAGATACACTATCTTCACTGTTCATTTTTTTATTAAAAACATTATGTTTTTAACTAATTTTATTTCATGATTATAACATAACATCACAGTTAGCATATGTTCATATATTGCCAATACACAACTACATTACACAATAACCATTTTGCCAATTTCTTCATATGAAAGTAGATATAGGTATAGTAGCAAGCAAGACTATCATGCACATGCCCAAGCACAAACATCAAATAAGCAGAGCTGCACTCGAGGTCTTTATTCTTAACTACAGACCCTGAGAGCATTTAAAAGGCGACGCCTCAGGGATCCTATGCAGACTAAAATACTTAGATATTTTTATGAAGATTGGTTACACCGATCACATCACAACACGCAAGCTGTCGTCTTGATACCACAAGTTTGTCTCCTCACAGTCACTTGCTTGTCGACATAGTAATGGAGATAATAATAGGTTACTAGCTTCAACTTCAAAGACAAAAATAAAATCCAATACATTAATATAAAGAAGTTACTATGAAAGTATAACAAAAACTGCAAGTACAGTAATTTCTTATGTTTAGAGGAAATTTTCTGAGCTGTTTGAGGCATGTTTTGTGAATGTTTGAGATGTATTTTCTAGATGTGCTGATCATGGTTGGTTCAATGTATTAATGCATCGACCGTAACTCTTACTAGTAGTTTGTTGTATGCTGGACTGCGTTTTGTATGTTGAGGATTGTACTTTATTTTGCTAGTTTAATTGTTCGAGTAAACTGTAAGGTCGTAAGCTATTGTCCTGTTAGTCTGTAACAATCATCCCTGTGTTGTGCTTGACTTTAGAAGAAACTCACTGCATTTTTTGTGATTTTATTTTTTAAGTTGATTTTTACTTGATCTATGTTTGATTTTACTTTTTGTGATCTTATGCTCTTAAGATCCGGAACCGACCTGGACCCGAGAGAAAAAATTGGACCCGAACCGGAACCGGACCCAAAGAGGAGTGGGTAGCTAATTTTTGCAAGGACCCGGACCCTGACTTGGTTCTCTTGGGTCCGGGTCCAGGTCTATTTTTTTGACCCGTAGAAGGTCGGGTCTGGGTCTGGGTAGTGAAGGACCTGACCCGATAGGACCCGATAGTAGTGCTAAGCCCCCTCTCTCACTTAAGTGAGGAGGGGCAAATGCGGCATTTTGCCCCATATAACTTTTTGACTTATTCAATCTCTCACCCTCTCTCGCTTGCCGCTGATGAACTTGTATTTTTTTTAGCGAAAATTGAACCTAAACAACGGCATAGCTACTTCGAAATGAGTTTTCAACCTTGGCCGGTGCTTCACACAACAGCCTATGTATTACCTAGGCCGTTGTGTGGAACAACAGCTTAGGTTATACAAGTGTTTTAAAATACTTGTACAAATTTTGCTCTCCTCCTATATTCTCTCATACTCGGTAAACTCTCTCTTTCTCGGTAATCTCTCTCTCTCTCTCTCTCTCTCTCTCTCTCTCTCTCTCTCTCTCTGGCAAACTTGAACCCATAGTCGAAACGCTAGATCCTCCTCCTTAACTTAACTCTTTCACTCAGTCTCTCCATTTTCTCGAACTCTTGCCCTCTTCCATTGAATCTCCCGAACCCAAAAATTTCTAAGCATGACGAAATCTCTCAAGCCCTAAAACCCTAACCCTAACGAAATTACCCAAACTCTACTCCTTCATCTATAGTAGCGCAATCACCACCTCTATCTCCTTTCCGTGAAATGTATTAACTTTTTTCTACTTTAGTAGATCCAGCTATGTTAAGTGATTGAATTTTTGTTTCATTGTTTGAGTCTATAATTTTTTTATTATGCGTAGTTAATTATAGGTTAGTTTCACGATGTGTATTGTATGTAGTTGTTTTGTAGACGTAAATGTAGTATTAGTTGATGTTGCTCGTTATTAGTAATAGCGCACAAATAAGATCCAAAAATTACAAAATTTTGGAAGTAGGTCGGACTCACTATGCACAAGCTAACTAAACTTGTAGAAGTGTGTTTGGATTCACGGTTTGGGAGAATTGGCTGTGTATCGTTTTCCATTCTATTTCGTGAGTGAAAACGATACATTGCTGTATCGCTTAAACCGTGAGTCGAAACTCACTTCTATAAGTTGCGTTGGCTCGTGCGTGGTGAGTCCGACAAACTCGCTAAGTTTCTAAATTTTTTGATGTCATTTGTGTGAATTTTTCCCGTATATCAAATAACAACAATTATACTTTGATATTTTTTTAGTGACTTTTTACTGGAAAACAACACAAAGAACATCCAAACATTACGAAATTTTGGGAATATGTCTGACTCACCATATACAAGACAACGCAAGTTGTAGAAACAAGTTTCGACTTACGGATTGTATGATACGGCAACGTGCCGCTTTTCACTCATTTTCTTTGGGTGAAAGTGATACATTGACTTATCTTGCAAACCGTGAGTCAAAACTCGCTTCTACAAGTTGCGTTGGCTTGTGTGTGCTGAGTCCGAAAAACTCGGAAAATTTTGTATTTTTTGGATATTCTTTGTGTGATTTTGTCCCGTATATCACACAACAATAAATATATTTTGATATTTTTTGAGTGAGTTTGCACTAGAAAACCGCACAAACAACATTAAAAAATATAAAATTTTGTGAGTAGGTCGGAATCACTACACACAAGCTAACACAACTAGTAGAAGTGAGTTTCAACTCACTGTTTGCATGATAAGGCAATGTAGCGCTTTTTACTCATGAAAATGAGTAAAAAGCGCTACATTGCCCTATATTTCAAACCGTGAGTCGAAATCTTCAAGTTTCGTTGGCTTGTGTGTGGTGAGTCCAATTTACTCCCAAAAGTGTGGAATTTTTGGATGTCATTAGTGTGTTTTTCTTACGTATTTTGTTCATATATATATATATATATATATATATATATATATATATATATATATATATATATATATATATATATATATATATATATATATATATATGAATAGCGTATTGACCAATTGTTATATTTTTTTTATATAGAGAGAAATGGTTTGAACAAGGGGAACCAGAAGGCCGTCTAGTAGTGGTAGGGGCGAACCTTCCACAAAAGTAAATGTACTATTGGTTTTCATTGTAAATTTTGTATTCGTAATATTGTATGTACAATAATAAAATTTTAAACATTTGTGCAGGTTGGTGCGTCATCTTCAGGTGAATTTTGCGGTCCAGGATCTTTACATCCTGACATACTCACTTTGCAAGACCACCAAAGATCTGAGGAAGTGTGGAGAGGGACAACGCGGAATTGAAACTTCCGTACGCACGAGACATTGACGATGCACCCGTGTACCTGCGAGTACCTTATCGAAGCTGGTTTTTACGGAGATGGTTTGATGGGTAAGGTGAAACTAGACCGAGCACTTCTTGCAGCTTTCGTCGAGCGATGGAAGCCAGAGACACAATTTCATCTATCGGTTGACAAAATGACGGTGACATTGCAAGATATCACCATAATTTTTGGTCTTCCAATAGATGGGATGACCGTGACTTGAATATGAATTTCTAGAAAATAGAGTTGTGTAATGAGCTCCTCGGTACAGGGTTTAATGATGATGAAGAGGATGATAATGATTTTTTTTTGTCGGACAATCAATCCGACTGTCATGGTTGAAGGAAAATTTTGAAGGGAATTTGACTGATGCATCAAGTGACTACGACGTGCAGTGCTATACTAGGACATGTATTCTAACAATGCTTGGAGGTGTACTCTTGCCTAACTCCACTAGAGATACCGTCCCGCTTATGTATCTACGATTGCTCGCTGACATAAGCTTAGTTGGTCGGTATAGTTTGGGAAGTGGCACATTAATCACCCTGTACAAGACATTGTGTGCAGATGCTCTCGATGGAGTTGAGATGACTGGGTCGATGGTCTTGCTTCAGATTTGGGCATGGGAATGTATACACTTAGTTCATCTCCGTATTACGAGACTGACGGAGGGGTGGTTGGCCCCCACACCCATCGTTGAGATGTGACCACCTTTAGGTGTGTATTGGGTCGATATTCGAAGTTACAAAGACAATCCAAAAGGAGTTCTAACATACTGCAGAGAAGAGCTCGACCAACTGCGAGATGAATTGTTAATTTGGAGCCGTGTACCCCTGTGCGCGTGGAAAGACTACCACCAGCGTATACGACTAGTTCGCAGTTGTGGTTGTTGCTGGCAGCACTCATTAGTACGGTGGAGCATTATTGGCCGGATAGAGTCCTTCGCTAATTTGGGATGGAGCAGGAAATTTCCATTCGTCGCCAGTACAATGCTAATTACACGCCATTGACTGGGTGGATTACCACCGTGGTATTGTAGCAATTTGGAAAGAGCGAAGGTTTCAAATGATATTTGATGATGTCAAGCCATACGATGGCACTTCAATTATAACGTACATGACTTAGTACCGAGGAATAACATAACTGTACATATCTCCGAAGATCGAAGTACCAGTCGGCATTCAAGTACCAATTCCGGAGAGAGAGAGAGAACCACCACCGGTGTATTCTAAGTCACAACCCATGTACCAACCGAAGAAATCATCATATCGGTTGTTGGTAAGTCAAATTTGTTAGGAATAATTTTTTAGTATTCACATTAATTATTTTTAAATTGATGATTTCATCATCGAATTGTGCTACCATATTTTCATCTTTATTGTAGATCGAGAATACATGAGATATGACAAAGGAATGTGCACAGGTACTTAAGAGAAATGCCAGTGTGAACATGAAAGCCTTCGCTCAGAAGATGCTTACTACATAACAGGGCTCACTAGAAGAGGTAGGAGATGGTGAAGCTATGAGTCGTTATTTAAATACGAACGTACGTTCACAGTGCCGTAATAGCATGATTAATAGGTCATCTCACTCGGGGAAATAACGATTACACCAACCTCCACCACAAGAAGAAGAGAAACAAGAAGAGCATCAAGAAGAGGACGAAAAAGAAGACTAAGAAATGCACGAAGATGATATTGTTTGCTCGCAAGTAACCCATGTTGGGCGTGCTCGGCGACAACCTACCCGGAAGAGGCGAGCACCACAACACTACACACCGGGGTAGGTTGAGTGTTTTTTGATTCGTATTGTACGTGAAACTTGGTATTAATTTTAATGTCAATGTTTTTAATGTTAGTTAATTTTTACAATTGTTCCTCTTATTGATGTTGATTATATTGTATTTTTTGTTAGTTTTTATGTGGATTGAAGTGATTATGAAGCTATTGTTGTTAGTGAAGTAAAGTCATTTTTTAAATATATTGTTGCTGATGGGATACAATTTAGCAGCTTTAGCTATTGCTGATGCCATTGTTATTTTTTTTCCACAACGGCCTAAGATAAATGCCAAAATATAGATAAAAGATGGAATCTCTATGACTTGATATGCCTATATTCTAACTACTAAAGTCGTTGGTGAAGACGACATAAGATAACCTTGGCCGTCGTTGGAGACAACGACTTCAGTTAAAGTATAAATTTTTGTTTCAGCTCCCTTTCTCTCTGACTTGAACAATAGTGATGAGGACATCGGTTCCAGACGATTTGGGCGTTTCTATCAGCGCAGGCATCGTCTTCATCAGCTGTTTTATTCAGTTTAGGACTTTTATTTTATTTCCATTTTTTATGTAATCTTTTTTGTAATTTTTAGATTCTGAGAATATTTTGGAGATGTGTTTCAAGATGTAATTGAGCCTATTTAAAGGCCCTGAGATGAATGAGAAAGGCATGCCATTATTGATCAAAAAAAAACCTGTGTTGAGTTTGCTCTTCATTTTTTTTCTCCTTTGTGTGATACAACTGAGAGACAAATTAGGGTTTGTGATAAATCCTAATCTAGTTTTAGAACTAGTGATTAGTTCTAAAATTTATCCCCAATTAAAATCCCAAATACAATCTTCCCAAAATCCCTAATTACAAAAACCCTAATCCTTTTCCTCATACACAGCCGCCCGACCCCTCTTCTTCTCCCTCCTTCTTCTTCAACTCACCCAAACCCATCCCCTTCCTCACCCTTCTCCTTCGTCGACTTCAGATCCCGATCTCCACAAAAGAACCCCACTCCACATACTCCCCCATCCCCTTCCCCTCATCGACGGCTTCCCCTACCCCGGCTCAACAGCGCCCCTCAACCCCGAACCCCGTTGACCCATAACCTCCACCACTACAGCCTCCACCCTTCTCCTCCTCCCGCCCCCTCGTCGTCAACCCCTACTCTCCGACCACGCCAGTCCGACGCCACCACCACCTCACCATCATCCCAGTCTCCCCTCCATTGCTACTGCCTTCAACCCACAGCCACTCCTCCTCCTTCCCCTCGACAGCAGCCACCCGAGACCCACTTCAGTCGACCGCCGTCGACCGCCAGCGATCGTCCGCCCCGTCGTTCGCCGCACGACTGCCAGTCGACCCTGCTGTTGACTTGCCCCGTTGTTGCTGCCGCTCTTCTATGGTTGCTGAGTTGCTGAGTTCTTAGTGGCTGGTCCAAATCTGAGATCTACGCAGGATTTCTTCACATTCGGTAATATCTTTTCATTATTAAGTATTTGTGCTTTACTGCCTTATCATCTGGTTTATTATCTGATTTATCTGTCGACCACAAAATACTGAGATTGAGTGATCCACATGCTAGATTCGGGTATGAATTGATATTGCTCTTTTTACTTGCTGAAACACGTAGGGATCTAATTATTGATTGAGGTTGAATTATTAATTGGAATTGTTAGCATAATTCAGTTCTTGAAAATCCATCAAATCCGCTAACTGTTTTAAATTTCTCACTTAGATCAGAACTTCATGTTGGTAAAATTAACCCATTAAAATTCTTGGAAAATTCTCTATTTTAGGGTTGGTTTTACATCATTTTGGTACCAGAGCAAATGTTCTTAAAACCTTAGTTCTTGCATCGTAGGCATCATTTTTGCATTCATTTAGTATCGTGTAGTCTTTTATTTTATTTTTATTTTATTTTAGTTTAGTCTAGGATCATTTAAAAAAAAAAAAAAAAAAAAAAATTAGGACACACACGGCCCCTAGCTTCCACTTTTGGTGAATGCGTCTTCGCAGCACCATCACAGACCCTGAAGAGCCTTTTCTATCCCTTCCCAATCACCCAATTAGGAACCCTAGACTCCCCAGACCTGAAATGGACAACCCTGATATCTCCACTACCCTAGCTGCCATCCAAGCAACTCTTGCCAATATCAATGAGAGGCTTGAGAAAGTGGAGCTAAATCAAAACATTGTCCCTGAGCTTCATGGCCATCGTCAGATCCCTCAAGGGAATGTTCATGACGATCGACGTCAAGAACGTGACCCTGACGAACAATATAAAAAGAACGTTAAGGCTGACGTTCCCCAATTTGAAGGCCACATGGAACCCCAAACTTACCTTGATTGGGTCCGTGCCATGGACCACTATTTTGTGTGGTTCGACATGAGCGAAGCCCTTAAAGTTAAATTTGCAACTATGAAATTAACGGGTAAAGCTCAATAGCATTGGACCAATCTTGAACATGCCCGCAGAGGCCGAGGCCTGGCACCCATAGCCACTTGGGAGGCCATGAAAGAGAAGCTCACTGAGAGGTATGTACCGTTGTCGTTCCACACCCGATTGTTAGATTCGTGGAACCAATTGTATCAAGGAAGTAAATCCACACAAGAATACATTGATAAATTCGATGACTTCCTTATTCGGTGCAATGCGCTAGGAAAAGAGAGTGAAGAACAAACTCTCTCTAGGTTCAGAGCTGGACTACGAGCTGACCTTAGGAACGAGCTAATCTATAGAAACGTGGACTCAATAGCGGCAGCCTACGCCCTAGTCCTCGACATAGATTCACTTAAAGCTAGTTCTCATTCTAGGTCCAGCAACTCGAGAGATCATTCCTCTAGAATGACCTCTACTGACCCACCTAGACCTAAGCCTCCCTCTCAGCACCCCAACAAATCTTACCCCAACAAACCTAATTCAAACTTTAATTCACATAGAGATGAACATAAGGGTAAGAACACTGGAAAAGATTACAGTAAGATTGACCCTCTCACTAAGTGCTATAAGTGTAAGGGCTATGGTCATGTTGCTAGCAACTGTCCCAGTCCTAATAGGATAAACATTGTAGAGGGTACCGCTGTCATTGCTGACGACTCAGACAATGAGTTTTCTTATGAGCCTATCGAAGGCGATGACTTCGGTGAAGAAGAGGATGACCAGTATCTCCACTGTATTCGGTCTATCCAATCACCTCACTTGAATGTAGTTAGATGTGCTTTGTCCAAACCAAAAGAGGAAGATGATTGGAAGCGCACTGCTATATTCCACACCTTTACGACTATAGGTGGCAAAAACTGCAAGGTGATTG
The DNA here is from genome assembly GCA_017893485.1 of Hemerocallis citrina. NCBI lineage: Eukaryota > Viridiplantae > Streptophyta > Magnoliopsida > Asparagales > Asphodelaceae > Hemerocallis > Hemerocallis citrina. Next base: position 98,494,708 of record CM030367.1, read on the forward strand.
TTGACAGTGGGAGCTGCGTCAACGCTGTCTCTTCTGCGGTCTTAGCAAAGACCGGACTTAAGGCTGAACCCCATCCACGCCCATACAAAGTATCTTGGATTGATGCAACAGCACTCCAAGTAACACATCGATGCTTAGTCCCTGTGGACTTCAAAGCTTACAAAGAGGAAATTTGGTGTGATGTGCTTAAAATGGATGTGGGTCAAGTCATTTTAGGGAGACCTTGGTTATACGATCACGATGTGACTATATATGGTCGATCCAACCAATGTGTGTTCCAGCACGATGGACTAAAAATAAAGCTCATTCCCGTGAGGCCACGAACTAGTCCAGCTGAAACAACACCGGCTCCCTCGAGAAAGGGCAAGGAGGTAACGTATATGGGTGAAAAGGAACTTACAAATGAAATTGAAAAGGGGGCTACCATTCTTTTACTCACAGCGAGAGAAGTCCCTAAAGATCCTAAGTCACTCATCCCGCCCCAAGTTACTCCTGTCCTTCAGGAATTTGCAGATGTGTTTCCTGCTGACCTCCCCAACCAGTTGCCCCCATTGCGTGACATCCAACACGCTATTGATCTGGTTCTGGGAGCGAGTCTTCCCAACTTGCCACATTATCGGATGAATCCGACAGAGCATGCTGAGTTGAAACGGCAAGTTGATGAGTTATTGGCAAAGGGCTTCATCAGAGAAAGTTTAAGTCCTTGCGCTGTCCCTGCCCTATTGACGCCAAAGAAAGATGGAACTTGGCGTATGTGTGTGGATAGCCGTGCCATAAACAAGATCACGGTGAAATACCGTTTTCCCATTCCTCGTTTGGATGACATGTTGGACATGATGTCTGGTGCCACAATCTTTTCCAAAATTGATCTTAAAAGTGGCTACCACCAAATACGTGTTCGTCCTGGTGATGAATGGAAGACCGCCTTCAAGACGAAGGATGGCCTGTACGAGTGGATGGTCATGCCATTTGGAATGACAAATGCCCTGAGCACGTTTATGAGAATCATGACGCAAGTACTCCGTCCCTTTATGGGCAAGTTCCTTGTGGTGTACTTTGATGATATTCTCATTTACAGCCGATCCGTTGGGCAACATCTTGACCATTTGAGACAGGTCTGCGGTGTTTTGAGGAAGGAACAGCTTTATGCTAATCCTACCAAATGTACCTTCCTCTCCGATCAGACTATCTTTCTGGGATTTATTGTGTCTGCCAGAGGAGTATCTGCTGACCCAGAAAAGATACGAGCTATTACAGAGTGGCCTGAGCCCCGCAATATTCGTGATGTGCGGAGTTTTCACGGTCTTGCCACCTTTTATCGTCGGTTCGTGCGAGGATTTAGCACGATCATGGCTCCGATAACCGACTGTTTGAAGAAAGGTGAGTTTGTCTGGTCGAAAGAAGCCACGAATGCCTTCGAAGAGATCAAGAAGAGAATGACTCAGACACCTGTCATGAGGTTGCCTGATTTTACTAAAGTCTTCGAAGTAACATGTGATGCTTCTGGTATTGGTATAGGTGGAGTCCTCAGTCAAGAGAGTCATCCTGTTGCTTATTTCAGTGAAAAGCTGAATGAAGCAAGACAAAAATACTCCACCTATGACAAGGAGTTCTATGCGGTCATTCAGTCACTTCGCTATTGGCGACATTATCTCCTGCCGCAAGAATTCGTTATCTTCTCAGACCATGAGGCCTTAAGATTCCTTAATTCTCAACAAAAGTTGAATCCGAGACATGCTAGATGGGTAGAGTTCCTACAAGAATATTCATATACCATTAGGCATACAAAAGGGATTGATAATAAGGCCGCGGATGCGCTAAGTCGTTGTTACATGATCTTGTCTGCTCTGCGCACCGAAATTATTGGTTTTGAGAGATTGAGAGATGAGTATGCCTCCTGCCCAGATTTTCACGAGATCTACACCTCTTTGAAGGAAGGCATAACTCGAGTGATAGATGATTATTTCTTGAAAGATGATTATCTCTTCTATCGCTCCAAACTGTGCATTCCTAGTACATCCTTACGAGAGTATCTTGTTTGGGAATTGCACGCTGGTGGCCTTGCTGGACATTTTGGGCATAGCAAGACCATTGATGCTGTGGAACATAGGTTTTACTGGCCGAAGCTAAAGAGAGACGTTGTGAGACTTGTTAACAGATGTCACACCTGTCAACTTGCCAAGCAACAAAAACAGAACACAGGCCTGTACACTCCCCTACCTGTTCCCAGCCGCCCTTGGGAAGACGTGAGTATGGATTTCGTGTTAGGCTTACCGAAGACACAAAAGAAACACGATTCCATTCTTGTCGTCGTGGACCGTTTTTCTAAAATGGCCCACTTCCTCCCGTGCTCGAAAACTTTTGATGCATCCCGTGTGGCTCAGATCTTCTTTGATAATATTGTGAAGCTACATGGGTTGCCAAAAACCATTGTGTCTGATAGGGATGTGAAATTCACGAGTTATTTTTGGAAGACCCTATGGCACAAGTTAGGTACAAAATTAAAGTTTTCGTCAGCGTTCCACCCACAGACAGATGGACAGACTGAGGTTGTCAATCGGAGTCTTGGCAATCTCTTACGTACTCTTGTGGGAGAGAACTTGGGAACATGGGATTTGAAATTAACGGTTGCTGAATTTGCATATAACACATCTAGGAATAGAACCACTGGCATGAGTCCACACGAAGTTGTACACGGTTATCGTCCTAGGCAGCCTATAGATCTTGCCCCCATGTTAGAACATCACCGAGTCTCTGAGTCTGCATCAGCATTTGCATCCCGCATTCATGACTTGCATAGAAAAATTTCCAAGAAAATTAATGAAAATAATTTTAACTACAAGTTAAGAGCTGATATTAGAAGGAAATTTAAAACTTTTAATGTGGGTGACGAAGTGATGGTTCGGATTCGTCCGGAACGGTTCCCAGCGGGATCCGTTAAGAAATTGAACGCACGTGCTGCAGGTCCATTTAAAATTCTTCATAAAATCAATGATAATGCCTATGTTGTTGACCTCCCCGAGGGCTTTGGCATCAGTAAAACTTTCAATATTGAGGATCTAGTACCCTATGAAGGCCCAGAATTTAACCCTAGAAATCCTCTTATAGATGAGCCTACCATGCAGCCTACTGGTGAGATTCCCCCATTACCCCCACTACCAGATACTACTTACCCATCGACAGAAGAGTTGGATAATATTTTAGATGATCAGATAATCTCTACTAGAGATGGTGGTATTCATAGATATTTGGTAAGTTGGAAAGACAAGCCGGAGTCGGAGAACACTTGGATAGATCGCGGAGAGCTCCAGCGCTTGGATCCAGACCTCTTGGAGCACTATGACAGGAGGACTGGTTTTGACTCGACTGGGTCGAGCCTTCTCCCACCCGGGGAGAATGATGAGGACATCGGTTCCAGACGATTTGGGCGTTTCTATCAGCGCAGGCATCGTCTTCATCAGCTGTTTTATTCAGTTTAGGACTTTTATTTTATTTCCATTTTTTATGTAATCTTTTTTGTAATTTTTAGATTCTGAGAATATTTTGGAGATGTGTTTCAAGATGTAATTGAGCCTATTTAAAGGCCCTGAGATGAATGAGAAAGACATGCCATTATTGATAAAAAAAAAACCTGTGTTGAGTTTGCTCTTCATTTTTTTTCTCCTTTGTGTGATACAACTGAGAGACAAATTAGGGTTTGTGATAAATCCTAATCTAGTTTTAGAACTAGTGATTAGTTCTAAAATTTATCCCCAATTAAAATCCCAAATACAATCTTCCCAAAATCCCTAATTACAAAAACCCTAATCCTTTTCCTCATACACAGCCGCCCGACCCCTCTTCTTCTCCCTCCTTCTTCTTCAACTCACCCAAACCCATCCCCTTCCTCACCCTTCTCCTTCGTCGACTTCAGATCCCGATCTCCACAAAAGAACCCCACTCCACATACTCCCCCATCCCCTTCCCCTCATCGACGGCTTCCCCTACCCCGGCTCAACAGCGCCCCTCAACCCCGAACCCCGTTGACCCATAACCTCCACCACTACAGCCTCCACCCTTCTCCTCCTCCCGCCCCCTCGTCGTCAACCCCTACTCTCCGACCACGCCAGTCCGACGCCACCGCCACCTCACCATCATCCCAGTCTCCCCTCCATTGCTACTGCCTTCAACCCACAGCCACTCCTCCTCCTTCCCCTCGACAGCAGCCACCCGAGACCCACTTCAGTCGACCGCCGTCGACCGCCAGCGATCGTCCGCCCCGTCGTTCGCCGCACGACTGCCAGTCGACCCTGCTGTTGACTTGCCCCGTTGTTGCTGCCGCTCTTCTATGGTTGCTGAGTTGCTGAGTTCTTAGTGGCTGGTCCAAATCTGAGATCTACGCAGGATTTCTTCACATTCGGTAATATCTTTTCATTATTAAGTATTTGTGCTTTACTGCCTTATCATCTGGTTTATTATCTGATTTATCTGTCGACCACAAAATACTGAGATTGAGTGATCCACATGCTAGATTAGGGTATGAATTGATATTGCTCTTTTTACTTGCTGAAACACGTAGGGATCTAATTATTGATTGAGGTTGAATTATTAATTGGAATTGTTAGCATAATTCAGTTCTTGAAAATCCATCAAATCCGCTAACTGTTTTAAATTTCTCACTTAGATCAGAACTTCATGTTGGTAAAATTAACCCATTAAAATTCTTGAAAAATTCTCTATTTTAGGGTTGGTTTTACATCAAATAGCCACCTGAAGCCGTTGTTAAAGACAACGACATAAGATAACCTTAGCCGTCGATGGAGACAACGGCTTCATTTAATGTATAAATTTTTATTTCACCTCCCTTGCTCACTGACTTGAACAATAGTTATTTGTATATTGTTAAGATATAACTGAAGCCGTTGTTGAAGACAACGACATAAGATAACCTTGGCCGTCGTTGGAGACAACGGCTTCAGTTAATGTATAAATTTTTTTTTCAGCTTCCTTGCTCTCTGACGTGAACAATAGCCATTTGTATATTGTTAAGGTATGAAGCCGTTGTTAGAGACAACGACCTAAGTTAATTCTCATTCTTCATCTCTACCTTTCATCTCATCTCCCTTTTTACAACTTTCTTGTTCCGTCTCTATGAATAGAGGTTCTTAAACTCTACACCAAAGACATCCATAATCTTGTTTCTCGTCTCAATATTTTATTAATTTCATTTTTTAGCCGTAAAAATGAACAATATAATAGCAAGGGTAAATTGCTAAAATTATTTGCTTGGAATTATATTAAAAAAATAATTTCCTTGGAATTTGAATTTTTATATGTAATTTTGTTGGTATATTTGAATATTTTATATGGAAAACTTTAAATATTTTTTGAATATTACACTTTATCTATATATAACATAAAAATTTGAAATATTATGGAATATATGATTTTGGGGACATCCAAAATATGAGAGAGTACATCCCTGTTAATTTTTGGGGACATTCAAGTTATTGGAGAATATAATTTAAATTGTAAATGTGATGACATCTCTAATGTATGAGATGAACACATCTATTGGAATCATGTTGAACGTAAGGAACAATACTTTTTTAAAAAGTGGAATGGTTTAAAAATAAATTTAAGCTAACATTACTACGATATTTCAAAGATACAAAAATAATGATTAAACAAGTTCTCGTGTATTACAATAGATAGAATCATTTGTATACACCCTAACCCAAAACCCACGGCCTAACCCTACCCAAACCCCTAGCCCTCCTTAACACTAACCCTACCCTAACCCTCCAACCATAACCAACCCAATACCTAGGGGGTAGTGTAAGGAAAATGTTTGTTCATTATTATTTTTCTGCTATTCAAATTTCTCTCTCCTAAAAGTCCCACTTTAATTTGTTCTTCTATTTTATCTGTATCAATTTCTAAAAAAACAGTATGTTCTTGTGTCTTGGTTCTTATGGAGAGTTGAGTTATTTGTTACACTACATGCATGAATTTATCCTTTTCTTCATATGGAATTACTAGTATTCAAGTAACGGTTTTAGGTTAGCTAATGTCGTAAACTCTTGGTTATTAATATTTTTTTCCTTTGAATTTGAAATTGTAAAAATAACGAAAAATTTATAAAAAAAACAAAGCTGTTGTTTGGTACAACAGCTTTAGTTTTAAATGAAGTTTATCCAAAAAATGTTGTTCTCTGTCATGAATTTGACCATTTGATACAACTGAAGTCGTTGTTTGAGTCAATGACATTATCTCACCTAGGCCGTTGTTCATAATAAAAGCTTCAGTTTATATGAAAAATTTGAGCAAGTTGCCTTGCTGTATGAATGTCAACCCTGGTAACCCTAGGTCGTTGTTTAAAACAACAGCTTCTGTTTATGTCAATAGTGATCTCTGACTTTGAGGGGGTATTTACCTCCTTTTTTAAAAAAAAGAATTTAATTTAAAAAAAGTTCCCCACTTGTTTATTGGTTTTTAGGTACTAAAGTGTAGTGATAAAGTGAACCAAGTTTTTGGGGAATTTAATTTAAATTGTAAATCTTGTGACATCTCCAATGTATGGGATGAACACATCTATTGGGATCATGTTGAACGTAAGGAACAGTCTTTTAAAAAAAAGTGGAATGATTTTTAAATAAATTTAAACTAAGTTCCCAATAACGATTGTTGTATTCTATTCCTCAGATCTGTATTCTATTTCCAACCATTATCGTTCCCTACTCAAACAAAGGTTTGAAATAATTTCAAATGTATTATCCAATAGATAGAATCATTTGTGTAGAGACTATCCCTAACCCTATCCCTCCATAACCCTTACCCTACCCTAACCCTCCATAATTTAGGCTGTTGTTTTGAACAATGGATGAAGTTAGTATGGTATTTCAAAGATATTGGCAAGTTCAAGTCAGAGAACATACAAGACGTTGGCCTCATTAATTTGTACCTTAGGATGTTGTATGAGATAATGACCTAAGTCAATCTACATCAACTCGTACGTAAAGATTGCCATTGGTAAAAAATGGCCACCACAAGTCAGAGAGCAGAGTCAACTGCTTCTCTTTTTTGGTTCATTATAGGCCATTGTTTGGAACAACGGCCTAGTTAACCTTAGGCCGTTTATTCCAACAACAACTTAAGTTTATATCCCATTTTTGAATATTTTGCATTGCTTTTTGACTTGAACACTCAAATATTTCAAGAAAATTCTTGTTTAGCTTTAAGCCGTTGTGTCCAACAACGGATAGGTAATCTTTTTTTAATAAAAAAAGATTAAAAAAAACTGATACCACAACATTTTATGTTCAGCTGCTACTCTCAAATATTTTATACCCAATATCATTCAACCTTCACAATACTCGTACTCTTCCGACAAGAACATATTAAGGCTCATCAATCAACACCCAAAACAAAAACATAATGAATATTAACTAAAACAACTAAAACATTATCAACAAACACACTACATCCGCATATCCATCCACATTCGTTTGGAACATATATTATCATCAAACAAACAAAAAACAACAAAGACACATAACTTTAACCGATTACATATAAATATATACACTTTTTTAATTAAGAATATATGTACACTGTTTTAATTAAGAATATGATGCAACAAGAGACAAGGGAGTTTCCTTCAATTAATACCTGCAAGATTTATAAAATTCAAACAAAAATAAGATTAGTATTATTAGTCTACAAATTTTAATTCTTCACCCCATTAAAATTTTACCTCACAACAGTTCATCAAAATTATCGTTGGAACTATCTTCATCGGTTGGAACAACTTTTTCTGGATTGGTTGCTCTAAAATAAATGACAAGTTTAAGTTAATCAATATTTTATATATATGCACGTCAAAATACAAAGCAAGATTGAATATTTTCAATATATGTTAACAAAAATTACAAATATATTACCCCTCAACTAGGGTTAGAAAATTTCTTAAATCATGTCCGAGTATGAGCAAGCCACAGGTTTTGTAACACGCTGTACTTAAAAGTATATATATAGTATTTCATTGGAAGAATATAATATAATATAATATAATATAATATAATATAATATATATATAGGGTAAAAGGGATATGAGAGAGAGAGAGAGAGAGAGAGTAGGGTAGTTGGGCCTACAGGATGTCTATGGGGTGTGGTGTATGAAATCTAAAGATGAGATGAGAAGAAAAGAAGAGAAGAGAGTGGCTGCACTTGTTGAAGGTGGGCCCGAGTTTCTTGTTGGCGTGGAAGAAGAGAAGGGCTTGTGTGTGTGTGTGTGTGCTTTGTGTGCAATACACGTGCTTGGGAGCTTAGGGTGTGATGTGGGTGATTAGTCCCACATCGGTCAAGGATTGGAATTTGAATGAATATATAATTAGTCCTATGATCAATTGGTACCTAATAAGCTATAAAACATTTTGTGAGGCAAGCTTGCGATGGACAGTTAGGATTTGTTTTGTTCGCGTAGCCACGTGCGCAGCTGAGCGGGGCTCGGCACTTTACAAATGGTATCAGAGCCGACTTTCGACACTGATAGTGTGCAAGAGGTACGCCTGAAATGGAGCTAGGACAATACAGGTCCCGAGTAGGGATGTACTGGTAGGGTACTCCACTCTACGTTGCAAAGTCTCAGGCTCAGCGAGAATGTTGAGTTCTTAAGGGGAGGTGTGTGTAACACTCCGTACTTAAGAGTATATATATAATATTATATAAGGAGAATATATATATATATATATATATATATATATATATATATATATATATATATATATATATATAGAGAGAGAGAGAGAGAGAGAGAGAGAGAGAGAGAGAGAGAGAGAGAGCGAAATATTCCGTTGTGCACTAGACCTCCGTGTGCACTCGGCCTTCCCGCCTTCGTATCGACGATCCGAACCGACTTGGCCTTCCCGCCTTCGTATCGACGATCCGAACCGTTCACATTGATCTACACGTCTATATTAGTCTAAATATGTAAAATCAAATTATTTAAAATATGTTACGGTAGGTTTAGAGTAGTTCTTAAGGTAAAAATAGGGTTACGGGTTATGTAAAATCCAACTTCTTAAAACTTTGAGTGTTGAAAATGATTAAATATAAAAAAATACTCAAATTAGAGGAACTTGGTTCACAACAAATAAATATAGGGTTAGAGTAATTTTAAACATTATGAAAATTTGATAATATAGTTGAAAATTTGAAAAAGTTTATTAAAAATGAATCTAACCCTACGAACTACTCTAACCCTAATGTAACCCAACTATTCTAACCATAGCCGTAACCGTACTGTAACCCTACTCTCACCCAAGCTGTAACCCTACCCTAAGGTTAGGATAAGGTTTAGAGTAGGGTTAGGACAAGTTTGTAGGTTTAGAAAGGGTTAGAGATGAGGTTAGAGAAGGTTAGAGTAGGTTAGAGATAAGGTTAGAGTAGTTCGTAGGGTTAGAGTAGGGTTACAGTAGGGTTGGATAGTTAAAGTAGGGTTACAGTAGGGTTAGAGTGATTTTAAACATTCTGAAATTAAATAATATAGTTGAAAATATGAAAAATTTTATTAAAAATTAGAAATAACCCTACGAACTAATCTCCAACCCTAATGTAGAGAGATCTATTCTAACCCTAGTCGTAACCCTACTGTAACCCTAAAGTGCTGCCAAGCCGTAACCCTATTTTTGTAAAACAAATAATAATATACACTACGAAAAAATTGTGTTAGGGTTATTGTTCTACATGTGGGGATCTACATGTGGTGCCCACTTTGTCGAGTCTCCAATAATAGTAGGCAAAATTATCCTAAACAAAAATGAACTCCCCATTCCTCGACATAGACTTACCAAAATCTATCTGAGTGAAGGGGGAACTTTGAAGAGAAAAAGAGCAAGGACCCAGTTATGGCCATGTTGTACATGTGGTTCCACATGTTGTATAGTGAAATCTAATAATAGGCCCATTATGGACTTGTTCTACATGTGGGGATTTACATGTGGTGCCTACTTTGTCAAGTCTCTAATAATAGTAGGCAAAGTTATCATAAATAAAAATGAACACTCAATTCCTCGACATAGACTTACCAAAATCTATCTGAGTGAAGGGAGAACTATGAAGAGAAAAAGAGCAAGGACCAAGTTATAGCCATGTTGTACATGTGGTTCCACATGTTGTATAGTGAAATCTAATAATAGGCCCATTATGAACTTGTTCTACATGTGGTGTTGTCGAGTCTCCAATAATAGTAGGCAAAGCTATCCTAAACAAAAATGAACACTCCATTCCTCGACATAGACTTACCAAAATCTATCTGAGTGAAGGGAAAACTATGAAGAGAAAAAGAGCAAGGACCGAGCAAGAAAAGTACGATTCTACTTATGGAATCCATGAGTGGATACTATTACATTTCACTCTACAAAGTGGGCACCACATGTAGAATCCCACATGTACAATCCAATTATGGAAAAGATTTAATGCTTTTTAGATTGGAGAGTCATCAGATCCAATTATGGGGAAAATATTACATGTCCATAGCATGTCTACTATTACATTTCACTCTACAAAGTGGGCACCACATGTACAACGCCACAATAGAGAACCCAATAATGTGGGGATTTGAACGAAATTGTGAAAATCACATCAGATTATACTCCCCACATGTGGAACACCACATGTACATGTAGAACCCAATAATGAAAATAATTCAGTGCGTTTTAGATCGGAGAACTATAAATATTAACCTAATTAATCAAAACAAAAAAAACAACCACTTAGGGCTAATATTAACCCTTACCCTAACCCTAGCACATAACTCTACACTAACCCTTAACCCTAGCTTACCCTAACCCTAATCCTAGGCTAGTTATCAAAAAAAAAATTGAACTTTTTGACCACATTTAATGTTAACGATTTTATATTGGTTAGTTATGTGGCAATAAATGGAAATTATTAAAATATATAAACAATTTACAAGCATATGAATGTCACTTTGCTGAGTTCAGGAGACAATATTCGCAAAGAGTGAAGAGAAAGTTGTAGAAAGCATAAAAATACCTTTCTACTTAACCCGTTATTGGGGATAACGGGTTAAGTGATCTTAACCCGTTATTCACAATAACGGGTTAAGTACAGATAACCCGTCGTCTACTTTAACGGGTTAGGTAGAGATATTTTGGCAGAACTTCATCATCTACAGACCAAGTATTCATAATCTTCTGCCAATATATGTCTACTTAACCCATTATTGTTGATGACGGGATAGGTGTACTTAACCCGTTATCACCAACAATGGGTTAAGTAGACATATATTGGCAGAAGTTCATCATCTACAGACCAAGTATTCATATAGTTCTGCCAAAATATCTCTACTTCACCCGTTATTGGTGGTGACGAGTTAGGTGTACGTAACCCGTCATCACGAATGACGGGCTAAATAGAGATATTTTGGCAGAACTATATGAATACTTGGTCTGTAGATGATGAACTTCTGCCAATATATGTCTACTTAACCCGTTGTTGGTGATGACGGGTTAAGTACACTTAACCCGTCATCAACAATAATGAGTTAAGTAGACATATATTGGCAGAACATCAGTACATGTATCTGGATGAAAATACAACTTTACAACAACAATTCATATCACAAGAATTGAGAAACTTACCCGTCATCACCAACAACGGGTTAAGTAGACATATATTAGCAGAATATCAGTACATGTGTCTGGATGAAAATACAACTTCACAACAACAATTCATATCACAAGAATTGAGAAACTTAGTTCACAACAATATAACAACATATATATCATATCACAACAACTCAGAAATGCATATCGCAACAATATATATGATACGACAAATTATATGACATTCATTACCAAATAATCATCTCAACAATTCGTTCAACTACATTTGTGTAATTTTTTCAACTACCTATTACAAGACATTCAGCACAAAAATATTCATCTCAACAATGAAGTCGTGTACATGGATCGATTCAGTTATCTTCATGGTTGACTTCCGTGGATGCCCAGTATTTATCTACAACAATTATCAAAATAGAAACAAACAGTAGTTCTTAGTTATTTTAACGGAAGAAAATCATAAACCAAACACTAAAATACTATTAACCAACTTATTGTTAGATACTACCTTTTACAACCACGCGGTTTGCGACCACTTGGTGTAAATTGATCAGGTGGGTTCCTCTTTCGTTGAGGATTCCGTCGTCTACCTTCCGTCTCGGGAGATTGAGGGTCATCTTCCCACTGCTCCTCCTCATCTTCTTCAGGTGGTTGGTGTTGTTGAACCTGTTGTGGCTCGGCGATGCGAATTCCCGACCTTGTCGCGCTTTTTCGCCGAGGAAGTGCCATGTTGGATTTTAAATATGCATCAAGTTGTGGACCTTCACCAACCTCTTCAAGACTACGGCGGCACGGCTTTAGAATCTCCTGCATGATTTCCTTAACGTTCTCGGGTACCTTACTCTTCAAGACGCGAGTAGCTATCCGAACGTTCTCCCATGTGTTTTCAATCTACATAAGATTGAAAATTTCAATTTAAACAACATGTATAATAATTTATCATTCTATCCTTATATCTTAACAATACATGCATACTAATTGTATGAAATTACGTAAAAAATTACTAACCAAGTTCCGATACGTCGACGCCTTTGGTTGATACATCGGCTTGGAAGAGGAATATGCCGGAGCTGGGTCTTCCTCGGCTAGGGGAATCGGAATCTACACACCGGCTGGTACATCAGCTTGTGGAGAAACATACAACTGTGTAATGCGCCTGTACCACGTCATGTATACATGTTGGAAAGAGCCATCGAACGGTATAGCGAAGTACATCATATTTGGTGTCATCTGATACCGCATGGTGTTCCAGTTGGCCACATGGACCCGGTAAAAATCAGCCCAATCAAAATTGAGCACTCGACCAATTCCTCTCACCTCGTGCAATTTTTTATCATAACACCGGACTTCGGGAATCTTTGGCTGATATCCGAATTGCCGCATCACTCTATCCGGGTGCTGGAACTCAACAACAGAAAAATTCACAAGTGGTGCAGCCGTCAACCAAAGAGCACCGGCCAAACAAACCGGTGGAACCCTTTCCAACCTTGCGGTCGAGTATGGTTCCCAATTGACGAATTCGTCCCGCAAGTTATCTAACTCATCTCTATAATAGATAAGTGATTGTCGTGGGTTATCGACCCACGTGCGCCACCCCGCCTAATATACCCCTAAAGGAGGTAACAACTCTATAGCTAGTGGGTCGGCCAACCAATCCGGCGTTGGTTCAATAATATGGGAACGTCCGATGTGGATGCGTTCCCAACTCCAGATTTGCAAAAGAACCATCGGGCCACCCATTTGTATGGCACCTAATACACATGAGCACATATTCCTATACAGAGATGCCAATGCGGCACTCCCCCATCTGAAACGGTCGGCAAAACCAAAATTTTCCAACAAGCGTAAATATATCAGAGGCTCGCTCGCACCAGATGAGTTAGGGAAGATCACTCCCCCGATTATGCTGAAAATGTACGCACGAGCATAGTAACATATGGATTCATCGTCCGAATTCTCCGTCAAATATCCGTCGAATTGATATTTCAACCAACTAAGTAGAAGTGATTTCCCATCGAATATTTCAGTTCAAAATGCAGCTTCCGCCTTATCTTTCGCATCTTCTAAGGCTTGATCTAATAGATCGGCGTCATAATCATCAGGAGTATCTCTGAGGATTTCTCTTTCAACATCCTCTCTTTTTTGGATTAACGACTCCTCAACATCGATACCGAGCAGATCACGAACAACTACTACTCGATCAAAATCCATGTTCCCCATCACGGTGGCCCTATCTATTGGTAACCCAATAATGATTGCTACATCTTGGAGAGTGACGGTCATCTCACCCACGGTAGGTGGCATGTGTAGGTCTCCGGCCTCCATCGTTCGACCAGAGCTGTAAGTAGAGGTCATTTAAGCTTTACATCCCCCACAAAGCGAGCTCCGTAGAAACCGGCTTCAACTAAGAATGGAGTGATACGGGGGTCCATAGCAAGAAGTTCGTACTTCTGGAAGTTGTACTTCTTTGCGGACCCAGTCCACACGGATTCTGATCGGTGTCTGGATTGCAACGAAAGTAAGCTAGAGTCTAATGGTCCAGGAGGAGCAACGGATACCGAAGACGAGGGACCGGCCTCAGTAGGTGTAGATTGACGGCCACCAACCTACACGAACAAAGAGAAATATTGTTATTAATGAGACATTGAAACACATATTCGTATTTAAAACTAATATTAATAATCAATCTTACTTCCATCATTGGTGCGCCACTAGCGCTACCAGAAGGGCTTCTCGGTCGCCTTGTTCTAGCCATTTATCTGTGAATGAAAAATTTAAGCTTAGTTGATATTGGTTACATCCATTTATCTATCAGCAATAAACAAAGCGAAAATGTGTCAAAAAACGTACAAAACACAACAAAAAATAGCAATACTATGCAACTTGGTCGAATTCAAGTAA